>OY101447.1:22245667-22978167 GCA_956483635.1 Panzeria rudis | reverse complement strand
CGGCTCAAAATCGGCTGCTAGCTGCCGCCGGTCCTTTTACTTCAAGCCGCGCCGCCGCCGATTGACTTTTGGTATACTAAACAACTTTTTTTTTATATTCCAATTTTTTAGATAGAAAAAAAATTTTTTTTAATTTTTTTATTTTAAAAAATTTTTTGGTATATTTTCGTTCAAGCCGACATTTAAGCCGCCGCGGAATCATCATTGTAAACGCCGCCGCCGACCAATATTGTCCGCGCCGCCGATGAAAAGGCCTCGGCTTGGAACTCTGGTCGCGATATGTACATATGGATACACACATATAAAAAAGACGTAAAGGTTAATGCATCTAGGATGCGCGAATGCCAGTTTTTGCAGGGATATTACAAATTTTGAGTTATGGCGACGTTGCAGCAAATGAACAATATTATTTTTACATCAAAAGGAAGGTTTTTTTGGGACGTCCTAAAAAATTCAATTTTTAAGCACCACTCTATTGTAAATATAAACCTATGTATGTAT
The DNA here is from genome assembly GCA_956483635.1 of Panzeria rudis. Classification (NCBI taxonomy): domain Eukaryota; kingdom Metazoa; phylum Arthropoda; class Insecta; order Diptera; family Tachinidae; genus Panzeria; species Panzeria rudis. The sequence continues at coordinate 22,977,666 of OY101447.1, read as the reverse complement.
ATAAGAATTCACTTGACATTTTAGTTAGTGTTGTTTAATTTTAAAATTCACTTTAATTCTTGTATCCACTCTCGCACACCCACACACACACATACCATAAACTGGAAACATGAACGCAATAAAAGGATTGCAGAATATGTAATTAAGAAATTTTTCAACTGCACCAATTGCATATAACTATGTAACCAAATGATATAATTGAGAAAAATCAAGTTTGAATAAAAACATCCAAATACGAAAACATTGCTCTACAAACGATAGAAGCAAGAAGAAAAAGTTGTTTGTTCGACGGTTAGTTAGTTAACGAAAATTAAAGTAATCCCCAAATGGTAAAAAAAACCATTGTGTAGAAGAAATTTTAAAGCAAAAATGCACACAAGTTTATTAAACCCCATCATGTAAAAAGTAAATTGCAAATTGTAATGTTTTGTAAAAAATACATATAGATTTTTAAAATTTGTATTTATACCTTTTTCATACTCTAATTTTTAATAGTTGATGGTTTTGCCTTTCTTAATACACCGCTCTACAAGTAAAAGCACTTTTTTAACACTAATAAATCATAAAAATATTACATTTTTTGGTATACGTATATTATGAATGTTGTTATTTCTACACTGTTATTTTTAATGTTTCTCTTCTTTCATTCGCCTATACACTTTTATAATTAATTTTTTTGTTGGTTTTTTTTCCTGTATTTGCGTTTTTTCCTTTCTTATTTTCTTATGAGAAAATATTTTTAAACCATTTTTAATGATTCTTTACTTTGCAAACCATTGAATTTCATGTATAAATTTGGTTTAATTTTTTACTTATTTATGTATTTATCACATTTTTGTTGGTTATTTAATAGTTTTAGCAATACCAAATTATTATATATTTTTTATATGAAAGGACAATTAACTTTTGATGTTTATTTGATGGTGTACGAAAATACAATGATATATTATGAGAGTATGGCAATACTGTTAGATGAAGAATAAATAAAGATAAAGAAAACAACAGCAGGGTTGTAATAAATTAGTACAACTATATCGGTGAAAAGGGACCGTTTTGGAATAAATGAAACTACTACTGCCCCATTCCAAAAAAAATTAGGTTCAAAGTGGATTTTCATAAAAACTTTTACTAAAGTACAATTCAAATCCTAATCACTTAAAAAAATGGTAAATATTATTGTATTGTGCTGCATTGTACCACTGTTTAATTTTTTTATGTTTGAAGCAGCTGCTCACTTCAACTCAATTACTTCAATTACAATTTGGCAATTTCGAATAAGAAATATTATTTTCTACCATTTCGAATAAGAAAGCGTTTTTAGACTTTTTAATTTACAAGTTTTTCATAGAATAACGCTAGGAAAACACAATACATTTTAATATATCGTTACTTTAATTTACAAAAGGCGTATCTAACATATAAAAAATTTTAAGTTGGAAACAAAAAACAATAAAAAAAACTTATGTGCAGTTTTAGAACTATAAAAAATGTAGGAAAGGATCCAGCCTATATATAGTTCTTAAAATAATTATAATATTGTTTTGTAGTTCATTCATTAAGTTTTATGTTTCAAACTTAAAACTGTTTGTTAGATACGCCTTTTGTAAATTAAGGTAGCGATATATATGTACTAAGTAAAAATAAAGGTAATAAAGCTGTTTTTAGACTATTATACAAGCTGCTCGACTTCTGCAGAATATGCAACCCTGATATGATGTTATTATTGCTTTTTCTAATTTTCCACAACACGCATTATATCAGGTTTGCATTTTCTACAGAAGTCGAACGGCTTGTGAGATAGTGTAAAACAGGCATAAGGAACACTTTGCCTTCCGTAACTTGAAAATTTTGGTTTTTTGAGATATGACTACTTTGCAATAAAGGAGTGATATGTAAATACATAGTTCAAAAAGTTAAAAGTGAAACATACAGCCATGTCAGAGTCGATCGAAAGTAGTTACAATTCCTTAAGTACCGGTCCACACGTGTAATTTTTGTCGCAGCAATTCTTAATTTTTCAGTGCGAAAGAGGGAGAGGAATGGATATGGTATATTATATGGTATGGTATATTACTATTTCAACACTCTCCCACAAGTTCAGAAATTGCTGCAACAAAAACTGCATTATGGACCATGACTGTGACTTCTTCGGAAAGTCCCGGTCTATACGTGCAATTTTTGTTGCAACAATTCTTTTTTTAGTGAGAAAGAGGGAATGTTGTAGTATATATTACTATTTCAACACTCTCCCACAAATTCAAAAATTTTAATGAACTCATAATGAACTAAAAATTCTTGACTGAATTCATTTCATAAAAAAATAATTGAATTAAAATTTGAAGAATTCATATTAGTTAAAAATTCTTGAATGAATTAATTTCATAAAAAAATAATTGAAATTTTAATTATTCATCGGGGATTGAAAGAAAATGAGTAGTTATTCATTTCTTCATGCCCTTTTTAAAGTGACAAAAACTCGTGCAAGATTTTAAAAGTTGTCCTAAGGTAATTTTACAATCAAAAACTTCTTTAGGTACGCATTCTACATTTACTATGCCTATCAGTATTTCATACTTATGTGTAAAAATGAATTACAATTCCTGTCCTTTAAATCCGGGATAATATTATTCAAATGTTAATTAATTTTTTTAATGAAATTTTAATACATGATGAATTCAAACAAATTTAAACTCAATTCTTTTGTTGATTCAAAATGAATTCATTCAAACTTTAGTTCATCTTTTTTGGATGAAAGGAATGTATTCAAGAATTTTCAATTTAATACGAATTCATTAAAGTTTTAATTCAATTCATGTTTTTGGTAAAATCAATGTATGTATTTATGAATATTTAATCCGTTATGAATGCATTTATATTTAAACTCAATTAATAATTTAGGAAAAATGAATGCATTAAATAAAAAATATATTTATAAAATCAAAAAACCCGACTGCGTAAAAAACTAAAAGAAAAAAAAACAAGTTCGGTTTGCGGAACATAACGACTTTTACATCCGCGAACCATTATAGCGAAGATTTGAAGATGCTTCCCGACTGTAAATTCGCTATGTTCCGCAGACAGGACTTGTTTTTTTTACGCAGTCGGATTTTTTGATTTTTTAAATTTATTATTTATTTGTTTTCGTAAACAGACTTGATTTTAGATTTTTTTTGTTAAAAGTTCACTTTTTACGCAATTGGGTTTTTTGGTTGTTAAACAACTTTAAACCGTCACAGATCCTAAATGGTCATTCCAAATGAAAAACAATAAGAGAAACCGAAAGATCGAATAATATCCATTTTAATATAGTTCGCCGACTTTTTATTTTTTTCGTTTTCACAAAATGGCGTCTGTTGTTCGCCATATTGAATTTTGACTATGTCATATCATTAGTGACAATCGCAGGATTAAGACAAATCGATTGACGTAAAAGGCTCTGGCCACAGTCAAAAGAGACACGTCAATCACTGTATATGCCTGAGTGTCATGTGTTTGTCCCTTAAACGGCGATGTACAAATAAATTCTTCAGCATTTGTCTTGTACGACCGCACGCACACACTTAGAACGTTGTCGTGATTATTTGAGCGTCGCCAGACTCCTTATGAATCATCAAAATCGGCCCACGCGTTCGGTTTGTAGTGCAGCAAAAGAACACACATCCATACATACATTAAATTTGCACTGACTAAAAAGTGTGCATACTTTTAGGAGCGCCAAATAAATATTTGGGAATAAGCTATGCATATTAGTTAAAAGCTTAATGAGAGCTTTACTTATACAAATTTTAAACGAACTATAAACACTACCTTGTTATAAATGTGCATTGACCGAACTCTTTCAATTTTTGATCAATGCAAATCTAACATGGCAAATTCTGTAAAGTACCATAAAAAATTTATAAAGATTGTACCTCCTCATCTGTGTGTACGTACACCTTGGTGCATACGTCTTGGTTATACATAATTAAATATTTTCTTGGTCAAGGTTCAAAGTCTATATTAAAAATTAAAACGTTCAGTTAATGTTAAATTTCAGGCGATATGTACGTATGCAATATAAAAACATTGTAATAAATTTAGTTTTTCCCAATTTTAACATAAAGAAATATTTTTACCTTAATTAAAACTATAAATGCGCTTAAAAAGATTTGAAGAAAAATAGTATAAAATCAAAGTTACAAAAAAAATGTATATCATTTTATGTACTCAGTTCTTTTAAAATGGCTCCAGCTGTTACCAAACGTTGAATTTCTGAGGTACCTTCATAAATTTCTGTAATACGCGCATCTCTGTAGTAGCGTTCGGCCGGCATATCACTTACGTAGCCCATGCCTCCCAACACTTGTATACATTGATGGCTACACCACGTTGCAGCTTCTGAGGCCGCTAGTTTAGCCATAGCGGCTTCTTTGGTATAGGGCTTATTGTTATCCTTCAGCCAAGCAGATCGCCATGTCAATAGACGAGCTGATTCTACCTTAACTGCCATATCAGCAATTTTTTCTTGTATAGCTTGCAATTTGGAAATTGGTTTACCAAAAGCTATGCGTTTTTGAGCATAATCAACAGCTAATTCTAGCGAAGCTTGAGCAATGCCTAATGCTTGACTAGCAATACCAATGCGACCAGCATCTAAACTTTTCATGGCAATTTTGAAGCCAGAGCCCGGTTTACCCAAAATGTTTTCCTTGGGTATTACGCAGTCTTCAAAAATCAACTGGCACGTCGATGAGGCACGAATGCCCAGTTTGTCTTCCTTTTTACCCAAAGAAAAACCTTCAGTGTCTCTGGGAACAATAAAAGCAGAAATACCTTTATGTTTTAAGGATTTATCTGTAGTGGCAAAAACTATAGCTGCCTTGGCTTCATAGCCGTTAGTAATCCAAGCTTTGGTGCCATTCAATATATAGTGATCACCCTTATCTACAGCAGTTGTGGATGCAGCACCTGCATCTGATCCATTTCCAGGTTCAGATAAAGCAAAGCATCCTATTGTATCACCACTAGTAAAAGGAGGTATAAACTTTTTCTTTTGGGTTTCATTACCAAAACTCAAAATAGGACCCAAATACAACGAATTGTTAACGGACATAATAACACCAGCAGATGCACAACCTCTGGAGATTTCTTCCATGGCAATTGAATAAGCCAAATAGTCCAAACCGGTGCCTCCTAAAAAATATTTCCAATAGTTTTTATATTACTATGAACAAATAAATAACTAGTTGTTAAGATGAACATAAATCGAGACAGTATGCTATCACCTAATTCTTCCGGTACTGATACAGCCATAAGACCTAATTCGCCCATTTTCTTAATTTGCTGATCGGGATACAAGTGCTCACGGTCACATTTGGCAGCATTGGGTATTAATTCAGCATTGGCAAAATCACGGCAAGTTTTTTGTAACATTTGATGGGTATCTGGCAAAGAAGATAAGCACGCAATATTTCGTTGAACCTGTTGCATTGGTCTGATCATTGGACCTTGTTGTTGTTGGAATAGAAAAATTTATATATGTACATAAATATAAATCAGTTTTCATTTGAATATACAATGTAATTATATATTAAAATATTCAGTACCTAATTTTAAACCGCTCCTTATAGCGCTATACATTTTTGAAAAGTTGCTCGTGTACTAATCAAGAAAAATTTAACAAATAAACTCTTGACGGGCTCACTTCCAAATCAAGGCATGTTAACTTTACGCGATGGCAGCACAAGAGCAACAAATCCAACAATACAAAATCATCAGGTTTTTTTTGCTGACGGTCGCTGTCAAACTTCATATGAAATACGAAGAAAATTTATCATTATGTCTGCTTTTACACACATCAGTTTTTCTTGAATGAATGTTTTTCTGATGTGTGTAAAAGCAGACTAATAGAGCAGCGTCTTTAATGTATGGGTTTTGACAGCGTCTGGCACAACAAAGGATATAAAGAAATAACTTGTTGCAGCAGCGCTGCTACCTGCGTAAATACGTCTTGTTCCAAAAGATCAAGGTGGATTTATACAGGTGATATTATAAGCACAGCTGTTCCACTTTTTCCCGCAAATTACATGCTCGTATGTCAAAATTTGTATACGTTGACATAGGGGCTGAGATGTCAAATGTTATTGTAATGTTGTAGTTGTTTTAGAATCAACACCACCTGATAAAATTAATTCACCTTGCAAATGATCAGATGTCAGTGCAGCCAAGTTTTTAGTCCCAAGAATATAGTATCAAAGCGATTTAATAAGTGTGTTCCCGTACTCAAAATTGGGCGCCCGCGGTCGCCCACAACAAACAACAAAACAAAAAGTTTTTTAATATATAATGAAACATTTCCGCCCAAAAAATCACATATTCTTTCTTCTTCACAACAACTTTCAAATGAAGTTTGATGATATGAATTTGATAAGTTGCTGTGCTAAGCAAAACAAACATGAATTTGATCAAACAGTTTGATAAATTGCCACGGCCCTTAACAACATATGCCATTTTCAATGCATACAATTTTATTAGAGTTCAGCTAGTGGTCTGAAACTATCGATAGTCTACGCTATCGATAGCATACAATAGTTTTTCAAAAACCATCGATAACTATCGATAGTCTTAAAACCACAATTTGGCTATACATACGTACTTGGTATATTTGTAAAAGAAATATATTTCTTACAAACTCAGTAAATTTATTAATAAGAGCTATAAAAAAAATAAAAATGCATACATATATTTACATTAGACCACATACATATATGTGCAAGTATTATTTTTTCCACTCTCCGAAATACGAAGTGAACAAAAAATAAATTTCTAAAGCATAGATCGACCCAAAAATACCCTAAAAAGGCATACAGTTTAACATACCTATAACTTAAACTAAAAGTTTTTACCAATTAAGTTGAATAAACTTTTTTCTGGTAGTAAAATGAGAAACATTTTCTTCATATAAGTTTTTAGCTGACAATTGGCCGTTAGCAGTTTTTTTTGACGGATAAATTTTGATCTCCTAAATGCAAACGGACTGCTTTTAGACTTCAGTAGCTTATTTTTTGCGCACTTCATATTTTTGACCGGTGAGCGAAAAAAATAAAAGTTTTGGACATGCCACTACAGTTTTTCACAGGATTTCCCGGAAATTCCTCAAAATTTTCAATCTCAATTTCGTGGAAAATTATTGCGGGAATTCTCGGGAATTTGCACCTTAATATATTGAACCTAAATAAACAGGACTTACAAAAAATATACTTCTAAGAAGTTGTTGTCTTCGAAGTTTCCAACATCCTTTACCTTACCCACTTTTTTTAAATCTCATATATAACAAAATAAACAGCAACATCGAAAAAACACAGCAATTCATACTTCAAAAAGCTTACACTAATTTACAAGTTTTGGTAAATGTTGTCGTTCCCTAGAACTGAAATTTGTTTTTGCTGTTCCCGTGATTTTGTGTTTAGTGGGACTAATTCTTGGTTACTCTCATTTTACCAAATTTGACCCAAAAGATACGCTATCGAACCTAATAATTAAAAAAACAAAAACTATCGTCAACTAACGATAGTATTGAAAACTATCGATAGTGGTTCGATAGTCAAAAACTATCGATAGTATCGATAGTACCATCGATTGTTTCAGACCACTAAGTTCAGCGATACCAGCACGTATTTAATCAATTGGCAACTTTTATTTTTTCCCCTACTTTTTATGCCGGGGTCTGCAAAAACCCACACAAAAAAATTTCTATTTCAATTTTAAAAATTTTCTTTATATTTCATATCGAATTTGAAAGCAATTGGCATCAAGGATTGCCTGTTATTTTTGTTGCACCAACTTTGTATTTTATATATGACCTGCTATTTTTGAAAGAGGTATAAGTCCACTTCTTAAAAGAAATGAGTTAACGTTAACTTTAATTAGGTATAGATACCTTCTATCCATATTTGTTATTATCTATTCAATAAACAAAAATATAAACAAATTTATATAAACTGTATAATGGTATCGTAAAAATCTTTTTTTTTTTTGAAAGTGGAATGAGTCCATTCCTAATAATTATAATTATAGCAACATTCATATTGCAATTATTATTTGATTATTATAACACTGCATTTTAGCAGACATACTATGTATGTAGCTTAGCTAGTGACAAATTATTAAAAACAACATGTTAAGAAGGTAACGGTATTATTGTGCTGATGAAATGGTGAGAAGTATTTTCTCCGAAATAAGTGAAAGATTCAATTATTTTTATTTTATTTTGGTTTATGTTACCATAACAGTTTTTTATGTATGTAAATGAAATTAACTCTAAATAAACTTGGTTAACGAATATTTTTCTAAATCATTATAATGATTAGTTTTTTCTAATAAAATTTAAAGGGTGTAGAGTGGTAAAAACATTACTCTTATAGATGATCGTTCGACAATATTTTTAAACTAACTCAAACGCAAACCCTTAAATATCTCGATAAATGAAAAAATGGACTTATACCACTTTCAAATATAACGGCTAATATATGGAAACGTGCTATTAAGGGGTTAACAAAATAACATTCTTGGAGTATGGCATTACAATCCTTTAGTCTGGTAACTCATAGATCCACCACAAAGCAAGTGTCAAAAAAGTTTCACATTTTCCTGTAATTACGTCGTTTTTTCATTCGTCTGCAAAACATTTGTTGCCAAAATATAGAAATTCGATAAATAAATTTAAAGAAGCCGTGGAGAAATAGCTATTATATATAAAATATATTATATATCTTATAAAAAACGAGAATATATTTAAAAATATTGGAAAATATAAAAACAAGTAAAATTTTAATTAGAAAGTGTCCGAAAAAATAAATAATAGGGTGTGAGAGATAAACCCATTGAGAATTGAATGAGAATTAAAACAAAAAATAAAATCCATGTAATTGAAGGAAATACACTAATAAGTCAAATAAGAAAAGGCGAATTATTTTTTGTTTTGCAAAACAAAACAGTATTTCAACTAATGGATCAAGAGTCTGTTAAAATCGTATTAAAAAAGCGACAATAGTAATTATCTAGATCGCTAAACGTAACAACAAAATTGTATTATACATAGTTGCTTCTCTACAAAATTTGTTTGCAATAAATAACAGGTAAGATTTTTTATGAACACAATAAAGTGATGGGCTGATATAGTAGATTTATTTTAAATTTTACTTCTATAACTACGTACCAAGGCGCTACGTGCTATGTTCACAAGTGTGTGGGTTAAAAACAATACTACTTTAATGTAATTTAGAAGTGCAAGTTGCTCTCCCACACAGAGTAGCACCTTTTTTCAATTTGTGCGTGTTAAAAAACTTATTACAGATAATTCTTAGCTTGAAATTCTTTTTATTAATACAGAACAATACAGTTATTCATCAATATTTTTTTGTATCCCTCCATTTCTCTTTAGGGGGTATTTTATATTTTCTGTAAAGAATTGTATGTTCGTGTAAAGTAAAGCATTGGTGTAAAGGGCTGCAAGTATTGTGTATTTGTCCCCAATGCTGAGTATTTTGCAAATGTTTCTTTTCTTAAATCTAATCTTTGTGCTCTTAAATTTTCAGAAGTCATTTGTTTTCCATTTCTGTTCTTTCTGATATAAAAATGGAAGAAATAAATTGGCAAACGGTTAAAAGACTGTGAAACAAGGATCAAAAATGATTTAAAAAAAAGCAAGCTGTTTTAGGAATAATCTGTGGGTACCTTACTGATCGAGAGAAGACAAAGCTTTTACAAACAGTGATTTTATTCCCGTTTCTAACGACGCCGTAGAATATAACACAGTGCAAAAATATCACGGACTTGACAGGTTCGATTCTACTCTCAAAGGGTAGGTAGTAAACCCCTATACTCAGTTTGGCGAATTTGGTGACCAATTTTTTTTATGGGCCTCCAAAGTTTCTGAAAATAAGTGGTCCTCAAAAAAAAGGTGTCGTCAGTTTTTGGCCAATAGCTAAATCAGACTTGGTGATACTTAGTAGTATATGGCAATATTGTAGCTAAGAGTCCGCTAAACAAATTGTTTAACATTTTATTCCAAAAAAAATATTGATTCATGGTACATCTTTTTAAAAAAATATAAGAAAAACGTAATGTATTTATTCGAGATATTCTCAAGAATTTATGTTCAAAAAAAGTTAAATTGATTTGTTGTGGTTAGCTAATCTATATGCCGGCATTTCGTAGATCTTTAAACAAAAGTCGGTTCCACATTTATTATCGTCCAATCGAGGAACTATCAAATGCTAAACCGATGTACCACATTTGAAAAGTTTTCAAAACTCGTGTGCTTATAGTTGGACTCTCAAACAAGGAATGAGAATCACAATACACAAGCATAATAGTTAAATAATACACAAGCATAATAGTTAAAATATTTGGGTTAATTCAAATTGTTGATCCAACAGAAATTGCAGTCTCCTGTAAAATTTTTAAAATGTGACGGTGTAGTTTACCTCCCACATACAGATATATCGATTCCGATCGATATTGAAAAATATATCGATACATATAAATATCGATATAAATATTTATTTCACTTGGCCTCCCTAATATACATACTAGTGATGTTACGAATATTCGTATTCGAATCGCCGAATATTCGCCTCTTTCATGATATTCGTATTCGCCAAATTCAAGCGAATATTTCACGAATATTTTGTGAATACGTTCCAAAAAATAATACATAAAAAATACTGAAAATTAAACAAAAATATTCCCCCTTATCGTGGTTGGCATTTTCGTGGCGAAAATTAGGCGTTTTGTACTAGATTAAAGAAAAATGTTGCTTATTTTCTTTAATCTACTACAAATTGTCGAATTTGAAGTCGAAAAACGCCAACCACGATCAGGCCCATTAATATTTACTAAAAAAAATTTGTCTATAACGCAAAACAATAATATTCTTTTAGTAAAGCAAAAAGAAACAAAATATATTTCACAACGACATGGTATTTAAAAAGTAAAGTCCTGTTAAATTAATTTATTAATCATGTTAAAGTAATACTCAAAGCTCAGTAGAGGAATGTTGAACTTTAAAAATAAAAGTTTTGAAGTCTTTTCTCCATCAAGCCTATTGCGCGGTGTGTAAATAAGCTCCGCAGCACTAAACATTCGCTCGCTCGGAACACTCGCCGCTGGTGTCACTAAGTATTGCCTGGGTATAGGTAAAAGAAGCTCGTATTTTACCTTATTTACTTTCCACCAAAAATTTAAAAAAGTGGCATTCAGGTGCTTAGTTAATAATTTCAAATTCCGTCATCGGAATATCATAATAATGTTAAATACCTATAGTACTGTGACAGTTTTTTCTCAATTTATTGTTATTGACACAAAGGGTAGATTTTTTCAATTAAATTTGAAATATTAAGTGGTACTAACTATTTACATTGAATATTCGTATTCGAATTCGGCGAATATTGTTTCAGATATTCGTATTCGCGAATATTAAAAATTTATATTCGTAACATCACTAACACATACATACATGATAAAATGAGTATTACATACGTTTATTATTTTTTTGTGAAGCTCTGTCTCAAAATAGCTGCTGATATCGATGGTCCCAAGTAAAAAGGTCCAACTCGTATTTTTTACGAAATTGAGTTTTTCAGTGATTCCAATATATTTCGCATATATATATATATATATATATATATATATATATATATATATATATATATATATATATATATATATATATATATATATATATATATATATATATATATATATATATATATATATATATATATATATATATATATATATATATATATATATATATATATATATATATATATATATATATATATATATATATATATATATATATATGTATATATATAAATTTAAAAAATAATCTGAACATCAAATTTGTGTTTCATTTTCATGAACACATGCTTTTAAAAAAGCTACATTTTGAAAATTACAGTTTCTATTTTATTTTTACCTTTTCTTTTAAAGTTACAATTATTTGAGTTATGGCATTTCTACTTGTGACAAACGATAAGTACGTGAATTTAAACTTATTTAAATTATGTATGTATGTATAGGCAATTTAAAAGTTTGTGGTCACAAACAATAATTGAACAAGTCGAAAAATATACTTTGGAGAAGAAACACTTTTTATATAGGAAACGTTTCTGGAAAAATTGAAAGCGGCATTAAAAAGTGCTTGTGCATAGCCAAGTCGCAATGTTAAGATAAATTTTTATTTGTTTAGGAGATACTAAAAAGATAATTTAAATGTATATATGTATATGACAAATGTATGGAAATGTAAATGTCTACTTATTAAGTTATTGTAAAAGAATGTTTTATTTCATACATTGAGTTGGAACATACATATCGTCATATAAAATGCAAAAGGCCCTATTTACATTTTTAAACAATTTTCAGGAGAGCTAAAAACTTTAATAAAAAGCAAACGACTGTGATTATAAAAACGATTTCTTCTAGGTGGTATCCAAGGTGGTAGATCAATAAGGTTTAGCCATCGGCGAATTGGTACAACAAAGCAATTTTTTTGTTCAAGCAATTGTCAAAACAAATTCACAAATTCACATTTACATTTTTTCAATTTATATAAATAATAAATTTATAAACAAAGTTTGGCAGTTGCTTGAACAGTCAGCTGCGCTGATAACGCCACCTGTTATCAATTCGCCTTGGTAGTACATATTTTTAATAAAGTCTGAATTAGTGATACTATGCTGAAATAACAATATTTATAATAACAATAGTTTTTTTTATTAAGTTTTTTATCTCCTGAAAATTTAAAAAAAATGCAGATAGGCACTTTTGCGTTTTAAAAAACGATATGTTTCAGGCATTCTCAATTTGCAATAACCACACATGACTCAATTCTTCCTACGTTAGTCCCCGTTCAGACTTGCAATTTTTGTTGCAGAAACTCTTAAGTTTATTGGTGAGAGAGGTGAGAAGATTGGGGAGGGGTACACAGTTTCATGTGCTCTGCAAAAGAATTTTGATATTCTTCAATATTTCCTCTACGTATATGTGTGTAACTATTTTTTGTAAACAAACGCAAACAAACACATATGGGCATTTCCACAGTTATTCACCAAGAAAGTAAGTTTGTTTTTCAGAATCAAGTGGTTCAATTTTTCCTAAACTTTTACTAATTGTAGAGCTACTTATAGGCCACACAAATATATGAAGAAGTAAAAAATCAACATAATTGCTTGGCGTCGAACGTGACAGAAAGTGGACTTTCCTGTGGAAATACCTATATATTGTAGCTTACTATTGATGTGTCTAACAACCACTTTAGTTATATTGGCTGTTATAATAGTTTTTACCTAACCCTATGTCTATACCAGATAAATTTGTATCATGATAAATGTCAAACTTCATATTGAAAAATAGCCTATATGAAATTTGACAATTACTTACACATACATACATATATGATAAAAAAAATTTTTTTAAACTTATTTGTTAAGCATGGTACTCTGTTCATCATTCATCGTACGAAGTGCTGTCAAAAGTCCATATAAAAAAAATTTACACGAATTGCTCATGAAAAATTTTTGCAGAAGTACTCTATTTATGAAAACCATATTAAATGTATCTGCAGCGTTGCCAAATGTCCAGATTTATCTGTATTTTGCAGTTTTTCTATCCATTGATCAGTTTTGCAGTTTTTTGCTTAAAAACCCAGTTTTTCTACAAATTGTGCAGATTTTTCAGTTTTCACATTTTTATTTTTTGCTCTTGAAATTTTTATATTAATTCCAGTTCTTAAAGTTATTTTACTTTTTTAATGCCACAATGTAATGCAAGAGGGAATTCACACGCATTTAGGTCTAAGAAAGTTGTGTTTTTCTATATGAAGTTTGCTGTTATAGTTCATATGTACGTAAAATTTTTTTCAGAATTCTGTTGGCGAAATTTTTTAATAAGAAACATTTTAAAATAAATAATGCATATGCTATATTTTGGATTTTTTGTGTGCAGTTTTTTCACATGAAAATCAGTTTTTTTTTATTCTAGATAAGCAGTTTTTTAAAAAAAGGTTATGGCAACGCTGTGTATCTGCAACATTTTGAGTCTTCATGCGAAATAATACGAGCACCATTTTTTTCATGTGGAATTCACAACAAACACCTTGGGTTTTTTACAAACGTAAACAATCGTAGCATACTTTCAAGGGCTAGTTATGATTTGTTACTTGTCAAAAATTTCAGTTCAAAAAGTCAGACAAAGAGTTTGTCTATACGATATTTAAGTATAGCAATGTGATGATGGTCATGAGCTAAGGAATAAAAGTGTAAAAATACTTTTATTTTTTTACTTTTTTCAAACAAGTCAAAATAGAACTGTTATTTTTGGACTGATACTTTTTCGGTCAAAAATAAGAGTTAAAACTTGACCAATATTTTTTTAAGTCAAAAATAAAAACTAAAATTTGACCGTTATTTTTTGTGAATCCAAATTGATTATTAGACTGAGGTTCGTAACGTTATATTCAGAAAGAATTGGGCATGATTAATATTCCAAAGAACAAAGGAAAAATTAACATCAAGTTAATTTTTCATTTTTTAGTCAAAAATAAAAGTTAAAATTGGACCGATATTTTCTCGGTCAAAAATAAAAGTTAAAATATGAGTGATATTTTTTCGATCAGAAATAATAGTAAAAATTTTACTGATATTGTTTTGGTCAAAAATAAAAGTTAAAATTTGACCGAGATTTTTTGGTCAGAAATAAAAATTATAATTTGAACGGAATGCTGTAATTCTTTGTTTATTTTAACCACTTGTTAAAATGAATATACGAGTTATTGCTGCTCCTTATATTGACTTACAAGTTTAGTCGATGTTGATTTGTAGGAAACTCCCAATGGCTGATTATTAGCTCCAAATATTAATTGCTTTTTTCAAATTTTCACTTTCATTTTTAACCAAAAAAAAAAAAATATCTCAAATGTTAACTTTTATTTTTGACCAAAAAAATATTTTTCATATTTTAATTTTTGTTTTTTTACCAGAAAAATATCGGTCAAATTTTAACTTTTATTTTTGGCCAAAAAATATCTGTCAAATTTTAACTTTTATTTTTGACCAGAAAAATAATAGTCAAAAAATAACTCTTATTTTTTTCCGGAAACATATTGTTAAAAAAACAACTAGTATTAGTTGACTTTTTTTAAAAAGTCATAACCGTTACGGTCCCTGGAAAAATCCAATGTTGATCTACATTTTTCGCAAATTTGAACAGAGTACTAAGCTTTACTCTTAAAATTATTTCAAACAATAAAAAATAAAATAAAGTACACATTTTATCTAAAACCAATTTGTGGCCTTAACCGGCATAAAACTTTTTAAACATACATACGTTGTATATACATATTTTTTTTAGTATGTGTAAGGAATCTTATCTGTTTCAGGTTTTTGGTAGAAAATAGTTAAAAAATATTTATGTTCATGCTCACTTGAATATGACACATTCAGAAATAGATTATGGTAATTAATATCTTGAAAACGAAAAGTAACTGAAATATCAAAGTTTATTGAAGTCGAGCAAAGTAGATCAATAAGGTATAGTCATCGGCGAATTGATACAACAAAGCAACTTTTTTGTTCCAGCAATTGTCAAAACAAATTAACAAATTTACATTAAAATTTTTTCAATTTATTTCAAGATACATTAATACAGGTAGTGGTAAAAACACAGCTGTTTATCTATTTTCATTATTGAAAGTGTCAAAAGTTGTTTATTTTTTACAACCTGTTGAAGTGATGAAAGAAGTGCGAAGAAAAAACTAAAAAACCAATTTGAAAATAATATTATTAAGTTGGGCAGAGTTGGGAGTAAGGTGCAGAATAAATGTTTTCCTTGTTATAATGTTAATTTCCACATCACAATCGCTATTATTTATTGAGGCCTATTTTTTGGCGATTCATTACTAAATAGCAGTAATGTAGTGAAAAAATTTTCACTCATTAGTTTAGTGAAACTGAAAGGTTAGTGCAGTACTCCCACGTTTGGAATTTGTTTTGTGTTCTCGGAAAATTTTCTTTTGTTCAGACTCGCTTTTTTGACACTTTTGGCAACGAAACAACAATAAAAACCCTTGTTGTTTTTGTCATGTTGTATTTGTTTTACTATTACCACTACCTGTATTAATGTATCTTGATTTATTTAAATAAAAAAAATTATAAAGAAAGTTTGGCAGTTCCTTGAACAATCGGCTGTGCTGATAATTCGCCTTGAGGTCGAGTTTTATTTATAATTTTATTTTAATTCAATACTATTTGTCGAAAATTTAAGTTATGTCTATACCATTGGATTAGAGAAATGTTGCTTACGGAACCGGAGCATTTAAATTAACGATTTTTTTTAGTTAAATCTACAATTTATTGATCCCGGTTACGAAACTACAACGCACGTTATTGCGCAAAAATATTAATATCGTCCAGCTTGTTCTTTTTAATTACACTGCGCAAACAAAATAATTTTTTTTTTCAAAATAACAAGTTCCTAACGACTTATGTATTGTTATAAATTTATTGAGCAGACTAAAACACAAAATATTATATTGAATACAACAAAACACATAGGAGTTATTACACGTAAAACGGCCCTATGCAAGGAAAAAATAAATTTCTTATATTTAATAATAAACTCTCAATTGATGTTTTTTAGAGCATGTCAATTATAGAAAAAAAATTATTTATTTAATATTTTTTAAGCAATTTGAGGCACTTTTAAATGATCATCCATGAATTATTTTGCTCTCCCCCTTTGTACGTTCAATATTTATTTCAGATTTTCTTTTCTACCCTTTCTCATTATTAATAAAAGCCCTTATCTCTGAAAAGAATATACTTTTTCGCTTTTTATTGAATTAAAAAAAAAAATACTCAGCTAGAGTATTCTGCTGTCTATAATAGAACGGATACAAAATAATTTAATATGCTATTATTTTCTCAAGATTTATTTTCATATTATTTATATTAATGAAATCAATAAAAAGTTTTATTTGTTTGAATTTTTAAAATTTTCGTATTAAGTCACACCCGTCGGTCACACCCGTCACATTTTAAAAATGGTTTTTTGTTAAGAAAACTGGTTTTTTGTCAAACAATAAATACGTAATACAGCTAAAAACACTTTGAACAGACTGATATACCAAAATTATTGTGTACGTTATAGTAAACATTTTACAATATTTATGCTGAAAGTCATAATTCTTTAAAACTAAGATTTCTAAGGTCACACCGGTCGCAGCTTTCTGACGACCATTCTGAGTAGGAATCGTGTTCTTTCAATGTCTACCCGTTTTTCAACGACTTTAAGCTTAATGACCTTGCGAGTCGCAACCTTTTTTTAAGTAAAAAATGTTATATTCTTTATTTATAACAAAAACTATGTGTAAAGTGGTCACACCCGGCTAAATGGAATTATTCATAGGCAACTATAAATAATAATTGCAAGTATTAATATATAGTGCAGGAGTAAATAAAGGAGAGGAGTAAATAAAGGAGAGAGAATCATGATTAGATATAACAATCATGATTCTCTCTCAACATAATGCTGATAGAAGGGATTTTGAAAGATTACACCTGAAAGTTTACAGCCATGTGTAAACTTTCCGCTAAAACACGTATATATATATATATATATATATATATATATATATATATATATATATATATATATATATATATATATATATATATATATATATATATATATATATATATATATATATATATATATATATATATATATATATATATATATATATATATATATATATATATATATATATATATATATATATATATATATATATATATATATATATATATATATATATATATATATATATATATATATATATATATATATATATATATATATATATATATATATATATATATATATATATATATATATATATATTTTTTTTTTTGTTTCCTCTACCAGTAAAAGTCATTACAACCTTGTTATTTTTTGTGTTGCACAGTGTTATTTATTTCTGCTATTAAAAGTTGGTACTTTGTAAAAAAAATAGGCTGAAACAAACAATGTTGTTTTTTCCTCTAGTATTTTTTGTTCTTTTACTGAGTTTTTTTAATTGAACAATATGTGGTCCGCTTAATTACATGCGAAACGCACTAAATTTAACATACTGAACTTTAAATCATTCAATTTAAGGTACATAACACACACACTCCAAAATACATAAATGCATAAATACATAAATGCGTACCCGGTTGGCCATATGTTCATTACACCATCGGCGATGCATGTGAAACATGACTGTCAAACAAATTGCACCAAAACTGCGTACGATACCTTACGTGACATTGTCATGCACATTATCGTTGAAGATCGTATACACGAAAATGTTTTTAAGGTTGTCGCTGACAAATCTATGTAAAAGCGACTTTTCTAATGTTGTTGCCAATTTTTAAAGTATAAAAAGTTCAAAACGAACAAAAGAATTAATTCAACATTGAAATCGTGATTTTAAATAATAGCAAATCCTATAAATAAGTAAGAGTGAATAAATTATATTCATTTATTTAGGGATTTTAACAGAGTACATCACCGTTCACATTAAAGCGACTTCTCTGTACATATTTAAACTTAAGCTATTAATGAATTGCAATAGTTTTACTTATTTTTATTGCCTGCAGATACAGCTTAAGCTTTCGAGGCGAAACTTCAACATACAATTTTTTAATTTTTTAGCTGCAATAAAAATTCTACATATTTAGTTCATTTTTCAACGCTGAATTTTAAAGTTTTACGATAAATCGCAAAATAATTTCCTTTGAGATTTGTTACGGATTAGATAATTTATACTGAAAATTGTATAAAAAGCGTTACGTTCTGTCTCTTTTGTTCTTCTGTCTCTTTTGTTTCTACTGAAAATGGTTGTTGACGGCGAATCTCATGGCGAAGATTGATGCTCAGCCATATGTTCAGGCATTGATGTCAGAGCATGGACGAAACATAGCCATGAGCGGTCTACATTAGCCATGTGCGATGTTCGACATAATGTTCATACCAAGTTCCTGGCTAATATATACCCCCAGTTAAGGCTAAATCGCAAGTTACTGCAAAGAACAAATTCAACTAAATTAATAAAAAAAAATTCACAATTACATTGAAATTAACTTTATTTCTACTGTTTATTTTTGAAAAAGTACGCGATTCACTAATTAAGACAAGAACTGCCCGTCCGTTTGAATAAGATAACAATCATACACTTGCGTACGCCATTGAACCTTGTAGTCATATATCATGCGAAAAAATCGTTAACCACGAAGAAGAAAAAGAAAACTAAAAAGCATTTATGCATGAATTGATTAAAAGCATATGATATTCAAGTCTTGACTGCAAACCACTAACTTTGGTCAAGTGGTGTAAGCTGTAAAGAACTCTGATGAGATTAGCGGGAGCTATCGAAACGTCAGTTCAACCCTCCGCGCAGCCAAAATTGCCACAGTCTTTAAGAACATTTGACGTCTCTACTGATATTTACAGGAGAAAACTTTTTAAAGTGCTTTCGGCTAGCATAACTTGATATTCTGGTTAGATGTATGGTAGTGGAATTGTGGTTGTGGTTGAGTTTTGTTAAAAATTAATTATTGTGCAATTTAATTGTTACATTTAAATTTTCTAGTCGTTACTTCAAATTTGTAAAATTGGTTATTTATTTACTAATTTATTTATTACCTAAAATTTTAATATTTATTGATTTTATGTAGATTGTTTTTTATTATTTTATGTTTTTTTGATTATTTTATAATGTTTTAATTATTTATTACATTCAAATTTTGTGTAGAAAGCTCTTGAGTAGAGTAATGTGACCGATTATGGCCTCTAGGCTAGGTTCTTCATAAAGAATGAATAAATGAAATGAAATGAACAAAATTTTCGTTGTCTACATGCTTCACATTTATCTCCAAATAAAAATATAAGTGGAGTTGACGCCACATTCGGTAACTGTTTACTCGTTAAATTGCTAAAAAATGTCCATATATTTTGTTTCTGCAAAATTTATTTAATATATATTTAAAAATATATACATATATATATTGCTTGCCATAAACACGATGAATAATTTAATGTTAAAGAAATATAAAAATAAAAAATGTTAAATATATTTATCTGAAGATGTCTGATCCGTATATTTATTTTTGTTTATAATTATAGATCGCAATGGCAACATCACCACGTTCTGTGGACACAATATCACTATGCTCCACAGTCTCGAGTTGTCCCGATCGCAACGGTTTTTATGGTGGCTTTCAACGTACCGACAAACCAAAAGAACCCTTATCAAAAGCTCAAATCATAGCAAGGGAAAAGAAATGGTTATATATGATAGATAATTGGTCTCTATATATGTCAAAGAATTACAAAAAGGTAACTCAAATAAATTAACATTATTATGAATGTAAGGACTCAATGCAGAAACATGATAAGCCAAGGAACACATTTTAAAAAATTGGTTGCTGGAGATAATAATTAATGTATAGCCTTTTTGAAATAGAAATTGTGAATATTTTACTCATTCTTAAATGTGAAATATCCAGTAGAGAAAATTTTAAAAACCATAGTGTTTTTAAATTTGTTTATACTTTCCAACCGATTTATTAATTTCTTTGATTTTGTGGCTTATATGGTATGGTTACAGCATGCACTAAGCCCTTCAATTAAACTAATAATTTTATATGTACTTTCAATTAATATTTAATTTCAGATTCGTGATCGTTGTCGTAAAGGTATACCAAAATCAATAAGACCGCGTGCTTGGTTCTTTTTGTCTGGCGCCTATTTACTGAAAAAGAAACATCCTAATTTATATAATGAATTGTTAGAAAAACCTGGAAATCCACATGTCATCGAAGAAATTAAAAAAGATAAACATCGACAATTTCCATTTCATGAAATGTTTTTAGACGAAGATAAAGTTGGTCAAATTGAATTGTTTAATGTTCTAAAGGCTTATTCTATATATAATCCCAAAGTTGGATTTTGCCAGGCTCAAGCACCAATAGCAGCTTTTCTTTTAATGCATTTACCGGCTGAAGATGCATTTTGGGTTTTTGTTAGTGTTTGTGATGTGTAAGTATATGTTAACTAATTTTTATCAAAGGTCCTCATGAAAACACTTAAATGCATCGCAAATTATGCAAAATATGCAAGTTTTCATTCTAGTAAATTAATTGTCAAAACTTTTTTGAAAATTCATTTGGACGGGGACAATCCTTGTAAATATGCGACAAAATTTGAGAATTTTTATTTTTTTGAAGGGAATGCGATATATATCGCGACCTTAGTATTGTTTTGGCCCATATGCCAAAAAGTCGAAATGGAGAAAAACAACAAAGAAGATTTACATAAAGTTTTCTCAAAATATATCCGATAGAATTTTTTTATATTCGCCCACTGCTTCCGGCATATGTTTGGAAGAAAAATTTACATTTTTGTAAACATTCATCAATCCGATTAGAAATTAACATTTTTTTACTGAAAGTAAAATATCTTGTTTTGTGCTCCAGTAATCACTTTTTTATATTATTTGTAAAAAGTAGCTTTTGTTGCTCCATGTGTATACTAACTGCTGTGTATTGAGTAACTTGTTATTGATATGAAATTTTCTACTTTTTCTTCAAAATAAGCGTATAAATGTTATTAGAAAAGATATTTAAATGGAATAAAAAGTTAATATTGATGAAACTTGGTATTTTACTTGATTTCTGATTTTTATTTTTTTATTTAAGAAAAAAAAATTTTTTTACAAAAAATTTATCAAAAATGATATCGAGCACAATGAATGCTTGATATCTCAGAAACCAGAAACAATTTCGCGAAACAGTTTTTGGATTCTGAAAGACGGTATTCAAAATATATATACCCCATACTTAACTCAATTTTTTTTAAAATGGTCGGTGGGCCAAAACAATAGTAAGGTCGCGATATATTTATTTCTATGCCTATAAGTTAAGTTTTGTAAAACTTTCTTTCTTGTCTTTTCGATATAGGTACTTGGAAGACTACTTCATAAGCGGCCTAGAAGTTCTACAAAACGATGCTGGTATCTTAGAAGGCCTTTTGAAAAAAACATGTCCACCTGTCTATCGTCATTTACAAAAGCATAAAGTGGAGCCTCTACTTTATATGACTGATTGGTTTTTATGTGCCATGACCCGTACTTTACCCTGGGAAACACTGCTGCGTGTATGGGATTGTTTTCTAGCCGAAGGTATACGTGTAATTTTCAAGGTAGCTTTAGTCATACTGGGAGCTTCACTCAATAGTCACAAAATACGCAAACAATGCAATGGCCTGTGTGAAACTTTAGAAGTGTTGCGCAATCCTCCCGACAATGTTTTAGATGAAGATTTTATTATTAATCATATGCAACGTTTGAATTTACGTGTTGAGGATTTTCAAATTGAACATACACGACAAAAGGCTAGACGTGCTAAACAAAAGGCTTTACAGGAGGCAACGGCGGCACAACATTCAAATACAAGTACATTTACGCGTAGTCGTACAGCAAGTCCTACGAATATGTCAACCACTAACATCTCTACTACAACAACAACCACGGCCCAAACAGCAAGCGGTAATGTTACTGTGGTAAATATTTGTGGGGATCATGCGTATGCCTCATCTAATGGTGGTGGTGGTGGTGGTGTTGTCGCCGCTGGTGCTGGTGCTACTAGTAATGGCAGTGCTGAAGGTGGTATTTGTAGTAGTAGTAGTGCCAATGGTATTGTTAGCGTTTCCGCAAATAATCATCATTCATAATTTTTATAAATATTTTTTAAAACGCTGAGCGTTTAAAAATATTTCCTAACTTTCTATTTAAACTTGATTTTCTTTTCTTTAAAAAAAACTAATAGATTGAGAGCTCGTGACCGGCAAATTTACCGTATTTTCTAAAATATTGCCCCTTATCGTTTTCGGCGATTTTCGCCTTCGACTACGACATTTTAGTAATAGATTAAATACAGCACGATACATTTTTCTTTAATCTATTACGAAAATGTCGTAGTCGAAGACGAAAATCGCCAAACACGTAAGGGCCATTATATTTTCTCCACTTACTGTCTTATACTTATACTACACGAAATGAGGTTTCTGCGGCGTGATTTTGCGTATTCCAAAAAAAAAAATTTGATGGGCAGGGCTACCTCCCATACAAAGATATATCTCTAATTTCATATATCTGGAGAAATATATTAGTGAAACTCTTCCAACTCGGTGTAAGTTTCTTTGCTGTCTGGTCGTAATCAAACGGAAAATTGAATGTATGACCCCACTAAACCTGAGATTCGAAATAAAAGAATGTTCGTTAAAGCGAAGAATATTCAAAACAAAATTGTTCAATAAATGCTCGTGAATCTAAAAAAATATAATGTTCGCTAAAGAGAGCTTTTGTCGATAATGTCGCGACAATAAGCGCAATTGCCAAATTTCATAAAATGTGTATTTTCGATAATTTCTCGAATGTGTAATTTACACTCATGTGTGCAATAATTGAATAGAAAAAAATTTCCCACGATAGCCTAGTGGATGTGTGCTAATCTGTTAGCCTGGAGGTACCGTGTTCCATTCAGTCTGACTGCAGCGTAAGTTAAAATAAATAAATATTTCATAAATAAATAAATTAAAAAATAAAGATAACAATTTTGAAAAAAGTTTCCTGCATTTTTGCGGTATCGATATTTCTTCGATATTGCTAAAGATTCGCTATTTATTTGTCAGCGAAACATCGATATCGAAAGAATTGCTGCCACAAACTGAGCTACGGGTGAGCTCTAGCATCTCTTTCTCTTTCTGACTTCGATAGACGTTCTCGAGTGTTTTGTCCGAGAAATGTTTACGCAACATTCGAATGCGATGTTATTTCTGAATGTGTTGGTTTGCTGGGACAGCGCATAGGGGGTAACTCTCATGTGAAACAATTATTAATTATCTCATATCTTTCAGAAAATTCAAGTGGTAGCCTTTAGAAATTGGCGTAAATTTTAGTAAGATAGTATTTTTCGCGCCTGATTGACGCCATAGAAACCGCGGCTGGAAAAATGAGTACCCATTTCGTGTACTACAGCCTATACCTATACTATAGCCTTATACCTATAGTCTATAGGTATAAGAGAGTAAGTGGGGAAAATATAAGATTTTCGAAAATACCCTAAGTCTGCCGACCACGGGCTCTTAAAACGTCTTGGCAGTATAAATTATTAGGTTGTTTTTCTTTTTGGAAAGGGTGTAATGAAATGTTGTAGCTACTTTTTTTAGGAAACACGATTCGTTTAAAATCTAGTAACCCTAAAAGTTAACCTTTTGGATTATCAATCTTATTATATTTTGTCCTGAACCTACTAATGAAGTAAAATTTTATTTTAAATATATACACTTACATACATACACCATTGTATCTGTCCTTTCCTTTCCAGCAAAGAAACTGAAAAAAACAACAACAATCATGCACTTTAAGTATAGAAATGAAACATCTAAATCTTTGTATATAAATCGAACTTTTTAACAAACAAACGATATATTAAACAGAAAATAACAAAACCTTGCAAACAAGTGCACAACTCATAAAATATTTCTATATTAAAAAAAGCTTATAGCAAAATACTTTCTTCAAATAAGTCAATTAGTTTTAATTTAATTTAATTTATTTTATATTTGTAAAAGAAAAATATATTGAAAAACTATTTTTTCTCTTAACAATAATAATTTTCTTGTTTTTCGTCATTCCATTCTAATTAATATATCGAAATATGAAGAAATGAAATCAGTTGCAATAATCATATATATATTTTAATTGAAATTAATTGAATTTTCTTCTTTTTTTATTGTGCAATTTACTCTTAACTATTTTTTCCCAGAAAAAAAACAAACAAGAGTTTAAATTTAACGTATTTCTATAAGTTATTTATTTTTATTTCAAAAGTATTTAAGTAAAAAAAAGTTGTATATTTTATTTTGAAATGGCACAAATTGGAATAAAATTAATAAACTACGTAAAAGTATTTCATTTAAGCATACACAACATATCGTATATTAAACACATTTTTATGTTAACATACTTATATTTATAAAAGATTATTTACAATGTTATATATTTATTTTTATTTTTTAATTTTAATCTGTATTATTATCATTATTTTTAATTTTTATCTTTGCAATATTTATACAACTTAAAAAATAATAACATCCAAGCAAAAATACAATGGGATTACTCTGTAATTTGTATCGAAATAGAATGTATCCGAGTTGCAATCTAAATAACATACAAACCCGAACAGATTTCTTTCCGAATCGAATTGCAGAGTAACTGCCCAGGTTCTGCAACTAGTCCTTAAACGCATAAAAACTTCTTCTTCAATAAATGATTGGAAAATGTAATCTTCGCAGCTCGATTCAAGAAATTTAAGTACAGTTCAATAATTGGAACAATACAATCAGCCTGTTCATATCAATATGAATTAGTTGACGTAATTTTCTCTGCAAAACTGTCTGATTAAGTTCATGAACTTCTTTCGTTCTCGAATTTAAAAAACTTTCGTTCGGAAACGGAATTTAGTGTTCATGAATTAACGTTTAGAACCTCTCAATTTATGCATTTAATAGCTCGAATATATTTTCACCATTCTTCAAAATATGTATTTTGTGATTAGCGCTCCGACGACTATAAAGCAAAATGATGCCTGAGATCTTGGGTTCGAGAATAGTTTCAGAGGCAAGTCAACAACATCATGAATGTATCTGATGTGCATTAGTTGTTCTTGGACTGTTAAGGTAATGATGACATATCACTGGTTACTAAGCAGTACCTTCAGCGACTGATACTGTTTTATGTTAATGTACATCACAGCACACTCCTTCGTCGATAATGCTAGAAAAATTTTGGCGAAGTAAACAAAATTATTAAAACAGCCGCACACAAAGCTTAAGAAAAGTTAATGCGCCTACTTAACACCAAAGGCGCTGCAATACTGCTCTCAAATTAACAGCACGCGCAAATCTAAAATTTTCGGAGCAAAGCATTATCGTTACGTGCTCACAAATCGACTTATAGTCGGAACTGGATAGGAATTCCGGTTCCAATTCAGTAGCGGGTCACTCTCCGAGCTAGTTTGAAAAACTATCGAAAAATTTTATTTTCAATAAATTTCAAATTCTAAACAAGTCGCTTTGAAAGAACTAGGGTGAATTCGTAAATACAGTAAATTTGTGCAACTGGTATGCAAACTATTGCAACACTAATAAAAATGCTTCCGTAGTTTCAACAATATGGGGCAGCAATGTCAACTGTTTGCGTAAAGAAACTTTGACGAAGAAAAGTATTGGCAAATGATGGTTTTCGAACGTAGGACTTTGATTGAATTAACGAATGTACCCCTAGTTACCAAATTAATTTTACTAGGTGGCAGCGGCGGCGGCAACAAAACAAAAACAACACAGATTTTTGGTGTACAATTGACTCAATCTTCATGTAAAATATGAAGCAAAATACCAACAAAACGAAACAATACTTTTCATAATGGAGTTTGACATCCATCGAACACCACAAGGCGAATTTAATTCGAATCTGGATGTATATGCATATAATGCTCCAGAGAACGGGCTGTAAAATAGAGATTACTACTTACTAGTTGCGTTCTAGAACCATGTGTTTTGAGAACGAGTTCTTACATTTTTCATAAAGTTTAATAATTATAATCATGTACTATAAAATTAAATTAAAACTATTATAATTCATAATTTCAACATAATAATTGCATTGAACTCGAAAATTATTTGATAACACAAACAATGATACAAGCATAATAGGGTGTAACTAACTGTGCGTTTACAGTTGAAGAAATATCGTACTTGTTTGCTTCGAGAAAAATTTTTAATAAAAGATATATATACAAAAAAATATAAAATGAATAAATATTCTAGTTAAAAATCAAATCTTATCAGGTATGTGTTAGAAGTCGGAAGATTTCAAATCGATGGTTTTGAAAACTTGTGCTGAATTTCAAACGACTTGGACAATAATTTTTGACTCAATCACAAATTATTGACTTGAAGAAAACAGAAAGACAAACAATAAAAAATAATTGTGAAAATATATTTATCACAAATTACACTATGCCACAAAAAAATGTACGAAAAGAACCGTTTTGGAGATATTCTAAATATGTATTTGCTTTGACTCATATTTTAAATAAAATGTTGTTCCCAACGTACAAAAAGTAAAATGGTTAACATCGGGCAAAAAGTTATAAAGTTACAATAGATTTATGCCTTAATTCATAAAAAATATTCCGACTTATAACAGATTAATAAAACAAATTTTCATACAAAAATTTGTCTTATAAGTATCTTATTAATCCAAAAAATTTTTATGAATTAGGTTGTTAGTGAAAACATCCGAATTTGAATTAAAAAAAATGTTTATGAAGTATAAGAAAAATGCCAGTGGGGCAGAATTAAATATTTTGAAAGTATATCAACTATTTCTAATAGTCCGATCAGTATGAAATTTCACGTGGAGATATCAGAGGAGTGTTATTTAATTTATAAAGATAAGCTTGCCATATTACTCAGGAGCAGAGGTATGAAGTACAAACTAGTGCACTTCGGTTATGTAAAGTTTTTCAACGCTTGTAATTTTTCTGTTTCCCACTCGATTCCAAAAGTTTCTTGTGTCCTTATACACATTATAAAGTTCTAAAAAAAAATGTTTTTGGTTAAACAAATATCTTGTATAGTTAGTGAGATATACTAATTTTAATATTAAAATTTCTCGATTTTTCAAGTCCTTGGTCCAGTATTTTTAAGATATCGGATCCAAATAACCGATTGTCACAAATGTTTCTTTTAGTCACACGACAAAATTTCGAACAGTTAAAAAAATATTATTATGATTATTTCGAACGTATTTGCTTTGTGAATCTAAATTGATTATTAGGCTAAGGTTCGTAACGTTATATTCAGAAAGAATTGGGTATGATTAATATTCCAAGGAACAATGGAAAAATTAACATCAACTTAATCTTTCAACGTACACAGCAGAACAGAGTAGCGCCACTTTCGGAAGCCGCTACACTTCCATCGTCAGTGCTCACGTGTATTTGCTATCACCACTTTTCAGGTGGCTCTGTTGAATGTGATTTTAATTCTTATATATACAACTTTTTCGTGAAAATTTAATACGAGAATTAAATCACTCTCAAGCTGATATTAAAGTGCACTTTCCCAGCGTTGCCATCGGTTTATTTTCCTTCATTTCCATTTTTTTGATTTTTGTTCTACTCAAGACAAACTTTTTTGGTTTGATTTAATACTTAAGTATATATGAACATGTAAACATGTGAAAAGCTCAAGCCAGTAGCTAATTGTTTATTAATATGATTATTTCGAACGTATTTGCTTTGTGAATCTAAATTTATTATTAGGCTAAGGTTCGTAACGTTATATTCAGAAAGAATCGTGTGGACGGGTAGTCAAGACATCTTGTGCACCCTATATTACATACACAATTGATCAATTCACACACAACCTGTTGTATACGCGGTTGGCCAACTCGTAGAGGACATTTTTATCAATGACTACTTAAGGAAATTTCGAAATTTGTCATGCACGATATTTGTCGATTACAGCTTCTTTCTTTTAAGACAATTAACAGAAACCGTACTCAAGGAATGGGTAAAAGAAAAACTGCTCAATTGATCATGCCAACTAGTTGGTAGATATTGTCCGCAGGCGAGTCTTGCAACGTTCAATTTAAAATTTTGTATAATTTCGTTACAACAAACAACGCTACTCTTCGTATACCAGCAAATGAACTTCTTGTGGGCGTTGTCGCTCAGTCTGTCACCAGTTTGAATCATTGTGATACATTCGTGCTTGCTAAAATTGAGCGAAATTGAGCTGATCAAAAGTTCTATTAGAATGTCTATTAAAATTTCTTGTAATAAGTATACCCTGAGCGTCAAATGCCTCAAATTGTTATTGCAGAACACGTATAAATAAGAAAGAAACGTAATGGGGACATTTCTGAGGATGTTATCATTTACATTGTCATTAATGAAAAGATGGGTGACAGTGTCGTTCTTGTTGTCATGTATGAACTTAGCTGACATTTGTTCGAAAACGTCGTAACTGATCTGTTTGAGCTGTGACCAACAAGTCATCGACGCTTTAACATTGTCATGCATCGGTCTTGCAAGATGTCTTTCAGACATGGCCAACCGAGATGTGTGTATATCGTGTAAATGTGTTAGTAATTTCTTTATAAACATTTGCTTAGGAACATGTTTCTGTTGAAATTACCCACATTTATGTATACGATCAAGGTGTATTAATTTTCAAGGTGTAAAATGAATACACCTTGTATACGATCTACAACAATTTGTGAATTGAATGTAGGAATGGACAGAGTTTCATTTAACCCTTAGACACTATTTTAGTTTATAAAAATAAACTGCAAAATTATTTTTAACGATATTTAATATGTATGTATATCTTATAAACATTTTAAAAAGAAGTTTTAGTTAAAAAATTTATTCTTCATCGCCACTTCCTTTCGCTAAATCAGAAAAGAAATCCGAAGTGTTGGAAAACTTTGAGGATGGAAGGTTATGCCGTTTTTCTTTATAACTATTGTGTTTCTCATTGTACTTGATATCGCCAAAATCTTCAAAATATTTTACATTCCAGAATCGAACATCATTGTTATGTGAAGATGAGGCTATCAGTTCCCCTGAGTGATTAATATCCATAGATTCAATAGGCATACTGTGTTGGCCCACCACACCCAAATTACGGAACGGTGCAATATGAACAGCACGTATAATTCCCTCTTCGCCAGCCACGCATGCAATTCGATCAGTTATGGGTATCATTTCAGACATGGGAGATTTGACACCAGGAAACTTATCGCAATGATAACCGAATTGGCCCCAATTGTAGGTATAAAGATTGCCCTTTGAAGAACCCACCACTAGCTTGGAGTCTCCGCGATAGATTCCCATGCACGTCAGTTCTTCTTCGTAAGGTTCAGATTGCACGTAGAGTTTTCTAGCTGCAATGTTAATTGTAGTCAAATATCCATCACCACTGGTAACCAATAATAATTTACCAGCATCGTTGGTGAGTATTTGAGTAATATAGTCTTCCACTTCTTTTAAAGCAAATATTTCATTTTTTGTTCTCAAATCCCAGAGCTTTACTGTGCCACTATCATCGCCAGTGGCAAAAATGTTTTCATCTAAAACATGCAATTTATTAATGGCTTCATCGTGAGCACTTTCGTAGAATTTCTTAAGCTTTTCCGTTTCCATGTCCGTGATCATTATCGACTTGTCTTTAGAACAGGTTAATATATTTCGACCATCTTCGGTGAATTCAACGTCTCTACACGCTTTTGCATGAATCTCAATGGTTCTTAAAAGCTTATTTTCTTCATTGGCATATTCATACAAAGCCACATCTCCCGTAATAGTGGCCAAGGCAATGATATTACGCTCAGGATGAAAACAAATATCGGTAACAAAATCTTCTATTTTTATCTCAGGTGGAGATGTTTTAGGCTTTTTTATAGCAGCTATTATTGCTTTAACTGTTTCATCTTCATTTTCATCAAACTCTAAAATGTCATCGATATCGCCCCCACCGCCTTCATCACCATCATTTCCTTTATTGGTTTTGTCCACGCTACATGATGCATGCGAATTATTATTCGATGTTGCTTTCGCTTGTTTTTCCTGAATTTGATTTTCATCACCATTCATTGTTTCATCAGAATCTGTGGCCATTTCGTCAAATTCAGAACTGTCATCACCATCACTACCAACATCATATTCTGCATCGGCCGGTTCAGGTTCCTCTTCAATGTCTTCATCACTCCATGGATCTACCAGACGAACATTGCCTATTATTATCTCTTCTTCATCTTCCAACTCTGCATCAGCTAATTCGTCTATATCATCCGAATCGGAGGGTTCTTCAGGATTTTTAAAATGTTGACGCCTAATTGAAATAATTTTATGAATGTTTAATTACTCTAATAATCGATTTTCATTTATTTCATAACTTACACATGCATTTCGTATTTGTTTATTTATAACTTTATTGTCTATTTTTAGTGCAACACGCTTTTATTCTACACGCAAATAAAAACAAGAAAACAGAAATGTGACAAAAGTTAGGGACAGAGAGCGATGCCGATATGTAATAGTCGGCGGCGGCGACTAGGTTAGAAATTAGTCGGCGACGGCTGTTCGTCGGCTAGCCGACTATTTGTTTAAAATATACTAGGTTTTTTTTTTGGCAAAAATTAGGCGCGTCAAAATAATATTTCTAGAAATATGCTAGTATGTATGTGTGGTATTAATTTTGTGATGTATTCGAATTTGTGCTGCTTTCAAATAGAGTGGATGGAAATCTCTTAATCGTATATTTCAATATTACAAAAAATCGCAAAAATAGATAAAAATGGAAACAACCCCTAAAATTTATTTTTTCCGTCAACTGAAACAAAAATTAATGTTCAGACAATTGTTTGGTCACGTAATTTTTGACATTTCTAGTTTTTCGTACATTGTAATTAATTTTTAGTGTTTTTGTGTGTTGTAAATTAAAAAATATATAAATTTGTGTGTATGCAATCAAAATTCTGTATAGAATTCTACACGATTTTTTTTCCGTGTAGAAATAAATGCAAAACTCCAAACCTGAATTTCAGTGAGAACTGCATACTACGCTTTAAGCATACACACAAATTATATATTTTTTGATTTACAACACACAAAAACACTAAAAATTAATTACAACGTACGAAAAATTAGAAATGTCTAAAATTCCGTGACCAAACAATTGTCTGAACATTAATTTTTGTTTCAGTTGACGGAAAAAATTCTCCACTTATTGTTATAACATGCCTGTAATAGACAATAAATGCCAAAATTCCGTGTACTTTTCTTTTGGAACTGCGTACTAGTAAACGGAAATTTCTTTAAGAAATTTACCAACCTGAATTTCAGTTTCTTTTTTTTACACATACTTCTTATGCCAGCCCGAATTTCAGGCAGATCTGCATACTACGCTTAAGATGTTAGGAATATTATGTTATTGGTTGTTATTGTAGTGATTCCTTACTTAATCGAATTATCAATTCTCATAGTATAGTAAGTACTTGTAATATTTCTTTTATTGGCCTTGACGCCATATGTATTACATTCATTGAATAAGTTGAAAAAATTTAAATAATGTAATTTTTTCGAAATTGTCAATCATAATTGATGGATGACCCAGGGATTGAGTGTGTAATTTTAAAAGCAACGCATGGTTGCATATCGTCAGCTGAAATCCAAAAACACGTAACTAACAAAAAATTTTAAATTGCATTTTTGATTAATTATTGCGTATTACATCGAAATGCATGTCCCCACAAATTTTCAAATCTTTATCATAAAAATCAGCCAAATTACAAACGAAAATAAAGCGGCTTTACTTCAGTAGCTTGAAGTATTTTATTTAGTTTTTTTCTCTCTCCTGTAAAATTTAAAAAAGTGTAGTTATTTGATTTTGGATTTCAGCTAACGATATATAAATCCAGTTCGAAAGAGTATTTTTGACATTTGAAGCAAATTAAGTCATTTGAGATAATTTGCCAATGTGAAAAATATATGGGAAATCATGTCGCAAATTACTTAATTTGGGCAAATCAAATATTTTGGACTAATTCACGTATATGTAAACGCACTATTAGCCGGCATTGTCGGCTAACAATTGCAGCCGCTCGTCGGCGGCGGCTCAACAGCATGAAAAATTATCGGCTGTGGCTTCGCTCTCTGGATAGGGAGAGTTGCTTCTTCTTTTCAAGTATTATATAAAAATCCTCAACGAACTAATAGCAAAACTCAACATCGCAATTATCATGATACAATTAACAGGTACACGCAGCAGATCAGCTGACCTTACTCGCCTAATGCGGGTGCTAGACGGATCAATATGTTAGCTTCAATATGTGCGTGTGCGTTTGTTATGAAAATCAAAATCATTTTGATATTCAATATTTCCCCTCCGTATATGTGTACATATTTTTGTAACCAAACGCACACAAACACATACATATATTGAAGCTGCGTGGCATTTGCCTAAACGCCAAACTCAGTTGAGTGATGTAATTGTCATACCATCACCGCCATCAAACTGTCAAACTCTGATACCTTTCTCTACGGTATTTGACATTTTCTTATAGAGCTAGTTGCGCTGATAGTTCCACCGGTCTTTCAACGTTTTTTGACATCTAGCGAAGTATTTCTACAACAAATTTTCTACTGCGTGTACCTGTTAATTGTATCATGGCAATTATCAAGGCGTATTAAGCGTAGTATGCAGTTCTCACTGAAATTCAGGTTTGGAGTTTTGCATTTATTTCTACACGGAAAAATAATCGTGTAGAGTTCTATACATAATTTTGTTTGCATACACACAAATTTATATATTTTTTAATTTACAACACATAAAAACACTAAAAATTAATTACAATGTACGAAATATTAGAAATGTCAAAAATTCCGTGACCAGACAATTGTCTGGACATTAATTTTTATTTCAGTTGACGGAAAAAATTCTCCACTTATTGTTATAACATGCCTGTAATAGACAATAAATGCCAAAATTCCGTGTACTTTTCTTTTGGAACTGCGTACTAGTAAACGGAAATATCTTTAAGAAATTTACCAAAGAAAAACACAACACTCAAATTTACCAACCTCAATTTCAGTTTGTTTTTTTTACACATACTTCTTATGGCAGCCTGAATTTCAGGCAGAGCTGCATACTACGCTTTAAAAGTGTGTTTAACCCTTCCTCTATACCTGATATATTGTGATTTGCTTTCTCTTGCATACAATCTTCGTAATGTTGTTGTATAGTGACGGGTCTAGTTAGTTGTCTATGGTCTTATTCACTAGCGCTAAATAAAAAGTACAAGTCGATCAAGACTTTGGCAGTTTTGTTCACATTCGAGTATAATACGCGAACCAAAAAAAAACAGCAACAAGTATAGGTCTGTTCATTTACTTTCGTGGCAGAAACTAGCAACGAGAGAGTAAAGCAGAAATTTGTAAAATTACTCTCCCGGATATGAAAAAGTAAATGAACGCTTTACTAGCAAAAATTTGCAATTAACACAATAAACAGTTTGTACACCCAAAAAACTTTACATTATGTTAGTACTTTGTATGAAAAGTTAGACATCGTAAAAAATATATGAAAATTTTATCATTTTAAGGTACATGAAACACAACTTAGGATAAAAAGTGTTACCTTTTTTTAACTGTCCGTAAATAAAGCTTTGTGTGGAAAGTATTTAAATAGCAGAAATAAAAATACAACTGCTTATACATAAGGATTTTTTCGTTAAAACATCTGTAAACAGTAGAAATAAAGTTAATTTCAATGTAATTGTGGATTTTTTTTATTAATTTAGTTGAATTTGTTCTTTGCAGGAACTTGCCAGGTTTTTTTTCTTATATTTGACTCACATAATATTTCGAGTGTAACCTTTATGATTTAAGGTGGAAAATTTTCAGCCACCCAATTCAAGCGTTTTAAACTCTTTTAACGGCCACTACTGCAGTCAAATTAAAGAAAAATATCCAATCTTGCCGTATTTAATATTTTTGACTTCATAAAAAGTATTAATTTCTTAATAATTCATTAAAATTAGAAAAAGTTAACTTTTTCATGAATTTTTCAAACATTTATTTTGTAAACAAAAGATCTGAACAGCTGTGTCGCTAATTTCCGCAATTTTACTAGCAAAAACAACAAATTTTTTTCTCTTACTTTTTATGCTCTTTTTCACTCTCTCGTTGCTAGTTTTTCGAGTACGGGAACACTTTCCAGTAACAACTAGTAACAATTAATATCAACTTTCAGTTATTGAACAGACCTTATGTCTTATTCGCAACATTGTCACAGACATTGGTAGATAATTTTTATTATATTAAATTTTTCTCAAAGATCGATATCAGCCGAAGGCGTTACAAAAAATATTATATAAACTTCAGCTTCTGTGGGATCTACCATCATAAAATGCATTTCTAAAAGACCACTTAAGTCAGTTTTAAGCGCCACCTTAGAAGCTACAACCAATGCCTTTTGGGTCATACGTATAAGAGCCGTTTTGTAACGTGCCTTTGTAGTTTCCCGACAATTAAACAAAAGTATCATATCACTTGTTTTGGCGACTTCAACACTAGATTCCGACTGCATAACTCCCAATGTATCAATTTTAAAATGTGGTCTTCGTGGTGAAATTGTTATTTCCAGTTCTTCAGCTGATTTATCAAATTCTTGAAATATACTAGCTAAATCGGGACCTCTTACAAATAGCCTATTTAGGCTAGAACTCGTATCATCTAAACTGAAGTCCATAGGTTCTTCGTAGTGCGTAGTTTTAATGGAGCACTCAGTACTTATATCTTGTTCGTCATTTGGCTCCAAAACTAAAACTAAAGGCGCTTCCGGACCTTTGAAATATATTTTCATGCTGCAATCGATGCCAGAAAATATACTCAGACACTCTGCTAAAATATTCATATTTACACTAAACTTTACAACGCCGTCTACGTAAAATTCCGAAAAACATCTTGGCATTATGAAAAGAGAAGCTTGTATACATTTTCCTTGTTCAACCACGCATTTGAAGCCATCTTCGCTAATCATAAAGGAACCATTTTCGCCAAAACTTAAGGCTTTTATACCAGCCGTAAAAGTTTTTATTTGGTTTAGACTTCCAACGAATTTAAAATTTGAGTACTGAGACTGAGTCAACATCTTCCAATTTCGCAAAATACCCTTCTCAAACAAATGTTTAGAATGTTGCATACGACTTTGGTGATCTACATATATTAAGTTCAACAATTATTCCACTTCTGATATGTTAGATATAAAAGTCACTAATAATAAATCCAAATTATGGGATGGAACTTCCTTGAAATGTAAACATTTGTGCTGCAAAGCAATAGCTAAGCGTACGGCTAGTATATGTTGACAAGTGTATGGGGCAGTGTAAGTATCCCTCTTGATCAAAACCTTTTGTTTAAAATATTCACAATTACAATAATTTAGTTTTAGAAAAAGCCGAGTGGAAGAATGACCGTCACAAATTTCTGCTACTTCTATTGTTTTTGGGCTGTTGGTGTAGATCACAATGTTTTGATAGTCCAGTATATGCAATGCTGCTGGTACTAAATGCCTACCCAATAACTTGTGCAAATCCAAAAGCAATTTTTCTTCGATATGGCAAAATTAATATTTGTAATGAATAAATACTTTGATTTATTACCTGTGTCTCCTTGATCTACCGAGATGCTGTTGGAAAATCTTTTGAAAACTTGTTCCAAAAGAATAGGAAGTAGAGCCGTCGAAATTACCGCCTTTTGCATATCTCAAGGCGTATTTATACAGGTGGTGTTGATTCAAAAACTATTACATTACAATCACAGACTTTTGTTACAATCGCTCTTTCTCACAAGAAAATAAAAGTTGCTTCAAGAAAAACTGATGTGTGCAAGGCATATTCATTACAGGTACCAAAGCGAATTAAGGCCGTGTCAGATACAACTTTGTCGCTTTGCGTGACGTTTCTAACTTTGATAGAAAAGTGTAAAACAAAAGGTGTATGACACAATGAAAACTTTGACAACACTCGCGCATTGATCGTTTACCAAAAAAGTAGTTGATAATTTTGCTATTTATATATATATTTTTTATAAAAATAAAAGTCAATTATGTTATTTTACGATTTATTATAAATAAATAAATGCCACATACATATTTACCTCTTATTAAAACAGATTCAAACGCGCAATATGTTTCGTTTGGCAATATAATAAAAGAAAATTATTCCAGCTGATTGTCAAAGCAAGCAAAAAGATGAGAGTTGCCGAACTTTTCGCTTCACGCTGCGTTAAAAGTGCTTTATGTAGCATGTTTCGTATAAGTATGTACATTTCATCTTAGATGTCAAAGCGAATCTGTAACGCAACGCGAAGCAAAAGTTATATCTGACATGGCCTTTAATGTCAAGTGGCCTTAACATCAAAACAACACACATACAAAGTAGGTGTAGGACTATTTTTATATGTGCTTTGACAGTTCAGGTTAGTTTTTCTCTTTTCTTATATAGAGTTTGACTGCTGGTGTGTAATCAGCTGATGATCATCTGTGATGATAAGGCTACCCGGTACTGAATTCGCCTTGACAGGTACCACCATAACTAAAACAAATACAACACCAAAAAACATGTATATTGTTAGTAGAAATACCCCAGAAATATGTCAAATCCATTATCTGTGAGTCGCACACATTCATAAGCTTTCTCAAATTTACTAACACATGCCCTTTGTTGATAGCAAACTCCCGGACATGTATCAAAATCTATTGTCTGTGTGACGCACACATTCTCAAATTTACAAAACCAGCTGTTCTTATAGTGGTACCTGTTCAATCTACCTTGGATGTGTGTAAAAGCAGACTAAATCATGGTAGAATAATGTAACAGGTAGCCGCATAACTAATACAAATGTACATATGGGTAGGAAATGTCAAACATGAATGGGGAGTGTGTTTTTGTAGAACATAAACAGCAAACATACGTCTGGTATTGTGTGCAACGTAGTTATTTCACATATACGCAAGATTTGGCAGTTCGTACCATGAAAACAGCAAAAAATCAGCTGGCGTTCCAGAGCTACCTTGTATATTATTCTACCATGAACTAACTACTGTCATCTCATCCCCTTGGCAGCATCAAGGCGAATTAATACCTGGTGGCCTCGAGAGCTAAGCTACGTACAAATTATTTCTATATTTAACCCGTCAATGGTGTTAAGGGCCAAATAAACTACGCAAGCGGCTTGCCAAACATTACATAAATTTGTATTTATACAGGTGGTGGTAAAAATACAACAGGTGGCCCTATTAGTAAAAATGAGCATCAGCTGACTTTACCAAAGTGTCAAACTCTATGTAAAAAAAACTAAACAACAACTTTTTATATATGCATTTAACATGACAGATTGGTAAAGTCCAGTTGTTGTTGCACTAATAAGGCCACTTGGTATTAATACGCTTTGGCCGTATCTGTAAAAAACAGAAGACGGAAATTTATTTAATTTATTTAACCAGGGACCGAAAATAACAGTTATTAAACTTTCAGTTCAAAAAGTCAGACAGAAAGAATTTGTCTATACGATATTTGAGTATAGAATTGTGATGGTCGTGAGTTAAGGAATGATAATCTAAATTTTTTTTTTTACTTTTGTCAAAAAAGTCAAAAAATATGTTGACTGATAAGCTAAGTACTCTGCTCAAATTTGCGAAAAATGTTGATCAACATTAGTTTTTTCATACGAAAATATGACAAGTAACCAATTATAATAGCCCTTGAAAGTATGCTGCAATTGTGTACGTTTATTGTAAACTCTACACGAAAAAAGTGGTGCTTTTATTATTTCGCATGAAGACTTAAAATGTTGTAGATATCAAGGTGGATTTATACAGGTGATATCATAAGCACAGCTGTTCTACTTTTTTTCCGCAAATTAGATGCTCGGATGTCAAAATTTGTATACGTTGACATAGGGGCTGAGATGTCAATGTTATTGTAATGTTGTAGTTGTTTTAGAATCAACACCACCTGATAAAATTAATTCACCTTGGTACTACTTCTGCAACCATTTTTCATGAGAAATTCGAGTCAATTTTTTTTTATGTGAACTTTTGACAGCAGTTCGCACGAAATGATGAACACAGTACCGTGCTATACCTTGGAATGAAATATTCTTGATGATTTTTAGTGACGATTTCTTCGGAAAGCTTCTGGCAACGCTGTACTCACCCTTTGATTATAACGGCGTTTTTTAATTATTAGCGACTTCGTACTTAATGAATAAAAACAAAACAAGTAAACGAAGAAATTAGTCAATATTTTTAACTTTTTAGCCTGCTTGAGATACATTTTTAAATTTATTTTATTAAACTTTACTGCTGAGAGATCCGGTATTAAAACAATTACTTTTAAAAATGGACTTGGGAGAAGCGGCTGAAGATGATCAAAAATTTGTTATATATAAACATGAAGATTTGTTTAGCGAAAGTTTTCCTTTAATGAAGGAAATACGACGTATGGGCAAGTTATGCGATGTGACCTTAAAGGTAAGACCACAAAGTAGGAACAGCACTACACCGCTATTGATTTTGCAATATACACACATATATAATACTATACCCCAAAATTTTTGCTCTCCCTTGGTGGCGGGGTTATTGAGTTCAAAATTAATCGACTATCAATCAATTTCTATCCAAATGCAATTTAGGCTTTTGAGCCTGACTTTCTAAACAAAATTTGTTGATATGTATAATGGTACTTTGGTAAAAATATAACTAGAAAAAAAGGAGCAGATAGGGTCTGGGTATTTATGTATATAAAGCTAAGGGAGCATTCCACTGTCAGGTACAGACAAATTCAACTATTTCTAGCGCATATATTACATATACATCTTAATTGAAAAGGAAGATAACTTATCTCTTTTCTATTATTTACTAGACTACATACTAGCCTTTAACCCTAGATAGAAACTTTTTAAATTGTTCATCAAACATTGAAGAAAAAGAGTTGACATAGTCCGTCACGTGTGGGACAGTTCCAGTCAACCAGCATTTGAAGTTCTTGATTTGTGTGAAAATTCCAGTAAAACTATTACACATGGGGAAAAAGTGTTTAAGAAGCAAATTATAAACAATCAAGCTTGCTGCTGGCGAAAAAAATTAAATATAACACATTTATACCTTTAAGAAATTATTATTTGACATATTGTCATAATTTTATTTTAAATGAAGTTTATTTGCTGATAGTTAAGCATTGTCTATATGCATCTCATTGGCGCTTTACCAAATCGTCAGTAGACTTCAACCATAACTTTGATCAGTTGCAAACCTCTTATCTTATGCACAGGCTTTCAAAAACCATTTGAGAATTTTAAAATATTTTTAAAAATCACAAACGAATTAAATAAGCGTAGTAGGCTTAGAAACTTATACAAAACCCAGCAAATAATTTGTATTCGACATGAATCTATTTTATTTTTCTACACCTTTACACAATTAGAAATTCATTGGATAACAATAAAAGTATTAATTAGACAAAATGAAAAATAAAACCAAAAATAAGCAATGTCTGAGAAATGCAAATTAAATTATTTTTTTTAACTTTACGAAAAACTATAGTTTCTAACTTAAGATCTTAATATGAAACGCCAAAGATAACTATAACACCAACGTTGTGATTTATCCATAAATTTTTGAGCTAACGTTACATTTTTCTTAAACTTCAGCTGGAAAAGGTTAAAAGAACTTTTGGATCGAAGTGAGTTAATAGGTTTGACCATTTCATACGAATATGAAAGCAGTTTAAAATTATACTCATTAAATACGTAAATATAACAAGCTACATTTAAGTATACATTTTTCATCATCTGAGGGAGAGCACAAAAGAATTACACTGCGTTATTAAATTTTTGTTTGTTGTTTTCAATATGTACTAATATTGTGTTACGTTTATCTCAAAGTTAATAAGAATGTAAACTGTTATTATTTACTTAGTTTTGGAAATATGTATATCTTTTCTGTTGTAGGTGGAAGATCATACATTTTCAGCACATCGCATTGTTTTGGCAGCCACCATACCTTATTTTTATGCTATGTTTACTAATAATATGGCCGAGAGCCGTATTAAAGAGATAACCATGAAAGAAATTGAACCCACCGCTTTGGAAAGTTTGATCAACTTTGCATACAGCGGTCAAGTGCGCATTGATAATCAAAACGTCCAAAGTCTAATGATGGGTGCATCATTCCTCCAATTGCTTAAAGTGCGCAATGCATGTGCCGATTTCTTAATATCTCGTTTTCATCCCCATAATGTTCTGGGAATTCGTCATTTTGCCGATTCTATGAGTTGTACGCATTTAATACGAGCCGCTGACAAGTATATAGATTCAAATTTCACCCAAGTCTCCCAGTCAGAAGAATTTTTAAATTTAGACTTTGAGGAGTTAATTGAACTTATCAAAAGTGATTATCTTAATGTA
The DNA here is from genome assembly GCA_956483635.1 of Panzeria rudis. Classification (NCBI taxonomy): domain Eukaryota; kingdom Metazoa; phylum Arthropoda; class Insecta; order Diptera; family Tachinidae; genus Panzeria; species Panzeria rudis. Next base: position 22,936,474 of record OY101447.1, on the reverse strand, counting down.
AAATCTGAAGAGGTGGTATTTGAAGCCTGTATGAAATGGGTAAAAAACTCGGAAGATAAACGCTCACCCAAGTTTGCGCAAGTTTTGTCTCAGGTTCGCCTGCCATTGCTATCACCACAATTTCTAGCCGATCGTGTGGCTCGCGAAGAAATGATACGTTCGTCACATCAGTGTCGTGATCTATTGGATGAAGCAAAAGATTTTCATTTAATGCCAGAACGCAGAGGTCTTTTGCAAAGCTTTAGGTGAGTTTACACAGCAATAAATATACTTTTATGAGCTATCAACGTTAGTACATACATAATCGTTACCTTAATATAGAAAAGTCCTGACTGATTATTACTTTTTTTTTAACGAGTTTCTTTAATATTTCGATATATTCGAAGTTCATCTATCAAAATATGCAAAGAACTCAATTTTTGAGAATTTATTTGAAACTAGTATTCACCCGGGACTTTGTCAGCGAGCTGCTCAAATACCAGAACAGTCGCAGGGAAAAAAAGAGAAAGTACAAATTTTTACTTGTTTTTGCCCCTTAAAAAGTACCCTGTAGTTTAGTCTGGGCTATATGCTATCCGTGTACCAAATTTCGTCCAAATCCATTAAGCGGCCTTCGCGCGATAGTGGATCAAACATACAAACTTTCTCATTTATAATATTGGAGTAGGATATGCCGATAAAATATTTTTTGGACCAGTAACTTATAGTCATAATAATTATTCTTCACTACTGTTATGAACAGTAATTAATACTTCCGTTTTATTACTATATATCATAGTATCAAGAGAATGAAGACTGCGGGAGATATTTATTTCATTGACTAGCTCAGTCGAGGCGGCTCCTTCCGCATTAAAACAAACTCTAAGATTCACAGCAACAAACTTCAGACAGAAAGAAAATAGTAATAATTGTGCAATCTTTTCAATACTATTTAAATTGTATCTTAAGCTAGACTGAAGTTATACCAACTAATCAGTTTGGTTTTTTAACTTCCGAATTTTCATCAGATCAAGACGTTTTGAGGTTCTAAGAATCTATTATGACTATCTTTACGACAATGTCCGTGTGGATGTATGTAACGTAAACTTATTATAACTTTTAAATGGCTAAACGCATCGGAACAAAATTGGCTGCATTCTAAAGATTTAGACGTCATTTAGGTATTGTGCGAATAGGAACCGATTCGACTTCGGACAATAAATAAATAAAAATTTAATCACCTCTTAAACCCATAAAAAAAACGTCGACTGCAGCAAATTATCTTAAAATTTATTGATCCGTTCGAGTGCTACTTTGTCGCAAAATTTCGAAATATATTTTCTAAAAATTTGGAACGATTTTCCGTCATCCCACGTCAAATTTGGTTTGTAAACAGACCGGTTTCGGCTATGTGCCATCTTCAGTGTTCTATTGAATACTTCTTGTCAAATCAATTTTCTTTATTCCGTCACCTGTTGCACTTAGAAAACTGCGTCGAATGATTTAAATCGGTTATCGGTTCGGGAGATATCGTTTTCGAAAATTTGTGTAATTACAAAAAAAAAAAAACAAATAAATTCTCGAGCGATTTAAGCTCTAGTCAAGGCAAAATATGGTCTGCAAGGTGAACCGTTTATCAATTTTCTTTTGACATATCACTATCTATACTGCATAACTCTACGTCTCCACCTAACTTGAAATGCTGTTGTAACTTGAAGTTATGACTGCGTTGTTAAAACAATTGCACTAACAACTATGTTATAACCTGAAAAAAGCATTAACTTGAGCGGTCTACACTTTATATTAACTTGAAGTTAATGTTAAGTTAAGTTAGGTGTAGACTGCAAATTAAAGGGGTGATATGCAAAGTTTTGAAGCCGTGTATAATTTTCATAAATAATAAGCATAACTGTATTTTTAAAATTTCAAAATTCATCTTATTGCCAAGATAATGTAAATAAGGAAACACTATTAATGTACAGCAAAAGCCATTTTGAACCAGTTTAAAATAAATATTTAAATTTTTAATTTGCAAAGGACTCGTCAAAGAGGCGAATTTATTTCGGGTCAAATTTATGCAGTAGGTGGTTTGACCAGTAACGGTGAATCAGTTAGTACAGTTGAAATTTATGACCCTCTTACAAAAAAATGGCGCATGGGCGAACAAATGTCAATGATGAGGTAAAATAAATTATTTATTCTGATTTTAAAAACATTACAATGTCTTTATATTTCTGAAAAAAGATCCAGGGTGGGTGTAGCTGTTATGGATGGAAAATTATATGCTTTTGGGGGTTTTAATGGTTCGGAACGCCTTTCTACAGTTGAAGTTTACGATCCTAAGAAAAATCTTTGGTCCCAGGGCAGTGCTATGAATTGTAAAAGAAGGTGACTATAAAATCATTTGGAAATTTCTATTAAACCTATGCTTAGCTTTTATTTATGCGTGTATATTTTTGTTCAGCGCTGTGGGTGTAGCAGCATTAAATGATTGCATTTACGTTTGTGGCGGATATGATGGTGTAACATCCCTTAACACTGTGGAATGCTATTGTCCTAATACTGACATATGGAAAACTGTAAGTCTAAACGGATTTCTGCTTATTAAAATTATTTAATGTATTTAATTCTAGGTAGCTCCTATGATGAAATATCGTTCTGCTGGTGGTGTGGCAGCACTAGATAGTTTTGTTTACGCTTTAGGCGGACATGATGGTTTATCCATTTTCGATTCAGTAGAACGTTATGATCCTATTAATGATGTTTGGCATAAAATGAAACCAATGTTAAATCGTCGTTGCCGCCTTGGAGTGGCTGCCCTTAATGGCAAACTATATGCTTGTGGTGGCTATGATGGCAATTCTTTTTTACGTTCGGTGGAAGTTTACGATCCCATTAAAGACTCTTGGACCTTAATAACACCTATGAATTGCAAACGCAGTCGTGTGGCTTTAGCTGCAAATATGGGCAAATTATGGGCAATTGGCGGTTATGATGGCGAAACAAATCTTTCCACCGTAGAGGTTTATGATCCTGAAACAGATATTTGGACATTTGTTCCATCAATGTGCGCTCATAGTGGCGGTGTGGGTGCTGGTGTTATACGTAACGAATGAATTAATAGTTAACTTTGTTTTTGAGAATGTGGCTGGCTTCAGGTTAGTTAAAATTGTGTAGTTATTTTTAAATTTTATATTTTAAATTATCTTATTTTTTTTCATTTAAATTTAAAAAAGTTATTTTATGTTTTTTTTTTAACTTTTATGCATTTTAATCTACAGTTGAAGGTTTTAATACTCATCCCGGTTATGAGTCGTATATCATGTGATTTTAAAATCTGCCTGTTCATAGGATCCGATACGGAATTGGATTGGAAACGGAATTCCAATCCAATTCCAATTCTTAGTGCGTTCTTGAAAACGTAACGGAATTGCTTTGTTCAAAAACTGTTTATTTTCGTTCAAAATTCAAAATATCGTTTACTAACTTGTGTATTTAGTAATTAGAGGGTAGGAAAAACTTATTCTACCTGATAAATGCATAAATTAAAGTGCTCTTGAACTCCAATTCATAAAAAATTAATTCCGTTTCTCAACGGAAATTTCGCAAAGCCAAGTATAAACGAATTTCATGAACCCAATCAACCGGTTTTGTAGAGAAAACGATACCAAACCAATCCGAATTGGGTTCTGTGAACAGGCTGAATATCATAAAAAATATACTCGACAGCTTGTAATAGATTAAAGAAAATGCTGTATATTTATTTAATCTAGTACAAATCTGATGAGTCTATTTGACAACCGTAATTAATAAGGCCTGTCGAAGTCGAATTTGTCGTGGTCACAAATTCGACTTCGACATAAATAATCAGTGTGATTACTTAAATTAATATAAAAATTTAAAATTCTTTTAACTTGTTGAACTATTTTTTCTTTTTATAGCTCTAAATTGAGTTTAACTCGGCAATAATAAATTTAAGCTACAAATAATTAAAAACTGAAGTTGATCTATATATTAAAAAGTAGCATTATTTAATTTACTCGTCTTAAAGAGTTCCTGTTTTCCTATTATTTTCAGAATATTCTGGAAATATCTATCTATGTATATTTATTTTATGTATAAGCATTTTTAAAAAAATATTTAAATGACTAATTTTGTAGTTTAAAAAATTTCTTTTAAAGTTTTAAACATAAAGTTCTTAATAAAAACCGTTTGAAATAATTATATAAAATATTTATTGATATTCATTAGAAACTCAAACGTCAAGGAAAGCGGAAATCCGTAAAATTACGAAAATTCTAGATACGCCTTTTCCTTTCGATGTAAAGTTTTTAATAAAAAAAATATTTTAACTTCAGCCAATCATAAATTGTTGGTTTGAAAAAAAAAACGGAATAAAAGATAAAACTTATTATGGTTGTCGATCGCCTTGACGGTTTCTAATAGATTAAAGAAAAATGTTGTTTCGTTAATCTAGTACAAAATACCGAAGTGTTAACAAAATAAGAAGTGAAGCTAAAACATCTTTAAGATTGAAACAATTTTGTTTAATATACATACTATGATGAAATGGATATAATTTGTACGTAATTATTGGGCTTTATTACGGTTGTCGAATCTACTCGACTGTTTGTAATAGATTAATGACAATTTTTGTTTCTTTAATCTAGTTCACCATATCGGAAGTAGATTGCACAATCATAATAAGACCCATTATTTGTTATTAAAAAAAATAATTAAAAAATAAAAATGTAAATTATAGAGCTCAACAAATAAAATGCGTAACCACAATCACAATATGCCTGTTCGTTTACTTACCACAATTTATTATTTCTACTACAGCTGGAAGTTGTTAGTAGTAAGAATTTCGAGTAAACGAGCACAGGTAATAAAAATTTAAGTATAATACGCCTTTAGTAGATTTTAATCATCGCTAAAATCAAATAGACCCATGGACCATATTAGAGGATTATTGGTTTCAATTTCCACTAAACATAAGGAATAAGAATTCGAGGTGCTTACCATACCACCAAATTTTAAACAATGATTAGCTGAAAACAATACAAAATTGAGTAGAAAAAAACGCCTCTTACTTTTTAAAACCTACTTAAGTTCCATTTTAAACCTTTAGTAGTAACATCTGCTGCCTCCTGACCCACAGGTATCAAAGCACACCATCTTTGATCCTGGACCAGATCTGAGGGAATTGTAATGGAATGTTTGCCTGGCTTTAGTAGCCATGTCAATGAATTGCAACTTAATAAATATATATTGAAAATTTCTTTTTCAAACTTATATAACGTATTAATGTTTGCCATTATTTGATCAAAACGCCCAGAAGTATCATGAAAAACTATAATGTCTTGAATATGATTCTCTTCCAGGATGGACTTTACTGCTTTGAGAGCCTTAGTGAAATCGGTAGCACTTTGATCGGGCGTATGAATATATCGAGTGTCTTCGCTATTAAAGTATTGTTTTGTTTCGTCAGTTATAGAGTCAAAGTCTCCAGTTATCATATCGGGAGGCTTTAATATGCATTCAAGATGCTTGTTTTGTTTTAAAAACTGTCGCCACCGATTGCTGCCACCATCAACACAACATCGAGCGCTGGCTAATTTAAGTAATAAAAAACGTTCAGCTGTTGCTATTAATATTTGGTGCATATCTTACCATTTTGCCATAACTCTGCTACCACATGTTCAGGTATTCGCACCTCCCGATTAAGTACTACACAGACGTGACCGTTGTCAACTTTATATGGTTCATCTATAATATCTGCTGGTCTCCATTGGTGTATTTTGTTAGGTCCTCCATTCGACTTTGTCTTCGAATTAACAGACATTTTAAAATTCCTAGAGTTGCAATATTTTCTGTTAGGAAGTTTAATGCAAAATGAAAATGTTTTTATACGCATCTAACAATCTAATACGTACATTTATACAATACAGCTGTTGGGAAATCGTACACAAAAGTAAGTGCTGCCATATTAACAAGATTTTATTTTTTTTTATGAAGAATAGTCCCGGATGACCTGACGAATCCAGCTGGGTTTTACCTTGGGATTTCAGGCATTTGACATCTGAGAAATATACAAATTACACTACAAGGCCAACTTATATGAATTAAGAGCATATTTATACCAGGTAGACTCGCCCCAGTTGGCTTTGGAAAACACCCACTTTGGACGTCAAAGAATGTACTGGAAAATATGTCAGTGGACGTTGATGAAATCTTAATACCACTCCCTTGAAACTAGATACTATTGTCTTAAATCATACTACATATTGCCTTAATTCATAAAAATTTTTTGATTAATAAGAGGCTTATAAAACAAATTTTTGTATGAAAATTTGTTTTATTAATCTGTTATGTCGGAACAATTTTTTATGAATTAAGGTATAAAAATTAGGAAAAAGACCACATATTTCGTAATTTTTGGATGTTTTTATACCCCACCCACTTCGTAACGCTTTTTACAAAATATTCAGTATAAATTATCTAATCCGTAACAAATCATAACCACCTTGAGAGTTATGTAATATGTGAACAACGCCAAATGTGTTTCACTTGCCACATTTTGATGTCAGGCTGTCAGATCAATGTTGACAATTTTTAACAAATTTTTTGTAAAAATAGATTGCTTTAATAAATTTATTATTTACATATGTATGTATGAATATGAATCAAAATACCCAAATACCCATGTTCAAGTGCCAACACTAAACAAATTAAGCTCGATGTGGGAATGAAAACTTACTGCCTGTTCCACAATGTCGACAAGTCGATGTCGTTCTCATATTTATATTGAAAACAATAATAAATATTTAATTTTTTGTTTTCAATATACATATGAGAACGACATCGACTTGTCGACATTGTGGAACAGGCAGTTAGTATTAATATCTACCACTCTACGAAAATTCAGACTTCCATGATGACCTCAATCAACTGTATGCATTAAAGTTAAAAATTCAACTATTAAATGCATAGGAAAAACTATGAACACTTGTGCTTTAAGCCCCTCATATGAAAGATATCAAAACTGGTAACAATAAGATTAGCTATTTCTTTCATAGAATCGCGGTAATATTGTTGCCGGGTCTAGATGTTAGTCTATAGTAATAAAAATGGCTACTAAAAAGTAACAATCAATGTATTTTGATCATAGCTTTAAAAATATATTAGATCTTAAAAATTTAACAAATGCACATTTTAATTTCAACAAGAAATTGTCTTAGTTTACTCTCCTTTATATACCGGCATACGCTTTTCGGCGAAAGCTTGCAAGCCTTCTAATCTATCTTTTGTAGGTATGACTTGAGCGTAGCATACTTCTTCAATGGAATATCCGGTATTAAGATCAACTTGCATACCTTTATCAATCGCTAATTTCGCCATACGTACACCTACTGGACCATTTGGCAATATCTCTTCAGCCAGCGCGATAGCTTTTTGATAAGCAGCATTCCTAGTTTCATTTTGTACTACTGCATGATTAACTATTCCCATTTCTTTTGCTTCATTGCCATTGAAAACACGAGCAGTGAATATTAACTCTTTGGCCAAAGGTGGAGATAAAATTCTAGGCAATCGTTGAGTTCCGCCAGCACCCGGAATAATCGCTAATTTAGTTTCCACCAAACCCATTTTGGTATTTTCGGCTGCTGTACGCATATCACAAGCCAAAGCCATTTCTAAGCCACCACCCAATGCAGTACCATCTAATGCTGCTATAACAGGCATGGGTAATTGTTCAATACTTACCAAAAGTTCTCGCAAATTGTTGACGAAAGCTGTAACTTCTTCCTGTTTCATATTTTTCCGTTCTTTTAAATCGGCACCGGCGCAAAAGATGCCTGGAGTCAAACTTCTCAAAATAACCACCCGAGATTCATTATCGCGCTTAAGTTCAGACAAAATATCGAAAAACGTTTCCACCAAACCTAGACTGAAGGCATTTTTAGCTTCCGGACGGTTAAGCCCTAAAACTGTAATTCCTGTTTGATTTCCTTCTAGACGTTGAACAATAACCTCATTTCCAGCCGCTTGCACTGAATAATGACTTTTTGTTGAGCTGCGCAAAGCCAATCGGGCTGTTCTGTACAGATTTGAGGTCAAAATGTTCATGATATCTATTTCTAATGATGAGTGAGTTTTTAAGCAGAATTGGTTATAAAACAAATTAAACAAAAAACAACCTTACAAGAAATTGCTGATAAAAACTACCCAGAAACCTGCGCCGAGTGATTTTGTCGGCGGCGGCGGCTCATGAGAAAATCGGCGGCGGCGGCTCAAATTCGGCTTCAGTTGACTCAGAACAAATAACAAAAATCAAATTTAAGATAAAAAATAAATAAAAAAATTTATAAAAAAAATTATTATTTCATAGTGTACAAGGTCAATCGGCGGCTAGTTTTCAGGCGAAGTAAGCCGAACTTTTCTCGGCGGCGCCGCGACTGTCTAAAATTATCGGCGGCTCGGCTCAGCCGGCTGTGACCCGTCACAGCGCAGGTCTCTGAAACTACCTCATACAAAACATACTTCCTAAACAGGGTTGTCAGACTAATTTTGGCCTTTTTCGCCAAATTCGATGTCAAAAATCGCCAAATTGGGTTTTCGTTAAGGGCCGTGGCAATTTATCAAACTGTTTGATCAAATTCATGTATAGCTCGGTAATATTTTGTTTTGCTTAGCACAGCAACTTATCAAATCCATATCATCAAACTTCATTGGAAAGTTGTTGTGAAAAAGAAAGAACATGTGATTTTTTGGGCGGAAATGTTTCATTATATATTAAAAAACTTTTTGTGTGTTGAAAATTAGTTTTTTTACTCGTTTTTTTAATTCCTTTTAACTCCTTTTAATATGCAGTTCGAAGAGAGTTAAAATTTTGTGCGACATCCTTTTTTAGCATTTTGGCTTTTTCTGTATATGTTTCAAGCAATATGTCGTATTAAGCATTTTTTTTTTTTAATATCTTTTGCTATATTGCTTCGATTTAACTCGCCATAAAGGAGGCAAACCACGATAAACTTCAATAAATTAAATTTTGTTCATCCGTTTTTTTTAATAGTGCGTCTCCATAGAAATGATGTGGTCGCTGCGAAAACTAAACACAAATTACATTTGAAGTAATTACACAGCCACTCATCAAACAAGCTTCAAATTTCGTCATCGGCGGTAGTGAAAATCAAAAGTGTTTTGTTATTCATCAAACTCACATCAAACTATACGTGTGAGGTTTTTTGCACTAATACAGTGAAAAAAATCTCTGTTTGATCAAACAGTTTGATAAGTTGCCATGCCGCTTTATGGAAACACACTATTTCAACTTTTTTGACAGAAGTCTGTAACGCATTAGCGTATTTAACGCATGCTATGTACCTACACCTTTAGTTCGCCTTGGCCACTAGCATGATACAATCATGATCCAATAATCAGGTCAGTACAACTCGACAGCTTTTTATTGTTTACCATCGCCAAGATGTCAGACTTCATATAAAAAACCTAAACAACATTTTTTATATATGAAAATTGTTTGACATCCTTACGATTATGGAATTTTTATTGTAGAGATGCATAGACCTAATTATTGGATCCATGCTCCAATAATACAGGTCTGTGCAGCAGTGCAAAAGGATGCCTTCCTCCTGATATTGTCAAAATAACTCTATATATTAAAAATAATGTTTATATATGTTTTATATAAAGTTTGACAACCTCGGCATGAAAGCAAAGGGACAGCTGATCTCTTGCAAAGACCTGTACAAGGTGTATCTAATAGGTGGGATCACTTGGTCAGCTGACTCGCCTGATGAAACGTCAAACTTAAGGTGGATTTAGACTAGCTGTGTTTTACATCTGACTTGTCAGTTTTGAGACCCACATGTAACTTTGCGTGTCTGTCAAAATTGTCCATTTACAGACGATTTTTAATTTTTGCTTTCACACGTACATGTATAATCGCATCTGACATAACCTCTAAGTGACGCCAACACATACTTGTTAATTGAAAATTTTGTCGCCTGACTTTAGTTCTGTAAATTTCAGGTGGCAATGTTTCAAAAGGTTCACACGACATGTATTGCTCTTGCAGTGGGAAATTTTACATGTCAGATGTAAAGCACAGATAGTATAAAACCACCTTTAGTACTGCTGATGAATGCTCATGATATCACCACTACCCTTGCTCAGCTGTGTAATTCGCCATGGTCTGTAATTGAAAAGGACTTGGCATCACTTAATTAAATATTTGCGCGGATTTGTTAAATATTTCTTTACAATTGTTTACAATATTAATAAAATAAATTCCGAAACTAGTTTTTGAAGGTTTAATATCAAAGAAATAGTGAACAGACTCTTGTGAGTTTTCTTCACAACTCTTCAACAACTTCACAGACTACACAACTTGCAAATTCTGTTAGAACACTATATTAAAAAAATAAAGAACATTAAATATTGTAAACAAATGCACATAACTAAGTAAAAAATAATAGTTAAATCAAAGAAAAGTAAAGTTTGCACTATAAAATAAAAATATACTAAAATGTCTAAAAAAATATCTGCATCACAAAAAATGGGAACCAATAAAACCAGGCAGATGTCTTTGAGTTCATTTTTAGGATGTAAAGAAATTAAAAAAGGTACCTACTAATTATTTTTTCTTTAAATAACTATCTAGACGTGTACAATAAAATTTAATCGAAACATTTTTGCAGATTCTTTAGGCACAAGGAAACCAATGAACCCTATATATTTAGATTCTGATACAGATGAAGAGCAGGATGAAAAAGGAAGCAATGATTCTCAAAAATTCAAAGAGCAGTCAGACAAAGTAAAGAACAAGTCCACTGTATTAGTTAAAAAATATTTGTATGAAGATGTATATAAATCACCCTTAGCTCCGGCAAAAATTAAAACTAACGGTGAAACAGATAATTTACAAGAAATTGTCTCCAATTCCGTACTAACATCACCATCAAAAATAAATTTTGATGACATAGAAAATACCTATCAATCTTCTATGAAGTCTCTTAATGAAAGTATTGAGAAAATGGCAAAGGAACGTAGTAAATTTGCTCTAACTCCGATTAAGAATTCAATATCGCCAGAACAATTATCAGATTCATGTAAAAAAACACTTAAGTTAACACCAAATAAACAGATGGATAATACAATAAACGATAGCTTTGATGACCTAATAAATCACACTAATAAATATAAAAGCAATAACTGGCTAACAACTGTTTCTAAAACTGAAACTAATTGTGATAAATACAAAAGTAACCTAAATAATGATAGCTTAAAAGAAACACCAAATGATAGCAGTCCGCTCAAACCTGAGAAGCTAAATGATGAACAACAACAGCCCATTAAAACAAATATAAAAAATGATAAGAAAGACGATAAACCAAATATTACTATTGTTTTTGAACATGGGCTTAATGATTATTTGAGTGACTTAATGCAAAGTCATCATTTCAAAACCGGAGTAAATGAAGTAAGTTCAAATTAAGTTGTAAGCTGTAGAATTAAAATACAAACTCAAAATGTGGTCATGCACTATATAAAACTATTTTTATTTCAATATTTTCTTTCAATATCATCTGTTAAGGATAACCTTCACGTTCTTAAATCAAGTTTAAGTTTTTTTAAATCGAAATACAGTGAATTGATGGAAAAATATTGTAGCATTATTGATCAAATACCAGCCGACTATTTTAATGCAATCAATGGCTTTGAATCGGGTACATTTCTAAAGTTAAAAATAATGCGACAAAAATTTAAAGCTAAAACGAAGCTTTTAAAAACCGGCGTAGAAAGGCTTGAGAAAAAGCAAGAACACTTCGATATTGATGATCTTGAGACGGAGGAAGAGGAGGAAAATGCACAAACATTAAAAAATAAGCAATGCCAAACTAAGAATATTATAACACCCAATAAACCAATATTACAGTTACAGCCGGAGCCAGATTTTGACATAGATGATATGGTAGAAGAAGAAAGACAAATGAAAGCCGAACAAAATGAAATCAGTTTGAGAAAATCCACAAACGAAACCAAATACTATAATGGACCACCTGAAAATGAACATGATTTAGTGGCTGTAAAGCCGCAAGAAAAAGTCTCTACAAATAGTATAAGCGAGCTATCGGAATTAACACGTTTAAGAGAAGAGCTAGTACATGATTTATGCGAAGATGATGAGCCTTTGGAGGATGCTGAACAAACTTATTTAAAAGAAACAACTTGTTTGGATGATTATGATATCGATAACAGTTGTAATTATAATACAAAATCAAAGGCTGCTATCGGTGTAGATGATGGCGATGACGATGAATGTGAACTGGATGATTTATTAAATGATATTCAAGAACAAGACAAAGAGTTGAAAGGACGCCAGTCAATATTCAACAATTATGCTTACAGAGATTTTGATGAAACAAAGAAGCTAGTAAAAGAGCAGCCGGTGGCTCAGCGAATTACATTTCCTGTAGAATCGAAACAAAGAGCGAAATCGCCAGAACTCGATGAAGATGGGTTTCCAGTAAGTAATTGCTTAAAATAAGTATATTGTCATATGAAACGAAAAACCATGCAACTACAATTTTTTCAATTTTAGAGAAGGAAAATTTTTTATAAAATAGCACAAGTGAGAGTAGCTACATTGTTTTGTAGGGACATGAGTTTCGGTGTAATATACAATCTTATATATAAATAGGCCACACAATTTTTTGTCGTGCACTTTTAAGTATCTTATTGTCCATCAATATTGATGAAACATATATGGTTTGAGAGGTATTTTGCTCTAGATATGTAGAATATATATTTTTTCCTGAAAAAACGTTTACAAATCCGGTTGAAAACAAACCCGGTTACGGATAAAGTGGGCGCATTTCGACCACCGGAAGGTATCCTAGTAATTAATTAAAAGCCCTATTTTGAAATTTTTGTCACATACATGGTCTTACGTTTCATATTATGATAGGTATGGACATATGTGGCTCATTCTAATTTTGAGTGCACATTCACGGGTTTTTTTAACTTTACAAATTTGTGTAATAAAAATATCAGAAGGTAAGATTCATATTGAAGCTTTCGCCTCATTCAATGGATCCTGAAATTAAATTACATTACTCGATTTTTTAATATTTTTGTGTATTGAGCGTTACACTTCCTTTTGACAGTTCTGGGAGTATAGCGTTTGAAAGCGCTATATATCTAAATTAAAAGTTATTACCATTTGTTTTAATTTTGACTTGGGACTCATCGAAAACTTAATAATTAATGTCTTTTAAAATAGTATTTGCAGAGATTTATATATGAGAAAAATGCTGGCTAACTCTTCTTTCAAATTAGATCAATCTTAGCAAAATCAAACTATTTTGAAAGCAAATCACAAATTTCGAATCTTAAAATATTTTTTACCGTCCTGAAATTTAGAGATAAATAATATTTAAGAATTTTTTACTTACGAATTTAATATTTTTTAGAACACACTATATTTTGAATTTAAAACAATTCAGATTTATAATCCTCGATAAGTTTTAAGATAAACTCCTTATACACTAAAAAGTTCAATTAAATTAAGAAACTATGGATAACACTCATTACATTTTTTTTGATACAAACCATGATTTTGCAATATAATAATATTTAACAATGCTCACAAAACTTTTGAATATGTATATGAAGTACAAACATATGCATTAGAAGTATAAACCTACGCTGTTATTTTAATATATTTTGTTAATACAATTTTAATTTCATTAATGCCACTGAGTAATGAAGCATACTAAAAAAGAGTAACGCTCAATACACAAAAATAGTTCCTCCCTTTTTTGAAAAATTTTTACTTTTTCAATGTGGTAAATCAACAGCATGCTATTTGGAAACGTCATTTTGTATGAAGAGAGTATAAACTGTATTTTCGTTCTTTGTTTTTAACACTAAAACAACTTATGTACATTTATTTATATTTTAAATCACGCTACAGGAGATTTCATTTTCAAATTTATGCATTTATTTTATGAAATAGTTTACTATTTCGTGTCAACGGACACGAAAAAGGCATCGTAAATGAGAATCACCCATGTATATTTTTTAAGTTCTTCTTTAATGATGTATTACAACGTTTAATGATGTAATACAACTTAACATTTTTTCTTAAATTAATACTGAATGAAAACCGAGTTTTCGTATTATTTGCTTTCGAATTATTCGAAAATTACATTTAAAGAAACTCGTATTCGAATACGATTTTATATAAAAAAAGGTTAATCGAAATTAAAATGCGAATATACGAATACGAAAAAGGTCATTAGTATAACAGTTGTAATACAGAACGCCTTTAGTTTGAATATATTCCAAAGATATTACATAAATGCTTACGTGTATTGAATAGAAATAAAAATTATATTTTCATCTTTAAGATTTATGATCCCGAACAATTTGAAATGGCATTTTCTCAGGCAGCTGCCAAGAAATTATCCGATTGCAGTTACAATTCAACTAGAACCTCCATTATAAGTATAGACGATGATGACGATGATCGGCCCAGTACGAGCCACCGTTCATCCTTAGCGAACAATTTGCTTAAAACACCCACAACATCACAAGTGGACATTAGGAAAAATTTAACAAAATCTGCTCAAAAAGTTGCTGGTAATTTTCATTCGAATGTTCATAATGATGGTATAACTGGAGAATTTGATGGTCTTGATTATCCACATTCGGAACGGATGATGGAGGCTTTGCGTTTTAATTTCGGTCTCAAAAGTTTTCGGCCCAATCAGCTGCAAGTTATAAATGCAGCCCTTTTGGGACATGATTGTTTTGTTTTAATGCCTACTGGAGGTGGCAAATCGTTGTGTTATCAGTTGCCAGCTATTTTAACAGAAGGTGTTACAATTGTTATAAGTCCTTTGAAATCCCTGATTTCAGATCAAGTCAATAAGTTAGCTTCATTGGATGTAAGTTTAAAAGCAGTTAATGGTTTTAGTGTCTTGTAAAAACTTGTTCTTTCTAAACAGATTTATGCAAAAAACTTTTCTGGCGATCAATCTTTACAAGAACAACGTGCCATATACTGTGACTTGGAGACGACACCACCACGCATTAAGATTTTATATGTTACACCTGAAAAAATATCTAGTTCCACTAAGTTTCAAGATCTTTTAGACGCCCTTTATGCCAAGAACACAATAAGTCGTTTTGTAATTGATGAGGCCCATTGTGTATCACAGTGGGGTCATGATTTTCGCCCCGACTACAAGCGTTTGGGTATATTGAGAAAACGCTTTCCTAAAGTTACAACAATGGCACTGACAGCCACCGCCACACCACGCGTAAGGCTGGACATTTTAAAGCAATTGAATTTAACCAAACCCAAATGGTTCTTATCTAGTTTTAATCGCAGTAATCTTAAGTACACAGTACTACCGAAAAAAGGTGTAGCCACATTAGAAGATATCAAGACACTTATACGTTCTCGACCATCATCAGATAGTGGTATAATATATTGTTTGTCAAGAAAAGAATGCGATGATGTGGCGAAGAGTATGTGTTCGGCAGGCATAAAATCTTGTGCTTATCATGCTGGCCTAAGCGATAGTATACGAGAGTCTAGACAAAAAGATTGGATTACAAATAAAGTGCGAGTCATATGTGCTACGATAGCTTTTGGTATGGGTATAGATAAGCCCGATGTACGTTTTGTTTTGCATTACTCGATACCCAAGGCGATTGAAGGTTATTACCAAGAGGCAGGACGCGCTGGACGCGATGGTGAATTGGCCCATTGTATTTTGTATTATAACTATGGTGATATGTTACGTTATCGCAAAATGATGGACAGTAAGTACAACAATTAAAATATGTAGTATGTATACAGTTCCCAATGTAACTTGGTGTTATTATTCAAATAGTGGACAAATCGGTAACATATGATGTTAAAAGAATTCATGTTGAAAACTTAAATCGCATTGTGGGCTATTGCGAAAATGTTTCAGATTGCCGCCGTGCTCAACAGTTGGATTACTTTGGTGAACATTTTACTAGAGAAGAATGTTTACAGAACAAAGAAAGTGCTTGCGATAATTGCTTAAAACAGAAGCGTTATCAGGTAATTTAGAATTTTCATAAATTTTTCAAATAAATGATTTTTTTCTTAAATAACTATAAATTCAGAAAATCGACGCATTGGATCAGTCTCGAACAATTATTCGTTGTGTTAAAGATTTATGTGGTGGACGTTCTCGTTTTACTTTACTGCACATTGGTAAGTACATAATTTTAATTCTGGACTACATAATTTTACAGTCTCTGTCTTATACAAAAAATAAAATTAAAAAAATAGCTGATGTCATTAAAGGCTCCAATATTAAGAAAATCATTGATAATGGGCACAATAAAACACCTTACCATGGTTTTCTTAAAGACTGGGATAAGTCCGATATTCAACGACTTTTACGCATTATGGTAACTCAAGAATATTTACGTGAAGATCTTATATTTGCCAATGATATACCGCAGGCGTATATCTATTTAGGACCAAAAGTTGAAATAATCATGAAAGAAAATATAAATATGGAGTTTGCGCTGACGCGTAAAGAAGGAAAAGCACAAGCGCTAAGCGTTAACAATGATATTGCTACAAATGCGAACAAAACTTCCTCAATAAGCGCCCAAAAACTTAAAGAGATTTATGAACGTTGTTACTCAGATTTACTTGATCTCTGTCGCACTATTGCGGCAGCACGTAATGTAACCATGGCCAGTATTATGAATATACAAGCTATTAAGGCCATGGCTGAGCAATTGCCAGAAACTGAAGCTGATATGCGTTCCATACCCCACGTAACTAAAGCGAACTTTGATAAATATGGTGAAAAACTATTAGAGATAACTAGAAACTATGCCACTGAAAAATTATGTCTACTAATGGACCTAGAAGAATCTGAGGAAGCAAATAAAGGAACAACTTTCTCTTCAACAGTTACAACGTCAAAACGGATGCAAGTTGACACTAGTGATGATGATGTTGGTCATGATGATGATTGGGCTGGAGCGGCAACTTCACAAGGTGCTGCTAACAGCGGAAGTGGTAATTTTCGTGGTGGCAAACGAAAACGCAATTGGCGTGGCGGACTCTCTAAGAAATATCGTAAAGCGGGTGGTGCAACAGCTTCATCTTCGTGGGGAGCGGCGAGTGCCGGTTCTATGTCTTCTCCAAGAAAAAAATATGCTAGTAAAAAAAGTTTTGGCTCTCCTGGACGTAAAAAATTGGGGGCTACTCGCGGGCGGGGAGGATCAACTAGGGGTGCCCGTAATAGTGGAGGTGGTGGCACATGGATAGCAAAGAAAACTGGTAAATAGCTTGTTTCATATACAGTACATATAAATATCATGTTCATATTACAAATTGTTAATATATACTTTAGGTGCCAGTGGCGGTTTCCAATTGATGCCTATACCCAGTTCAAAATAGCATTTACTTATTCGTTTTTTATTCTGTTTTTTGATATTATTCGTTAAGGTTTTTTAAGTAGATTTTGTAAGAGCATTTATAACTCAGTTTGTCTTAATTTAACTAGTAATAAATTATGTATGATAAATCATGTGACTTGCTTCAAATCTTATTAATTAAATGTTTTCACGATATTTTCAGTGAAAATTTATTCATTTTTCCTAATTATCATATCTTAAATATTAGAAAAGATCACGGACCCGAAATAGCTGTTATTTTTTTAGTATCCAATTGGTCACAGAAAAACAAGCTACAAACAATATCGGTCCTGTAATAACAATTATAAATAGCCCAAAAATATTACTCCTTCCATAACTATTAAAAAAATATTTTTATTTTTTAGGTCTTCTTATAACAGTTATGAAAGACTTTTATTTTTAGTTCTTTAAATAACAGTTATGAAAGCTTTTATTGTCTTTAAATAACAGTTATAAAAAAATTTTATTTTTCAAGTCTTCTTCTTGAGCATTTTATAAATGATTTTTATTTTTTTAGGTCTTTAAATAACAGATATGAAAGATTTTTATTTTTTTGGGTCTTTTCGAGACTTATATTGATTTTATTTTTTTTTTGGTCTTATCTATCATATACAGACATACTTATATAAAGGAGTTACATTATATCTCCGGATTAACTATCATGGTTGAACAAGAAGCCAAAAGTCGCCAAGCATCACCTTTATCGAGAGAGAAAATTTGCGAAAAAATGCAAAATTGCAAACAGGCTCTAACATTAATTTAACATCCTCAAAGTTGTAAGGAATGCTAAAAACTTGGAAAAAAATCGCGAAAATAACGAAAATTTGCAAAAACTTGCCGAGATCAAAAACATATCAGAGTCCGATATTGATTAAATATCGGCAAAACTGTAAAGAAGTCAAAAAACTAGCAAAAAAAAAAATCACTTGCATCGAGAAAATAGAAAAAATTCGCGAAAAATTGCAGATTTGCAAGCAAGTACTAAAATTGCTTAATCATACCTAAAATTGGGAGGTATGCCAAAAACTCGGAAAAAATCGCAAAAATTACGAAAATTCGCCAAAAATTGTCAACATCAAAAAGATATCAGAGTCAGATATTGAGTAAAAATCTGTCAAATTGTAAGAAAGCCAAAACCTAGATAAAAAAAAAAATAAGTTATATCGCGACAATAACAAAAATTCGGGAAAAATGGTAAAATTGCAAACCAGCTCTAAAATTGATTTTTCGCTTTTTTTGCGATAGAAGTGATTTTTTTCTCAGTTTTTTTTTGCCTTTTTTCAGTTTCACCAATTTTTAATCAATATATTTTTGATGTTAGAAAGTTTTTGCGAGTTTCGTCATTTTCGCGATTTTTTCCCGACTTTTTGGCATTCCTTACAACTAGGTATAGCGATGTTAAGTCAATTTTAGAGTTTATTTGCAATTGTGCATTCACGATTTTTGGCTTCTAATGTTACTCTTTTATACGTATGTGTAGATGGATAAGGAGACCGAAAAAAAATTTTTATATAAAAGTCCCGATATCTAAAAAATAAAAATCTTGCATAACTGTTATTTAAAGACCTAAAAAATAAAAATCATTTATAAAGGTCTCAAGAAGACCTAAAAAACTAAACTTTTTCGTAACTGCTATTTAAAGACCTAAAATTACAAATCTTTCATAACTGTTATAAGAAGACTAAAAAATTAGTGCTCATTTTTAGTTGTTATTCAGCGAGAACTTTTTTAAAAAGCTTGTAATAATAATTATTTCACGATTTTTCAAATATAGGTTAGAACTGTTATATCCCTGGAAAAGATTCTTAAAAAAATAAATAAAAAGATTATGGTTAAAATCTAAGAACAGAGAGACTATACTAGGGTTTTAATAAAGAATAATTTAAAAAAACAAGTCTAATCCATATTAATTTTCTGTATAAAAACTCTAATAATTCTCCAACCCCTCTCCCCATAGTTTGTTACGTAATATGTGGACAGCACCAAGCAGCTAAAGAAGTTTTCTTCAATCATACCCACCAACCGAGTCAAAAAAAAGTTGCAAATGAAATAATTTCGAATGTTTTTTAACTATTTGTTCAAAAGATACTTGAAAAGTATCCCTGCAGAAGTACACAAACGCAGCTATTAGAAAAAATTTATTTCCGCTTATGCAGCACTGCCATACATAAAAAAAATTAGAAAAGTCGATAATAGAGTACCTGCATAAAACTATTAGCTGGCAACACTTAAATCGGTGTACTGCTTGGGATTGCCGTGAAGAAAACAAGTTTGATAATGCCGTAAACAGCAAGTTTTTCAACACGTGTGATTTCTAAGAATGTATGTGTGTATGATAATGCAGTATCTTTCTAGATTTTAGCAAGTTTTCCATTGCCGTGAAGAAAACAAGTTTGATAATGCCGTAAACAGCAAGTTTTTCAACACGTGTGATTTCTAAGAATGTATGTGTGTATGATAATGCAGTATCTTTCTAGATTTTAGCAAGTTTTCCATATATGTGAGCACGTATGAATGTATGTGTAGCACGTGCTTACTATATAATTAGGTCAAATTTTAGTTGTCAGCCTATAACTCCTAAACTAGATTGCGTGCCACCATGACACTACCCTCAATCGATAGGTATTAAAAATACACATTGTTTGCCACGGTTGTCAATCTTGGCGAGACTTGCTGAAAAAAGTTATAGCGCCGCGAAGTTTGAAAAAGCGCAAAATATGCAACATCAGTTGTCAGCCTCTAACTCATAAGCTAGATCGCGTGCCACCATGACACTACCCTCAATCGATAGGTATTAAAAATACACATTGTTTGCCACGGTTGTCAATCTTGGCGAGACTTGCTGAAAAAAGTTATAGCACCGCGAAGTTTGAAAAAGCGCAAAATATGCAACATCAGTTGTCAGCCTCTAACTCATAAGCTAGATCGCGTGCCACCATGACACTACCCTCAATCGATAGGTATTAAAAATACACATTGTTTGCCACGGTTGTCAATCTTGGCGAGACTTGCTGAAAAAAGTTATAGCGCCGCGAAGTTTGAAAAAGCGCAAAATATGCAACATCAGTTGTCAGCCTCTAACTCATAAACTAGATCGCGTGCCACCATGACACTACCCTCAATCGATAGGTATTAAAAATACACATTGTTTGCCATGGTTGTCAATCTTGGCGAGACTTGCTGAAAAAAGTTATAGCGCCGCGAAGTTTGAAAAAGCGCAAAATATGCAACATCAGTTGTCAGCCTATAACTCCTAAACTAGATCGCGTGCCACCATGGCACTACCCTCAATCGATAGGTATTAAAAATACACATTGTTTGCAACGGTTGTCAATCTTGGCGAGACTTGCTGAAAACAGTTATAGCGCCGCGAAGTTTGAAAATTGCAAAATATGTAACATCAGTTGTCAGCCTATACCTCCTAAACTAGATCGCGTGCCACCATGGCACTACCCTCAATCGATAGGTATTAAAAATACACATTGTTTGCTACGGTTGTCAATCTTGGCGAGACTTGCTGAAAAAAGTTATAGCGCCGCGAAGTTTGAAAATTGCAAAATATGTAACATCAGTTGTCAGCCTATAACTCCTAAACTAGATCGCGTGCCACCATGGCACTACCCTCAATCGATAGGTATTAAAAACACACATTGTTTGCAACGGTTGTCAATCTTGGCGAGACTTGCTGAAAAAAGTTATAGCGCCGCGAAGTTTGAAAATTGCAAAATATGTAACATCAGTTGTCAGCCTATAACTCCTAAACTAGATCGCGTGCCACCATGGCACTACCCTCAATCGATAGGTATTAAAAATACACATTATTTACAACGGTTGTCAATCTTGGCGAGACTTGCTGAAAAAAGTTATAGCGCCGCGAAGTTTGAAAAAGCGCAAAATATGCAACATCAGTTGTCAGCCTATAACTCCTAAACTAGATCGCGTGCCACCATGGCACTACCCTCAATCGATAGGTATTAAAAATACACATTGTTTGTCACGGTTGTCAATCTTGGCGAGACTTGCTGAAAAAAGTTATAGCGCCGCGAAGTTTGAAAAAGCGCAAAATATGCAACATCAGTTGTCAGCCTATAACTCCTAAACTAGATCGCGTGCCACCATGGCACTACCCTCAATCGATAGGTATTAAAAATACACATTGTTTGCAATGGTTGTCAATCTTGGCGAGACTTGCTGAAAAAAGTTATAGCGCCGCGAAGTTTGAAAAAGCGCAAAATATGCAACATCAGTTGTCAGCCTATAACTCATAAACTAGATCGCGTGCCACCATGGCACTACCCTCAATCGATAGGTATTAAAAATACACATTATTTACAACGGTTGTCAATCTTGGCGAGACTTGCTGAAAAAAGTTATAGCGCCGCGAAGTTTGAAAAAGCGCAAAATATGCAACATCAGTTGTCAGCCTCTAACTCATAAACTAGATCGCGTGCCACCATGACACTACCCTCAATCGATAGGTATTAAAAATACACATTGTTTGCCACGGTTGTCAATCTTGGCGAGACTTGCTGAAAAAAGTTATAGCGCCGCGAAGTTTGAAAAAGCGCAAAATATGCAACATCAGTTGTCAGCCTATAACTCCTAAACTAGATCGCGTGCCACCATGGCACTACCCTCAATCGATAGGTATTAAAAATACACATTGTTTTTTTTACAAAGTTATAGGCGCAGCAACCTCTTTAACAATTAGAAAGCACTAAAAAAAGGCAGCATTAGTTTTCTAATGATAACTCGGAAAGAATACACAAACACTAAAATGATAATGGGTGTCATGGTATACTGCGTCACTTTTTTGATAAAGTTATAGGCGCCACAATATATTTAAAACTTAAAAAGCGTAAATATGTTTAACTTTAGTTTTTCTTTAATATATTCGCAGTGTATGGTAAATATATTTGTTTCGATTCGGATCTGTACCAATGCGCGTACATCTGGCAGCACAAAACTAAAATACAAAACAAGGTAAAATTAAACAGGTACACAGCTGTCTACTTTTCACCGCAAAATAGAGGCTCGCATGTCAAAATTTGTATATATTAACATAGGGGCTGAGATGTCAAATGTTATTGTTATGTTTTTATTGTTTAGAATCAACACCTTCTGGCATTTAAGTTAAATTTTTAACTTCCATATATTCTATAAACTTCTCTAGAAAATATTTTTGTACAATATATTAACCCTCTAGCTCTTTAATATATGTGTCTTTTTGCCCATTCCTTTACAAGGTGATATTTTGCACTTAAAAAAGGAATGGGCAAAAAGACCCATAAATTAAAGAGCTAGAGGGTTAATATATTTTACAAAAATATTTTCTAAAGAAATTTACGGTAGGTCTCTGAATATATGGAAGTTAAAAATTTAACTAAAATGCCAAAATGATGCCATTATATAAACATTATAAAACGAACCCATAAATAAATTTGGATTTGACATAATTATGGGTCTTTTTTGCCCATTCCTTTGCAAGGTGACATTTTGCACTTAAAAAAGGAATGGGCAAAAAAAAAACGCATAAATTGAAGAGTTAGAGGGTTAATATATTTTACAAAAAGATTTCTAAGGGAATTCTACTATAGGTCTCTGAACACATGGAAGCTAAAAATATAGCTTGAAGGCTAGAATTATGTCGAATCCAAATTTATTATGTCATTATAAAAACATTATAAAACCAACCCTTAAATAAATTTAAATTCGACATAATTCTGGCTTTCAAGTTAAATTTTTAGCTTCCATGTCTTCAGAGACCTACAGTAGAATTCCCTTAGAAATCTTTTTGTAAAATATATTAACCCTCTAGCTCTTTAATTTATGGGTCTTTTTAGCCCATTCCTTTGCAAGGTGACATTTTGCACTTAAAAAAGGAATGGGCAAAAAAAACGCATAAATTGAAGAGTTAGAGGGTTAATATATTTTACAAAAAGATTTCTAAGGGAATTCTACTATAGGTCTCTGAACACATGGAAGCTAAAAATATAGCTTGAAGGCTAGAATTATGTCGAATCCAAATTTATTATGTCATTATAAAAACATTATAAAACCAACCCTTAAATAAATTTAAATTCGACATAATTCTGGCTTTCAAGTTAAATTTTTAGCTTCCATGTCTTCAGAGACCTATAGTAGAATTCCCTTAGAAATCTTTTTGTAAAATATATTAACCCTCTAACTCTTCAATTTATGCGTTTTTTTTGCCCATTCCTTTTTTAAGTGCAAAATGTCACCTTGCAAAGGAATGGGCTAAAAAGACCCATAAATTAAAGAGCTAGAGGGTTAATATATTTTACAAAAAGATTTCTAAGGGAATTCTACTGTAGGTCTCTGAAGACATGGAAGCTAAAAATTTAACTTGAAAGCCAGAATTATGTCGAATTTAAATTTATTTAAGGGTTGGTTTTATAATGTTTTTATAATGACATAATAAATTTGGATTCGACATAATTCTAGCCTTCAAGCTATATTTTTAGCTTCCATGTGTTCAGAGACCTATAGTAGAATTCCCTTAGAAATCTTTTTGTAAAATATATTAACCCTCTAACTCTTCAATTTATGCGTTTTTTTTGCCCATTCCTTTTTTAAGTGCAAAATGTCACCTTGCAAAGGAATGGGCTAAAAAGACCCATAAATTAAAGAGCTAGAGGGTTAATATATTTTACAAAAAGATTTCTAAGGGAATTCTACTGTAGGTCTCTGAAGACATGGAAGCTAAAAATTTAACTTGAAAGCCAGAATTATGTCGAATTTAAATTTATTTAAGGGTTGGTTTTATAATGTTTTTATAATGACATAATAAATTTGGATTCGACATAATTCTAGCCTTCAAGCTATATTTTTAGCTTCCATGTGTTCAGAGACCTATAGTAGAATTCCCTTAGAAATCTTTTTGTAAAATATATTAACCCTCTAACTCTTCAATTTATGCGTTTTTTTTTTGCCCATTCCTTTTTTAAGTGCAAAATGTCACCTTGCAAAGGAATGGGCAAAAAAGACCCATAATTATGTCAAATCCAAATTTATTTATGGGTTCGTTTTATAATGTTTATATAATGGCATCATTTTGGCATTTTAGTTAAATTTTTAACTTCCATATATTCAGAGACCTACCGTAAATTTCTTTAGAAAATATTTTTGTAAAATATATTAACCCTCTAGCTCTTTAATTTATGGGTCTTTTTGCCCATTCCTTTTTTAAGTGCAAAATATCACCTTGTAAAGGAATGGGCAAAAAGACACATATATTAAAGAGCTAGAGGGTTAATATATTGTACAAAAATATTTTCTAGAGAAGTTTATAGAATATATGGAAGTTAAAAATTTAACTTAAATGCCAGAAGGTGTTGATTCTAAACAATAAAAACATAACAATAACATTTGACATCTCAGCCCCTATGTTAATATATACAAATTTTGACATGCGAGCCTCTATTTTGCGGTGAAAAGTAGACAGCTGTGTACCTGTTTAATTTTACCTTGTTTTGTATTTTAGTTTTGTGCTGCCAGATGTACGCGCATTGGTACAGATCCGAATCGAAACAAATATATTTACCATACACTGCGAATATATTAAAGAAAAACTAAAGTTAAACATATTTACGCTTTTTAAGTTTTAAATATATTGTGGCGCCTATAACTTTATCAAAAAAGTGACGCAGTATACCATGACACCCATTATCATTTTAGTGTTTGTGTATTCTTTCCGAGTTATCATTAGAAAACTAATGCTGCCTTTTTTTAGTGCTTTCTAATTGTTAAAGAGGTTGCTGCGCCTATAACTTTGTAAAAAAAACAATGTGTATTTTTAATACCTATCGATTGAGGGTAGTGCCATGGTGGCACGCGATCTAGTTTAGGAGTTATAGGCTGACAACTGATGTTGCATATTTTGCGCTTTTTCAAACTTCGCGGCGCTATAACTTTTTTCAGCAAGTCTCGCCAAGATTGACAACCGTGGCAAACAATGTGTATTTTTAATACCTATCGATTGAGGGTAGTGTCATGGTGGC
Source organism: Panzeria rudis (assembly GCA_956483635.1). NCBI lineage: Eukaryota > Metazoa > Arthropoda > Insecta > Diptera > Tachinidae > Panzeria > Panzeria rudis. The sequence continues at coordinate 22,910,966 of OY101447.1, read as the reverse complement.
ACGCGATCTAGTTTATGAGTTAGAGGCTGACAACTGATGTTGCATATTTTGCGCTTTTTCAAACTTCGCGGCGCTATAACTTTTTTCAGCAAGTCTCGCCAAGATTGACAACCGTTGTAAATAATGTGTATTTTTAATACCTATCGATTGAGGGTAGTGCCATGGTGGCACGCGATCTAGTTTATGAGTTATAGGCTGACAACTGATGTTGCATATTTTGCGCTTTTTCAAACTTCGCGGCGCTATAACTTTTTTCAGCAAGTCTCGCCAAGATTGACAACCGTGGCAAACAATGTGTATTTTTAATACCTATCGATTGAGGGTAGTGTCATGGTGGCACGCGATCTAGTTTAGGAGTTATAGGCTGACAACTGATGTTACATATTTTGCAATTTTCAAACTTCGCGGCGCTATAACTTTTTTCAGCAAGTCTCGCCAAGATTGACAACCGTGGCAAACAATGTGTATTTTTAATACCTATCGATTGAGGGTAGTGCCATGGTGGCACGCGATCTAGTTTAGGAGTTATAGGCTGACAACTGATGTTACATATTTTGCAATTTTCAAACTTCGCGGCGCTATAACTTTTTTCAGCAAGTCTCGCCAAGATTGACAACCGTGGCAAACAATGTGTATTTTTAATACCTATCGATTGAGGGTAGTGCCATGGTGGCACGCGATCTAGTTTAGGAGGTATAGGCTGACAACTGATGTTACATATTTTGCAATTTTCAAACTTCGCGGCGCTATAACTGTTTTCAGCAAGTCTCGCCAAGATTGACAACCGTTGCAAACAATGTGTATTTTTAATACCTATCGATTGAGGGTAGTGCCATGGTGGCACGCGATCTAGTTTAGGAGTTATAGGCTGACAACTGATGTTGCATATTTTGCGCTTTTTCAAACTTCGCGGCGCTATAACTTTTTTCAGCAAGTCTCGCCAAGATTGACAACCATGGCAAACAATGTGTATTTTTAATACCTATCGATTGAGGGTAGTGTCATGGTGGCACGCGATCTAGTTTATGAGTTAGAGGCTGACAACTGATGTTGCATATTTTGCGCTTTTTCAAACTTCGCGGCGCTATAACTTTTTTCAGCAAGTCTCGCCAAGATTGACAACCGTTGTAAATAATGTGTATTTTTAATACCTATCGATTGAGGGTAGTGTCATGGTGGCACGCGATCTAGCTTATGAGTTAGAGGCTGACAACTGATGTTGCATATTTTGCGCTTTTTCAAACTTCGCGGCGCTATAACTTTTTTCAGCAAGTCTCGCCAAGATTGACAACCGTTGTAAATAATGTGTATTTTTAATACCTATCGATTGAGGGTAGTGCCATGGTGGCACGCGATCTAGTTTAGGAGTTATAGGCTGACAACTGATGTTACATATTTTGCAATTTTCAAACTTCGCGGCGCTATAACTTTTTTCAGCAAGTCTCGCCAAGATTGACAACCGTTGTAAATAATGTGTATTTTTAATACCTATCGATTGAGGGTAGTGCCATGGTGGCACGCGATCTAGTTTAGGAGTTATAGGCTGACAACTGATGTTACATATTTTGCGCTTTTTCAAACTTCGCGGCGCTATAACTTTTTTCAGCAAGTCTCGCCAAGATTGACAACCGTGGCAAACAATGTGTATTTTTAATACCTATCGATTGAGGGTAGTGTCATGGTGGCACGCGATCTAGCTTATGAGTTAGAGGCTGACAACTGATGTTGCATATTTTGCGCTTTTTCAAACTTCGCGGCGCTATAACTTTTTTCAGCAAGTCTCGCCAAGATTGACAACCGTTGTAAATAATGTGTATTTTTAATACCTATCGATTGAGGGTAGTGCCATGGTGGCACGCGATCTAGTTTAGGAGTTATAGGCTGACAACTGATGTTACATATTTTGCAATTTTCAAACTTCGCGGCGCTATAACTTTTTTCAGCAAGTCTCGCCAAGATTGACAACCGTTGCAAACAATGTGTATTCTTAATACCTATCGATTTTGGGTAGTGCCATGGTGGCACGCGATCTAGTTTAGGAGTTATAGGCTGACAACTGATGTTGCATATTTTGCGCTTTTTCAAACTTCGCGGCGCTATAACTTTTTTCAGCAAGTCTCGCCAAGATTGACAACCGTAGCAAACAATGTGTATTTTTAATACCTATCGATTGAGGGTAGTGTCATGGTGGCACGCGATCTAGTTTATGAGTTAGAGGCTGACAACTGATGTTGCATATTTTGCGCTTTTTCAAACTTCGCGGCGCTATAACTTTTTTCAGCAAGTGTCGCCAAGATTGACAACCGTGGCAAACAATGTGTATTTTTAATACCTATCGATTGAGGGTAGTGTCATGGTGGCACGCGATCTAGTTTATGAGTTAGAGGCTGACAACTGATGTTGCATATTTTGCGCTTTTTCAAACTTCGCGGCGCTATAACTTTTTTCAGCAAGTCTCGCCAAGATTGACAACCGTTGTAAATAATGTGTATTTTTAATACCTATTGATTGAGGGTAGTGCCATGGTGGCACGCGATCTAGTTTAGGAGTTATAGGCTGACAACTGATGTTACATATTTTGCAATTTTCAAACTTCGCGGCGCTATAACTTTTTTCAGCAAGTCTCGCCAAGATTGACAACCGTGGCAAACAATGTGTATTTTTAATACCTATCGATTGAGGGTAGTGCCATGGTGGCACGCGATCTAGTTTAGGAGTTATAGGCTGACAACTGATGTTACATATTTTGCAATTTTCAAACTTCGCGGCGCTATAACTGTTTTCAGCAAGTCTCGCCAAGATTGACAACCGTTGCAAACAATGTGTATTTTTAATACCTATCGATTGAGGGTAGTGTCATGGTGGCACGCGATCTAGTTTATGAGTTAGAGGCTGACAACTGATGTTGCATATTTTGCAATTTTCAAACTTCGCGGCGCTATAACTTTTTTCAGCAAGTCTCGCCAAGATTGACAACCGTTGCAAACAATGTGTATTTTTAATACCTATCGATTGAGGGTAGTGCCATGGTGGCACGCGATCTAGTTTAGGAGTTATAGGCTGACAACTGATGTTACATATTTTGCAATTTTCAAACTTCGCGGCGCTATAACTGTTTTCAGCAAGTGTCGCCAAGATTGACAACCGTTGCAAACAATGTGTATTTTTAATACCTATCGATTGAGGGTAGTGCCATTGTGGCACGCGATCTAGTTTATGAGTTATAGGCTGACAACTGATGTTGCATATTTTGCGCTTTTTCAAACTTCGCGGCGCTATAACTTTTTTCAGCAAGTGTCGCCAAGATTGACAACCGTGACAAACAATGTGTATTTTTAATACCTATCGATTGAGGGTAGTGCCATGGTGGCACGCGATCTAGTTTAGGAGTTATAGGCTGACAACTGATGTTACATATTTTGCAATTTTCAAACTTCGCGGCGCTATAACTTTTTTCAGCAAGTCTCGCCAAAATTGACAACCGTTGCAAACAATGCGTATTTTTAATACCTATCGATTGAGGGTAGTGCCATGGTGGCACGCGATCTAGTTTATGAGTTATAGGCTGACAACTGATGTTGCATATTTTGCGCTTTTTCAAACTTCGCGGCGCTATAACTTTTTTCAGCAAGTCTCGCCAAGATTGACAACCGTGGCAAACAATGTGTATTTTTAATACCTATCGATTGAGGGTAGTGCCATGGTGGCACGCAATCTAGTTTATGAGTTATAGGTTGACAACTGATGTTACATATTTTGCGCTTTTTCAAACTTCGCGGCGCTATAACTTTTTTCAGCAAGTCTCGCCAAGATTGACAACCGTGGCAAACAATGTGTATTTGTAATACCTATCGATTGAGGGTAGTGCCATGGTGGCACGCAATTTAGTTTAGGAGTTATAGGCTGACAACTGATGTTACTCTAAAAATATAGAAAGCACATGTTACCCATACATAAAACTTGCTCACACCTACACACCATTTGCTTGTAAACATTGGAAAAACTTGTCACACATACATTCCCATATATAACACGTGCTCACACGTATACAAAACTGTTGAAAAACTTGCTGAAATAAGACAAATGCTCTGCATTATCCTAGAAAAAACTTGCCAATGCTCTGCATTATCAAAACTTGTTTTCTTCACTCACGTAAGTTTTCCATATATGTGAGCACGTATGAATGTATGTGTAGCACGTGCTTACTATATAATTAGGTCAAATTTTAGTTGTCAGCCTATAACTCCTAAACTAGATTGCGTGCCACCATGACACTACCCTCAATCGATAGGTATTAAAAATACACATTGTTTGCCACGGTTGTCAATCTTGGCGAGACTTGCTGAAAAAAGTTATAGCGCCGCGAAGTTTGAAAAAGCGCAAAATATGCAACATCAGTTGTCAGCCTCTAACTCATAAGCTAGATCGCGTGCCACCATGACACTACCCTCAATCGATAGGTATTAAAAATACACATTGTTTGCCACAGTTGTCAATCTTGGCGAGACTTGCTGAAAAAAGTTATAGCGCCGCGAAGTTTGAAAAAGCGCAAAATATGCAACATCAGCTGTCAGCCTCTAACTCATAAACTAGATCGCGTGCCACCATGACACTACCCTCAATCGATAGGTATTAAAAATACACATTGTTTGCCACGGTTGTCAATCTTGGCGAGACTTGCTGAAAAAAGTTATAGCGCCGCGAAGTTTGAAAAAGCGCAAAATATGCAACATCAGTTGTCAGCCTATAACTCCTAAACTAGATCGCGTGCCACCATGGCACTACCCTCAATCGATAGGTATTAAAAATACACATTGTTTGCCACGGTTGTCAATCTTGGCGAGACTTGCTGAAAAAAGTTATAGCGCCGCGAAGTTTGAAAATTGCAAAATATGTAACATCAGTTGTCAGCCTATAACTCCTAAACTAGATCGCGTGCCACCATGGCACTACCCTCAATCGATAGGTATTAAAAATACACATTGTTTGCCACGGTTGTCAATCTTGGCGAGACTTGCTGAAAAAAGTTATAGCGCCGCGAAGTTTGAAAAAGCGCAAAATATGCAACATCAGTTGTCAGCCTATAACTCATAAACTAGATCGCGTGCCACCATGGCACTACCCTCAATCGATAGGTATTAAAAATAAGCATTGTTTGCAACGGTTGTCAATTTTGGCGAGACTTGCTGAAAAAAGTTATAGCGCCGCGAAGTTTGAAAATTGCAAAATATGTAACATCAGTTGTCAGCCTATAACTCCTAAACTAGATCGCGTGCCACCATGGCACTACCCTCAATCGATAGGTATTAAAAATACACATTGTTTGTCACGGTTGTCAATCTTGGCGACACTTGCTGAAAAAAGTTATAGCGCCGCGAAGTTTGAAAAAGCGCAAAATATGCAACATCAGTTGTCAGCCTATAACTCATAAACTAGATCGCGTGCCACCATGGCACTACCCTCAATCGATAGGTATTAAAAATACACATTGTTTGCAATGGTTGTCAATCTTGGCGAGACTTGCTGAAAAAAGTTATAGCGCCGCGAAGTTTGAAAATTGCAAAATATGCAACATCAGTTGTCAGCCTATAACTCATAAACTAGATCGCGTGCCACCATGGCACTACCCTCAATCGATAGGTATTAAAAATACACATTGTTTGCAATGGTTGTCAATCTTGGCGAGACTTGCTGAAAAAAGTTATAGCGCCGCGAAGTTTGAAAAAGCGCAAAATATGCAACATCAGTTGTCAGCCTATAACTCATAAGCTAGATCGCGTGCCACCATAACACTACCCTCAATCGATAGGTATTAAAAATACACATTGTTTGCAACGGTTGTCAATCTTGGCGAGACTTGCTGAAAAAAGTTATAGCGCCGCGAAGTTTGAAAATTGCAAAATATGTAACATCAGTTGTCAGCCTATAACTCCTAAACTAGATCGCGTGCCACCATGGCGCTACCCTCAATCAATATGTATTAAAAATACACATTGTTTTTTTACAAAGTTATAGGCGCAGCAACCTCTTTAACAATTAGAAAGCACTAAAAAAAGGCAGCATTAGTTTTCTAATGATAACTCGGAAAGAATACACAAACACTAAAATGATAATGGGTGTCATGGTATACTGCGTCACTTTTTTGATAAAGTTATAGGCGCCACAATATATTTAAAACTTAAAAAGCGTAAATATGTTTAACTTTAGTTTTTCTTTAATATATTCGCAGTGTATGGTAAATATATTTGTTTCGATTCGGATCTGTACCAATGCGCTTACATCTGGCAGCACAAAACTAAAATACAAAACAAGGTAAAATTAAACAGGTACACAGCTGTCTACTTTTCACCGCAAAATAGAGGCTCGCATGTCAAAATTTGTATATATTAACATAGGGGCTGAGATGTCAAATGTTATTGTTATGTTTTTATTGTTTAGAATCAACACCTTCTGGCATTTAAGTTAAATTTTTAACTTCCATATATTCTATAAACTTCTCTAGAAAATATTTTTGTACAATATATTAACCCTCTAGCTCTTTAATATATGTGTCTTTTTGCCCATTCCTTTACAAGGTGATATTTTGCACTTAAAAAAGGAATGGGCAAAAAAGACCCATAAATTAAAGAGCTAGAGGGTTAATATATTTTACAAAAATATTTTCTAAAGAATTTTACGGCCACACTTTTCACCATACACTGCCAAATAAGAAGCATGTCACTATGGCACTACCTGCAATCGAAAGGTATCGAAAATACGCGTCGATTACAGTACTTGTCGTTGTTGGGATATAACTTTTTTAAAAAAAGTTATAGCTTGGCAAAGTTTGTAATAGCTCAAAATGCGCGTAAAAATATAATTTCAGTTTTTAGATTTATTTTAATACTTCTTATTTGGCAGTGTATGGTGAAAAGTGTGGCTTAATTCCATTTGTTCCTTATGAAATCTGGTAGCACAAAATATTTTTAAAACGTAAGTCTGGTATCACACTTATATAATTCATTATGGCGACACACCAGTGCTGCCATTATCACACTTTTAGTGGAAGGTGTGGTATCCTTTTTCCCCAGCACTAATAGTTTCAAACCAACATATTAATAATATATTAGCTCAAAATAATATGTTATCGTAAAGTTTTAACGTCACCAAATTTATTATGTCATTATAAAAACATTATAAAACCAACCCTTAAATAAATTTAAATTCGACATAATTCTGGCTTTCAAGTTAAATTTTTAGCTTCCATGTCTTCAGAGACCTACGGTAGAATTCCCTTAGAAATCTTTTTGTAAAATATATTAACCCTCTAGCTCTTTAATTTATGGGTCTTTTTAGCCCATTCCTTTGCAAGGTGACATTTTGCACTTAAAAAAGGAATGGGCAAAAAAAACGCATAAAGTGAAGAGTTAGAGGGTTAAGATATTTTACAAAAAGATTACTAAGGGAATTCTACTATAGGTCTCTGAACACATGGAAGCTAAAAATATAGCTTGAAGGCCAGAATTATGTCGAATCCAAATTTATTATGTCATTATAAAAACATTATAAAACCAACCCTTAAATAAATTTAAATTCGACATAATTCTGGCTTTCAAGTTAAATTTTTAGCTTCCATGTCTTCAGAGACCTACAGTAGAATTCCCTTAGAAATCTTTTTGTAAAATATATTAACCCTCTAATTCTTCAATTTATGGGTCTTTTTTGTCCATTCCTTGAAAAGGCAAAATTTTGTCCTTAAAACAGGAATGGGCAAATTATTATCTGAAACGTGTAGGTTTCCACACTACCGTTGAGGTACTACACTCAGTGCGTTGCCAGTTATTTTGAATGGCTGGCTCCCCAATAGGCATACACCATTTTGTGGATATAATAAAAAATGTTCATGATATTTGTACATCATTATAAACTTTTGTTTATTTATTTATTTATTTATTTTGATATCTTTGATATTTTTATATCTTTAAAGCCATCTTTTGTTTGATGTTTTTTATATCTTTAAGGCCATCATTTGATAAATATTTTTTATTGTATTTCATGCATAATACAAATTTATTTTATTGGTTTATTGGGTCATTTTTGCATGTTCCTTTTTTAAGTGCAAAATGTCACCTTGCAAAGGAATGGGCAAAAAAGACCCATAATTATGTCAAATCCAAATTTATTTATGGGTTCGTTTTATAATGTTTATATAATGGCATCATTTTGGCATTTGAGTTAAATTTTTAACTTCCATATATTCAGAGAACTACCGTAAATTTCTTTAGAAAATATTTTTGTAAAATATATTAACCCTCTAGCTCTTTAATTTATGGGTCTTTTTTGCCCATTCCTTTTTTAAGTGCAAAATATCACCTTGTAAAGGAATGGGCAAAAAGACACATATATTAAAGAGCTAGAGGGTTAATATATTGTACAAAAATATTTTCTAGAGAAGTTTATAGAATATATGGAAGTTAAAAATTTAACTTAAATGCCAGAAGGTGTTGATTCTAAACAATAAAAACATAACAATAACATTTGACATCTCAGCCCCTATGTTAATATATACAAATTTTGACATGCGAGCCTCTATTTTGCGGTGAAAAGTAGACAGCTGTGTACCTGTTTAATTTTACCTTGTTTTGTATTTTAGTTTTGTGCTGCCAGATGTAAGCGCATTGGTACAGATCCGAATCGAAACAAATATATTTACCATACACTGCGAATATATTAAAGAAAAACTAAAGTTAAACATATTTACGCTTTTTAAGTTTTAAATATATTGTGGCGCCTATAACTTTATCAAAAAAGTGACGCAGTATACCATGACACCCATTATCATTTTAGTGTTTGTGTATTCTTTCCGAGTTATCATTAGAAAACTAATGCTGCCTTTTTTTAGTGCTTTCTAATTGTTAAAGAGGTTGCTGCGCCTATAACTTTGTAAAAAAACAATGTGTATTTTTAATACATATTGATTGAGGGTAGCGCCATGGTGGCACGCGATCTAGTTTAGGAGTTATAGGCTGACAACTGATGTTACATATTTTGCAATTTTCAAACTTCGCGGCGCTATAACTTTTTTCAGCAAGTCTCGCCAAGATTGACAACCGTTGCAAACAATGTGTATTTTTAATACCTATCGATTGAGGGTAGTGTTATGGTGGCACGCGATCTAGCTTATGAGTTATAGGCTGACAACTGATGTTGCATATTTTGCGCTTTTTCAAACTTCGCGGCGCTATAACTTTTTTCAGCAAGTCTCGCCAAGATTGACAACCATTGCAAACAATGTGTATTTTTAATACCTATCGATTGAGGGTAGTGCCATGGTGGCACGCGATCTAGTTTATGAGTTATAGGCTGACAACTGATGTTGCATATTTTGCAATTTTCAAACTTCGCGGCGCTATAACTTTTTTCAGCAAGTCTCGCCAAGATTGACAACCGTGGCAAACAATGTGTATTTTTAATACCTATCGATTGAGGGTAGTGCCATGGTGGCACGCAATTTAGTTTAGGAGTTATAGGCTGACAACTGATGTTACTCTAAAAATATAGAAAGCACATGTTACCCATACATAAAACTTGCTCACACCTACACACCATTTGCTTGTAAACATTGGAAAAACTTGTCACACATACATTCCCATAAATAACACGTGCTCACACGTATACAAAACTGTTGAAAAACTTGCTGAAATAAGACAAATGCTCTGCATTATCCTAGAAAAAACTTGCCAATGCTCTGCATTATCAAAACTTGTTTTCTTCACTCACGTCTGCTTGGGCTTGTACGAAAAAGAAGAAAGAAAAAACCAAGAAATAATTGCAAAAGTATTCTTTCTTGTAGACCTTCATAAAATGCCGTAAACAACAAAAAAAAGTAATTTAAATTATTAAATACATTATAATATTCATGGCCTAATAATAAAAATTAAATATAGATAGTTTTAAACAAAGTTAATGTAATATTCAAAAGTGGAACAACTTAAAAAAAGTATACCGAGTAACTAACTCATTGAAAAATTCACAGAAAAAGCAGTAAAGAGTAGTGTAGTCAGGCAAGCAGGCATAAAAAGAAACGAAGAAGTGAACAAAAAAGCAAATGTAATATAAAATGGTAAGGTTTTAATAAAAACTGGATTTTAAAGCATAAAAGGGGAAATTGACAATACCAAAAACTTATTTGCTCCTGTATTTTATAAAAATTTTACAAAAGATGGACAATCTAGATCCCTGGACTATGTTTACTAATGATTTAATGTCAGATGAAAGAATTGTGAATGAATTTGGGAGAGGTGGAGCGGGTGGTACAGATGTCCCCTTTTCTATACCTTCACCGATACAAGATATGCAGGTTAAAGAGGAGCCTCAAGAAGTTGCAGATGAAATATTCGATGATGATAATGACAATGTACCACTTCATTTTCTCGCAGAAGGCCACAGTAAAAAAAATAATAACCACAACCAAACTCGAAATCCCGAAGATGATAACGTTCTTTTTGATTTCGGCTTAGAGTCATCAAATTCGCAAAATCGTACTTTTGATTTCCCCAATTTGGAGCCAGAAGATAAATACTACAATGCAATGATCAAATTCGAAGATGCTATAATATATATATGTCCTGCATGTGGTCATGAATTTAGCTCTCAGGATGCCTGGAAAAATCATCTGAACGTAAATCATCTTTATAATACACGTCGTGGCCTAAATTTTATACAAATCGATAAATTATACCATGAATGTATGGAGTGTCACAAACGCATCGCTATGCACAGCATGGAAAATTTACTCAAGCATAAATTCACCCATCTACCTTATCGATGTAGCAAGTGTATGGTGTGTAAAAGGCAATACAAATACAGACAGGATCTTATGGTACATTTGCGTATGAACCATCGTGACGATTTGATAGAAATTTTAAAAAAAGAACATAAAGATTCTAAAAGTAACAATTCGCAGCCGCAAACTATTCGTTCAATTTTGAGTAGGACAGAAGGTAACAACAATAGACCTAATATTTCTATTGGATCCGTTAAGGAAAATGCGAAAGATTTATTTGATAATATTGAAGTAAAAAATGAATTACTTAATGAAGATGAAGACGATACAATGGGTGAAGATAGTCAGCCGCCACCAGCCAAAAAGCCAGCTAGAGATTTGCCTACTTTTCTTGAAGATGGGTCTACAAATGGTTCAGCTAACGACCAACCAATGACAAGTCGATCTAATAAAGCCGCAGCAGTAGATGAATTGGATCTTTCGCTTGAAGAATATATATTGTTCACATGCCCGCAATGTGGTACTGAGTGTGAGACACAAGCTCAATGGCGTCAACATATCGAATTTGTTCATGAATTTGGCACGCGAAGGGGTTTGAATTTTCGAGAGCTACTTAATCAAAAAGCTCAATGCATGGGTTGCAATTTGGTAAGAAACGCTTTCTTATTTTGTTGTATTTTCTATATATACATATACATTTATATGCTAATACTTTGCATTAATTTGGGAATTTAATTTATATTGACCAAATTAACACGATGAAATATTTTATGAAATTTTTGGAATGAAACTTTCCGTATTTTCTAATAAAATTGATTGGGAAACAAGTTGGGTGGAAAAATTGGAAGGAAATAAAATTTTAAGTGGTTTTGTTGACAATTTCCTTTACCCCATTTGCTTATCCGCTCTTGTAATAAGTTTCATGAAGAAAATTTCCTGAAATATTTCATCGTGTAAATTAGTTTTTTGTCAGACAAAATTTACACGATGAAATATATCATTAAATTTGGTGCATGAAACTGTTTTTATTTACCAAAAGGAGAGACAGGGAAGGGATGAAAGTTTTATAAAGCACATTTCACGAAATATTTCATTGTGTTAATTTAGTCTAATATACAGGCATATTCTGAAAATCACATCATTTCAAATCACTTGTGGTTTCAAAATCACAATTGTGATTTGGTGGTGTTCTGAAAACCACAAACTTTTTTATCTTTTCGAAAACACAAGAAAACAGTTGATTTTTTGATTTGGTGGCATTTCTTAAAAAAAGTTGCAATTAATTAGTTTTATAAAAAAAATTCATGTGTTGCAAAACTCGCAAAAAGTTGTTAAAGTCGGGAAAAAATCAAAATTGGTTAAAAAGGGCCGAAACTGCAAAAATGTCGAAACACGAAAAAATTATTTTATCAGGAATGAAAAACTTCACAAAAATTTCAAAAAATAAAATAAAACAACATTGGTTCAAAATTATTGAACTTGAAAAAATAGTTAAAACTCGAAAAAGTCGCTTTCGTCGTGAAATTCACGAAAAATGTCTAAAATAATCATTAAAATTTATAAAGAACACATCAAATTATTAATTTCGGCATTTTTTTTATAACATTAATGAACAAGTTGTCGCAAAAATAAGCAAGTGATTTGAAATCGGCAGCCTCTTAACTAACCGGGTTGAAATCACATATTTTCTCAAAAAAAATTTTGTGCACAGAACACCTTTTTGTGATTTGAAATCAATTTTTTTTGCAAAATTTTAAAAAATATGCTTCACTTTTGCTTACTATCAATTAAAAAGCAAAATTAAATGAAAACATATTTTGCGCAAGTAGAGAACCAAGCAATAATAAAAATTCGACAGCTAGGATAAACAATAAAGTACGTATTGCAAAAGCAGGAACATTAAAGTGGGTATCAAATGGAAGCTTGAAAGGACTTCTATAAAATTTCATACATATAAAAGTACCGTTAGATTTATCAGTTTGTGAGAATACGGGATTTCTAAACAAAAAGTCGGGTCAATGACCAATTAAAAATTAAAAATTCCCCATAAAAAAACTAAAAATAAATTAAAAATGTACCCGTTGAAATTCCTCTTTTACCGATGAGATTTTTATTTAAGCCGAAGTATAAATTGTTACTCCCAATTAGCTTTAATGCTTCGGAGCCTATGTAAATTTGATGATTATAATTATTATGTTATATGTGTTATTAGGTGGGAGTGGGAGCTGGAGAAACATTAGCCATAGGTCTATGGGTGTGAGGCATGTATACCTATAGGGGCAGTTGAACAAAAGTTTAGTGTCGTGCGGGCTTTGGAGACAATCTGGGCATCGATTTAAAGTGCAAGGGACTATGCGTTCTTGGTAGCAGCTGAGTATACTGTTACAGCTGGCTCTTAATTGTGCCAGGGTTGAGCGAGATTGTCCCTAGACACTCACTGTCCGAAATCGCGGGTGTGTGGGCATTAATAACTTTATTGCATCTATAGCAATTAATAGTTTCGGTGACCGTTTGTTGATGCATTTCTATTTGTTGATTTCACTTGTCATTATATCAATCGGTCAACAGGAAGAGAGTAAATTTACAATTACTAGATTTGGCCCAAACAAGACACAAACAATGTAAACTTAATATTACTTTTTATGGGCGTGACACAGCCCACTTTTATAGTCACAAAATCGTATTGTTATAAAACGTAAAGAAACTTGCCAAATTTGAGATCAATCGGCAAACACGAAGGTCGTAAAACTAAATATTATATTTTGTGCGAGTGGCTCAGCCCTCTTTTCTAATCGAAAAATTTTATACTTATCAAAAGTAAAGGCCCTTACTAAATTCCAGATTAATCGGTCAACAGGAAGGGGATAAAACAAAATACTATGTTTTATGGGCGTGACGCAGCCCACTTTTGTAGTCACAAAATCGTATTGTTATCAAAAGTAAAGGCACTTGCTAAATTTCCGATTAATCGGTAACAGAAAGGGGATAAACTTGCAGTAAAATACCGTCAGTGCATCAGTGAAAAATCCAAAAATATCGTTGCCGACTTATTTAAAAAAAAACACGGAACGGGCACTGAATGGGCACTGACACAGCACGGACGACAAAAAAGGATGGGTGTAGACAGCTCCATTTAAAACTTTGGGGACGATATTTTAGTTTTCACTGATACTGAACCTTAATTCTTTCAAAAGATATCGTTGCCGAAAAATTTTGAAATTATCGGCAAGTCCAGGCATGGTCTGCAAAGTCGTGTCTCTGTTTTTATTCAAGTCGGTAAATAATCAAAATTAAACTTTTCGTGAGTTCGTTAAAACTCTTGCGTAATTTTTAAAATGCAACCGAACCAGCTGTTTCCTTTTAAAATCATTTTCACGCACTTACACACACATGATTAATTTTTATTTTAATAATGACATTTGAAAATCTCTAGTTTGGATTGGCAACATCTTAACCAAGAACTACATATTTGCTTTCAGATCTTATCAACCACTTCCATACATAGTCTGCAAGTTCATAAATTCAGTCATTTGCCATACAAAAAATGGATGAGTTGTAAACTTTGTTTCAATTCCTTCAACACAAATTTGGATATTATTCAACATTTGGCTATTACGCATCATTTAGTTGCGGAAAATATCAAACCAGCAGCAGGTGCAGAGGTAAATAACGACGAGGACAGTCAAGAAGCATTTGGCTTTGATGGCGTTGGCGAATCTTTCGGCGGTTTAGGGGATGATAATGATTACGGCGGTGGTAGTGGCAGTTACGGAGCTTCCGATAGAAAAAATACGGCATCAGGTCAAGATTCTCAATCAGGAAAATATGATGAACGTGATGTATTCGAACAGCATATAACATACATTTGTCCAGCGTGCGGTAAGGAATATAATGATAAGAAAATCTGGCGAAAGCATATTGTAGAAATTCATAAATTAGGTGAATTGGAAAATTTGAATTTCGAAAATTTAAATGACCGTCAATTGAAATGTAGAGAATGTGATAAGATTATAACAAATGCGTATGGCATACAAAATGCCCAACAACATCGTATGACCCACTTGCAGTATAAATCCTTTGCCAAGTGCCGTTTATGTCGTAAAACTTATACTGATCGTAAGGGTTTAATCAAACACTTGAGAAATTCCCATAAGCTAGGTGTTCGAGTAGGTGGTTTTGGTCAAATTAATCCAGTACCGTCATCGACCACAAGTTATGCTGGTTCAGGTAGTAGTTCCACTTTTAAACCATTTATAAAAAAACCCTATAAGATTGCTCACTATCCACCTAAAGAAATTGTTAGATTATCAAATTATACTTATGAAATTGTACATTTAATCGAAGACGACGACGATGACGATGATGTAACTATTACGGGTGGTTATGATTTTGCCAAAGGCGATGCTCATTTGTATCGAAACAATTCGCCTTATAGTACACCCACTAAAAAAGTTGCCAGTATGGAACAAATAACCAGACATAAATGTGTAGACTGTGGTACCATATTTCCGACGCCACAATCACTACAACATCACATTCGAAAAGAACATGATTTTGTTGATTATCGAAACTCTCCCTCTACGACAGCGGTGCAAAATGAGGAAAAATCCAATGATACTAATGATTTGTTAGTGCCCAGTAGGGATGTTGATGTCCAACCCGAGAACAATACGACCATGGAGGGCAATTTCATTTATTTGTGCCCCCAGTGTGGTGTAGAATTTCGTTCACAAGTTCAATGGCGCCGTCACATTAATATTGAACATAATTTTGATAAACGCAGCTCTTTAGGCTTTAGGCCTTTGGATAAATTTCGTTATCAGTGTAAAATTTGTAAAGACACAGTAACAAGTTCAAAACTTAAGGGACTGCAGGATCATAAATTTAGACATTGTCCGTATAAACTCTATTTAAAGTGTCTGCTGTGTGGCCAATCGTACAATCATAAACCCAATATGATAGCCCATTTAAGACAAAGACACAATATTGTAGAAATTACGGATGGAGGAGTAGGATCATCTTCCCTGGACCGTACGCAGTCAAGACAATCATCGAATTCGAACAGTAAAAAAGATTTTAATGATGCCCCAACCAGACTCATACGTTATCCTGATCCTACTTACAACAATACAAATCGGCCAGCAGGCTTAAAGACAGTCGAAGATGTCATATCCTTTCACAATGCCGTCGATCATGAATCAATTAAGTACCGCTGCCCATCGTGTAATAAACATTTCGATTCTCATGTGTTTTGGCGCAAACACATTGTGGACGAACACAACCTGAATAGTAGAGAAGGTTTGAATTTTCGTCAATTGGATGAACACCATTATATTTGCTTGCAATGTTATAAGCGTGTTACGGTCACCCACACAAAAGGCGCAATCGGTCAACTGCAATCGCATAAATTTAGACATTTGCCTTATAAATCATTCCGTTGTACTGCCTGCGATGGAGAATTTGTACGCAAACAAATGTTTTTCAAGCACCTGGATAGAAATACCAACAAATGCTCTGGCATAAATCCTGATAATAGTTTTATCGATACTGGTGATAATAGCATCACAGCTCCAAATAATAATGATGATGGTGGCACTGATGATTTAAGTTCTACAATGACTGAGAAAGCTGGTTCTTCTTCAACAAAATTCTCTTGGCCAACGCGATCCTCACTACCTGCCCAGTCGGCTAGTGCTTCTAATAATGAATCAATTTCAGATAATCAAGGTTGTTTCACTCTAAACTGCCCCCAGTGTGGTGCAGATTTCGAAACGACACGTGGTTGGCGGGAACACATTAATATTGAACATAATCTCAACAATAGAACTGTTTTGAATTTCAAAAAAATTAGTGCTAAACTACACCTCTGTTTGGAATGCAATGAACACGTCAACGGTAGAAAACTGCGTGATCTGCAAGTACATAAGTTTAAGCACTTACCATATGGCGCTTATTTGCACTGCCGGTTTTGTTCTATGAAATATTTCCACATCAGCAATATGCAGGAGCATTTGAAAAATAAACATCCGAATATGGTGCAAAAAATGAAAAACTATGATGACAATTATAGTGTTGCTTTGGACGAAGATGATGATGCCAACGTTGATGGCAGCAATGATGCCGATGCGCCATTGGATGGTGAAGGAGATGATAGTAATAATGGCATGGAAGATGGAATCGATATGGATTTGTTAGAGGCCGAAGCTGAAATTGAAGAAGTCGATCCTGATAATGTTGAATCTGAGGAACAATATCTCTTAGGCTAAGATTCCATATTCATATATAAAAAAAACAATTGCAGCAAAGTAATATACAGACATATTACATTACGTTATAGAATAAAAACTAAGTTAATAACAAATATTTTAATTTTTAAACGGTATCGTCATCATCAGCATCGTATTTCATTTTATTTTTTAACACAAAACTTTGCACATTTTATTTATCTTTATTATATCTTATTTATATTTATTGATATTTATCAATTGATTTTACATTTTGTAAATTTTCCAATATATTTTTTTATTTTTGTCCCATAATGTCACCACCATTTTTTGTTCTCAAGCTTAAGTTTTTATCCGTTTATCCCCCTCCTTCTTTATCTTTATACATATGCAAATTAGCATTTCAATGTGTTTTTCACCTACAATTCATTAAATATTTTAGTTTTACAAAATCTACCATTAAGTAAAAATCATCAATAATAAAACAATAAAGTTTCAGTTAAAATGATCAAAAAAAGTAATTTTTGGGGGGTAAACTACACCATCACATTTTGGCAATTTTACAGGAGGCCGCAAAAGCATGTTATAAATCACAAATGCTCCTTTCTTCTATCTGTAGTATTAACAATTTGACTTACCCCGAATATTTTTTATACATAACTCTAATCCAAAGTTATGTAATCAGTTTGGCGGCTTAAGCTCGTTTTTAATTTAATCTTTCGATGAAATTATTTTTTATTCAAGAAAAAAATTCTAAAGCATGTAAATATTGAACATTCAAAGAAAAATTTGGCTGTACGGAAGGTTGAACTGACCACAGTCTTCTCAGCAGAGCCCTTTTACCTACACTGCCAGCGACGGCAGCAACAACCTCCTAGCGAAAATTCTAAACCTTTAGTAAACACAATTAGCAGATGTGTTGCCACCTCGTGGCGAATCGCTCCTATTAATGAACTTTTTGTAAAGGCTCGGAACTTCACTAACTGTTTTTTCTTTATCATTTTCAACTATTTTAAGCTTTTTGCTTTCTGTCTTACCAGCGTGAAATATCATCGATATTTTCAATGCTGGGATTTTTGAATGTTTATTTTGCCCAAGTTTTTTGGAACAGTATACATTCATGTTTTAGCTAAGTGCCTTTAGAGTTTTAACAATTGAGTTATGAATTTTAGTCGAACATGTTTTAGAATTTCTTTCTTAAATAAAAAATTGTTTAATCGACAAACTAATTAAATGACTGTGGATAAAAAACCATACAGTTCGACTAAAATTCATAACTCAATTGTTATAACTCTAATCCTTAATAAAATTATGTCATATAATATTACCGTTACTTATTACAAGGGACTTGCTGTTCTTTACCTCCCAGATAAGTTTGAGCAGTATTCCGTCCCTTGAAACATAGAACTTACTCGAATTTACACATCGGTAGAGGAAAAATGCTGGTTCCAACAGTAAAAAAACGTATTTTGAAAAAAATGCGACTTGGTGTACTTTACCTCCCACCTACAGATATAATTGCCAACAAAATGTAAACAAAACTAACCTTTCAAACAAATTTAGGTTTTTAAAAGGTATTATAGAGGAGAAAAACTGATACAAACCGTGTCATGTCAGCTGTTCCTAATAAACTGAGAGAATTTGGAACGACTTTCCGTCATCCCACGTCAAATTTGGTTGATAAACAGGCCGGTGTCGTGTATGTGCCATCTATAGTGTTCTCTTGAATGCGAGCTTGTGAAGCCTTCGACAAGGGTCTTCGTGTAAGTCTAGAACTATTTTTAGTGATGATTTATATCATACTAAGGACGGTAACCACAGTCTTGCAGAAACCGTCAGTCGCGTCGTTTCATTTCATCATATGTACTTCAACATGCAAAAGAATTTAAAAAAACCTTTCTGTGTAAGGTTGAGTTTACTACATTCATTGAGAAATTGTAAACAGCAAAGGGCAGACTGTCATCGGTCGCTAATGCTCGCCAGACAATCGGCCTGATTGTGTAAGGCGTTGGCGTAAACGCCTATGTCGTTTTTTGTAATAGATTAAAGTAATACACAACATGTGTTCTTTAATCTACTACAAAAAACGACTCAGGCGTCTACGCCAACGCCTTACACAATCAGACCCAATATCTAAGTAAAATTAGCTTTTGCCTTGCAAATCTCAAATTTTATGGAGTTTTATTGAAATTTTATTACAGTAGGCGGTTCAAAAAAGTTAACTTTGACCCGCTGAACATGCTAATGAGATGAATTTATTTAGACGAAACCGTTTTAGAGATGTCCGCGAAAAACGTATATTTTGACAATTTTTTCAGTTATTTGCAAAAATCGAGAACGGCTCATCTGAATAGTAAAAGTTTTACATTGTGCTAAAGCCACTGATCTACTCTATTAATAGATATAAGTTTTGTATTAATAGGATGGGCGATGTCGGCTTTACTATCGCTGAATATAAAAATATCCTCTGATATCCTACATTAACTTCTTGTTGACCTAGTGTTAGTAGAGATTTTCGCTTGCTGAAGTCGAAATGGAACTCTTACATTGAAGTTTTCCACATACACACCCCCGCCAATCCTATCCCCTTTGTTGAAGCTGTCTCCCCTTGATTGTTTCTTTCAGGGCCTAAAAGTAAAATAAATAGCCCACCAAAATAATCTTTCGGTGTGCAATAGTCGATGTTATCATGTTGGCTGAAGTGGTTAGCGCGCTGACTACGAATCAAGAATGCCAGGCAAGTCATCAACATCATAAATTTTTCTGATGTGCATTAGTGTGGGGTTGTTTTAGTTGTTGTTGGACTGTTTAAGTGATGAAGGCATAGCACTGGTCACTAAGCAGTACCGGCAATGATTGATACTCTTCTACGCTAGTGTTCATCACAGCGCCCTCCTTCGTCGATAATGTTAGAAAAATCGTCGGCGAAGTAAAACAATACAATGGCTACAAATCAAGGTAGATCAATAAGGTATAGTCATCGGCGAATTGATACAACAAAGCAACTTTTTTTTGACTGATAGTGTCTATCAAAAAGTGTCAGTCAAGGTCGATATATAAGGTCTATGCATCAGCCCATATGTTCGGTAATTTTGATGTCAAATTGTAGTGTATTTTACTAAATCAATTTTTTTCTTGCTTTACGGTTTAAGTGTCAAACATGATCGATATGTCCACAGGGAGATTTCGTTGGAGTTGATAATGTTTTCTGAAATCTTTCTGGGAAGTGTAAGAGATTTTACTCATTTAGGGATATTTGACAGATTAAGACAAGCCGTATGTATATATCCTTACTACCATGACACAATAAGGATATCTAACATTTTTAAAAGTTTTACAGGAGAAGCTTAAAACTTGTTTAAATGAAAAAATATATTGACAATTAGTGCTAAATTTTACAATAAATACATAAACTTGTTGGTTCTTTTTTCCATTTAAAGAAGTTTTATGCTTCTACTGTAAAGCTTTTAAAATGTTAGATATGGCTTTTTTCATTTTCTGTGACGATATATGGTTTGCTTAGGCTGTCATACATATGCATGTATAGCATAATCGCTAAAGGGGGATATGAGACCTATAAATCTGCCCCCTTTCTGGAACAGATGATCGATCTTCATCTCATAATTGAGATAAATCCAAATCTGTTATCAGAATGCCTACACTAAAGGCAAATAATCAGATCAGAAAACGATTGATCAAAAGGAATATTCATTGATGGCCTTCTAGACATAAAAGGTGTCTTTAACAATGTGAAACCAGATACCATTATAATGGCTCTAGGGCATAGATGTTCAGCCCATACAACAATTGTTTGAAAAAAATTCATACACATTTGTTACGCTCTTTTAAAAACTCATTCATTCATCGTTGAGCAAGCGACGAAAACACATGCGTCGGAGTATCGTCATTTTTTTCAGGAATTTATTAAGCATTGTTGTTGGTTTTTGTTGAACAAAGCACAGTAAACACACACGATTCAATTACAATTGAATACACAAAAACAAAGTAAAAAAAAAAATAAATAAAAGCTACACGTCTACGAAATGAGATGTGGACGGTATTTTATGATAAATGATGCTTTTCATAACATTCAATGCCTCTTATGCTACAAAATATTTAAGGCTGGAAATGAAAACGTTTTGAAAAGACATTTTTATTCATATCATTATGAAATTTGTTTTAGGTGTTTGCCAATATGTTTGCTGGGAGTTAGGGTTGCGAGAGCGAGCGCTAATACATCTCATTTTTATTTTTGATCATCTATGCTCTAGGGGACTGAATATTCATCCAGACAGTCATAAGCCTAGTTTGGAATTTATTGACCAACAGCGTCATCGTATCCATTCTAGGGTGGGCTACGATCTGTAGCAGGTGTTCTGTTCCCTTTCCTATGGAACCTTGCTTAAAACTCTATGATCATGGAACTTGACTACATGATGTTTAAAACCGTGGCGTATGCCGATGACATCGCGGTGGCAGTATCCCGCAAGCACACGGATAATCTCTCAAGCATCTGCAGGCTTCATTAAGAACCATCTGCAGATGGAGCAGCGAATGTGGTCTCTGTAAATCTACAGAAAACCGGTCTTATACTCTTCCCAAGATGATATAAGATACGAATTTTTCCGCTTCCAACCCTAACGGCGTATAACTTAGGTGGTCTGGAAAGACATAACGTCAGGTAGTTTGGTTCACTCAGGTGGTCTACAATAACCGCTTGCAGAGTATAAGTCTTTTTGGTCCTGACTTAGTAGGGGTAGGAAAAAGATTGCTTGAGCTCCTGGTTGGAGTCATCACGGGGCACTGTGCAATCGGACGTATGTCGGAAGGTCTACACAGGAGATGATTCGAGGAAGAATATTCAGTACAACAAGTTCTCTGCGACAGCCTCAGGGATGCATGACTGCCTGTCCTCCTGGGTTTCGTGAAATTTTCTTGGTGGTTCTCAGGAATCGGAATACCAGTTCTTCGTAGAAATTTGCAGGGTGTAATCCTCTCGGCATCACAATGAGCCTAATGGCATCCATGCACAAGCTGTAATACTGCACAAGCTGTAATGATACTGCACAAGCTGTAATGATACTGCACAAGCTGTAATGATACTGCACAAGCTGTAATGATACTGCACAAGCTGTAATGACGTAGAAGAAGAAGAGAATATAATGCACCTTTTATGCCTTTGCCCAGCTCTGGAGGACCACCGCCTTCGCCTACTGGGCAAAAGGCTCTTCGGTAGCCTCTCCGAGTTCTCAGAAATAGAACTCAAGAACATAAGTTCCTTCATTAGGAGCAGCGGGTGGTTCACTCGCTGACTACCCAAATGGCGTTTTTAAAACACGAACGACCCTTCCTGCACGGAACTCCGTACGCCTTACCTCTTTCTCTCTTCTCTTCTAACTAACTTCTAATACCTCTATTAACTCCTCTCCTTTCACTCTACTTGATACACTGTCCTGTTCTCTCTTCCCTTTCCTTTACAGGTATCACAAAGGGACCATTAGTATTGGACCCAAGTGGGCTGGAACCCTTTCTTTATAATTTTCACCAGCGACCTGATAACCTAACCTAACCTAACCTAATGGCATCCGATTGTACTCGATAGTTTGCGGCAGGCCGTCTAACCTAACCTAGGTTGTCTAAAAGTGTGAAGCATCTGAGTATCTATCTGTTCTCTGAGTATCTATCTGTCACGGTACCCTAACGTCCAGTCAAGGGCCGACAACGTCACTGTGACCATATACACATGTAGAAGGACCATATATTATGACTTGAGGAATAAATCGCAGGAATTCTAAATGGTCCTTCAACATGGTAATAAAACTCATACTTAGGTATGGTGGACTGCATTAGACAAGATCACTTACTGTCGGACCATAGGAAGAGTTTGCGTACATCCACTTTAATGACCACAGGTCAAAGGGACTCCTAATTGGTATGCTTCCCGCAAATACCTCTGCCCGATAAAAGATTTGACGTCCTTATTCCGCGTTACCAACAGAGGAAAAAATTTAAGCTACATAGAGTAAAGTACAGACTGAAATATCTGCCTTAAAAAGGCCTTTAAACTGGACGAAGTACTATAGGATATACAATGAGCATATCGAAATTTGTACTGACAGCAAATCAGCGATCAAGTCTATATCGGGTGTTTGTAAAACGTCCAGATTGGTGTCTGAATGCCGGATGTCTCTAAATGTGATAGCGAGACATTCAAACCTGGAACAACTCTGAATTCCAGATCATAGCAATGTGCCCGGAAATATTGTTGCGAAAGAACTAGCCAAATCCAGAACATGAATACACATTAGGGATACGGATCCAGTGGTTGGCGTCCCATTGAAATGGTGCGAAGCTCGAATACAGCAGAATACGGTAGATCTACCGTATAGTGACTTCTGTAGAAGTTGTTGTAATGAGGAAGAGAATGTAGAGCACCTCCTCTGTCTTTGCTAAGCTCTCTCTGAGAAAAGGGAGGATTCCTTGGACAGTCCGCTCCTGCAAGACCTAACAGACTTATAAGACAATATTAGAAGCATTAATTTGTTGATCCGGCTGTCGGTTTTGTTTAACACTGAACTGAGTGGGGAATTATAGAAAATATATTATCCCTCTTCAGGTAACACAACGGGACACACTAGGACCAAAGTGTCCCGGCTTTGACTTTTAGCGGGCAACCTGTGCAACTTTACCCAACATACTAGGTACTTTTATATTCGTTCTTTCCCGCTATGGTATATATTGGGTATATCTCCTTTATATAGGCCACAATAATTGCCGCGTTCTTATGTTGTTGAAGATGGCTCGATGAATTGTGTCTATAGAAGTTGTTTTCCTGTATATTTCGCATTCAACTTTGATTAGGCCTTTGTTTGCCTTAATCGTTAGGTCCAGGTATTTTATTCCTTTTCTACTTCCATTGTAAATTTTATGTTTTTTATGAATAAAGGGGATCCAGAATTTGTTCCTCGTTATTTCCTTACAGTATCGTCCCTACCATGTCAAACTACCCAGTAAAAAATGTTTGTGTTTTTTGAACCACTAAGGAAATAAAGCGCATCATAATTCGCTTTAAAATATGAGCTTGTTCATAAGCTGATTTCATAGCGTACCAACAAGGCAGGTTAGTAAATGGACGCTCATCCAATGGGTAGTATGGAAAAAAATAGATTTTTACTTATATAAAAGCTTCGTACACAAGTTATACAAAAGTTATTGTGCTGGTCCAATCCAGGTTTTTAAGCGAGAAAGAAGATTAAGTTTATTTCAATTTTTTGGCGGCGTTTTGCAACAGTGTTTTTGGCTGAGTAGTTGGTACGTCGGACTACAAAGCTGAAGGATCTTAGTTCGATACTAGTTGAAGTTAAAATAACAAACGGTGAGTAAAAATATTCAATTAATTAATAAAAATATTTTAAATGAAGTATATTTGCTGATAGTTAAACATTGTCTATATGCATTTCATTGGCGCTTTACCAAATCGTCAGTAGACTTCAACCACAACTTTGAAAATTTACAAACCTCTTTTCTTATGCACAGACTTTCAAAAACCATTTGAGAATATACAAATTATAAAAAATGTAGTACTCCAAACCGGGAACTCGCGATACAAAAATCAGCAGCGATATCAGTAGGCTTGTCAGCGCTACTTTTACTCCATAATAGTAGAAACCTGCTTTATTGGATGCAATTTTTTTACTGCAAAGTTATTTTTTTAGATACGTTACCATGATTCTCCAATGGCTACGATACGATTCGTTGGAAAACGTTGAATTTCTCATAGAATATTGAAAACTGATTCAGAAATATTTTAAAACTTCCCAATTTTAGGAATACGCTGATTTTGAGGTCACAATTGACGGGTTTTTGAACCCTTTTTAAAACCACCGATTTTCATATTGGATAGTTTGGCATGGTAGGGACGATATGGCAAAGTCCGCGTAAATTCCATAGAATGTCATCCCGCAATTGGTTTTTAGGTGCTCTAAATTTTGCATAAATACTCCATGAGGTTTGCTGATGTTGGATTTCCTATTCCTAGTCCGCTGGTGTGCCTAGATATCGTGAGCTGAATTGCAAAGCCATGCATAACTAACAAAAAATTGGAAATCGCATTTTTAAATAATTATTCGCCCATGTGCTGAAAATCACACTTCGCAAAATAAATACGATTTCGACTCGAAGTCACTAAATTGCTGTGTTGGAAATCGCAATCACAATAAATTTTACTATTTTAACTCGCAAGCAAAGAGTAAGGTGAACTCTAAGTAAAGTTGTGTATATTACGAAAATTTAGTATCAAATAACAAAAATAAAAGTATTCAAAGTATAATTGGGTTATTCAAAGCGACCTTGCATAATGTTCTATCCCGTATTTTGTATTTAAATACTATCTTATACTTTGAACAGCTTATATCTCATAACGGTTAAAATTTCTTTAATTTTTCCCGAAAAGTTAACTTTAAAATCGTCACGTATTAAACTGCGATGTCTTTTATATTTTTATTTTTCACAAACACTTTTTTTTATTTATTTTCTACATTTGAATTTAATTTATTTTATGTTAAACATCAAAATTTGAAGGAAAATTAGAAAATATGAAATACAATTTTTTTAAAACACATGCAATACATGCGTAAAATTTTATGAATTTTTTGTTTGAAAACTTTCAATGCATAAAATAATATAAAATATGAAAGATAGGACTGATATGGCGCCACTTTGAATTGCCCAAATATCACTTTAAAAATAAAATTTTTTTTTTTAATTTTAATACAAAATAATAAATTTAAAAAAATTATTTCGACTATTGTTACTTTTGTTTACTTTAAAAATGGTGATTTTATAATGCGCGTCATTATTCCAGACACCTACTTATCATATTTGTCAACCAATATTGTTGCCAGATGCATAAAACGTAAAATATCAAGAAAAAAAGTAAGACCTTTATGAAATTTATTTGACATGTCATAATTTTATTTTAAATGAAATTTATTTGTTGGTGTTTAAGCATTGTCTATATGCAGAATTTCATTGGTGCTTTACCAAATCGTCAGTAGACTTCAAACCAATGAAATGCTGCATATAGACAATGCTTAAACACCAGCAAATAAATTTCATTTAAAATAAAATTATGACAATATGTCAAATAAATTTCATAAAGGTTTAATTTGGATTTTATTTTTCAGTTTGCCTTACAAGTACTTTTATTGTTATCCAATGGATTTCTAATTGTATAAAGGTGTAGAAAAATAAAATAGATTCCTATCGAATAAAAAATTATTTGCTGGGTTTTGTATAGTTTTCAAAGCCTACTTTGCTTATTTTTGAAAATCAATTTTACATATTTGTGAATTCTCAAATGGTTTTTGAAAGTCTGTACAGAAGATAAAGGGTTTGTAACTGTTCTAAATTGTGTTTGAAGTCTACTGACGATGAAATGCTGCATATAGACAATGCTTAGACACCAGCAAATAAATTTCAAAAAAGTAAGACCAAAACTAAAAATAGTTGAAAACTTGTGTGTTGGATTCAAAAAACAAATAGCATATACGAGTATGAGAACCTTTTTCGAATGCAAAAGTGAGATTTGCGATTTTAAACTCGCAAGTGATTTAACAATCTCGCGTTTTTCAGCACATGGGTGATTGTGTATTACATCGAAATGCATGTCCCTACAAACTTTCAAATCTTTATTATAAAAATCAGCCAAATTAAAAACGAAAATATACATACTTCAGTCACTTGGAAGAATTTTATTTAGTTTTATCTCTCTCCTATAAAATTTAAATAACATTAAATTAACAATTTTGAAAACCTCCGTAGAAAATGGATGATAACATAGGCTAGAAGATTTTAGATCAAGTCTCCCTTTCAAACGAAAACATAAAAAATAAATTTAAATCGGTCTAGCCGTTTGGGAGCTGCGGTGTCACAGGCATACAGGATACAGCAAAAAAGAGGAGATACCATCTAAACGGCTGGACCGATTTTCCTCAAAGATAGCTAAGAACACTCTCGATCAAGTCACCTATCAAACAAAAATAAATAAATAAATCCAACTTATAACACCCCTCTTTTTTGTCGCGGGCAGGGTACACACAAAACAGGTAAACAAATAAGGGTAGCTGTTCATTTATATGGCGTTTCCTAACTGTCAACCTCAATATAAAGCCAAAATAAAAAAAAATTTTATACATGGAATTTGTTTCTCACTTAGAGAAGTGGCGCACCTTGTTTTATCTACCTTGGTCGGGGGCTAAAAAGTGTAGTTCCTGATTTTGTAGTGCGCCAAAAATGCAATGAAATCTGCAACTGATAGGCGTACTACACCTTCATATAAGAATTAGGAACTCGTAACATCGATTCCTAGAGTTTAACACCAAAACTTTGACAGTTTCATGACACCAATCCAAATCATAATTGACTTCCAATTATGATCTGATTACACAGGGGAACAAAATGGACATTTTGATTTGGTGCAGCGAAAACTATAATTGATAGAACATATATGGGACATACCATTTTGAAAACTACCTTTAGTTTTTTTTGTTGTCATATTTTGGGCGTTGACTCACGCATCGTTGGCAATTACTTCGTAAATGCAACCATTCCACTCTTTTTTTATTGGCATTCGAGAGTTTTGCGGCTCACTTCGCACGTGTTAATGATCTACTTCGACTAACTGTATCGCGATACCGTTTTCTGTGGAATTTTTAATTACCCCGTCCAACTGTTTGGCTGACTTCCAAAACGTCAGTTGCTTTGTATTCGAACAAGGTATAGTGTTCCATATCGTCGCAGTACTAAACATTGACAATGCATATCTTTTCAAAACGCCGTCGACAAGTATCAGAAACGCCGCAAAAGAGCAACCAGGGGATCGGTTTTAAAGTTGATGCAATGTTTAGCAACTTACGATATGTACACAATCTAAATACCGCAGCAGAACTGTATACAAACTTTGTATTGATACGTTGTGGAAGTCAGTCTTTTTAACTGGTTGAGACCATAAAAAACTCTAGGAGTGGATATTAGGAGTTCCACTTCCTATACGACGGTATAGGTAGCTTACCAATTCCTGACGGACGCTTCAATTCGTGGGATACCCTGACAATTAGCGAACTGCTCTGCCATGTTTTATTTCAAAAACCAATCAAATCTCTTACTTCTTTGCTTAATTTTTCCAAATTGGTGCCGAATTACCACATTCGTTATCGAGCAGGCTTTCGTATCGAATAAAATTTCGTCACGTATCGAATGGATGGATTACCGCATTCGATAGCTAACGTTATATGATATAATAAAGATGAATATGTACGCGAACCGGCTTCGAATATGATTTCCATCCCCAAATAAGCGCGATAATCAGACGCGAGCCAAAACTATTGATATTATAAGGATGAATATAAGATATTATATTGATATTATAAAGATGAATAGCTAACATCAAAATGTTTAAAAGGTGTAACAAGTTTATTTTACACCGGTTGTTGAATCGGCTAAGAATTTATAATACAGGGTATGTAATTTGAATAAAAAAACGCGATATTTCCAAAACTCGAGCTGACTGAAAAAACTAGTATAACATAGTATTGATGGTTCGTCAACACGTACAAAACTGAGGTAAAATTTCGTCCACCAAAAAGTCTGTTCCGTTGTTAGTATTCAGTTTTTTTTTTGTGGCTGACTTCGAAAACATCAGTTGCTTTGTATTCGAACAAGGTATATATTGCTTCATTCGTCGCAGTACAAAACACTGACAATATATATGTACACGATCTAAATACCGCAGCAAAACTGTATACAAACTTTGTATTGATACGTTTTGGAAATCAGCTGCAGTGTGACAGGTTCTCATTTCAGACGCACGACCTCTGAATTGAGAAGCTATCATCACTGTAATAGACCCTGTTTTTCCGCTCTTAGTTCTTGTATTTAATAAACTAGAATTTTACGAAAAAAAACTCAAGACTGGTAATTTTTTTATACTTTTTATTTAATGAATCGTTTTTCCGTTTTTAACTCTTGTTGAAATAATTTTCGTGTAATTATAAAATAAAAGTACAATTTCAATAGTCCAAAATACATATTTTTCTTTAGAAAACTTGAGAATTTTAGTTAAATTAAAATATATTTGCTTTATAAAGGTTATAGACATAACTACGATTTTTTCAAATAAAACAAAATGTGTTATCGAAGATTATATTTTTTTCGTTTAAAGAAGTTAAATATTACGTAATGGAATCGGCCTGATAACAAAAATAATAATAATAAACAAGTTTTTAGTATTTTAAAAATGTCAAATTTATACTTTGCCCAAATCGTTAGCTAAAAGGAAATCTTTTCTGTGCTTTTAAGACAGAAAAGTTTTCTTCCTATAGATCGTTGAAAACATGCATATAATATTGTTTATATGTGTGAGTGGATTTGTAGTTTTTCTTTTAATAATTATTATTTATGTATATAAATAAAGTATATTGTATATACTATATAATAACTTTATATAATAATGCAATTAAGGGAAAGAAAGCAATATTCTTTTTTATTATGTAGTTCCTTTTAGTTGTCTGTTATTGTGGTGGCATGTTGTATTGGCCGCTTAACTTTAACCTTGGGCAGATGTTGCACTGGCCAATTCCCGATAGGCTTCTTGCAGAGCGTGTTGCATTTCAGGTGTGAGTTGGCTAGCACATACCTGGAAGACTTCGGGGTTTGATTCGACTTGCTTAACAATGGCCAGCATACGTGAACCAACTTCACTAACTACTCCAACCACTTTGTTAACAAAGGCTTGAGCGATTATGGACACAATACGCGATAGATTGCAATTGTTGGCACCCAAAACTATCGGGTGATTGGCCTGTATTAAATCACACAAATATCCATAAATATGAGGAGCTTCGTCGCTGTCTTCGGTAACGGGCAACCAAGAAAACCTGGAATTTTTAAATAAGTATTTGTACTCGTTCATTATTTTCTTTCATACTTACCAAACGTTAATGATTTCATCGACATTTTGTAGAGCAGATTTATTATATTTCAATATTTTCGATACAGCGGATATGGCATTCTCTGTAGGATTTATATTTTCGGGTTCGCGGCTCTTGGGATCGTTGACAACTTGTACCAACAATGGAATGATTTGAGCACAGGTTACAGCATATTGTTCACCACCAAATTGACCCAAAACACCGCAGCCATAAGCGGATGCCTGACGTACTTCTGCAGATTTATCGCTAACATATTGCAACAAAGCAGGTGTAAAGAACTGTTGAAAAGGAGCACTAGCTGGGCCGCAGAATTCTGTAAACAAAAACAAGAAACATTTTAATATAACACCAGATGTATTTTAACGGCTTTAATTTTCCCATTACTTACCAATGACATCGTCGAATGCACACAAGCCCCATTGCCTATCGGACCATGAGCGTGACGGATCCAAAAGTTTAACAAAATGTTTAGCAATTTGATCAAAGTGTGGCAAAAATTGTGCCTTGTTGGTTGCGAATAACGAATGCAAAATATCAACAACTTTGGATAATATATAAGTGTCAGTATCATCTTGTTCGGCCAATTCTTCTTCGACGCCATCGTCGTAATCCTCTTCGTTCCGGGCGGCCAAACGTTTATCGGCACGTTCAAAATGTTCTTCCATATATTTGGTGATGATTTCCAAAACTTGCTTCATGGCATCGTCGTTGAGGCAGTTGGGTCCCAAGGTTTCAATACATTTTGCCAAAGAATTCAGTAGTTCAGCTTGCACATCAGCTTCAGGTTCGGTACCAATAACTTTTAAAAGTTCAGGACAAATGTACAACCACATGCCTTCCAAATATTGAGGTCCTTTGATTTTAGCACAATCCAAAAGATATGGCAAAGACTCGGCAGCAGCAGAGCGTACACCATCATGGAAATAGAATTTCAACATTGGCACCATCAAACGTACAACTTCTTCGGCATAATCAGCAAAGCCATCTTTGAGCTCACGGGCATAACATACTAACATTTCACAGGCAGAAGCCTTATCTTCCATGCCCGCTGTGCGTATGGCAAAGTTCTGTTGTTCTCCCAAATTTATGAACGACCAATCGACATCACCCTCAATGTCTTCGACTTCTTCATTGTCCAACAGAGCAACTTCAGGCTTCATGGCAGCAGTCCGCATAACAGGACCCATAACCAACGGTAGATATTGTTCAAATTGTTTGCCCAAAATTTTACACATACGAGCCCAAGCTGTGATCAAATATGATGTCTGTGGATCATCATCTGGCAAATCACCTTCAGTATGGGTTTTTAATAGCAAGTCCATGACTTCGCCAGCATCTGTGATGAATTTATCTCGCCCAACTGCAAGACCAATAAGACTAACGCATTCAATAGTCTTGCCACGTAACATGCGCAAGTCTTCGGAGTTGGCATTTTGAATTATGAACTTCAAACATGGCATCAAACGATCGTAATATGCAACAAATTCCTTTTCACATGTATCGGCAACGGAAGCGATTGTTGTGACCACTTGCTCCAACACCAACTTATTGCCCTTTTCAACCAATTCCTTGAATTTGGAATTAAGAACGGTTTCCAATTTAGCCATTATGCCATCCAAGTAGCGGGTCAAAATATTTTTGGGACAATCCTCGGAGAAATTGACCAAAGCAGCTCCAGCATGAGCCTGCACGCGTGGGTTCTGGACATCATCCAACAGAGAAAGAAGCCCAGGAACTACTTGTTCGTGGAATTTCTTTTCAAAAGTGGGAGCAAAATCGGTAGACATTTGACCTATGGCGTTACATGCGGCATAACGTACACGAGGATGAGGATCGCGTAAGAAATTCAAAACACCTGACATTACTTGGTCCAACATAGCTTCCATTTGCTTATGACAACCTTCTCCAATGGCTGAGATAGCCATAAGAGCAGCATAACGCTGCTTCCAATCACTGTGACCCAACATTGCTGGCAACGAATTCATGACACGTGGTAAAATAGTCTTGCCTCCCAAACCACAAGCCAAACGATCCAAAGATGATTCGGCAATCACATTATTGTCGCTGTTATCATCGTCTGTAACCACATCAGACGTTGCCCAATCTTCATCATCATCCATATCGGTCATCATTTGCAATACCAATGGAATTAAAGCATTAATATATTTCTCAGCCCGCTTACGTACCATAGCAGGAGCATTTTCGGCCAATGAAACCATAACTTCAAGTACCAAATGTCGCCAGCTGTCATCCATCTCTTGAGCGCTGAAGACCTTCATGCAAATTTCAAAAATAACTTCTAGTTGTGGACGCAAGAATTTTGGACAAGTTTCAGTCATATCGATCAACAACTTCAATAATGATTGATCATCTTGGGCTTCAATGCTTTCAGCTGTAATCATAATCATGCGTGGCAATAAATCACTAAATTGCTTATAGATTACTGCTTCCTTTTCCTTATCATGTTGTAAAATAAAAGCACCAATAGCACGTACTGCCTGAAAACGAACATCAGCATCTGCTGCCGGTTCCATGCTCTTGGCCAACATCTGTTTAATTAAATCCAAATATTGTGTCTGCTGATTTCCAAAAATCGATGGTACGCTAGCGAAAATACGCAATGCCGACTCCTGCAATTGTGCTGAGGGTGAGTTGGCACATTGGAACAGGAATTGCAAAAAATCGGGCCATTGATTGTTACCATCATCATCGATAAGATTGCGTGCAGCTTCGGCTACTACTTCACAAATTTTTCGACGTAAATTGGGTGTAACATCTTGTTGGACGGCAAGTAAAATTTGTTGCAGTAATTGGCCTTGAGCTTCTTGAGGCAACTGAAAGGATATAGCAGAAATAAAGATTGTGTCTCTATAAAAAAGAGTTGACTAACGAGATTTGTTTAAGAATAAAAGACTGATGAATTCATAAACATTAAAAGCATTTTCACCATAACAGATTAATTTTATTTGAGAGTTATTACAAAATGGAATATTAGAATATGTACATTAGTGACCCTTATTTTGAAAAAATTCGATATTTTTGAAAAAGTACTTGACATAGGGTACATAGAGGCCAAACAGAAACTTCAAAAACATAAGTGTGCTGTCAAAAACCTAAGTCTAAGGATGTATTAGTAGAACATTTTGTATTAGTATTGGCTTAAAACAAAAATTTCCCCACAGCACTAAAACCGCACTTGGTTGTAACAAAAAGTATTCTAAACTATTTATATTTTTTATACATGAATTTTTAGAAGTTTATGCAATTATTGTTGTATTAATTAATGAAAATTTGAATTTAGAATGCTTTTTAATACATTCGAGAAAAAAAAAATATTGATTTGCTAAACATTTTCTTGCAATTTTTCTATTTGGTACCAAAAAATTTTATCCCAAATAGGAACAAAAATATAATACTGTTCAATGAAAAATAGGGTGGAAAACTTTGATAAATTTCAACACACAAATGTCAACAAAATTAAAAAAATATTTTAAAATTACAGCAAGAAAATATAAAATTTATATTAAAACAAATAAAAAAAAATTAAATAAAACTAAAAAGTGTTTGTGCGTGGAAAAAAAGCTACGATTTAGTGCATTTTCAAGTGGAAAAATGTTAGTCTCTCAAGTGTGTTGAAATGCAAAAATGGTGTCCTCTCATTTTTGTTGAATTCACAATATCTACATATATGTGTAAAGAGAGTTGTCATTATTTTATTGACAGTGCGAGAGCTTGCTATCTATGTTTATTAATAGTACTTGATTCATTATAACTATGAAGATGAAAAAGAAAACTAAAACTCATTTATTAAATTTATTATTTAAGATATTCTCCCAATTTTATTTAAAATAAAGATTTATTTGTTGAGGGTTAAGCAATTTATATAGGATTGATATCGAATATAAATTGTTTTCATGTTTTGTATACGTTTCTAACTAAGCCTACTAAGCTTAATTTATTCTTTTGATTTTCAAAGAAAATATTTGTAAATTCTCAAATAAATAATAGTTTTTGAAAGCCTGTACGTAAGATAAGAGGTTTGAAGCTTTAAATCTTTATTTGAAAAAACTAAAAGGTTTATCTATTTGTATTCTAAGTTATGTTTTTGTTCAGTAAATAAATTTCTTGTCTTGTTATTCTGGCATGCGATGCAAATCGATCGATTTCAAATCGCGTGGTTTGAAAAAACCAATTGTACTGAAAGCTAATTTATTGAGGCTTTTTTATTTTTTTTAGGCTCAGAGTACTTTATTGGAACTTAGATTCGATTCCACTGTATAGCGCAATTTACAGAACATCTGTTTGATGAAGTTGATCGATTTGAAATCCATCGATTTCTTTCATATAATAGATCATCACTGAAATATGGAATAAATATATTTATTTCATATAAATCACATACAGGTATGTGATGGAAATAGCAATAGTTCTTTATTAAAAACAATTTTACCACAAATATTATAAAAATATATCTTTATAAAAAAGAATTGCATCACAAAAATTATAAAATTTGGATGAAAAGTGTATTAAATATGTCCGTTAAAACTGCTTCGTTTTCAAAATCGATTTCCATCACATACACAGAAAAAAATTACTTATATCCAAGGAATTTTTTCATAAATCGCGACCTTAGTATTGTTTTAACCCACTGACCATTTTCAAAAAAATTGAGTTAAGTATGGGGTATATATATTTTGAATACCCTCTTTCAGAATCCAAAAACTTTTTCGCGAAATTGTTCCTGGTTTCTGAGATATCGAGTATTCATTGTGCTCGATATCGTCATTTTTGATAAATTTTTTGTAAAATAAAAAATAAAAATCAGAAATCAAGTAAAATACCAAGTTTCATCAATATTAACTTTTTATTCCATGTAAATATCTTTTCTAAACACATTTATACGCTTATTTTCAATAAAAAGTAGAAAATTTCATCTCAATAACAAGTTACTCAATACACAGCAATTAGTATACACATGGAGCAACAAAAGCTAATTTTTACAAATAAAATAAAAAAAGTGGTTACTGAAGCACAACACAAGATATTTTACTTTCAGTAAAAACATGTTAATTTCTAATCAGATTGATGAAAGTTCACAAAAATTTACATTTTTCTTCCAAACATATGACGGAAGCAGTGGTGAGAATACAAAAAATTCTATCGGATATATTTTGAGAAAACTTTATGTGAATCTTCTTTGTTGTTTTTCTCCATTCCGACTTTTTGGCATATGGGCTAAGCCAATACTAAGGTCACGAAATGCTATGAATCTAACATGAAAATTTTTTTCCAAACATTTTTCATTGAAGTTATGAATTTTTACCTAAACTAATTCATATTTCGTAATAAAAATATTTTTAAAAATTCAGTATTGAACTTGTATAGCCTGTTGTACTACACTGAAAATAATCCATGCAACATTTTACGAAAAAAACTTTCGTAGTGACTTTTTCCGTAAAATATACGAAACTTTCGTATATATTACGAAAAAACATTTAGGCAATATTTTTTTTAATTTACGAAAGTAACGAATACCTTTCGTAAACATTTTTCCTTGTGAAAAATTATATTTGAAATAAAAAAATAAATTAAAATAATTTTTTATTAATTGACGTATTTTTCAGATGTAACTAAATAAAACTAATTTTTAGCTCTTATAAAATAAGTAGAAAGTGGCTCAGTGGGTAAAGTACATGACTTGAAATATGAAGATTGCGAGTTCGTGCCCCGGTTGAGCCATACTTTTTTTACTTTTATTTTTTTATTATTTTCGTACATTTCGTATATTTTCCGAAAGAATTTCGTGGTGCGAAATTACGAAATATTTCGTAATTTGTACGAGCGTTTTCGTGCATATGTTGGAATTTTTCAGTGTAGGCACAACTCTTTCCTTTCTGCCAACAGACTATTTGAAATGAACTGTATTTTTACTTTATATAACTAAAACAAACACTTTAGAATTTGTTGACAAAAAAGTTGAAAGTTATATTCAAAGCAATTTAGATTTCATAATTTATTTATTAAAAAAATATCAAGAAATATTTCAAAATGTAACTTTTGGACGAAAAACGTAACTTTTTTGATAGAAAGGCATAACTATTTTCCATTCTTTCCGTGGTAACACTGATATCTATATACATATTTATATGTTTATTCTGCATATTAATATTTATCCTTACAAAATATTTCAAATTAATTAAATAACGATGGCATAATTAAATTCTTTCATTTTTTTAGTTGTTTTTTATATTAAAATTTTGAGTGTTAACGATCCATAATTAAGATTTGCCATAAGCTTTCTTATAAAATATTTCTTATCGAAACGAAAAATTAATTAAGGGTAAAAAATTCTTTTTCTAAGGTGTTTAAAATACCATAAAAATAAACGTGGTAAGATCTACATCTTTTCAAAGTAAGATTTATTGGAAACTACCTCTTTTTCACATCGAATCTACCTCTAAGACAGATTTTGGGTTGTCGTCACTACTCCAGATTAATAAATTTTTGCATTTAAGGAAAAGAAAGTCTTTGAGGTGCATTATGGGATATTTTGCATAAAATTACTACAAATTAATTTCATATTGATTCTATAAGAGATCGAATTATTTCAATGAAGTGCACGTTTTTTTTTGTGCACTATATATGTACATATAAATATAAATTATTGATGCATTTTACTTACCTCTTTGTAAAATTCTAAAAATTCCGAAGTAAATAAGCGGCGCAACAGAACAGCTGCCATCTGACGGCCCTCTTCGGATTGTTGGCCATTATGTATGGTAGCCAATAGATGAGTCACCTTAAGTTCACGGGGCACATTGTTGTAAGCATCCTACGAATAAAAGACGAATAAATTAAACTTTTAAAGTATAAATAGTAGTCGAAAAATATAACTATAGTTACAGACGATCCTTTATACCATACAAATCTATATACCTACATTATATATAGAAACGCCCTAGGTTAGGTTAGGTTGAACAGGCTGCCGGTTTCTAACAACCGGCCCACTTGGTCCCTTTGTGATGCCTGGGATGGATAGTAAGGAAATTCAGAGAGGTGCCCCTCCTATCCCAGAGGTTGGGTCGGTGTTAAACCAACCCGAGTATCGTATGAATGAATTTATTCCCCTAATGTCGCATTTCCCCAGGTCTGCTAGTTCGGTTAGTGACGGATTTCCCAAGTATGACGCCCTATTTCTATATAGTGCTGGACATCGACAGAGGAGGTGCTTGACAGTTTCTTCCTCCTCCTCGTTCTGACAACTTCTACAGAAATCGTTAAAAGGAAGATTTAATCTTCTGGCATGGACACCAATGAGACAGTGCCCTGTTATGACCGCTACGAGTGTACGCAGCTGTTGGCGAGGGAGCCCTAGTATGGTTGCAGATCTTGCGAAGTTATACTGGGGCCAGATGGATCTGGAAACCTCACAAGTGATTTAATTTGTCCATCTGGTTTGCTCTTCTCTAAATAGTTGGTGCTGAATTTGTATTTTACAGCTTTTTAGTGGGACACCTACTAACCAGTCGATGTCATTTTCATGTGGGCGGGCACCAGCCTTGGCATCGTCCGCGATAGTGTTACCGGGCACCCCCGCGTGGCCCGGTACCCAGAAGAGCCCTAGGTTCGCATGTCTCGACATCTCATTCAGAGATGCCCGGCATTCTTTAACCAATTCCGATGTTGTGTACACAAGATAGAGCATGTAGTGCCGCCTTACTGTCGGTACAGAAACGCCCTAGCTCATTGTATTTTTCAAATCGAGTTTTTTTCTTATTTCGATAGATTAAGAAGGTTCATCCACCGAAATATATAAAAAGAGACCCGATTTAAAAAAAAAAAATACTGAGTTAGATGAATCCTCTAATCTATCGAAATAAGCCAAAATTCGATTTAAAAAATATGAGCTAGGTATATCTGGCAAACAATCGATAAGTACCAGACCTGTGAAAGATTGCAATCACATGATTTCATGTTAATGGTTGCTAGTTTTTGATGGCAATCAAAATCGTAAATTTGATTTCGTGATTTCA
Organism: Panzeria rudis; assembly: GCA_956483635.1. Lineage (NCBI taxonomy): Eukaryota > Metazoa > Arthropoda > Insecta > Diptera > Tachinidae > Panzeria > Panzeria rudis. Next base: position 22,872,955 of record OY101447.1, on the reverse strand, counting down.
ATTTGAAATCATGAAATCATTTCAATACAAATGATTGCAATCATTTTTTTAAAATTAATTTCTATATTAATTGATTGCAATAAAAATTAAATCAGAATAATAATCACCGTTCTCTTCAAATGATTCTCATTTTTCTAGAAATAAACCTTACTCTGATAATAAAAAAAAAAACTGCATGAAATGACTAACTAACCTACGTTTTGGTTCGTTTTTTATACAATTTTGTTGGACTTACACTATGGTAGTGATTTCAGGGAAATTGATTGAAATCAAATGATTTGAACAAAATTTGATTGCAATCAATGGACCTGATTGTGCAGGGCGTTGGCGTAAACGTCTATGTCGTTTATTGTAATAGATTAAAGTAACACACAACCCGTGTTCTTTAATCTAGTACAAAAAACGACTGAGGCGTTTACGACAACGCCTTACACAATGATTTGAAAAAATGATTTCAAAATGATTGCAATCACAAAATATTGCAATCTTGACATGATTTCAGTTTGAAATCTAAAATCATTTTGAAATCGAAGAATGAAATCAATTTGGTTGAAATCAAACTTGATTGCAATCAAAATTGATTACAATTTTTTACAGCTCTGATAAGTACTATAGAGTTCTGTTTCCTTTGAACTATCGATGGTGTTTTTTTCGATAGCGATTCAGCGATAGTGAATTTTTTAGCAAATTGCCAATAAACTCGATGAAAAGTCATGACGACGGCTCACTTAATTTTTAAAATTATTTTTTTCTGACTGGCAACACGGATAAGCTGCGGCATAAAAAGAATACACTGTCGAACTTGGTAAAGCCTCGTTCACACGACGACAGTACCTGTCGTGATAGTACTGCCATGGCAGTTCATTCTATGTCGAATTTCTTATTATTTAACAACTCCTCGTACCATTTTGTCTTAACATCTCACACAGAGACAACCTTGCATTTAAAAAATAATAATTTTCCACGTCTAAAGCTTAGTATGCAGTTCTGCCTGAATTTCAGTTTCGAAATTTTGCATTTATTTCTACACGGAAAAATAATTGTGTAGAGAAATTTGTTTTCATTCACGCAAATTCACTTAAATTTATTAACCTTCAAAAATAGCGTTACGTAATATGTGAATAGGCCCTATTTCTACACGGAAAAATAATCGTGTATGCGTTTGTAGAGAATAATGTTGGCATACACACAAATTCCTTTATTTTTTAATTTACAACACACAAAAACAATAAAAATTAATTCAAACTTGCGAAAAATAAAGTGTCAAAAATTCCACGACCAAACAATTGTATGAACATTAATTTTTGTTTCAATTTACGGAAAAAAACTCTCCACTTACAGTTGTAACATCCCTGTAATAGACAATAACGGCAAAAAATTCGGTATACTTTTCTTTCGGAACTCCGTACCAGCAAATGGAAATTTCTTTAAGGAATTAACCAACGTGAATTTCCGTAAGTTTTTTACACACAGTTCTTATGGGAATGTGAATTTCTTTAAGAACTCCGTACCACGCTCTAGTTGTGAAGTTTATGCTACAAAAAATAACCCTGGAATGACACTTTTTGATACACGCTATCATCCAAAAACCGTGATTGTCACTCAACCGAAAATATTTGTGGTTGAGTGACTGTTGACTGAGAAAATTTGTGGTCACACTATCGATCAAGCGCACATTTTAGCAAAACTGCCACTCATGTTTTATAATGTGTATTTTACTATAGATTTCTGATGGTAAGACACCGGTGACGGTGTAATTCTATTTAGGACATAAAGCAAGGTCGATATATAAGGTCTGTGCATCAGCCCATATGTATGTTCGTTAAGCAAGATGTCAAATTTTAGAATATTTTAACATTACACTCACAGCAGACAAATTACTGTGAAATAATAAAATACTCCCTCACTGTCAAACTCAGTTGAGTTGAGAACGGCAACACAGGGTTTAATATTTCCTTTGATTTTTCTCATACATTTTTTGATACAATTCCCAAAAAAAAGTTGCTTTGTTATATCAATTCGCCGAAAAGTATACCTTAGCATAAAGTAAACAAAAAATTGTATACATCTTTTTATTTTAAATCATGCGAATATTTTTAGAAGACGGTTCGTCGAATAATTAATAGAATTCGATACTACTAATAGTTTTCCGACAAACTATCGAAAATATCGAATGTTGTGACTATCGATAGTTTGCCAGCTATAGAGCTAGGGCGTTTCTATATTAAGGTAACGATATATGTATGTAATGAAATAAAATTCCATTACAAGGTCACAAGAATATACACAACATATGTATACACATGTGACAAATAAAATAGGTACCACTTATAAAAAAAAATTTTTTCTTTTTGCAAATTTACATTATAATGGAACACTTACTTCCTTTATTCAATAATTTTCGAAATATTTTATTAAACATATTGGATTAAAGAAAAAACTAACATTATAATTTTGTTACTGCTGTGATACATAGCCCCCTTCCCTGAAGGGACAAGGATCGGTATTTGTGACCATAATTCAATCAACAGTATGAATGTTACTGGGTTCAGCTGCTGATATTGCGCCCCACACCATAACTGTCCCCAAGCTATGCTTTATAGTGGGTCTCAAATTTTGTTGAGATCCGTATTCGGGTTTCTCCACACGTATGACCATCCGTACGACCTGTATATAGTATTTGCAGACCAGTGAGGGCGCTGCTGTAGCTGATTGGTAGCGATGGTAGCATGTCAGTCCAGAGGTCGTGGGTTCGATTCCCGCCATAGAACGTGGGTGTTTTCTGCAGACAAGCTAATCGCTTCGCGGGTTGTTTGTTAAAAAAATACATTCGGAACTCTCATAACAAAATTTTAGATAGAAATTCTTTTTTAAGGTCTTCCTATTTATTAGTGTCCGACCGAACTCACTTTTTTCAGACCGAACCCGAACTTCGGTAAAAATTTTAAGACCGAACCCGTACGCTATACCGAACTTTTTTATTAAAAATAAAAATTTTAACTTAACTTTTTTTATCTATGACTTATTTATTTAATAAATACAAAATTAACAATTGATAGTGCGTAGTACTTTTTGATATTTTGTAGTACATTTTTGTGTATTTTTGATGATATATAAATATAAAAAAACCATTTTACAAAGTTCGGTGAAAATCTTACCGAACGACGAACATCAACCGAACACAGCTCTTTGCCCAACTCCGACACCGAACGCTCGGTCGGACACTACTATTTATAAATTTTTTATTACCTTAATCTGTTATTCATACATATTTATTTTTATACCTTGTGTGAAAAAATATAGTTTAATTTTTGAGAAAACGTTCAAAAATATATTTTTAAGGTATCTATTTTATTGCCCACATGTGTATGTATGTATATATTTATAGTAAACTATGTACACATTGATATACGATTTTTCTAAAAAGCCATGGTACAATAACATGGTAATAGCTATGGGAATACCTAGTAATTGGTAGAAATAATCAATAGGCAATACATATACTGAAGAGGCATGTATGGGCATTATTTTTGCAAACTCGTGCAGTTTTCATTAGATTTTCTTATATGTATGTATGTACATCTGTATTTTGCAAAATGCGTCATTGTGTTTAGAACCCACATTTTGGGATCTTTGATAAGCGTACATAAAACAGAAACCAGCCGCCACCTCCCTATAAACAAAAAGCTTCTAAAGTGACAGTTGTCATTGTGATGTATTTCTATTCGCTTAGTTATTTTTGCTTTTGTTGCCTTTGTTTTGCTTCCGTTCCATGAATCATTTTTATAAGGAAATTATTATAAGGTATGCAGCAAAATTAATTATATTAAAATAAGCAGATTTCAAAACAAATTTAAAATATTCTTATGGCTATCTATTCTATTAATATACATACGAGTATAAACAAGATGGATATTCTGCATCATTTTATTTTCGATGGAAAAGAAAACACGTTTCGCGCTACAAAACAAACCCACCACAGCATTTTTGCCAAGTCCTCCCTTTCAGTAAAGGCAAAAAATAAGCAAAGTACACCTGAACTTTCACAAGAAAGATATAGTAAACACCCTCAAATTTTCCAAAAAATTTAACTTGCTTGACACTTTTGTATTCTTTTCCAGATAAAAATATATAATACAAATTTTTCTACACACCTCAGCTTGTTGTCTCACTTCATTGTCGGTAGATAATAAAGAACCCAATATTTGTTGAAACTGATCAGCTGCCATTTTTCGTTATATTGCTGCACTTATTTGCAATGTATTTTCAATTCTTTGGTTGACAAATTTATTATTTGTTTTGTGCTGTTCGATTTTTCCTAGTTTTAAATAAGTTACCTGGCTCGAGAACCACACGCAAGCACGATGCAAAAAAAGAGCCAACAAAATTTGTCGTTAGTGATACTGTGAAAAGTAACGATTTAAGTGTGTTGAAAAGCAAAAGAAAACTACTCGGTTTTTATAGTACTGCCAAGTTTAAAATAGTTAATATGTTGAATTATAAAGCACGACATCGATGACCTTCTAACTAGCACATTTTATATAGAAGTGATATAAACGCAATCCATAAATTTTTTAATATAGCAGCGTTATGATATAATCATCGGAGCTCAAGCTTAGGTGAATATATATATATATATATATATATATATATATATATATATATATATATATATATATATATATATATATATATATATATATATATATATATATATATATATATATATATATATATATATATATATATATATATATATATATATATATATATATATATATATATATATATATATATATATATATATATATATATATATATATATATATATATATATATATATATATATATATATATATATATATATATATATATATATATATATATATATATATATATATATATATATATATATATATATATATATATATATATATATATATATATATATATATATATATATATATATATATATATATATATATATATATATATATATACATATATATATATATATATATATATATATATATATATATATATATATATATATATATATATATATATATATACATATATATATATATATATATATATATATATATATATATATATATATATATATATATATACATATATATATATATATATATATATATATATATATATATATATATATATATATATATATATATATATATATATATATATATATATATATATATATATATATATATATATATATAAATATATATATATATATATATATATATATATATATATATATATATATATATATATATATATATATATATATATATATATATATATATACATATATATATATATATATATATATATATATATATATATATATATATATATATATATATATATATATATATATATATATATATATATATATATATATATATATATATATATATATATATATATATATATATATATATATATATATATATATATATATATATATATATATATATATATATATATATATATATATATATATATATATATATAGATATTTTTTTTTTATGTATATCTTTTTAAGAGCTTATATTTTTAAATTTTGGGAGCATATTTTTAAAATTTTGATGCATATTTAATACGCGTAAAAGACATTTCTTAGGGCATATTTCCAATAACTGAGCTTCGATTCACAGTAACTATTATTTTTATCCGATCAGAGCAAATTAGCCATTAGTCGACGCGTTGTTTAGTAGCATTTGAAACAAGATATAGTTTACTTTAGTCGAACCATCCCTTGACTCTGGATGTAACTTTAAAGCAGAGCCAGGCAAAGAAAAATCCAAATAACCCTGCGTTTAGACATGTAAGTACTTGCATGCAAGTTCTGTGTACGTATTATCAACGAAAAAGGAATTTGTATTCGTTTCTCTGTCTTTCTCATAGCTGAACCAAAAGTGTGTTAGTAGAAAAGTTTGAGTGTATTGAGTTTTTCGAACTTGCACTTGCATGTGTAAAGGCCAGGTAAATGAGAAAAAAATTTGTTGTTTAAGTGTGTTGGTGTTTAATTGCATTGTTGATAGGTACAAATGCCCTGCAGACAAAATGACTAGTATGTGTTTAGAAATATACTAGTTGCTTTTGAACTCAGACTAGTTGCCTATCTGTCTTTTTTTTCATATATCGAACTATCGATTTCAACATTAGTCTGTCATAGGAGCAAAACTAGTTCATTTGTATACAGTTATATTCCATTTGGAATACTAGTTGTTGTAAAGTAGTGCTCTTACTAGTTTTTTTATTTACCGTTTTGTATTTTTTAAACAAGTTTTGTATGCCAAACTTGCTGTTAAAGTCAACGTTAACTTTTAATCGTACATTGTGAAAAGGGCCGTTAATCTGTTTATTGCAAAGCACAGTTTATTGTTTCTTATTTTCTTCCTCATTTTGACTCCAAAAATATCAACTGTAATAAAATATACCTACATATCGTACTTGTTTAACAATACTGTATTAACTCAAAATTTTAATTCTATCACTTTTTACCGAATATGGACATTATTTATTCATACTCGTATCTAACAACTGTAAAAATTTTGCATAGTCCAGCCGCCTTATTCCGTAATTCGCTAAAGCTAAAGCTAAAGCTAAATCTCGATCGCTAAAATGCTGAACAAATACAAAATTAAACATTTTTGGCGATGACATAAAACACTAAAATTTTGGTGGATTCAATTTTTAAGGCATACACATTGCTAAATTGTATTCGTGCCCAAAAATTGATAAATCGACTTTATAGATTTTTAGCGATAGCGATTTAGCTTTAGCGAGTTACAGAATAGGGAGGCTGATCACTACTTCACCACAAAAAAAACACTGTGATCTTTTTCATAAAATAAATTGTTTCAAAGTACAAAAACAGATATGTACATTAGGGGATAAGCAATTTTTTGGCATAGTGCCATGAGGTCAACCATGTCCTAGTAACAACGAAAATCATACTCTTTTGTAATTTTTCTCAAAAAAGTTCACGCATCAATTGGTTTTTCTAATTGGTTTTTTCTATTAAATATTCATAATTTTATACGGTGTTTTTTATTCATTTTTAATTTTTTTCGTTAAAAAAGGTTGAAGATACGATTTGGTTTGCGGAAAAATCTCGTACCATCTCTAAATATTAATGAAATCTCATACTTGAGCTATTTTTTGTTTTAAATAAACATATTAATTTTTCTTAACCAAAAAAAAATTAAAGATTTTCAAAGCTTCATCGCGGTTGGTGTGTGAACTTTTTTGACCTTAGCGAAAAAATAAATATACTTTCCCTTATAGTTTTTTATGCTCTATCGGACTATGCTATGCCAATTTTGATATTTTAAAAAAATTTTTTAAATTTATATCCCTAATGTACATAGCACGTTGTGACTGTTTTCATTCTTTATATGTTTCAATTTATTAAATTTTATTTTGAGTTGATACTTTCTTGTTAAAAATTTTTAAAATAATTTTGAGATAATACTGTTTTTGTTGAAAGTCGATGGTAGTAAATCAAAATCTCATATTTTATCAACAGCCGATCAATAAAAAAAGAAGGAAAACTAGTATATTATAATAATTTCCGTATTTTCTTAAGAATAGCTAGCATATCCATTTTATCAACACTTGCTTTAAATAATAATATAAATAGTTTTTTGTCTCTACTGAAAATTTTTAAATTTTGAGTTATTACACTATTGTTAAGCAAGTGCGCTATGTAACTGTTTTTTTAAGTAATTGCACATCATGTCTGTATGCATTTTTGTACTTATCTTTAGTTAACTTGTGTATGATGTACATATCTAATTACCTACCTATGTTTTTGAAATTCGATTTATTTGCATATTAAAAAAAATATATGAATATAACTTTCATATTTTTCGAAAATGCAGTCTAAAAAATATGCGAATAATAACAAAATTGATGGTGATATTCAGAGCATTCCATTTGAAACTATAAATAATGAAATTATAAATGTACCGAAGAAAAATTCTTTATGGCAGAATATTAAAAAAATATTCTTTGATTATTGTGCAAAAACGTCTATTCATGGCGTACAATATTTAGGTGAACAAAGGCCATGGAAAGAAAAGTTCTTCTGGTTATGTGTTTTCTTTGTTTCGATATTCTGTTGTTCAAATCTTATCGAAAATATTTATGTAAAATGGAACGAAAATCCGGTTATTGTAAGTTTTTCGGAAAAATCAACCCCCGTTTGGAACATACCATTTCCAGCTGTTACCATATGTTCTGAAACGAAAAGGGTTTTGAAAACCGAAGGTAAATAAACGGTAATGAAACTCTTTAGTTATTTATTCATTTTTCTATACCTTACAGGTTTAAACTTTGGTGAAATGCTTAAAATGCTCAAGTTAAGCATTAAAGATAAAAAAGCGTTTAAGTCGTACTTCAATACTACAGAAGAGCTACATGAATTTTTAACATTACTGCACATTTGTAGACCAGAAATGATTGATAAAGGTGTACCGCATATAGCATCTGAGTCAATAGATTACTTTAAAGTATTGGACAAAATGTTGCCAAGATTTAAGAGATATTTCTTTTATTGCAAGTGGTTTAGTCACTTGGATGTGTGTGATGAACTTTTTACAAAAACATTAACCGAAGAGGGCATTTGTTTTACCTTTAATGGTTTAAATATTACCGATATATATCGAGAGAATACATATCAATACCAAAAAATCGGTTTGGAAAGTTTAGCGAAAAACAGCATCGCTCTAAACAGGACGTTAAGTTGGACTCTAGAAGACGGTTACATAGGAACCTCTATAAGCACATACCCAGCTAGAGTTTTGGGTGCCGGAACAAGAGCTGGTTTATTTGTTGCTCTGCAAAGTTTTAAACAAGAAGTGGACTATGCTTGCCGCGGCCCTGTACAAGGCTTCAAAGTGCTTTTACATTCGCCCGATGATATACCATTGGTGTCAAAACGATTTGTACGAATTCCCATGAGTAAAGAAGTTTCTATAGCCGTTAAGCCAAATATGATTACAACTTCAGCTGGAATTTCTGAGTATAATCCACACCGGCGTCAGTGCTTTTTAAACAGCGAGCGCCACTTAAAGTTCTTCAAAATCTATACACAAAATAATTGTGAATTGGAGTGTTTGACAAATTTTACATATAAAATGTGTGGTTGTGTTAAATTTTCAATGCCTCGTACTCTTGATATGCCTGTATGTGGGGAAGATAAAATATTCTGCTACAGTAAAGCTGAAGATGACTTATTATTAAGAGAGTTTAGTGAAGGTTTAAAGAATACTAATTTAGATTATAGAGGCGAAACGGAATGTAATTGTTTGCCTGCTTGTACATCCCTTTCCTATAATACTGAAATATCTCAAGCTGATTTTGATTTGGAAGATATGATAAAAGCATCTGGTGATACTGATTTTTTAGAAAATTTTCCTGGTTCACAAGTGACACGCCTAGGCATTTATTTTAAAGAAAGCGAATTTATTACATCCAAACGCTCCGAGTTGTATGGTGTCACAGATTTTTTGGCTAATTGCGGGGGTATTTTCGGTCTCTTTATGGGGTTTTCAATTCTTAGTATGGTAGAAATGTTGTATCATTTTTCGTTACGCTTATGGTCAAATATCGCAGGAAGGGTATAGGTCACAGAAAGGGTTTCTTCAAACAAATTTAAATATATTGTATGGATTTGTAGATTTTTATGGCTTCAATTTCTAAATCTGATATATTTCTTGTTTTATTTTAATGCCTGTATACATACATTTCTGTGGGCTTTGGTCAAAACAACTGTGTGATTTTTAAAAAATTTCAGGAAAACCAGAAAACTGTTAATTCTGAAGAAAAGTGAAAATTAAGTATATATAACTAAGTGATTTTTATTACAGTTTCATATTGACATTTTTTTAAATTTTTAGGCCGCAAATTAAGAAAAATCAGGATGAGCTATAATTTTAAAACATTAATATATTTATAAATAACTGTCGTAGGAACATGGCAATTAAACCCAAAGACGCGCCTTAAAAATCTGTATTTAATGTTAATAAAAATTCTAAATTTTCTTAAGTAGATTTTAAAGCTTTTGTCAAAAGTCCACGATCTAAAACTTGTGTTATTTTTTAAAAATATTTTTAGATCTACATATTTATTAAACTTATTGAAAATAATTTTATTAAAAAGTTCCTAATAAAATAATATTATTTAGCATATTTTCTATGGATTTTAATAGTATGTATTTAGTTACAACCATCGCTACTTTATTGCAACGTAGTAATATCTCAAAAAAATCAAACTTGGATCCGTTCCAGACTATGCAACTTTTGTTGCAGCAACTCTGGTTTTGTGTGACAGTGATGAAATAGAAATATATACATTTTTTATTCCTCTCTCGCTCTTTCTCACTAGAAAATAAAAGTCCACACCCAGATTCCAATTTTTGTTGCAGTAACTTTTCCTAGTTTGGCAGTTCCGCAATAAAAATTGCTTCGTGGAGACGTATGTACATTATTTTTCTAAATTATTAAAAAAGTCGTTGAAATGGCGATAAATCGTCAAATCTGGCAGCCGTATGGCTTGGTAGTTTTTTTAAGCGGCATGGCAACTTATCAAACTGTTTGATCAAACAGAGATTTTTTGAGTGTATTAGTGCAAAAAACCTCACACGCCCCATTGACCTAATTTTGACATCACTGGTAAATCATAGCTAGGTAATCAAATTTTGCGTAATTTTGATCTACCAGTGATATACATTGTGACTAAGGTATGATATACGGATAAATTATTTAATTTGAAATAAATCCTAATATTAAATTCTAAAATAATTTAATAGAAAAGAAGTTTCAATTGTAAAAAATGTAATTGGAAAAAAATTTCTAAAAACATAGCAAACTAAACAATGGAAAGCTGTAGGAAAACGAAGAGAGGATATGAGTTATGTCTAGGCAGGACTATAACGCTATTAAATGGCACTTAGGACGGAAGAAAAATAAAAGCCAAGATAGCAGGATATTTCTTTAACATCGTACTAAGAAGCCAGATGAATTTAAATGCAGGCTGTTAAATGTATGTACATATATTAGTGAAAGTATGTATGTAATTACGTTACAACTGCCTATAGCAATGTAAGGGAGGGTCTTATGTGTGAAATTCATATATGTGTATGTGGTTTGCTTAACTATCAGTAAATAGACTTCATTTAAAATAAAATTATGAGAATATGTCAAATAATACATTTCTTTAAGAATATATAATTTTATAATAAAATAAAAGATCATTATAATGTCAGTTTTGTGTCATTTCATGTCAGTATCTGATGTACCTAAGTGCGAAATTATGAGTCATATATGAGTCAATAATGAGTAATTTCTTATGTAAGGTATGACAGTTCATGATATCATGCTGACGTCAGAATGATATCAATGTGTTCACTGGGGCATGATACAATTATACAGGAACATGCATTAGCATGGTGAAATAAGTATACAGGTGGCAGCATAACGTCAGCTGATTATTTTTTGCTCTGCTAATTTTGTGCATAATCCCTCAATAATCACTCAAAAAATTTAGTGCTTTTCATATAAATTTTAGACAAGCAGTGCTTGTTTGCATTGTGGAAACAACAAATAAGCCTATTTTAGACTATCTCACAAGTCGTTCGACTTCTGTAGAAAAACCAACCCTTGTCTAATAAGTTTACGGAACGTTTTCAAAAAGCAATAAGAACACATTAGGTGCGATCCCGTACTCAACATAGGGATCCCGCAGGATCCCAATTTGCACGAAAGCTGTTCCCGTACTGCAAGATTGGGTAAATGAGAGTGAGTTTGAGAGAAAACTATTCTTCTTCTTGCGCGTACGTTTTCTTTGAGCAGATTGTGTAAAGTGCAAAACAGTCAGCTGTTTGAAAAACAAACAATAACAAATGAAAAATATGATTTTAGTCAACAAAAATAGTGACGAAGTAATTGCTAATTTTGCACAATTCAAACCAAAATACATTTGTATGTATTCAACAAAGTATCTGCAAACTAAAAATGCGAGTAAAAATCAGTATATTAATTTTTATTTTTGCTTATGTAGACCCAAAGTTACGAAATCGGAACATTTGGTTTAGTGGGTATCGATATATCGGTTTTTGAAATATCGGCGATATATATCGATATTTTTCTTAAATATCGATATTTTGCTATATCTATATATTTTGCCCATCCTTATATCAATATGAATTGTTAATACAAACTTGTGGTCATAGTGGTATTTCAAATATTTATTAAAATTGCAGTAAATAAATAAATAGCATGTTATCATAAAAGCCTAGTATGGCAAGTGCGTCAATATTAAGTGGAGAAAGTAATAATCCTCGGTTGGAAGAACATATGCGTTTCATTTGCCCTGAATGTGGCAAGGTAAACAATACTCAACAGGAGTGGCGTAACCATTTAAATGTTCAGCACAGTTACGCCTCAAAAACAGTAGAAGATTTTGACTTTAAAGAAATCGATGACAAATATCATGAGTGTCAAATTTGCATGAAATGGGTGGCAAATGCTCATCAGGCGATAGCATTATTACAGTATCATCGTTTTCTACATTTACCCTTCCCCCGAACATATCGATGCAGTTGCTGTCCAGACTCATTTGCAAGAAAAAAAGCATTGTGTGATCATTTGTATAGCTGCCATTATAATTTTATAGCCAACCTGGATAAAGAACGTAAAATGCAAGAGCTTCAGCGGCCTTTCGATGTACAAAATCCCAAACATAAGGAGTTTTATATACAATATTTGTGTCCATTGTGTGGGAAAATGTTTGATCGTTTTAATATTTGGCATCAGCATATAGATGCTGCACATAGTGCTACCTCAGTCGATTTACGCATATTTCGCATTCAAAGTACAAAAAATTATTATTGTGCTCAGTGCTGTAAAACACTTTACGATTGGCCCACTAGGACCGAATTGCAGCGCCATAATTTTACACATCAACCATATCCTCTATATTTTCAATGTTCCTTTTGTTCGACCAGGAAATGTTACAAAACTGAATTGATGTTGCATGTTGTTAAATCGCATAAGAAAGAATTTGATAAATACAAGGAATATATAAAAATGCCTATGGAATGGGGTGGTCAAGCAGATAAATATGTTATAAGAGAGTTGGATGCATTATTGAGAGAGAACGGAGTTTTCCAAAGAGATATTTTACAAAAAGCCATACAGGTAGGTTTGAAAAGTAGTTACGTATATGCATGTAAAAATACATATCGTCGTTGTTCTGACGTAATCAGCTATGTGACAATTTTCAAATTTTTTTATTGCACCATTAAAATTTTTTGGTCATACATCTACCCACCAAAGCGTTTAAGAATATCTGGGTCGGTTTGGAAGATAATAAAAGTAGCTATGTGAAAGCCACATGTATATTGAATGTTCCTACAAAGGAGTTATGTGTATAAATTCAAACAAGAAAAACATTATTTCTGATGAAATTTAAAATATTCGGGCATGTCACAGAGTTCAATTCCGTTCGGAAACGGATTTCAATCAACCCTAATATGTCAAGCCCTAGCTGGAGCATACCGCACCATAAAAGCGCCGCCAACAGTCTGGACACATCTGACAAATTTGCGTATTTTAGTTTTCTTTTTTAGAGACCAGCTGCTACAAAAATGGGGTATGTTGAATTCCGTTTCCGAACGGAATTGAAATCTGTGACATGGCCGATTGATTATGTTCTATAAACTAGAACAGCTATGTGTTAAGAAATACTCTAAATCAAAAATATAATTTTATTAAAAATAATGAAATTTATTTGCTGGTGTTTAAGCATTGTCTATATGCTTGTCTAATTGCTTGAATAAAAAAGTTGCTTTGCTGTATCAATTCGCCGATGACTATACCTTATTGATCTACCTTGCTGATGTTTAAGCATTGTCTGTCTATAGCGATCGCATTTTAGTAATTATTTTACGTAAAATAATTATTAAAATGCGATCGGCCAGCGCAATAAGTTATAAGTATGTTGTCACTTCTCTGTTGTCTGTCTGGAACTAAAATGCAAACAAATAACTAGAGTTGTGTCGTTCCGGAGAGACATAGTTCCATGGAACGATTCCCTAAATAGAACGGTAAGGACTGATCCAAACACTCCTTTTGTGTCGTTCCTCGTTCCGCAATTACAAACCGTCTTGAGGAGTAATTAATTTGCTTTGACAAACGTTAAAGATAACACATTTGCTTCGTTCACTTATTTGTGTACACTTTTCTGTATAGAGAATGATTTATTTATTTATGTTTATTACGAGTATTATGATAGATTTTATTATTTTCAAAAATTCATTGCTTGTTGTGGGCTATTGTTTTTTTTTAATATTTTACGAAAACAAAGAATTATTTTATTATTATGTCATAAAATGAAAATTAGAAAAATGTTTGTTGACGTTTTAAGGAGCGACAGACATTCTCTCGTTCCTCTTTCATTCACTGTTCGAACAAAAAACAGGACCGATGAACGAAAGGAACGACATAGTTCCTTTAGTCTTTCGAATCGGTTAGAACCATTCCAGAAAAGGAACGATTTTGCCCAACTCTACAAATAACTAAGAAACCAGTTAAAGCATGTGTAAAAACAAATATGTTGCTTTGATTGTAGGTATTGATAAAAATGCACATCAAGGGAAAAATAATAAGAGCTTTGTGAGTGTTGGATTAAATTAAGTCAGATAGAAGAATTTGGAACGATTTTCCGTCATCCCACGTCAAATTTGGTTGATAAATAGACCAAAGCAGGTCTATAAGCGAGAATGAAGATTTAGTTTATTTTTGTTTCTTGGTGCCGTTTTGCAACAGTGTTTTTGGTCGAAAGATTGGTACGTTGGACTTCAAACCTGAAGGTTCTTAGTTCGATACTAGTTAAAGTTAAAATAACAAACATTGAGTAAAAATATGAAATTAATAAAAATGAATAAAGTAACGAAATAAGAAAAATTCAAAATGGCGTTAACGACGCCAATCCACATCGAACCATTTTTTTCATATATTTTCAGTTCTAGTGCTGAAAATGTTGATGATTTTCAGCGCTTCAAAAGCGCTTTTGTGAGCAAAAATGTAGTACTCCAATCCGGGAACTCGCCATACAAAAATCCGCAGCGATATCAGCAGGTTTGTCAGCGCTACTTTTATTCCATAATAGTAGAAACCTGCTTTATTGGAAAAAAGTTTAACTTGAGTAGAACAAAAAATCAGAAAAACGGGAATGAAGAAAAATAATCCAACGGCAACACTGGGAAAGTGCAGTTTAATGTCAACTTGAAAGTGATTTAATTCTCGTATTCTATTTTCACGAAAAAGTTGTATATATAAGAATTGAAATCACATTCAACAGAGCCCCCTGACAAGTGGTGATAAGCAAAATACACGTGAGCACTGACGATGGAAGTGTAGCGGCTTCCGAAAGTGGCGCTACTCTGTTCTGATGTTACGTTGAAGAATTAAGTTTATGTTAATATTTCCCTTGTTCCTTGGAATATTAATCATGCCCAACTCTATCTAAATATAACGTTACGAACCTAAGTCCAATAATCAATTTGGATTCACGAAAACAATTTTAATTAAAATTCTAATCGAGGTCGACTAGTTATGTTTAGTTTTCATTTCGCCTTAAATGCATACACAAGAAGTTTCTTTCTGCTCTTTAAATAGTATTTATGCTCTACTGAAAATTTTGAAAATCACACTTCAGTTATTTTGTCAAAAGTCCACAGATATATTTGTTATGGGTTAGCTAATCTATATGCCTGCATTTCGTTGGGTGCTAATGCCAACTCATTAGTAGATCCTTAACTATCATGTTAATAGTTTACCTAACGTTTCAATTTTCACTAAAATCGGACTACTAGTTTGAAACAACTTTTCTTTTCAAAATGTTACTAAATCTTTTCGTACAAAAATAAATATCTATTTAACTTGCAGGATAGCTTCATTGATCTAGAAGAAGAGGATAAAGAACCGACATTCAATCATGAATTTTCATTAGACCAAAGTCTTCATGAATTAGATGATATACTAAATTCTGAAGTAGATCCAGATATACAATTAAAAATGTATGAAAGTGTGTCTGAATATGAATTTGATGATGAGGAATTGGAAGAATTATGCAGTGAAATATTTGAGGAAATCGATGAAAATTGCGTAAGTAGTCCACAGGACGGATCACCAAAACCAAATAGAAAACGTTTAAAGTTAGACTTGTCTGTTTCGGAAAAAAGTCTCACACTTAATGATTCGATGCAAAAAGAAATGCAAAAATATATAAATTATATATGTCCAGAATGTGGACAAGAATTCGAGTTACAGAGTGTATGGCGTACACATGCATTTGAAGAGCACAACTTGGCTAATGCAGTGGAAACTAAATTTCGTGTTCTCAATTCGAACAAAACAGAATTTATTTGCTTGGTCTGCTATCAGGTACAGCGTACCGCAAAACATTCAGAACTTAGACGTCATCATTTTCAACATATGCCCTATCAGGCATATTTAAAATGCGCCATTTGTACTAAAACAAAGTCAAGTAAACCGAAAATGCTACAACATTTGCAATATACTCATCTTAAAGAAATTCAGGAAAGTATAACCACCACAACAGCAACCATAAAACCGATGATAAAAAATTTACGTTGTTTCGATTGTGATAAATTGTATGCCAAGCCAACAAGTTTTGAGACTCATTGCCGCCAGTGTCCACAACGTTTAAGGCCCCTAGCACGCGGTCAATATAATATAGAGAATAACATGAAACTATTGGATCATTTACACGACGCTAGTAGACGCATTGTAAAGCTGCTGGAAGAAGATGGTATAGATGTATCCAGTATGAAATTGCCTAACAAGTAGCAAGTATATATTAAAAAAGAAATAATAGTAATAAATAGTAATATGCAAGTTTAATTAAATACAATTTGCTTTTGACTTAATAACTGCAACGGTTTTTTATTTACTATAATAAAGTGGGTTTATCTAAGAGTTTAACTTAGAGTTGTTATAAATATTTTTTATAACAACAATGTCATGAAAATTTATATTAGAATCAGTTTTACTTCGTAAACAGACAAAAGTATTACATCTTCTGATATGGTAATCTTTACAAATCGCGAAATTTTAAACACTATACCGGTTTAAAAACTTGCCGTTGACGTGTTAAGTATTAAAAAATTGATGATTGACATTAACAAGGTGAGCTCAGATAATTTAGAATCCTTAAAAATCAGTGTTCTGTTTTTAAAATACGTATCGCAGGCTCTCATAGTTTCCTTTATCTTTTTTAAAAATTTAAAAGGTTGATTTTAAAAAATTTTTGACCGCCATATTGGATTCGCCATCTTGAATTTTTAAATTAAAATTTCAAGTTCGTAGTCCGCGACTCTAAAAACTTCCATATAACTGATCTCTAACCTCTGTCGCTCCTAGTCTCAAAGTAATTATGAAATGATGATCTCTTCAAAAAGTATCAATATTATAGCCGCCATATTGATTTCGCCATTTTCAATTCCAAATATCTGTTTTGAAAATATCTATTGCGGGCTCCCATAGTTTTCTTTGTCTGTTTTAAACATTTTAAAGGATGATTTTTAAAAATTTTTACCGCCATATTGGATTTGTAAATTTTATTATCAGCATTATGGCCGCCATATTGATTTCACTGTTTTGAATTTCAAACATTTGTTTAAATAATATCTATCACGAATCCCGTTTCTTTTGGCTTTTTTAAAAAATTAAAAGGTCGATTTTTTTAAGAATTTTGACCGCCATATTGGATCCGCCATCTAGAATTTTAAGATTTGAAATCAGTGGTGCCAAAAATCTCCAATGCAATATTTTATAAAACCACAAAATTCATATTAGCCCAATTCACAATCTTGTGCAAATGGTCTGCATTCGCAAAATGGTATAATACATTTATACTCACCACTAACAATTGTTAAGTGGCGAGTGACAATATGCAATACCATTTTGCAAATGCTACGATGCAATACCATTTGCACAAGATTGTGAATTGGGCTATTATATTTATGGCTAAAATTCTGGGATCCTGCCTATCCTACATTGGTGTACCATTGTATTTTTAAAGTCCGATTTGTACCAAACATGGTACAGTTGTTAAAAAATTTTGCCATCCCTGACTTATGCATCCTCTCCTCTCTCTCTCACACTCTCCGAAAAAAGGAAACAACTCTAGTTTTTATATTTTGTCATATATGTTCTATATATATTTTGTTTAATTTAAATTATTATTTTTTTCATTTCATTGATGTTCCTTTATGATTTAAATGTAATTGAAATATATATTTATCTTCTGATTTAAAATAATAATGACATTAATGTGTATTACGATTAATATTATAATAATATCATGTATTATATGTATTTATTTGATAATTAAAAATGTACAAATTTTTTTAATTGTTCTCAAATGGGTTTATTTTTTTAATTTAATTTTATTTGTTTTTGTGGCAATAACTTTATGATTATAAAATTTTGATTTTAGAATTATCAAGAGTGGAGACTGTTCGTAGAATTTGACATGGAATTAGATTGGAAATGAAGGCCCCTATTATGACTCACAACTAAATTGATAGTTCGAGTCGTAGTTGTTAAATTCTTATTATGGATTACAACTCAACTCAACTTTCATCAAAGTGAAACAATTCAATTTGATCAGTTGTGTTTTAGTTTTTATTTCGACTATTGTGTTACTTTTTTTGTTTACTTTTAAAATGGTGATTTTAAAGTGTGCATCATTATTATAGACACCAAGCTATAAAATCTCAAGAAAAAATAGTAAGGCCAAAGCTAAAAACATTTAAAATATTTTGTGATCGCTACTATAGTTTCAAAAAACATAGAGCATAGATAAGAACCTTTTTTTTTTGAACATTATTTCAAAGACAATTAAAATTGGTTATGAATCATAATACAAAAAAATAGTTTAGTTGGGTCGTAATATTGACAACGCAACTTAGTTGAGTGGTGAATCATAATATGGGCCGAAATTCTAGTCCAATTGCAACTATAAATACATTAGCCCAATTCACAATCTTGTCTATTGTTTCTTTTTTATTTTATCTTCTTCTTTTATTTGCTGCAATTTGCAAAGCCAGCTGATCAGAGATGCCATATTTTATTATTTAGTACGCAAATTTTGAGAGGTTTAAGCTTCCACTTAAAAACGGCAAACTGAATTAGCACTCAATTAAATTTATTCTCAGATTGATTGATTATAGTTTCAAACTAAGATTAAATGTTCACATTAAAACCCAACCCTTTGATTTGGATATATTCTTCCAGTAATGACTTTGTTTTCATATAAAGCATCCATCCGAGAAATTATCTCACGTCAACTTTTATTCCCGATAAAGGTATAAAATTGATTATAATTCGGTTGATTTAAAACAAGTTTTAAAGTTTCCTTCCAAAAGTGAAACCAAAGATTAATGAATTAGTATTTAGAAACTCTTTAATTTATGCTCTTAACAAATTAAATATTTTCGTTTGAAGAGGAATTCCATTTCCAATCCAAATCCTCAACAAATTTTATGAACAGACGGAATAATTAAAAATATTTCAATCTTAACAAAGAATTAAAAAAGCACTTTTTCCTTTTCATTAAATTGTAATTATAAAAACAGTTTGACTATTATACAAAATAGTATATGTTAAATTCATAGTAATGAGTTTTATATTCCAACTACTATTTCAAAATCTTGATAATTCTTCTTCTTTCATTTGTGTAATATTGTAGAAATTCAACTACTACAAAAAAAACCGCAAAAAATGCTTTAGTTGACATAATTAATAAACAAGATTTTAAAATAAATTTTCTTAAAAATTCATTATTTTCAAAATGTAAAATGTTATACAATATATTTTGTTGCTAATAATATTAACTACATTGATTACACGCTGTTACAAAATATCAATTTTTTTTACTTGTGAAAAACGACTTGGCTAGTGAGGTTTCTAAGTCCAGTTGAGTAAATCATTTCGCCATTTTAAAAAATTGCAATATACCCTCAAAATTGGAGGTTATCGATAAAAAAACGATTTCTTGGGACTTCACGAACAAAAAGAGTTTTCACTGCGTTGTTTCTTGACCTATTTTAAATTTTTAGACGGTGTCGAATAGAGGAGGACTTAAGCTTTCCGTGTATATTTAAAAGATTTTATTTTAACTTATATTTCCAGGAAATATCATCAAAAGAAAAATTAAATTTTTTATTTTTCTCAGATTTTTTTAAATTTCCATATTTTTTTGCAATATTTTGCTTGAGAACCTACACATTTCTTTGTTTTTTTTAAGCGTATCTTATAGCGATTTTAATAAGCCCTAAATTATTAAAATCGGTTGGGAATTAAAAAAGTAAAATTTTTTACACATATAATATATAATTAATATAAATGGTAAAAAATATATAACTGCAACGCTGCACTATTGGTCAGAATTATTTAAAAGTTGACATTTTAATAAATAAGGATCTATATCTGCACTATATAGTTTCCAAGAATGTGCAGGATATGAACTAACGACTCTACAGTGGGCTAAAAGTAAATGCATCGCATGTGAAAAACTTTAGAAGCCTTGTAAATTCCACAAATTTCTCCCAATTTTAAAACTCTATATAATTTTGCTCAGCTCGAAAATACGATAAAAAAATTTGATCATTATACTCTGCTACCTTTTATAATTTAAGAGATATTTCAGTACAAAAATTAATTTTGCACATTTAGCTATAATTTTTTTTCGTGTTTCTGAAATATAGTTGTTTTAGTATATTATCCTTATTTTTCCAAAGCTAAAGTGTATAAAAACTTTAAAAATCATTTGAGATTTGCGAAAGTTACAAGACTTTTAAAGCTTTTCGCATGCGATGCATTTAGTTTTAGCCCACTGCAGAGTCGCCAGTATATTATCTGCAAATTTTGATATATCAAATTTCAAATAAATCTAAACAGTAGTTTAAGCCCTTTTTCTTGCATTGTTTTGTTATAGGATTGAAAGAAAGAAATAGCAAATGATAGAAAGAAAGAACTATACAGGCCCCCATTGTTTATCGATAACATTAGTAAAAGCTTTGACAATTTGGTATTTATCTAAATATAGCTGAACTCTTTGCACCTGGTAAAATTTTCCATTATATTCTGTTTGCACTTTTCTCCAAAACCTGAAAAATTAATAAAAAATGTAGTGTCATAAGGGCTTTATCAGTTATTAATTTTTTCCCATTTATTTTGTGAGCAGCTCCAAAATGCACTGCGAATGTGTTGCATGTATAATTTTACATTAAAATTTTGTTTAAAAATATTGTAACTTTGCCAAGTCCCAACCGATTTTAATAATTTAGGACTTATTGTAATGGCTATAAGATACGCGTTTTAAGAAAATAAAAAATGGGTATGTTTCCAAGCAAAGTGTTGCAAAAAAAAAATACGCAAGACTTAAAAAATCGGAAAAAATAAAAAAAATAAATGATGTTTCCATGAAATAAGATCTTTTAAATATTCACGGAAAGCTTAAGGCCCCCTCTATTCGACATTGTTTGAAAATTAAAAATTTGTCCGTGAATTCAAAAAGAAATCGTTTTTTTTATCGATAACTTCCGATTTTGAGGGTGTATTGTAAATTTTTTAAATGGCAAAATGATCACTCAACTGGACTAACAAGCCTCACTAGTTCGTTTTTCACGAGTATTTTCACTGTTACAGCGTGTTATAATTATTTATTTTTGTTATAGTATATGTATATTTATAGTTAATATTTTTTCTTCTTCTTTTTTATAAATTGTGGTTTATTTTTTTCAATTAAATCCATTTGTTTAATTTTTGAAATATTTAAGACAAATAATCTATATACATTTTATTAAATATTTTTAGTTATTTATTGTTATTATTTTGCAACAAATTTCATTTGTAAAATTTGTTTCTATATTTTAATAATATTGAATAGGGTGAACTCGCGTTTGCTTTTGTTTGAGGTTATGAAAACTCCAAATAACTAACAACACTGTTGTGGTATTTTGTTCGTATAATTGATTTGAAAATCATATTTTTTGTTTTTAATATGAGAGAAACGCGTAACGAAACACACATACTTGCATTTCGCTATTTTAGTTTGTGTTTAAAAAGTTTTTTGTTTTCTTGATAATTTGGGGGTTTTCAATTTAATTTTTCTAATAGCACACGTTATTTATTTGGGCTTCTTTGAAATCCTTATTTATGTTGTTATTTTCATATGTATGTATGTTATATTTATAATTAAATTTACGTATATTTTGTTATTAAATTACTATTTTAAAATATTTTCTTTCTGTTCTTAAATTTCATTAAAAAGTTGTGCTTTTTAAAACAAAATTACCTGATTTATATTATTTGCTTTTAAGTAAAGTATTTGTTTTCTTTTCTGGTTAAATTTTAGTTTTTTTTTACAAAAGAAAAAAATCTATGGATTTTTTTTATTATTCGCTGAGGTGGAAAAATTCTTTAGAATTTCGAAACGTATTTTTTTGTTTGTTATTTTTCATTATTTCTTTTTTGCATATTTCATTTATTAACAATATTTCTTAATTTTATAATTTTATTTGTTACTCAAATACTGGTTTGGTGTTAATTGTTTGTTATCTTTTATATTTTTACATAAAAAAACGAAACTATTTAAATATTTTTTCTTCTTTTTTACAATTGAAATTTAGCTAAGATGTGTTTTATTTACATTTTTTATTTAAAACAAGTAATTAACATTTTTACTTATAATAATGAAAAAGAAAAGAATTTTAAAAACATATTTGAAAATACAATTTTTTTAAAGTAGTTTAATGCGCTAAAAATATTATTTCCTTAGTTTTTTCCTATCACCTACAGATTTTTTTATGTGCATTTCTAATATTTCCACTAGGTACAAAATGTTGGACAACATTCACCCCTATCGCGAATAACAAGTGAAATTTTTGTTCTCATGAAATTTTAATTTCCCTTCGAGGGACAATTGCTATCGCGAAGTTTCCGTGAAAAATTTTTCCCGCTATCAGTTCTCAGTGAATGTAAAAAAGGAAAGAAGCTTAATAAAATAAATTAAAAATCAAAGAAATTTTTGCGTAAAATAAAAAAAACACAGTGCTATGAATTGTATGAGGAAGCTAAATAAAATCGATTCGTTCGTCCACCTTTGCTAGATGCATCCTATCTCTTGGAGTACAAAAGAAATTGCAAGCAGCCTAATTCAATAAAAATCATCTTTGGTGTTCAATTAAATTTTCTCGAGAATGAATAAAACTGTGTTTTTATATATTTTGGGCGCGAAAAATCTTTTTGCTATTCAATTCACTGGTCACATATGTAGCCTGCAAAGCTTAGTTTATGTGAGCCAGAAAAGTGTTGCAAGGAATTAATATTAAGGTAAATGTGTTAGTATGTATTAAGATGAATGAACACTATTTACTGATTTTATTCTAAAAATAAATATTTACAAATTTTAATTATTAATTGAAAGAATAAAATAGCAATTACATGATGTATATTCCTGTTCGCCTGTTAAAATAAAAAACACCCCTATCGCGAATAACAAGTGAAATTTATGTTCCCATGAAATTTTCATTTCCCTAGAAGGGAGAAAATTCCTATAGTGAAGTTCCCGTGAACTTTTTTCCCGCTATCAGTTCTCAGTGAATGTAAATAAGGAAGAAGCTTAATAAAATCAATTAAAAATCAAAGAAATTCTTTTAAAAAAAATGCAGTGCTAAGAATTGGAATTATCTTTGAATTCCATGAGGAATCTAAACAAAATCGAATTGTTCGTCCAGGATTTCTAGATGCATCAAATGCCTCGGATTACCCGAGGCATTGCAAGCAGTCTAATTCAATCAAATAGTCTTTTGGTGTTAAATTAAATTTTCTCAAGAGTGAGTAAAACTGGGTTTTTATATATTTTGGACGCGATGAGTGATTCTCTACAGACGCGGAAAAAGCATTTGCTATTCCATCACCTCAAAACTTAGTTCATGTGTGATAGAAAGGTATTGCAAGTAGTTAGCATTAAAATAAATGTGTTAACATTAAGATGAATGAACACTATTTAATGATTTTGTCCTAAAAGTAAATATTTATGTCTTAATAATTAATTGGAAGGATAATATAGCAATTACATGATGTATTTATCCAGTTCGCCTGCTAAAATAAAGTGAACTAAAACAGGGGAAAAGGGAAAAATTCCACGTGAAAAACATCATTAATGATAAGGGGAATTTTTAGAATTTTTATTCATGATCGCAAAAGAAGGGAAAGGAAAGACATTTCGTGGGAAAAGGTATTCACGAAAGGGGTGAAAGTGAATAAAAACAGGGAAAAAATAAACGTGAAAAATTCATTCATGATCAGGGGAATTTTTCGAATTTTTATTCACGACTGCAAAAAAAGAGAAAGGGAAAACATTTAGAGGGAAAAAGTATTCACGATAGGGGAGATTTGATTATTTCATGCGAAAAATTTTACATGTTCGTTTGTTATCGTGAATAATTATTCCCTCGAAATGTTTTCCCTTTCCCTTCTTTTGCGATCGTGAATAAAAAATCGAAAAATTCCCCTTATCATGAATGATTTTTTTCACGTGGATTTTTTCCCTTGTTTTTGTTCACTTTATTTTAGCAGGCGAAATGGATACATACATCATGTAATTGCTATTTTATCCTTCCAATTAATTATTAAAGCTTATAAATATTTATTTTAAGGACAAATTCAGGAAATATTGTTCATTTATCTTAATACTAACACATTTATCTTAGCACTACATCCATGCAACACCTCCCGGCACACATGAACAAATTTTCGCGATGATAGAATAGCAATTGATTTTTCCGCGTCTGTAGAGAATCATTCATCGCGTCCAAAATATATAAAAATCTAGTTTTACTTACTCTTGAGAAAATTTAATTTAACACCAAAAGACGATTTGATTGAATTAGGCTGTCTGCAATGGCTCGGGTGCTCCAAGGCATTGGATGCATCTAGCAATCCTGGACGAACAATTTGATGGAATAAAAAGGCAATTCCAATTCTTAGCACAGCATTTTTTTATTTTTTAAAAAAATTTTCTTTGATTTTTAATTTATTTTATTAACCTTCTTCCTTATTAACATTCACTAAGAACTGATAGCTGGAAAAACTGTTCACGGGAACTTCACGATAGCAATTTTCCCTCGAAGGGAAATGAAAATTTTATGGGAACATAAATTTCGCTTGTTATTCGGGTGATTATTTCGCATGAAAACTTAAAATGTTGCCAATACATTTCATCACCCCTATCGAGAATATTTTTCCCTCGAAATGTTTTCCCTTTTCCTTCTTTTCCGATCGTGAATAAAAAATTGAAAAATTCCTCTTATCATGAATGGTTTTTTCAGGTGAATTTTTTCCCTTTTCCCGTGTTTTTGTTCACTTAATTTTAGCAGGCGAAATGGATAAATACATCATGTAAAAGCTATTTTATCCTTCCAATTAATTATTAAAGCTTATAAATATTTATTTTCAGGACAATTTCAGTAAATAGTGTTCAAATAATATGAAAAAAACACGAGTAGAAACAATCCGATTCAGACCTTTCAGTAGCATCGGCTGGGTATTTTCATACGAAAGAAAAGTACTAACAATTTTAGACCTGAACAAAATACATTCGTGTCACACAAGCACAGCGGTGGTTTTTGAGCCATTGCAAGACGAAGATTATTAAATCATCGGCGGCGGCACATTTTCATTAATCTATTACAAAGGCGAAGTCGAATCCGGAACCGTAATAAGACCCATTTTTTTTACTTCTTTTACTTTTGTAAAAATGCAAAACTGATTGGATGAAAAATCTCTTTGTTTAGAAATATTTCTAAAAATGAGAGTTAGTCTTCTGTGATGTCAAATTTCTTTCGGTGTTTGAGATTTTCATGACATATTTATTGTTTTCACACTATCACAGATTTTTTGAAAGTCAATACTTTGTATTATAGTGTGAAACGGGCTTTATTAAACATCCATTATGTGGCGGAATGGAAGTAAATTTATAGTTGTTGTTTAGATGAGGCAAGAGCTGCAGAATAAAACGTGCTTTTCTTAAATTATAACAAAAAACTTTCAATTCTGCTGTTCATATAATAGTATTTCCAAGTGTATATGCCATACTTGTAATAAGACTATAATAAAATAATATATTATATTTAGTTATTGGTACTTTGGGAAAACACTGTAATTTTGGAGTTCGAAGTAATAGGAAAAGGTCTTCCTAAAAAAAAATTATATTGGAACAGCACTTGTGTGTTGGCACAACACTTCAAAAGTAGAACTTGTAATATTTTGCCAACGTTTCTAACACCTTAGGACCGATTGTATTCTTCTGCCTGGGCATGCTTAACTCGAGAACGGCTGAGCGATTTTGATGAACAGTACCCCAAAAAGATGTATGACAAAATTTCTTTCTTAATATAGTAAAGCTGTGGGAGTTATTTACAAATTAGTATCGAAAAAATTGTTTCTTTCTAAAAACTAATACAAAATTTAAAACTGCAAAAACTTTACCTTTAATTATTTTTCTTAAAGACAAATGCCTTACGAACAAAATAAGCCATACATTATGAAAACCAATCGATAAATGTTGATTTTATTTACAATTAAGTGAATTCACCCAGACACTTAAAAGTAGGGATGTAACTGAAACCGATATATTGGCGATAGTTCAGATTTTCCGATACATCGGTATCGGCGCTATTTTACTGTCGATACGACAATACTTTTTTAAATGTTTTCAGAGTTTTTTTTAAACAAATAATTTACTTTTTGTTAATAAATACCACGAATTGAAAAATCCATTTTTTGATACTAATTTATAAATAACGAAAGCTTTGATGAAACCGAAAAAGTTTATTAAGACATTTTGAAGGCAATTTTGTCCTGGATCTTTTGCTGTTTTGTTGATCGAAATCGTTCTGCCGTTATGGTGAAATATACTAATGAGAATAGTGGAAAAATTAGACATGTAGGTGATAGGAAAAAACTAAGGATACAGAATTTTTTAGCACAACAAACAGATTAGAAAAAGTGTAGTTTTGTTCAAAAAAAAAATTCAAATTTGTTAGACTGAATTTACATTATGAAATTTTTCATGAAATTAGTTGCATGAAATGTTGTTTTATAGGCAAGAGGTGTAGAGAAGCAAACGGGATAGGAAAAATGGCATGACTTAAATTTTTAGGGGATTTTTCTGACACTTGCTTCCTCTTCATTTCTTTCGGTGTTTAAATTTTATTTTTTTAAATAGTGTTTTGTATACATTTTATTCGCTGTCAATTTTTTTTAATATTTATTTAAAAATATACATGCATTTGTTTTTATAACGAACGCACAGACCAAGGTCGATATATAAGGTCTGTGCATCAGCCCATATGTTCGGTAATTTTGCTGTCAAATTGTAGTGTATTTTACCAATCCACTCACATTTTTATAATCGCTTTGAGTTTTTCTCATACATATTTTGACACCACAATTCCCAAAAAAAAGTTGCTTTGTTGTATCAATTCGCCGATAAGTATACCTTACAGATCTACCTTGGCACAGACTTTATTTCAAAAGAGAACTATCAAAAAAATTTCAAGACGATTGCTTGAAAATTTCAACGTTTAAACAGACGGTGAAATACGTAGCAACTTTACAACAGAATTGAAAAAAATTTCATAATGTAAATTCATCAATAAAAATTAATTAATCAATAAAAAAATTTTAAATAACGGCAGTATTTATTTCAATAATTTTTTTTTAAATCTGCTATAAATGTTTGGCACATTGTAAAGGCATTTTTTCTTCTTTTGTGTGTGTATATGGTACATTTGTGATGTTTTATTTAGTTCTTGTTTTTGAATTTTATTAAAATGTCTTATTATTGACTTCGGATGACGTTTTTTTTTTGTATAGCTTGGTCCCACTTTAAAAGAAATATTACTATTTTTTCTTTATTCGGTAAAATGTATTGGAAAAATTAGCAGGTGTGTCACAGAAACAAAACTCGTACGAAAGTGAAAATTAAAACATTTTTAACATCTCACGAAAAGCAATTTTTAAAAAATTTTCCGTTTCCAATTCCAGTAGCATAAAAAACTGAAAATGATATTTTGAAAGTATTTAAATAAAAAGAAAATATACATTTTTTGGCATACTTTTAGGAGCCACAAACAAATATTACAGTGAAACTTCGATACATATAACGAAAAACTCAACATAACGATTTTTTTTCTAAATCCCCTGAAAAAAACTCTTTCTTGCAAAGTTTTTCATACAAAATGCAATATGGCTATAATGAAGAAATTCTGAGCTATAAAACCTCTATATAGCGAAGTATTCGTTCAAAAGCCTCTATACAACGAAGTCAGAATAAAACAAAATTATAAAATCGCCGTATCAAAACAACGAATTATAAATGTGTTTGCAAGTGCATATGTAAAGCCTCTATATAGCGAAGTATTCGTTCGCATTTCTTCAAATTTCGTTATACCAAGGTTTCTCTGATATCATATGTATGTACAATGGATCAGTAGCTAATTCTCGATCCCCTTCAGATTCGTTATATCGAAGTTTCATTGTAGCTCCTTTAGAATCCAAAGTGATTATAATTAGGCTAAAAGTTTGTAGCGTGATATTCAGAAATAGTTAGACATGATCAATATTGCCAAGAACAAGGGAAAATTAGCATAAATTTATTTTCTAATCTACACGGCAGAACAGATCAACGTTGTTTTTGGAAGTCGACAAACTCTCATCGTCAGCGATCGCTGGCTCGTTTGAATATGAGCAGTTCTTATTCATACACAACTTTTGAATACGAGAATTGCATAGCTACTAAATTGATATGTATTACCTTCGCACGAATTACACTGTTCCCGTTTCCTGGGAGATCAGAAAGTCCGTTAAACTCCAAACCGTAGTTTTGGTACATAAACTGTATGAAGTCTAATAATATACAAAATTTTATAGTCCCCCTTATTCTGTAAATATTTGTCGACGTTACCTCAACCCGAAGTCAACAAATTAGCATTTTTCTACTTGTAGTCGATAACAATTGACTGCTATTAATAACTCGTTTCTAACCCCTAAGGCCTAGAAAATCCCAGTAGAATGTTAATAGTGGTAGATTGTTGTCGACAACCAGCAGACAAGTCGAAACTTTTTTGAAATCGAGTTGATGTGACATCGAAAAGAGATTTGCTCTCTGAACTGGTAAAAAAACGAATTTGACAAATTTCGAGTTAGCTGTTGTTGATTTAATGCCCGCAATAATACCCCCATTATGCATAATTTCGTACTTACCGATTGTATTTGAGTTACCTCCTTCAGATTCCATTTACATATTTCGTATTTTGCACCACAAAAACATTTTTACCTCATTATGTACATATAAGGCACTGAGTTCCAAATCTCGTGCAATTACATTTGAAATTCATGCAAGGAAGCAATATTGTTTCTCACCAGGCTACGCCAGAAAGGAGGTTTAGAGCTCACTCCAACCGTCAATATAATTCATAAAGGGCAAGGAATAGCTCTGTGTATTTTTCAATTCAGATCATAATTTTTTTTTTAAATGCAAGTAACGATTTTTGGAATTCAGCTCCTCATATATATGTATCTACATAGTTAAGTAATTATGTAGTATATTATTGTATGCGGAAATTATTATTGTGAAATGAAATATACATACAGTGTTGTGCAAAATAAAGCAACAAAATTTAATTTTAATTAAAAGTTCAATATATCCAAAAATAACGTTCAGCAAGACAGGGCAACAACACTAAACAATTAATAGAACAACTAGGGGAAATTGAGGAGGAACACTGATGGGGATTGTGGGAGGAACACTGATGAAAGTGTGAATGCTTTTCGTTAAATAGATTGGGACTATTTATCAAAATTTGTTGCAAGAAAAACATTTTTGGATTATTTACTTATCAAATTCTTTACAATCGCCGGCACTTGGATCCCACTGAAAAACTCTTTGAAGTGTTGCTCAAAGGTAGTTTTTCTCATAAACACCGAAAAGATCTTTGTAAAATGCGTGGACCTGAGTGGTAACATATTGCTGAGTCTGTCGTTGGTTGAGTTTTTCAGACCGTCTTTTGGGAAATGAGACTTCTTTTTGTTGCATTTTTTAAGAAATATTTTAATTTTAGAAAATTAAACTACGCAGTTTCCTGATATATTAATTCAATCTGTCACAAGTATCACAAAAAGAATATTGACAAAAAAATAAAAATAATTTACAGTAAATGGCATCAAATAAATATCCTTCCGTTCTACATTTTGATTTAGTACTGTGGCTGCCTGAAAGACACCACTTTGCATTACTTTTGTTGACAAAAGTTTCTTTATGCCGTTGCTGCTGCATTTTATTTACTGTTGCAATAGTTTGCAGGCCGGTTGCAAAAATTTACTGCATTTACAAATGTACCCTATCCTAAGAAAATATTAAAATTTCAAGTGATATTTAGATTTTGTTACTTTTGTTTTGCACAACATTGTACACATTTACAATGTACTGCATTTGGGAAGTTTTCGATAGCACAGAAACCAATAGCAAAATACCATTAATTTTTCTGGGTTTTCTGTATTTAAAAATCAAAAATTCAATTAGAGTTTAATTAATTTGTTTAAAAATATATTAATAAATTATTGAGGTTAAACACGATTTTTGATTTGATAAAATTTTTTATAAAAATTAATTTGAAGGATATATTTTCATAGCTCCATTCATTCTATCAAATATTTTCAGAGTAAAAATCAAATATGTACTAAATAGTAAATAAAATGAATAAAACAAAAAAATAAACAAAATATTTTTATTTTAAAAATTCCTAAAATTTATTTATAATAGTATATTTTTATTTGTTTAAATCAACTTCATTTACTTAAAACATAGAGAAAAATAATTTTTAAGAATCAATACGAATAAAAATTTAATTTAACAGCATCTTTGTTCAACAAAAAAAAACTTTTTTCAAATTTTAACAGGGAAACAGAAAAAAAATTAAATTATTAATGTATGTAATATAACAAAACTATAAAAGAATAAAAAAAATATTAATATAAAAAACATATGTTAATATGTACTTAGTTTCCAAAAAATTAAATATATAAACAAATTTGATTTCGAAAAATAGTAAGTGTGTATGTTGTATGTAAGAAAATAAGCAAAATTCAAACAGATTAAACTTAATTTAGTAAAAGTATGAATGACATTTCTAATATCAATTTCACTGCAGTGCTTGTGCAGCTGTTGTTGTTGCCACTGTAACAGAAGTGTTGTTAACCACTGTCGATGACATATCGCATTTGGTTTTTTGACTGCTACTGCTATTATTACTATCCATAGACCAATCCCAATCTTTACCTTTGGGACGAAATTTTGATGATTTGTGAAGAGCATGTTGTTGTTGTTGTTGTTGCTGTTGCTGATGATGCATTTGATGTTGCTGTTCTAAAGTCGACAATGCGGAAGTGTTGTTTAAACAATCCATATCTTTGCCTACACCATCTAACTGATCATTAGCATTGCCTGCTGCATCTGCTGCTGGATTTGAAGATGAATTTGAATAGGCTAAAAGCTCATCACAATCATATTCCCAATTACGTTCACAGAATTTCTTTTTATAGTGCTTTTCCAATGATGTTTTGGATTTGCGTTGATATTTCAAAGGAATTTTCAAATTATTCGCCGTGTTGTCCAAACTATTGCCGGAATTTTGCAAAGAAGAGGGCGGTGGCGTATTTACTGCCACATTAGGACTTGGCGTTCGCGGCAATCCCATGTCTGACAGAGGCGGACTGTCTATAGCTGTTGGATCGTGTGGTGATGAGCAATTCTTTAAAGCAATAGCCATAGAATTGACATCAGAGTGTGTTGATTTCATGCTGCTGTCACTTAAATGCTCTTGACTGCCACCAAGATGATTATGATGATGGTGGCCATGATGGCTCATAAAACTACTATTACCGCTTGATGTGCTACTGCCACTGCTAATAGGCAAATCCAATTGTGATGAAGTCGATGAGGTGGAAAGGAATGTTCTTGCTGCATCGGAATTGCTGCTGCTATGTGTTATACCTGAATCTGGTGAGGTATTGCAGCTAATTGAGGAGGGCACTGTATCGGTATCTATCGATCGTCTAGTCTTATCCAACTCTGTCGAGGCAAATGCTACTAAACGATCAAATCCTGAACTAACCCGATGCTGCCAATGGCTTTCATCATCTGCTATAACGTCATCTATCAAAAGTACGTAAATGTGTTGGATGATCATGGTGAGAGGAAGAGAAATGTGTATAAGAGTTTTATATTATTTTTTGTCTGTTTTGTAAGTTGTCGAGTTTATTAATATTTTTGTTTGGGATTACATAAAGTGTTAGTAAAAAAAATAATAATAATTATATTAATTGGATAGCAATTTTATGACTAGGTGAGTTTAACAGAAAAAAATTGACATTAAAGGGAGTATGTTGAATTTTGAGTGAAAAAGTTATTTTTATATGGAACTTGATCGTAACGAGTTGAGAAAACACATTGAATTGATTTTATACTACTGCGGTATGGTTTTAAATAATTCTTTGGCAAACACAAACTGTTTTCGATTTTAATAATTTATTTAAAATATTTCTTTCTTTTTTTTACATAAATTAGTACAATAAATTTTAAACTAATAAATAATAAACAAATACATTAAGAAGAAATAATTAGTACATTAATATTAGAAATTAAAAAAAAGTAAATGCCAAATTAGTCTTATGGTTAGGTAACATAGATAAGTATTTTTCTACACAGCATTAAGTCCATGCAACATTTTACGAAAAATGTTCAAAACTTTCGTAAATTTTGTACGTTTTTAAATAACAAATTTAATTTTTGCCAAAAATTTTCAGGTGTAAGTACATTAACCCTTTCACGACAATAAGGAAACTATCATTATCTGGTCTGTCACAGAAACAAAACTGGTACGAAAGTGAAAAGGAAATTATGTTTAACTTCTATAGAAAACGAAAAAAATTGCGTTTTCAATTCTACTCTACAATGAAAAAGTGGAAATAATATTAATAGAAATATACAAACAAAAGCAGCATTACAAAAATCGTTTTGCATGCTTTTGGGAGAAACAAATTAATATTAGCTCTGTAAGTTTTGTATGTTCATAGTGGCGCCTTAGGGTATGCAATTTTTTTGTGTTTGAACTTTGTTATGAAAAAATGTAAAAGCTGAAGCAAAACCAAAACGTTACGAATTTGAAAATGTTAATATTTTCTTTTTCGTACAAGTTCTGTGACACACCTGTAAATATTAGTGTCTAAAAGTTTTGTTAGTTGACTTGTAGATCAAATGATTCACGCTTTCAACCATGTCACAGAGTTCCATTCTGTTCGAAAACGAAGTTCAATCCACCACAAGACGGCGAGCCCTCGACGTAGCATACGTCTGCATGCCAGCGCCGGCAACAATTAGGGCACACCTGACACATTTGCGTTATCCATTTTCTTTTTCAGACACCAGCTGCTACAAAAATGGGATAGATTGAATTCCGTATTTGAACGGGATCAAGGCGAATTCAGTACCAGGTAGCCTTATCATCACAGATGATCATCAGCTGATTACACCCAATCAGTCAAACTCTATATAAGAAAAGAGAAAAACTTTAACCCGAACTGTCAAAGCACAAATAAAAATAGTCCTACACCTACTTTGTATTTGTGTTATTTTAATGATAAGGCCACTTGATATTAATTCGCTTTGAACGGGATTGAACTCTGTGTCAAGTCTGTAAATTTTTTTTAATATTTGTCAACTGTTAGCTTTTATCTACCATAAATCAACATTGTTTCATACCATTTAGATTTTGAGATGATCAATCTGAGATCATTAAGTGTAAATAAGATAACATTATCAATTTAAAATTTGGGAAAAATGTTTGCCATCGACTTAAGTTTTTTGCGCCAGACTTTAGACTCCCCAAGCTACACAGATATACTATGCATCATCTATCAAAGAAGGCGAAATAATTTGGAGTAGTCCTGGAAGCGTAATACCGAAGAAAGAAGTCAGGGTTGTTATGGAATCCAAGTCAGAATTGTCATTTAATAAGACTAAGATGAAATATTTCATGAAATTTGTGGCATGAAACTTTCTTTATTTGCTAACAGAATGGACTAAAATTTCAGATGTTTTTTTTGTGTCAATTTTCTTTACTACATTTGGTCTTCACGCTTGCAATAAGCAAATAAAAAATTTCATAAAGAAAATTTCATCGTGTAAATTTAGTATGTATAAGACACCAACATAATTTTTTATTATTTTCAATTCTAATTCTGATAATCAGGATCCAGAACAACACTATCTACTATGTGCTATGTGATATATTAGATAGACACAGCAATAATGGCTGTTTTACATTATCTCACAAGCCGTTCGACTTCTGTAGAAAATGCAACCCCGATCTTAATGAGTTTATAGAAAGCAATAACAACATTAATAATAGCTGTTTTACACTATCCGCAAGCCGTTCGACTTCTGTAGAAAATGCAACCCTGATATATGCGTTTATGGAAAGTTTTAAAAAAGCTATAACAACACATTCAGCTCAATTATGAATAACAATACTCCGGGAGTTTTTTCCCAATTCCCTGTTACCATATTCTAAATAAAATCTCCCCAAGAAAATTTTATCTTTTCCCATTCCTCCTATTATAAACTACAACTTCCCCGGGAAAAAAACTCCCAGGGAAAAAAGTAAGTATTCTAAATATGAGGGAGTGGGAGAAATTCTTGCGATTTTTTCCCCAAACATTTTGAAGGGAACTAATTAATGCAAAAATTTTAAATTCAAATTAGAAATGTTGTGAAACAATGATATAAACATTTATTTAGGACAACACGTTTAAATAAACAGCGGAATGTTATATTTCTCTCATGCGCTTCAAAAACATGAACTACTGCTGCCTTCGGAAGGAAGTTTTAACACACTCAATTTTGCACGCCTCCTTTAAGTTCACATAATAGGTAAATGGGAGATTTGTTGCGGTTAAATAAAATTACAATTTCCTTTCTACACACAATCATTAGGGATTTAATGCATCTGGCCATGGCCCAGTTTTCGCTTCACTTCCTCAGCATAAAGTTCTTCCGAGAGCTTCAGAGTGATTACACTGTACATTTTACTTTTTATTTAAGCGAAAACAAATATTTATATTAACACACAATCTTATTATCAATGAAAACATAAAATTTTCATTAATTTCTATTACTGAACTCTTGCGTTAGTGCAGAATAAAATGTAAACACTAAACAGCTGATCTAGATTTCTCCCTCTCCCTTATTTATTTATTCCCCGGCTTTTCAAAATAGGAGGATTTTTCCCCGGGAAAATTCATAATTGGGCTGTTTATAGCAGGATTGCATTTTCTACAGAAGGCGAACAGCTTGTGGAATAGTCTCAAAACAGCTTAAACAACAAGGGCGCATTATTATGTTGGAATGCAGGGATGCCCGTTTTTAGTTGTACGTGATTTAGAAGAAGATTTTTTAGCTTGATTTTTTTAGAGTTGATCGTCCAACGTGGTAAAAAACGTTTAACCGAGTAACAAGTCCAAAAGATATTGCCAAGCTGTTCGACTTCTGCACAAAATGGAACCCTGATATAATCACCCCTATCGCGAATAACTATTCCCATGAAAAAACTCCCAAATTTTCCGATTTGCTATCGTGAATGTTTCCCATAACAAAGTTTTTGGGAGCGAATTCACTAACTTAAAAAATGTGGCATCGCCAATGTTTACTCCCGTGAATAATTTTACAAAATAAGTTCACAACAAGTGTCGATGTGAGAAGGGAACATGTAAGTTGTAATTTGTATTTCAGCTAGGACTGTATTAAATTACTTTTTTATTTTATTAAAAGACCACAAGTGTTAATAAATAGCAAATGAATTGTCTGTTGGAGGAGATGTGCGCTAGCCAAAGTGGCAACCATTTTCACTACGGGTGGTACCGTAAACATCTTGCTGCTAGCAGGCAAATTTTCCTCTAACGATTAATCGCGTATGTATCTTCGCTGCAATCTCTTCCAGCACCACAAAACGCAGTTAAACTTTATTAATTTCTTTTAAATGTGTATATTTTCCTTTTACAAGTATGTAAACAAATTATTTATAAAGCACTGATAAGTAAATCACAATAGAAACTATTATTCCCAAATAATTCACAATAGACACGTTTACTCCCAAAATATTAGCAATACTGGGTTGTTGGGAATGGGAATATAGGTTTGCTCCCAAACAACTTTTTCCCATAACATTCGCGATAGGGGTGAATGCATTGTAATTGCTTTTTTAAAACTTTCCATAAACTCATTTGATCAGGGTTGCAATTTCTACAGAGGTCGAACGGCTTGTGAGATTGTGTAAAACAACTATAAGCAAGTAAATTTCGTTTGGACTTGGTATCCTGGTAAATGAGCTTATACCCTGTTTGACCATAAACCAGAAGCTGCCCATCTAAAATTATACTACGCATGCTTAGAAGCAACTCGCTAGGACACAGTTCCGTTTTGAAAACAATAACACACAAATGGAAAGCTTAAGTAAGTCTCAGACTATCTGGTACAGCAAGTAATCAGACTAAAACCTTCAAGACATGTACATATACCCAGTAGAGACGATTAGGCATCAAACCCAATCTACACCGACGGCTTCAAGATGAAAATGGGGACCGGACCCTGTCTAATCTTTCTCTTTAAATGCAAATCCTCTTCAGAATTTAAGTGTATCATGATTTAGCTTATATTTTGTATCAAATTTGAAAATTATTCTGTTTGATGCCACTCTCATGAGGTCACCAATCGATACAATTCCATCAGAATTACTGATCTTTCGCAAAAAGGACATCTGTTGACTCGTTCAATTATTGCATTATTAATTATTAATTGCCCATTAATATAAGATGTCTTGTCTCGGCTTACTATCATCGTCTTGGTTTTCTTAATGTTGATTTTCAAGCCGTGCTCATTGCAGCGTGTGAATATCATCATATATTAAGGTGGTATCATCAGCATATCGGATGTTATTTATGTACTCTCCGTTTACTTTTGTGATACCATTCTTGTTCCTGATGTATGCTGTTTGGTTCCAATACAAATTGTTTATACAGCGAATGTCTTTCAATTCGTTGCAATGTTTCAAGAACGTGTCAAATGTTTTTTCGTAGTCCAGAAAGCATAAAAATATGTCCTTCCGTACATCCATACAATTTTGTACCAGCGTCTGTATGCAAAACAAATCTTTTCTTGTACTAGTTCATGATTTGAAACCAAATTGCGTTCCGCCAATATATTTATGCACATTTAAATTTGCTCTAGATTCGATTGTTTTTTTAAAAACATCTTCAAAGCGTGATCGTTGCACGATCTTGGATTATGTTTCTTTGGGATGGTAATGAAGGTGGACTAAATGGCATATTAATATTCTTGGCAACGAAATGGCAGATCAACGTAACAGGCCAGGCTTAGAAGCAGTGGGCACTCCTGAAACCTCCGACGTGTGTACGCCATTCGTCGACCTTTTTGATTTACATAGGACTCGCTGTCGACGTGCGAATCAATTCAAACCTGATTTGCCCCAATGGCTGCACTTCTTGGAAACACACACGAAGACTACTGTATTATCTATTCAGATGAGAATGAAGAGGAATCATGTCTAGGACTTCAAGAAGTCAAATACTCCCTCTTAGGGAACAGATAATTTGAAGAAAAATTTATAGATAAAATAAAAGGTCTTTAAAATAAAGATAATTTGAATATGTTCGCCGAAGAGTATCACAACGGATTGGGCCACCAGGCGTCCTAGCAACTTACCATAGCGCGGGCAACCAATTCAATATAACCTTGTTGTGGATAGTACGTACATTATATGTATATTCAGGTTGTGTTTCTGTGATGTCCTTTTTATCATTTCTAATTTTAGCTCCGACAATAATACGACAGGAT
The DNA here is from genome assembly GCA_956483635.1 of Panzeria rudis. Taxonomy (NCBI): domain Eukaryota; kingdom Metazoa; phylum Arthropoda; class Insecta; order Diptera; family Tachinidae; genus Panzeria; species Panzeria rudis. The sequence continues at coordinate 22,834,849 of OY101447.1, read as the reverse complement.
ATAAAAAGTATCAGATAAATCGAAAAATTTTCTGACATTTTTTCCGACATATCGAAAATTCCTTTAGAATACCCGTTGAAAATTCTTCAGAATTCGTACAGAGTTCTCTTAGACATTTCGGGAAAGTTTTTAGAGTTTTCTCAGACAAAGAGGTCCGCTTTCATGTCAACCAGTCATATGATTTTCGGCACGTTTTCTAAACAACTTGGGATACGAATTCGGCATCTTGTGCAGACTTTCTGACCGACTTCATAGCGGAATCGGAGAAAAATTTTTGCTAGTTAGTTTTGTATATAAATTAAACATACCCATAACGGCCCTTTTCACAATGAGTGATTAACGGTTAACGTGAACTTTAGCGGCAAGATCGGCATACAAAACTTGCCGTTAGAAGTCATCGTTAACTTTTAATCGTCCATTGTGAAAAGAGAAGTAAATCACATTTATTGGGCATAACTGACGATTAACAACACTCAGGGATGTTATGGAATCTGATTGCTGTCAGAATCAGAAATGAAATCGACAAAAATTATGAAATCGATATTGTTGGTTTCTTGTTCGAATCCATATTGCTATCAGAATTTGTTGTTACAGAATCCAATTTGATGGTTTCTTGCCAGAAATATTCCGATCAGATGGTAGCTGCCAGAATTAAAGTTTTCTTTTAATAATTCAGTTATGAATTTTTAGTCGAACTGTATGGTTTTTATCCAAAGTTATTTAATTAGTTTGGCTTAAGTTCATTTTTAATTTAATCTTTCGATCAAATTATTTATTTAAGAAAGAAATTCTAAAGCCTGTAAATATTGAACATTCAAAGAACTTTGGATAAAAACCATACAGTTCGACTAAAAATTCATAACTCAATTATTAAAACTCTAAAGGCAGTTAGATAATACATGAATGTGTAGTGTTCCAGAAACTTGGGCAAAATACACATTTAAAAAATCCCAGCATTGAGAATATCGATGATATTCCACGCTGGTAAGACCGAAATGGAAAAAGCCTAAAATGGTTGAGCATGCTAATAGAAGGCAGTTAGTGAAGTTCTGAACATTTAGAAAAAGTTCATTAATAGGTGCGACTCGCCAAAAGATGGCGACAGTCTGTTAATTGAGCTTACTAAAATTAGTAGGATTTTCGCTACAGTGTTTGTTGCCACTGTCAGTGGTAGTGTGGGTAAAAGACTCTGATGAGTAGACATGGTAGTCACGAAACAGCTGTCAGTTCAACCTTCCGTACATCCAAATTTTTCTTTGAATGTTCAATATTTACAGGCTTTAGGTTTTCTTTTAATTTTTGCTTTAAACGGTAGAATGTTTATGCACTATGTAAATATATTTAAAAATTTATAAAATAGAATAATAAACAACAAATATGTAGATAAATATTGGAATTTTTAGATTTTATTTCCTCTAAAAAAATTTTTTGTACCAATACGTATTTATGTATACTCAGGCAACTTGGTAACAATGTTGGCATGATGTGGGAGAAAGAGACTAAAAAAGTTTTCAAAAAATTATGGAAATATATAAAGCCTCGTTGGGCCTTTTTTAAAAATTAAGAACTGTTCTAAAAAGCACACAAGTTTATGGAGAAACTTCGAGGTTAAAAGGCGAGAAAGAGGCTAAGTTTATCCTCGAAAAAGTTAAAATGGCAACACTGCTTGGTAAAATGATACTAAAAATGTAAACAAAACAAAACAGTTGATTCGGACATGGTTTTTGTTTGTTATCGAATTAAGGCAAAACCAAGACGATTTAATAAAACCAATTCAAATCAGAGTCGATTTTCAATTCTGATAAATGATAATTCTGACTTGGATTCCATAACGCTCTATTTGCGAATAAAATGTTTGAGGTTACCATGCTTACAAATGTTTGCTAATAAAAAAAACAATTAAATAGATAAATATTGCATAAAAAACATTGATAGAAGAAAATAATGACAATTAAAGCAAATAATTATTTGTCATTTTATATATTTCAAAAAATTTTTTTTTGTAAACATAAAGAAGTTTTCTGTAAGTGTTACCAAGTTTTCGTATTTTTGCTATGCGGCATAAACAGTGAATTAACTTATTTCTAAATAGTGTGCGTATAAATGTAGTAAAAGAAAAGGAAACATTAGCTGATTTTGCTATTTGTGTTGAGTTTACAACTCTTATCATATTTACTTATTATTTATCTCTAGAAAGCGTGGTTGACTTCAGCTAGCTGTACTGAGTTACAGCTCTTTGTGGTTTTTCATTAACCTCATGCAATTGTCGTTCAATCTAATAGTGTATTAAATTTTTATGATGGAGCACCACTAAATACTCAGATTGATACTGGTGGATACTATATAAACTCAGGAGCGGATCTCTGGGGTTCCTCATAATATACAAGGGTATAGGTCGTGTGACATTTCCTGAAGGAAGCTCTTAGTTAAGACTAGTTTAAGTTAGTTAGTTTAAGTTATTTTAAGACTAGCCAACATAATACACATAACAAAAAAGTGAGTTAACTACATAAGTATGTATGTACTTGCAAATGATTTTTATTTACAAATAAGACACGTATATGTTGTAGCTGATTAACTTATACTTATTCCGGTGAAACTATATCATTCATGATTCATGTCCTCCAATTCCTTTTCAATAAATATATATGTATAAAAAAATACTTTAGATGAATTGAAATAATTCGTAATAAAAGATCACATTCACCCCTACCGTGAATACTTTTTCGCTAAAAATGTTTGCCTTTCCCTTCTTTTGCAATCGTGAATAAAAATTCGACAAATTCTCCTTATCATGAATGATTTTTTCACGTAGATTTTTCCCCTTTTTCCCTGTTTTTGTTCACTTTATTTTAGCAGGCGAACTGGACAAATATCCTTCCAACTAATTACACAGGTCTGCCATGAAAAAGTTTTTTTTTACATAATTACATATAATACATGTAGATGTTTATTAAGATTTTAGTTCTTCTAGAATTATTAAGGGTTTTCACGATGGTGAATGTGCATATTCACCCCTATCGTGAATATTTTTCCCTCGAAATGTTTTCCCTTTCCTTTCCCTTCTTTTGCGATCGTGAATAAAAAATCGAAAAATTCCCCTTATCATAAATGACATGGATTTTTCCCGTGTTTTTGTTCACTTTATTTTTGCAGGCGAAATGGATAAATACATCATGTAATTGCTATTTTATACTTCCAATTAATTATTAAAGCTTATGAATATTTAATTTCGGGACAAATTCAGTAACTATTGTTCATTTATCTTAATACTAACACATTTATCTTGACACTACCTCCATGCAACACCTTCCCGGCACACATGAACTAAGTTTCGCGATGATGGAATAGCAATTAATTTTTCCGCGTCTGAAGAGAATCATTCATCGCGTCCAAAATATATAAAAACCCAGTTTTACTTACTCTTGAGCAAATTTAATTTAACACCAAAAGACTATTTGATTGAATTAGGCTGCCTGAAATGGCTCGGGTACTCCCAGGCGTTGGATGCATCTAGCAATCCTGGACGAACAATTCGATTTTTTTAGATTCCTCATGGAACAAAAAGATAATTCCAATTCTTGGCACTGCATTTTTTATTTTTTAACAAAAATTTCTTTGATTTTTAATTTATTTTATTAAGCTTCTTCCTTATTTACATTCACTAAGAACTGATAGCGGGAAAAAAATGTTCACAGGAACTTCACGATAGCAATGTTCCCTCGAAGGGAAATGAACATTTCATGGGAACATAAATTTCACTTGTTATTCGCGATAGGGGTGATTATAGTAGATCGTTAACGACTTTTTTATTCTTTTGCATTTTAGCTTTAAAAAGCTCAATTAATAAAGAAAAAATAATAGTCTGGGGGCACTACAACCTGCTAATTTGCTGTAATAAATCTGCCAGCATTGACCCTTGTTGTCAAAAGTTATATTTTTGTTTTTGAGTATATTAACATGCAAACCACCAATTAGTTATTAAATTATGTGTAAAAAAATTATTAAATGCAAATTACTAAATAAAATTTAAAAATCATTGATCTTATTTGCAAATAAGCAAATATGCACAACCATTTTTCCACAAAGTATTTTTTAGCGCAAACGAAGTAAAATGTAGCAAACAAATTGCAAATACGTATATTTTATTGTTATGTTGTTTGCACACTTTGCACTACCCATCGTGAAAGCCCTTAATATAAACAAAGTATTTTTTAGCGCAAATGAAGTAAAATGTATCAAATAAATTGCAAATATGTATATTTTATTGTTGTGTTGTTTGCACACTTTGCACTACCCATCGTGAAAACCCTTATTATAAACATATAATCAACCCTGTTCTGCGTTCCACGGGAAATTAAAAACTTTAGGAATTATTATACTACATCATTGTTGTTACAAACAAATATTTATACAACATTGGAATACAGAAGAGAGAGAATAAAAAATTAAAAACTTTACATAACATTAATAATATTTAAAAATTATAATATTTACTGTCTGTTTGTTGCACGATGTCGAAAAATTCTTTCTTTCGTACAATTACATTTAAAACAAAAACCACATTTTATAATTTAATTTTGTTTTAAATGTGATTATACGAAAGAAAGAGTTCTTTCGACATCGTGGGCCAGGCAGTTAATAAGAAATAAATTTAAAAAAACATGCCCATAATTAAACAAAAAGAACAATTTGTAAGTATTAGTGATACCAAAATAATAATAATAATTAACAAATATGTATTAACAAAATAAAATAAAACTTACCTTAAAAATAACAAATTAATAATTAATAAAATTGTGTTGATTTTTTTTAATAAACAAAAAACATGTTGTTATTTTCTTTAAAATAAAAATTTTAATTATTTTACTACATCTCACTCTTGTTCTTACTTTTTGTACTAATTTATGTCTTTTAACTAAAAATTTTTTTATACAATATTCAAATTTAAATATTTATTAGAAAGTTTTTTTTTTCAAGTTGTACTGACAAACGGCAACAATAATTCCAATTGCAATAGCTTTTTTTTCTAAGGCTGGGTAGTGGTGGTGGTGGTGGTGGTGGTATTGGTTGTAATGGTAGAGGATGGTATTTTATGATGAAGATACATAATTTTTTTTCTATTTGTATATTGTATATTGTTTGTGGTGGTAGTTGAGATTATGAACTAGTACGTCCTAAATCAAAATTTCGTATTGTTGTAGAAGTAGTAGAATCCAATTTAAAAACTGTTTAGAAAGACAATTAAGAAAGGAATAGTAAAAAAAAGACACGGAATTAAGAATTTTGAAAGATGTTAAAATTTTTGAAATTTTGTTTTTGTAAAAACAAAAAGAAAATCGTTGGTTGTGTGTGTTTTTTCTTTTTAATTTCATTCGATAGTTAGTGTTTTGAAATGAAAATTAAGAGATGACTTTTGACTTTTATACACATGAGAGCGAAATGAGTTTAATGAAGACTTTTGAGGGCGAAGAAGAAAACGAATTCGAAATTACAAACTCAACGAAATCGATTTTTGGCATGTCTTTGGTACGTTCAAGTCAACAACTACATATTTTTTTATTTTTAGAGATATGAAACTGCAAAAAAGCAAAATGTATTTGTTATTCAGAGTCTGATTTAAGTAATTTATTTATAATAAAAAGAATAAAACTTTCAAACAAACTCAATGCAAAATATTATTTCATAATGAAAATTTAAAAACATATTTAAAAGTTAGTGTGCAGTTTGTATTATTGCCTGAAAATAACAATTTTCTTCTAATAGAAAAATAGATTTTTTTTTACTTTTATCATATTTATCACCTTTAATTCTATAACAATTATTTTTATTCTGGCTTGTAGATTGCTCTAATATGTATTTGAGATATAGAAATTATTTTATAAATAAAAAAAAAATACGTTTACAATACAAAATAAATTTTGCTTTAAAACGTTTACAACACAAACAAGACAATTATTTACATGACAAACATAATAAACAAACAAAAAATTAACACAAAATTAAAACAAAATTTTAATTTTTGCAGGTCATTGTTTTATAATTTAGGTTTTTTCTTTAAATCATCGAAAATGTGTAAAATTAAAAAGAAATTATTATATAACAGAATAAATCAGTATGTTACTTTGGTTAAAGAATATTTTAAAACTAAATTTAATAATTATAAAAAAATATATATTAACTAGGTACACTGTATGCATTTATTTATCTGATTTAATTGTGTATTTAATTTAATTTTGTAACATGCTTTATAACAGAAATGCTAAACAATAAAAATATATGTGTATATTTAGTATGTCATAATTATGTACGAAACGCTTTCGATTTTGATTCTATCACTAAAGGTATTCACGTCAATTTTTTTTACTCTTGCAACTTTGCAATACTGCGTACTTGTTTGTGTTCCTTTGATATGATCAATCTGTTCTGTTTAGTTGACGGCAATGTCTAATATAAATATAAGCAAAGTTCTAAGCAAGGCGAATTTACCAGGTAGCCTCGTTAGTGCAGCTCATCATCATCATCTGAATTTCCCAAAAAGTCTAACTACTCTATATAAAAAGTAAGCTTAACAAAAATTTGTTATGTATGTTATGTACTGAGCATGACAGTTTCATGCTAGTTGTTGTTGTACTAATAAGTGCATCTGGTACTAAATTCGCCTTGGTTGTGAGAACAGGTTTGAATATAATAAATATTATAGTCAGTGTGGCCATATTAGCTCTTTTGGATCTAAATTTAGCTTTATTTTTTAATGTTTAACTCGAAATATTTCATTTAGCTCTTAGCTTTCTTTTCAGCTTTTTTCAACGATGCATTTAGCTTTTTCTAGTTTTTTCTTTAATTTCAATTTCGTTTAATTAATTTATATTTCAAAATAAATAAAGCAGTTTATCAGAATAAATTTATGTGCCGTAACCATATAAAGTAGTTAAAAAATAATAATTATAATCTGGCTGTGCAGAAAGATTCACTGCGGCAGATTTGATCGATATCATGGTGTAATAAGCAGGCGCGGATCCAGCTTAAGCTATTGGGAGAGGAACTTTTGAATGAAACGTACCATAGAAATGACGTATATTTTATTCGTTTTTGAGGGGAAAATATCCCTTTTTCCCCTCCCCTGTATCCGCGCCTGGTAATAAGTATACAATGGTTGGAATTAAAAACTCACTTTCAACTTGCATCTATTTCGGAATCCTGCCATCAAGCTAAAGTCTTGAAAAATTTGTATAGTGAAAAATATTTACTCTATTTGAAATTTTTAAAACCATTACTTTCTGATGTTCAAAAAGTAAATAAAATGTTCGAAAGTAACGACGTGGACCCCACATGCTATTGTTTTCAGAACTTCAGTTGCTTTTGAAAAATCTTTGTAATCAAATCGTTTTGAAGTCCGAAATTTTTGGCCGTTTAAAATCAAATTAGACGGTTTTCTAATTCCAACTCCGTATTTTAACTATAAGTTTGAACAATATCGGATTTAAAAAAAAAGACATAATAGATTCTGAAACAGAAGAGAAAATTAGATACACTTGCCGAAATTTTATTAAACAATTAATATTCTAACTACGACAGCGTTTGCCAAATAACTATTCAACTTTACAAATCACAAACATCTCTTCATTAGAAAACAGTTTAAGCAAAAGAAAAGTAAATTGTATGAAAATTTTAAAGAAGAAATGTAAAATTTTAGCGTAGGTGATATTACTCTTTTGGAATTACAATGGCAAAAATCACTTGTGAGTTTAAAATCGCAAATCTTACTTTTACATGTGCTAACTCTGCGACCACACGAGCAACATTTCGTGTCTTGATACAAGCAATAACGCCAGCAGAATGGACGTTGCGGCCATTGCCAATGTTCTTGCTTGTATTTCTTGGTAGCGAACACGTACAAAACTTAAAACATTAAATTGACAATTTTGCTGAAGAAGGTTGTGCGTTGTTTACACTGTATTCTTTTATGTATGTAATTTATAATTATATAAATAATAATTTTTTACATTTTCCAGCGATGTTCTCTTTAAAATTAACTTTATTGTTAATTTTTTTCACTTTTCACAAAGAAAAACTCAAATGGCAATTGAATTTGACAGTTTGTGTTAAAAGATTATTGTTCAGCAATGTATTTTAACATTTGTTGCTGAATATGTATTTGAACACATATTCATACGGTCCACACGCAAACATCTTGTGTCGGCAATCGAATTTGACGGTTGCCACGGCAATAATTGCCAAACTTATTGCTCGTGTGGTCGGGGTGTAAGGGTCGCGCGTTCTGTTTATTTTTCGAAATAATCTTCGAAAAAGATTCTTATCAATGTTCTATGTTTTTTGAAACCATATTATCCAACACAGAATTTTTCAACTATTTTTAGATTTTTCCCTTACTAATTTTTCATATTATATGTTTTATGCATCTGTTAACAATATAGGTTGACAAATGTGATAAGTTGGTGTCTGCAATAATGACGCGCACTATAAAATCGCCATTTTTAAAGTAAACAAAAGTAACACAATAGTCGAAATAAAGCAACATACTTTTTAATTTAGTATTTTGTATTAAAATGTATAAATATTTTATTTGTTTAAATGATATTAAATAGAAATAGTTTAAATTTTACTGGAATGCTTTTATTTTTGCAATTTGATACCAAATTATTTTAAAGAGGAAAGTTCACTTAGATTTTACTTTCCTCTTTGCTTGCGAATTGAAATAGCTAAGTTTGTTGTGATTGCGATTTCCAGCACACCAGTTTAGTGACTTCGAGTCGAAATCGCTGTTTTTGAATGTTTTTCATTTAAATGAGCCAAAAATATATTTTCATATTATTTATACCTACATAAACACCATTCAAACTATACAAAATTTAAAAATTATGAAAAGTTACTATTGCAAAGCTGTAAAAAAATTTAGCTTTATTTTTTGGCTTTAAAATTCCTCTTTTTAGCTCTATTTAAAACCTGATTTAGCTTTATATTATTTTAAAATCTGGTCACACTGATTAAAGTATGTACGTTTCCATTATGAGCAATACAGATCGTTTTGAGCAAAATATGTCGAAACGTTTCCATTAGGTTAGGTTAGGTTGTACAGGTTGCCAGTTTAAAGATTAAAAAAAAAAAACAGCCCATTTGGGTCCCTTTAAGGTCCCGTTGTGTTACCTGAAGCGGGAACGTGAAAATAAGTAGAAACCCCCTTACTACGTTTTCCTATTCGGATCAGTGTTGAACCAACCCGACGATCGAATGAAAGAGTTTATCCGTCTGATGTCGCAGTTTGATAAGGGTGCTAGATCCTGAAGCAGCGGGCTGCCTAGTGAAGCCACCCTTTGATCGGAAAGAGCGGGGCATAGACAGAGGAGGTGCTCTACATTTTAACGTTTCCATTATGTTGTAAGTGTTTTTAACTTCGAATTTAAGTTTGACGTTTTCATTGTTTTGTTCACATTATTTGTGTGCCTTCTTCGAAAATAAAATGCGCTACATATTTCTTTTCTTATTATGCAATTCGATTCGAAAAGCAAAACCTGTCGGAACTAATTTCCGTTTCGAAAGTAAAATCGTATTATCTAAATCGTTCATGAAAATTTCTTTACATGAAGCCCGCCCTGTTAGAGAGAATCGTTAGGTGTGTTCAGCACTTTTATGTAAAACTCCACGAGAAATAATTTCATGGAACATTTTAACCCTCTAGCGCTTCGCTGTATGGGTCCTTTTTGACCCTTTCTCAAAAAGGGGGAAAAAACTCCCCTTCGACGGCGAGATATCGGGCTAAAATATTCTACAAAAAAAATCCTTACAAAAATTTTTAAAGACAATAAATTACTAAACTCAACTGGAACGCCAGAAATCATTAAAAACTAATTGTGAATAAATACGAAATTAATCCTCAAGCACATTTTAAGTTTTTACTGATTTCTGGCGTTCCAGTTGAGTTTAGAAATTGATTGTCTTTAAAGACTTATAATAAAATTTTATAAGGAATGTTTTGTATGATATTTTAGTCCGCTATCTCGCCGTAGAAGAGCAGGTTTTGCCTCTTTTTAGGAAAGGGTCAAAAAAGACCTATACAGCGAAGCGTTAGAGGATTAAACTTTTCCTTGAAATTATTTCTCGTAGAGTTCTACATAAAAGCCTGAATTAACTTAAATATAATTGAAAATACGTAAACAAATTTTTACAATACAGAATTCTCCTTGCTAAATATATATTGAAGTAGTCAAAAACAACTCATTAAGGCGAGTTTACGGGAAGAAAAATGTGCAAGTAATATTAAAATAGACATTTTATACTATTATTATATCTCTCTTTTGACTTTTTTTCAACTATAAAATAATTAGAAATATGTACATAAACAAATTTTGACAGTCGAAATAAAGACGAATTCGTAGTCACGTGAGCTGTCGAGGCCACCGGGTATAAATTCGCCTTGAATGTGGTTTTAAAAGTTTAAAATCGTACAAAGGTGAATTGAGTTTGCCTATGCTATTACCTTATATTAATGCGGTTTGACCCGTATTCAAAGAATTTAGCAAGGCGTATCTAACTAGGTGGCCTTATTATACACTACTAGGATCCCGCCCGGTGGTAGAAATTCGACCACTTAATCCGTATACCGAGTTTGTTTGTAACCGGTTTTCATAGGCAAAAAAAATATTTTGTGTATATACAGAGAAAAATACCTTTTAAGCCATATACATATGTTTCATCAATATTGGTTGACAATAACATACTTAAAAGTGTACGACAAGAAATTGTGTGGCCTATTTATATATAAAATAAGATTGTTGTATAATTACGCTGTTTAACCATAACTTTTTTCTTCAAAAAGCTGGTAAAACTAATTAGAGTACGCTGATTTCAAAGGTCCTAGAAATTTTTCGAAATTTGCGCGCTTTTTCGCGATATTCGCGACTTACAATTAATATAGCAAAGTACTATAAAAATGATATTTGTACTTTTGCGAAAATTTTCGAATTTAAATCGGTTGAATGAATACAATATAACACGACTCTGTGTAATTTTTGTGCGAAAAATCTACTTTTTTTTGGAAAATGTTTAGAGTTGGTTTTTAAGAACGAGATTAAGTTATATTTAAAGCGGGCTTTTGAGTACTTAGATTAGATATTAAATTAAATTTAATATCTGTATTTACTCTTTGAATTTACTTTTTTTATTTGTTCTGCTAGTTTAGGATGAAAACACCAACATTGGCCCTTAAACAAGCAAAAAAAGGTTTTTTAAAGTCAACTCAAAGAGTAAATAGAGATATTAAATTTAATTTCTAATCTCGTACTCAAAAACTCCCTCTTAATATCTGTATTTACTCTTTGAGTTGACATTAAAAATTTTTTTTTTTACTAGTTCAGCGGTCAATGTTGGTCGTTCAATCCTAATCTAGCAAAAAATTAAGTCAACTTAAAGAGTAAATACAGATGTTAAATTTAACTTAATCTCTAATCTCGTTCTTAAAAACCTACTCTTAGTATAATGTAAACTTTACAATTTTTAAGTTTTTGTCATCCAAATACTCTAAAATTTACATAAAACATATTCCAACTGTAATTTTTATTCGCTCAAAATCATTTTCGAAATAAATTACTAGTTTTTGCGAAAAAAGTGAGAGAATATCTCAATGTTGTACATATTTAATCAAATTAGCTAAATTTAAATTTGAAAATAGTCCCAAAAATATGTATAAAAAATCGTTTTTATGGTAATATACTATGAATATTTTAAATCATCATTAAATTCAGAGTACTCGAATTAACTTTACCAGCAGGATGTTAAATTTTGCGACTAGCATAATATGGATTTCGACAGTTTGGGTGCGAATTTGATTATTTTTGCATACGAAGTTTAGCAGATGGATTTAGTCAGCTGACGATCAGCTGCACCAATAAGCTTACCTTGTTAGATCTGCCTTAGAATACGGCGTAAAAATACGTTTAACCAAGTAACAAGTCCAAAGGATTTTGCATTAGAAAGTAAATTTCCTTTGGATTTGGTATCCCACTAAACACCCTTATACCCAGTTTGACCATAAACTTTAAAAAAATCAAGCTAAAAGTCCTCTTCTAAGTCCCATCTATATCCCGTGAGTACAATATGAACTAGAGGCCTGCACGAGTACACTCGAAAGTACTCGTATGTATGTTAGTGTGTATAGGCATGTATGTGTTTTGTATGTATATGTGCATGTATATATGTATGTATATATGTATATTTCGTCATGGCTATGTATGTACACTAGCCCACCCACAGCGCGTCAAAAATACGTTTTTGAAGTATAAGCCATCCAGTCCGTTTGCATTTAATCGGCCAAAATTGCCCAAAAATACCCTAAAAAAGGTATACGGTTTAAGTTAAATATAACTCTTAAATTAAAAGGTTTTAGCGACTGAGTTGTATAAACTTTTTTCCCATAGTAAAACAAAAAATATATTTTCAATACAAAATTTTCGCCCACGATTGACTATTAGCAGTTTTTTGACGGATAAAGTTAAAACTTATGTTAAAACTACTACTGTTTGCCATATAATACATAATTTTGGTCTGATTAAAAATTCCCATTAATCGATTAAAATGTAAAAAATTCGATTAATCGATTATAATTTTTTTTTCCAACTTTATTTAAATTCTTATAATAAAATATTTAAACTAACTAAAACAACAACATTACATATTTTGATTAGATGCATAATTAAATTATGTAAACTAAAAGTTTATCAAATTATTTTATAAAAAATTAGTTGAAAGTATATTTTTTATATACTCCACAAAGTATGTCATCAGATTATTATTATTTTTTATGTGTTATTGAATCGATTCAATAGTTATGAAAGACTTTATATTTTCCGATTAATAGATTAAAGATTTCAGTGCAATGTAAATGCATTATTTGTTATGCACAACGTTGTTATTTCCTTTAGATAATTTCTGATAATTTTGTTTAAAATATCAATTATATAAAAAGTTGCTCAAGTTTTCTACTTTTACTCTGATTATCTTTCATTTATTCTTAATTTTCTATGTGTTTGTTGTCATATTTTTGAAAAGCTTTGCAATTTTGCTTTTCCGCAAGAGTGCAATTTTTGACGTGAATATCTCTACTATATATAATTTTAAGTTCCCCTTTGTCTTTTTTGAACGCGAAAATTAAATCAAATATTCAAAACTGGCTAATGTTTTTTTTTTATATTTTAGAAATATAAAAAAAGTCTGACAAACCCGACTTTAAAATCTTTAAGCTTTAATTTAAAATTAAAAATTCTCAGCATGTTTAAGACTGGTAATTAGTTATATACATACATACTACATCCACACATATGTAAAAAAGTTTTTTTTTGCTATCATCTCAAAAGTTTATAAAAGCTCTCCCACAAGATCAGCTTCATATTTTGATTCTACGCGACGCTAAACGGTTTTCAGTTTTTCCATATAAATTATATATAAAAACATTTTTTTACATTTTTCAAACCAAACTACTAAAAATAGTATCATTTGTAAATTCTCAAATGGGAAAGTCTGTGCATAAGATAAGAGGTTTGTGTCTGTTCAAAGTTGTAGTTGAAGATTTGGTAAAGCACCAATGAAATGCATATAGAAAATGCTTAACTATCAGCAAATAAACTTCATTTAAACAAAATTATGACAATATGTCAAATAATAAATTTCTCAAAACTACAAAAAAAATTCTTTTTAATTTTGATGGGCATATTCTTGTAGGAAATTAAATTATCCACAAAAAACCTCTTACTCCGATTTTTTCATAAAATTAACGGGTAAAAAGTTGTCAGACGTTGAATAGTTGGAATTACAGAACTGAAAACTAATACTTCATAACTTATCCCCACTTTGTTCCTAGTATTCAAACTCTGATAACTTTTTACCCGTTACGTTTACGAAAAAATTATCTTAGAGGTTTTTTGTGGAAAATTTAATTTCCTACAAGAATATGCCCATCCAAATTGTAACAAGCAAATTTTTTTGTAGTTTTGCTTGAAAAATACGAAAAAAAATTTTACTGTAATTTATATGGAAAAACTGAGTCGTTGAGCATCGCGTAGAATCAAAATATGGATCTGATATTGTGGGAGACCTGCTAGAAATTTTCGAGATAGCACTTGAAAAAAAAGTATTTTTTGAAGGGACCTAATGTACATATAGTACATGTATATGTCTATATATAAACCAGTACATATGATGATAATTTATCATCATTATTTCCACATTATTCTTGGTCGCTTTTGTCATCGTCATCATTATCAGAGAAAACCTGATCGTAACGATTTATCAAATTGATAGCGTTATGAGGGGAAGAGGAAGAAGGTGAAAAAGGTGGTGAAATATCGTAGTGCGCACAAGTATTATTAGCATTAGTAGCAAGAGTAGCAATAGTATTAGGTGAATTTGAAACGTTTGTGTTATTACAATCTAAGTGATTATAGTGTTCATCTTCTTTCCCCAATTGTGAGTTGGAATATGGTGAAGGGGAGGATGTTGGTGGTGGTTGTGGTGGTAATGGTGTTGGTGTGAATGTGAATGATGTGTTATTATCATGGTGTTGTTGATGTTGGTGAAAAGGTTGTTTTATTGAATAACTAGAAATTTCAAGCTTACCATCATCTGCATTACGATTTCCTACGATGTTATTAGAGTTCGTGAGAACGTTAGATGATGTTGCAGAATTGTTGTTGGCGCTGCGATTATTTAAATGTTGGACATGATTATGGTGACTGTTGTGTTGTTGATGATGAACTTGTTGCGAATGCAGCTGTTGTTGTTGTTGATGGTGATAATTATTATAATGGCCATGACCATGTTGATGACTATTGTTGTTGTTGTTGTGTATTGATGACTGTCGATTATTAACAGAGGCATGCTGTTGCATTGTTCTCGCATCATCTCCGCCCATTATGGAATTGATTTCAGGACTCATGAGTAAGGGTTCCATGCTTAGCTTGTTACCACCACGTCTATTTGTACAACCAGCGGGATCATTGTTTGTGGAGGTTGGTGAATTATGATGTCCATGATGATGGTTAGTATTGCTGCTATTTATAACTCCGCCATTTGTGCTTGCATAAGGGTTTTGTATATGACCGCTGCCATGTGTCAGAGGTGGGTCATTTGAAAAATGTGCTACTTTGGCACTTCTCGGATAATTATTTGCCATGGGCGATGTTCGTTTTACACCAACTGCAATTGAAATAATTATATAAATCATTTAAAATTGTGATTTCATATGTTTTGTGTATCTAAAACTTACGTTCCACCTTCATTGATGATCCATTGTGATGGCTATTATGTAGCGTTGATGCTGCCTGTTGGCCATACGAATTGTTGTAATGTTCGACATTATGATGTTGACGATTTTGCTGATGATGTTGCCCATGAGTAGCAGCAGCGTGATGATCACTTGTATGGTGGCCAGTCGCATTAGAGGCAGCTGCTGCCCTTTTTTGCCGTTCCTCGTGTTCTTCTCGGAATTTTCGCGAAGCCATTAAAGAGGCCGCCAAACCTAAAAATAGAAAAAAATAAAAAGATATAGAAGGTTGGCTATCTAAAATCCCATCTAGAGGTTTGTAATTTGTTAATTTAAGTGGCATGATATGAAATAAGTACAATACCTTTTATGGGCCAATTGATTTGTCATGGAAAAATGCAATTCTTATTTAAAAATTACACTTTTTTCTTTATTAAAACTGATTTTTTATTATTCATCCACGACAATACCCATACTTACCTTCTAGAGGAGGATTTGTGCCATTCAATCGATTATTACGCGATGAATGTCTTTCTTTTCCCGATTTGTGGCTGTGAGACGAAGCCAAATGTTGTTGCTGTTGTTGTGGCTGTGATTGATGATGATGATCTTGATCATGAAAATAGGCCTCTATACAAGGTTTCATTTCAGCTCTGGGCAAAGCTACAGGTTGATAGTCACGATTTGTTGATGATGAAGCGGGATTTGAATTAGAATTGGATTGAGAATTTTTACCAGCAGCAGCAGCAGTTGATGATGACAAGTGATATGATGATAAATTATTTAAATCTCTTTCACGTTGGCTGTTATTACTGTTGCTGCTCGTATTAAAGTGACGTAGTGCAGAAACCGAAGACGATGAATTGTGCTGCTGTTGCTGCTGCTGATGATGATGTTGATTATTATTTGCCGTTGCATTTGCTGCCGGTATTGTTTTATGCTGATATGCAACGTTTGCCAATGTGGCCAAATTGTGGGCATAAGGAGATTTACGGCCAGAATGTGCAGATTGGTTCGCAGATCTCGGCGAAATGTCTGCGTAATTGCTAGCTGGATTTACTACATCATCTGTTACTTTAACATGAACTCGTTCAGGTCTTTGGGCATGATTGTTAACAGTTAAAAATTCTCTTTCCCTTTCTCTTTCTCTTTCACGTTCTCTTTCTTTTTCTCTTTCCCTTTCACGTTCTCTTTCCCGTTCTCTATCAGTGGAACGGTCACGTTCTCTGTCATTATTATAGAGACTTCGTTCGAGAAGATATGGATTACGTTCGCCAGAAGCTGATCCCACGGTTGACATATTAACAGCAGCATTTATTATTGACTGATGGGTTATTTCCAAAGTTCTTTCAATTTCACCATTTACCAAGTCACCAATTGTTTTGGTGGAGGACATGGGAGGTAGCGAATTGCTGCCTCCCGAGCCAGCCGGCCCTGGTGGCACCTGATTTAACTTTTCTTGAGACAAATGACGCCTTAAGGCCATTTTAGCCGGAGAAACTTGGGTGTAGTCCGGTTGTGAAGAGTTTGAACTTGGCCGACTGGGGGGTTGTTGTTGTGGGTTTATTAAATGTAATGAATCTCTGCTGCTACTTCTTTCTAATGACATTAAGCGGTCTCGGGTAGGTGGATAGTACTGCAAAGCAGAGTCCGAATTAGCCGAAGATGAGCGTGCGGGTGGTGCTGGGTCCTCCATTAACATTTCACGGCTACTTGAACGTTGCTGCACCATATGACTTTCCATATTTAAAGGAGGTTGTTTAAATTCTAACGACAAATTATGTGGGTTATGTTGACCCATATTCATCATATGCTGCTGCTGCTGTTGCAGTTGATGTTCACGTTCACGTTGTTGATTGGCAATAAATTGTTCATAATTAGCCGCCGACACCGAACTGCGCCGTCTATGCAAACTGTGCTCAGCTGTAGCATAAATATTATTTAAATGTTGATTATGTGGATTTGTGAGATTGGGATTGTGGGATTGATGGTATTTTGAAGATTTCGTTGACGAAGAGTTGACTGCCTGCGAGGAAGACATTGAAGAATTGAGAGGCTGCAATAGCATGGCTTTGCTGGAACCATATTTACTAATGCTACCTCCAGCAGTAGAACCATGTGTTGGTGGCGGTTGGGGTGGTGGTAAAGCAGGCGTTATGGGAGATATAGTGGTGGTGGCATTAAGATGTGTCATGCCATGAGTGGCCACATTTATAATACTGCTTAGAGAGTTATGAGTACTTGAGGATCCGGCATGAAGGTTATTGTTTGCTGTACTAATATGCGAGTGCTTGCTTCGTTTTGGTACGGGGGCTTGTTGTGGTGCTGGAGAAACTTCTACCTGTACTTGGTTCACCACCTGTTGAGCCTTTCGTTGCTCTTGATCCTCATTAAGAGCTGATGTTATAATGCTCTTAAGCCTATCTTCGAAATTCGCCACTTTGGGGGATTCTTGTATGCTTACAATGGGAATATTGCTGTTATTCGATTTACGCATACCAGGCAATTCACATTTGGGCAAAATTCCACTGGTCATCGCATTTGAGTTGCTTAACGGTCTTATGGAAGCGGCCGCGTTTAGCAAATTGCCATCTCTTTGTTTGGGAGCAGGCATTAAAGTGCTGGGATCTTGTGGCACACCGCCAAAACCACCTAAAGAAGATAAATGTTCATTACTACTTGAACGTTGGTGCTGTTGCTGATGGTGGTGCACATGATTTGATTGGTGATGCTTATTTCTATAGGGTTTATCTTCGGGATGATGTTGTGGAAGATGCTGTTGTATATGGTGGTGATTTTGGTTTATTATATGATGCTGCTGCTGCAGTTGCGTTTGTAGCTGCAGCTGCTGCAGCTGATGATGGTGATTGTTGATAATGTTTTGATGTTGATGTTTAGACGAGCTTGTGTTAGAGTTTGAAGTCAACTTGCCTGCTTCTATTTTACGTCCCGTTTCTAAAATCTTTTGTGCCAACACTTCTGGATTGCTCTCTTCAATCTTACCCACGTCCGGTACATCAGGCCATTCTTGGGAACGGGTGCGATGATCTCTATTTCGTCTTACCGATTTGCTTGATGTTTTTGTTACTGTAATAGTCGGTTGTGTAGCACTATTATTGATATTAGTATTTGGCACTAAAGAGGTAGTAGAATTGATATTGTTTGCTGGATTTAATGTCAAAGAACAAGAAGAGGACGAAGAATTAGCTAGATTTGCCGTAGAGGTTGCATGATTAATTGTTAGAGCATTCAAGTGATTATGGTTAGTTGTAAGTTGCAAGGGTTGATTAGGATTATTATTAGTTGAAGCTACTGGACTGGCTAATATGATATTAGTGCCCTGAGCCAATAGAGCGGCGGCAGTTCTTCTTTCTTCTACAGATTTTTCCAAAATATTGGCCTCTTTTTCTATGTTGGATACTTGAGCGACCAATTTTTTGCGTTGTGCTAAAGTGTTGGCAATTTCCTTGAGCACCAATTCATGGGCCGAAGCCTCAGATAGTTCATATCCCGATAAATCGTGCAATTTAGTTTTACCATTTACCCCACACAAGCGCTGATATTCGGGCAAATACTGAATATGTTTTTTCATTAAACGCTTTTGTTCCATTTCACAGGCTGTTACTTGAGATTGGATTTTCTTGGCTACACCTTGTAGCTCCTTGTGACGTCCTACAATTTCCTTAGCTTTAGCTATAAGATCATTTGGCGACGAAACATTTATTCCCAATTCATTCATACGTACTTTCAGCAAGGCCACGCTATCATCTATTAGCACTTTAATTTGTTTGTCTAATTGGGAAGCTCGATTTTTTATGCGCTGCTTTCGCTCTTGTTCCAGTTGTATTTGTCTCTTTATATTGGGTATGAAGGCCTTGGATTTCATTTGATCGATCATAGCCATATATTGGGAACGGAAAACGTCCAATAGAATTTGCAAAGCATAAGGTGTGTCTTGAGGCGATTCAGGTATTTCCAATTCAGTATGATTCATATTTTCAGTTAACAGCGAAGTTAATTGTTGATCTATGGTACCGGGTGCCGGTGGCAACTTTTTGCTCATAGCTTCCACGGAAGTAGAAAGTAAAGTTTCTTGATGCAATACATCCAAACCAGCAATTTTGAGATTTTTTCTTCCTCTCGCACCCTTTTTTAAGCGACCCCTACGTCCTTTGATCGCCGCAGAACCACCACCAGTAGAATTGCCGCCAAAATCTTCTTTGGAGGAATTATCCTTCGATGCTTGAGCAGCTTCAGCTCTTTCTTTTGCCATTGCTTCTCTCTGGGCAGCTGCCGCAGCACTTTTATTTGCTATAGCTGCTTTGCGTGTAAGTTTTTTGCGTTTTTTCTGTGTAGCCGTTCGAGCAGTACGTGAACTCATTGTTATAAAATTATTATTCTCCTCCTCGTCGGATTGTGAGCTTTTGCCACCTTTAGAGCTGCCCCAATCAGACCAAACTTTACGTGTTACTGGAGGACCTCCACTGCAATTGCTATTGCCATTAGTGGTATTGGCATCACCATCACTTTCCGTCGAAGTTTCAATTTCCATATTGCGTTGTTGTTGCTGCTGTTGCTGTTGTTGTTGCTGCTGTTGTCTAGTTTTGGTAGTCGTTGTACTGTTAACATGGGCAGCTGGCGAATTTGTACGTGTTGAATTCGAGTTGGAATTGGAATTTTGTGAGTTTGTTGAAGCCTGATTGTTGGCTTCACGTTTGGCACGATCACGGGTAGTGCGTGTAGTACCACCTGTAGGAGACAGAATAAATAAAGAATAATTATTTTGAAAGCATATACATATGCCCACTTTACAAACTATTGTACGAGTTATATGATCTACAAATATTGTTGGTAGTTTCTACGTCCCCTACGATGTATAAATTGGACTTTGGAGTGAGGGAAGACGTCTTTATACACCGTTACCAACATAGGATACAGATTAGGCTGCCTGCTCAGTGTAGCGTACAACAGGCTGAATTATTCGCCATATAAAGAACAGCGAACTGGATGAGATCTAAGAGGTTATATAATGAGGATATCCGTAGTGTACTGACAGTAAAGCTGTGATTAAATCTCCATTGGGTGTTTATACAACATCCAGAGGGGTATATGAATGCCGCCTATCTCTAAAAGAGATGGCGAGTCATTCAAACCAGGATATAGTAATGTACCGGGAAATAGTGTTGTGGACAAACTACCCAAAATTTCAAACCCGAATTCCCGTTGAAATACTGCAAGCATTAAGTCTGCAGAATTTATTTGGGACTACGCAAACTAGGTGCGCATGGTAGGAAATTGAGTCTACCGTAAAATGACTTCTGTATAAGTTGGAGTATGATATCAGAAGGATAAACTTGTTGATCCGGTCGTCCGGATGAATATAGGTGTAGAAGTGACTCTACCATTGTAGATATAACTTCTTTAAGGCAACACAAAGGGACAAACTAGGACCCAAGTGGGCCGGTGCAACATAACCTAACATTTAACAAAACATGTTTAGGAACATGTTTATGTGGAAATTACCAACAAGATTTATAAACCACACAGCTCTTATTGCTAATAAATCAGTGAGCGTTTAAACGCTAGTTTTGTTAAACTAAATTTAAATGTAGATTAAACGCAACAGCATTAAATCATTTAATATGTATTATAGGTAGTTTAAACAATAATAATATGGCAGCACTACGATAAATGTGCGGTGGGACATCAACGAAAAACATATGGTTGGTATTGATAGTTTAAGCGCCCAACTTTATGCGTTTAAGGTCGGGTTTTTGAGATGTGGATTAAGTTTAAACTGCGTTTAACGTAGTCTTAAACTTTGATTTTTCCGGCGAAATCCGATTTTTTTATTATTTCATTAAAGACAAAATTTTAAGCAAAACTAAGCTGTTCCGTCAAAATTTTGTATACAAACTTGGTAGGCCACAAGTCTGTTTTCAGATTAACTAAACCTAATTTAACTGAGATCTCAAAAAGCCACCCTAATAGTTTACTGATTTAAATATTTGCTGGTTTAAACACATTTTAAACTAAAAAGAGAAATTAACTTACACTGATTTATTAGCCCTTAGTGTATGTTTAAGAGTACGAGATTAGAGATTAAATTACATTTAATATGTATCTGCATTTATTCATTGAATTGAATTTTAAAAAAATAATTTGTTTTGCTAGTTTAAGCGCCAATGTTGTCCAGTCCAGTGAAAGAGTAAATACAGATATCAAATTTAATTTAATCTCTAATCTCGTATACAAAAAGTAATTCTTGCAATAGGTTGTGAATTGGACAACAAGATAAAAATGTGCATACATTTTAGAGACCTGCAATAACGACTTGAAGGCGTGTTAAGACATTTGTTTTGTTTCAAAGTACAATTGGAAAATGTTTATTTGAACTTGTACAATGTGTGAATACTAGAGCTTTGGGATTTTCCGGACTTTTGCACTTCCCGGGGAACGGAAATAGAAAAATCGCGTTCCTGGGAAAATTTGATTTTCTAAATTAATTAAATGAAAATTGTCGAAATGTTCATTGTTTTATTAATGTAAATATGTATTCTTTTTATATAAAAATTAATATAATTCTAAAACAAAATTTTATGAATTTTTAAGTGAATGCAGACAAATAGAGTTTATAATTGTTATACATTAAGATATCGTGTAAAGGTTAATTGACGACTATTACCTTAATTATTTCGTTAAAAATTTTATTTTAAGGTCTTCAAATCATTTTATAAATAACTTGCCATAATGTTTCTTAGTTTTCTTGCAAAGTTTCCGGGAGAGTTCTTATTAATTTTTCGTTTTATTTCTCTTAAAAGATCTCTTTCAGGGTTTCAATAACGGCGTCGATTTATAATAAGTTTAAGTCGTGACAACTTAAAGTTTTTACATCTTCTATGAGCTTAAAATGTACATTAAATTTTGAAAACTGTTTTCACTAATCCTGCGGAA
This sequence comes from Panzeria rudis, assembly GCA_956483635.1. NCBI lineage: Eukaryota > Metazoa > Arthropoda > Insecta > Diptera > Tachinidae > Panzeria > Panzeria rudis. The sequence continues at coordinate 22,812,621 of OY101447.1, read as the reverse complement.
AATCACTTAAAGTTCGTTAAAGATTGAATTATTTACTTTAGGAAACGATTAGACCACTGCAATCATTGATACTTATACAAAGCATTCCACCTTGCTCTGACATAGTGATTAAAGGACCATCTCTTGAAAAAAGAAATTGAATGGAAAGTTTTGTGTTTAAACACACGATGAAATACGTAGCAACTTTAAAAGTGAACTGAAACACTTTCCTGTTGTTAATTTAGTCGTACAATCAGTCAAACGAACGTTTGTAATATTTTAAATAAACATTGAACATTTTATTGATGTTAAAGAAAAACTTACACCCCGTCTTCACGAGACATAATTTTGTTCTAACATATGTCAAACTTCATACATAAAAACATCCGCAAAATGTTAGTGCTATTTTTTCATACCGACTTTGACTTTTGACAAGACAAATCAATGTCTCGTGAAGACGCTGTTATATGAATCAAAATAAATTTCACTGCCACTTACGACATTTTATAAATATGTCCAATAAAGTCCATATATTTAAGAAATAATAGGTCCGTTTATTTAGTTTTACAGTAAAATCCAGTAGTTGAGTAAATTCTGGGTAATTTGAGAATTTTACTATCAAGAATGGCTCTTGCACAAAGAAGTACGCTAATTTGCAGGTTTAGCAAAACAGCTGATCACTAAAAACGATAGCGTTGTAAAATATGTGTTGTTTTGACTATCCAGTACATACATGTTTTTGGTACTTCGTACAACGCATTTTTCTAATTATAAATTCGTAGCGAAATGTATTTATGAAATATAACTTCGGAGGAAGCTTTTACACTTGTTTGTTTTGTACATGATTTTTAAGTTTGTTTCTGCTTATATGACATACGAAAATACATCATTACTTCATTTTTGATATTCGGTGCCCCAACTAACATGCAGTAATATGTATTCAAATACATATTAGCTTTACATCTCTAAAGCATTAATGTAAATAAAACAATTAAAAGAAAAATGTTTGCCATGGGTGCCAAGAAAAGAAAACTTGGCGTTGTATGCTCTTCTGGAACATACAAGTTGAGAAGAAACTTGCTTAGGATGTATGTAAAATAATTATTTTCAGTTTTTGTTGGACTTTTAATTCAGCTTTTCTTCTTTTAAACGCTTTTTTTAAATTGTATACATTTTAATTGCTTACTTTGTTTGTTTATTTTATTGAATCATATGTTTTTCTCTTCTACTGGATTTTACTGGCACAAATTTGTTCAGTAAAAATTTGCAGACTTTCAGTCAAACAACTGTCACTTTACTCTCTCAATTGATGCGCTCTTTTTTGCAAATTTATGTGTACTTTTAATTTCCCTTTTTCCCGGGAAAATCTAAAAAATTTCTCGGGAATATTAGCTAGTCTTTTTCCGGGAATTCCCGATTCCCAAACCCTAGTGGATAACTTCTTCATAGCCTACAAGTTTAATATTTATGTTTTCATAATTGTGGTTCGCACTATGGATTTTTCGCAACCAGGTGGCTGGTGTACGATCAATGTAAAACTCCGTATCTGAAAAGTGTTGTTTAGATTTTTTTACATGTTTGCTTTATATTTTATATTAAGATTGACATCTATTGTACACTAAAAATTCCTGTTGTTTTTGTATTGCTGTTTTTGTTGCAGCAATACTGCAACTCTTGTAAAGGTGCCTGAAACAAAACATATGTCTTAAACACGGCTCCAAGGTCTTGATCATATAATTTATATAATAAAATATTTTGTTTATAAAATAGGGTAAAAATAAACAAAATATAATAACAAAAATTTTAAAATTAATATAAAACACATAGTAAAATGTTGTAAGAAATTAAATAAAATTTATGGGGATGATAATGTTAATGATGCAGCAGAAGAGAGCGATTTTTAGTTAATAAATTTTTCTGCATATTATTTTTTATCAGAGAACTCAGCTTCTTTTACTCTTTCTATAATTCTGGTTTTTATGAAAAACGAGAGAGTTTTTTTTTTATAAATCCTTTTATACTTTTTAAAATGCTAGGCTTTCTGATGTCCATACTTTATATATGCTCATAACCCTTTTTATATAAAATATTTGAGTGCTGCACATATTTGTTTTGCTTTGTTTTTTTGGAGATAATGCAGGTTTGACTTACCCGCATGATCGTTTTCAGCACCTTTTTGAGTTTTGAGACGTTGAAAATAACGTTCTAGAATCGTGCGATCGATGACATGCAGATAATACGAAACTGGTTTACAGGTCCAAGAAACTGAACCTTTCAACGGCGGTATCTCACTGACATGCATAATCGTACCAATATCACTTAAATTTCTGGAAAAAAAACAGAAAGTGCATAACAAATTTAATTTGACTTATACAATTAAGGTATATTTAAAAAGAGTTGTAACTTACCTATCAGTTATTCTAAAATTTAAAGGACAAAAAGATTTAGAGGACACTACACGGGCGCCATCTCGTAAATCAGCAAATCGTTCTTTTAACTGATGATCCACATTGGGACCGAAAGCAAAATTATTTACAAACACCAATGATGAGCTGGTAATCTTTTCACGATGTTCATCGACCAGAAAATCTCCCTTTAATAATTTATATTCACAATAACGTTTGCCAAACCACGCCATAAACTGGCGAAAAAACATATCCATACGTTCAGCATAACGTGCTGGCGTATCTGCTTTTTCAACGCCTATACATGATTTTAAAGGAAAAGATCCAGCCATTTGTAAAACAACTTGACCAACACCCGATCCCAAATCAATGAATGTATCATCGTTTGTCACATTGACGTGTTTGATCATTTGTTGTACCAGTTCATAGGAGGTTTCACCGTAAACCTCTGGTGAAAATGGTTCATAATTATTCAATTTATCAGGATCTAGTACGGCAGCATTGTAAACTAGTTGTAAAATATGTCTTAAAAGACTGGGATGAGCGAATTTATTTAAGCGCTCAGCGGGCAGTGAGGTTCCTTTTTCCTAAAAATAGAGATAAAGGCAATAAATGTTAACTGAAACTTATCGAAACGATTTGATGATACTTACCAATGCAACAATACTATCCACGGCTTTATTGAAACGATCGACAAGATTTGTCATAGTCTTATAACAGGCAGTGTCTATATGATTAAGATTGATCTCTTCGAAGGCCGATGAGATGCTTGGCAGTTCATCACAAACAAATTTAATGGTATCGATGATATCAATGCCATTGTCGTGTCTATCTTGGCCGCTGCCTACTTGTAAGGGCCACAAAAATGTTAAGACCTCTGATGAACCAGCTGGCGAACGCAACACCAAGTCTTTGACTTGAGGTGTTGCCATATTTTGTACCCAAATACCCACTCTTGCAAAGTGGATTTTAATATGGAATATAATCACGCACACAAATAAATAATTCCAGCTGTCCAGAAAAATAGACAAAAAGATATACTAGCATGCAGGCAGGCAGGCAGGCAGGCACAAGAAGCTACTTTAACAGTTTGAAAAGAAGTGATTGAAGTATTCTTATGTTGTTTAACGCTGCTAATTAATAAGTTTGGTGGTAGGTAGATTCCAAGATAGATTTTTAAGGATAATGCGATGATGATGATCTTTTGATTGCTCTTTTTGTGTGTTTTTGCTCTCTCTCCTTCTCTCTCTCTCTTTTTATTTCTTTCTAATTTTATATCTTATAAACTGTTTTCTTTTAATTTTGTTGTTATCCTTTGGCGACGTGAAGTGACAATGGTGCTTGTTTGTGGTAGTTTGAAATATCTTAGATGTTAGACTACTTATAAAATGATGCCAGATTTCTTCGGTGGGTGTTTGTTGTAGTTTTTTTAATCTTATTTTTTTTGGGGGGAGGTTGTAAAGGCAGTTTTTTTTATTTATACATTTATTTTTGATGATTTTTTATGATAAATGTTTTAAATAAAATTTAAATCGTGTAGCAAAAATAACACATAAAATAGTGTGATATAAATAAATAAAATAATTCAGTTTTAACGTAATGGCAGGAAAGGATTTAAATTTTATCTTCCGTTTCTTTTAGTATTTTCGCAAAATGTTTTCTTTTTTTCTTCAATAGGTGAAATATTCAATTTGTAAGATTGTTGTAAAATTGTTTTTGTTAATATTTCAATATGTGTCTGCTTGTGTGTTGTATATCGATAGTTAGTCGTGAGAGAGTGTTTGACTATTTGACTATTTGACGTTATAATTTGAACAGCGTTTGAGAGTTAAAAATTTCGTAACAAATGCTATGTACTATATGTATATAATAATAAACTTTTCGATCTTGTTGCGTTTAATCTTGGGTTTGTTACCTTATACGTTTGATTTACTATATTTGAATTTACGTTAAAAATTATAACAAAATATAACAATAACTGATGATAATTGCGCAATTTTGTCCTTTTTAATTGTATGTTAAGATAACGATACATTTTCGAAAAGATACAACATTTTCATAGGCTTTTACAAGGATTGTCTGTCTGTTGTTCTTGTTCTTTGTTGTATAACAAATTCTTTTACGTTACGTATTATGTTAAATAAATAAATTTTGGCTTTTCTTTTAACTTCTTTTCCGCTTTCTTGTGTACGCAATGTTGTAAAAAATTTGTTCTTTCACGAAAGGGCACACGTGTCTGTAAAACAAATAGAATGAGAAAAAAGCGTTAAAAAAATTAGATAAATATTAAGAATATATCATCACAGAAAATGAAAAAAGCCCTATCTAGCAATTTTAAAGTTTTACAGGAGAAGCATAAAACTTGTTTAAATAAAATTAGTGCAAAATTTTACAATAGTATTATGCTTCTCCTTTAACACTTTTAAAATGTAAGATAGGCCTTTTTCGTTTTCTATGACGATATGTATAATAATATGTATGTAAATAGCATGATAGAATAAATAAATATATTTAGTTAAGGAAAATAAAGGGAATAGTAAAACTTTTATATAAGACACAAATGGGCAATTCGAAGTGGTGCCATATATCAGGGGCCCGTTTCTCAAAAAGTACAAGTTAAATACACACAAAACAACAATAAAATTTGGAAGTTTGTTTTTTGTGAGTATTTTGCGAGTACTTCTAGATTTGTAACTTGTAGTTTTGAGAAACGGGCCCCAGACCTATTTTTCATATTTCATACTATTTTATGCATATGAAGATAAATTTGACGAGTTAGGTATGTTTTACGTAAGAGCTTACGTCATGCCACATTTAACTGAAAATTAAAGATGTTTTCACCACACATTAAATATAAAATATTTTATTTTGACTCAATTATCTAGAATTTAAAAAATTATAGTATATATAAATAGCGGTTTTCACTCTTGGTGATAAAGTATCCTTGTCGATATTGTTAATGTAGTAGATGTAGTTAAAGTTATTCGCGCATAATCATAGTCAAAACAAAGTATACTTTAGGAGTTTAAGAACAGTATTTCGTAAGGCAATACTGGTTTTAAATTCGTAAAGTATACTTTGTTTAGGACTATAGTTATGCGCCATAGGATTTACCAAACGCAACAACAAAATGTATGTTTATTAGGGTATTCATTTCAATTGACATTTTAATTGTTCGAATAATCAATTAATCGAAATTGAAGTTGTTAAATTACTCGAGCAATCGAGTAAAACTTTTATTTCATTCGAGTTATTCGGCTAAGCTTTAATGCTAAAAATTATTCGAGTTAATCGGAAAATTTTTGAGTTTATTCGATTTTTTGTATATTTTTGTGGATAAAAATAAAAAAAAACTATTTTTTTCGCGTTTTTATATATTTTAATAATAAAAACAAAAGAAAAAACTATATTTCTACATAAATTAGATCATAAATTAACTGATCATTTAAAATAGTTTTTTTTTACTATTCAAACGTTGCGCTTTGAGAAAAATTTGCACCAGGAAATATTTAATAATATTCAAACCTGTTCTGTATTCAATGCAGATTACATTCGATATTTTAATACGAAAAACCTCTCCAAATGTCTTCTATATTTCAAATAATTTTTGTTGAATGGTTATATTTGGCGAATTTTTTTATAAGATATTTAAAGCAGGATCCTTTCTCCCTATTATTGTTACTTTATTATTTTCTTAACTCTTTGATCATGCGGTCTATTAGTGTAAAAAAAAGTTAGAATTGCATGACAAATTTCATATGATTTAAAAAATTATGCCATTTTTTATTAAGAACTCAGCAAAATTTCATTAAAAAAAAAGATAATTTGCATAAAATTTTTTAGTCCAGTTATTCGATTAATCGGCCTAAATTACTTGAATAGAATTTTACTCGAAATTGACATTTTTTGTTTGATCGAACATTATTTGACTTCAATTATTCGATTAATCGATCAAACATTATTCGAGTGAATACCCTAGTAAGCACACAAAAAACTGGCACTTACTCGTGTGCGTGTGCCAGATTTTTTTTGTGCTTTCAGCACGTGTGCATGTCCCGCTTTTGTTGGCGTAAAATTTGTGCTTTCTTTGTAAGCTGTTTCTATTCTTTTAAAACATTGCAGGGAACCCTTCATTATTCTTATTTCCTGGATGGAGAAAAATATATTTTTTGGAATTTTTCTTTGTTTATGTTGAAACAGCTGCTTTTTTGGGAAATTTATGGTATTTTATGGTGCTACCATATTTTGTCACAATTAAATAAGAAAACTAAATACGACTGAAAAACATAAGTTGTATTTAATTACAATTGAAATTTATATGAAAAAACTGGCAGTAAGGAAGTTATTATTTGACATATTGTTATAATTTTATTTATTGTCATATTTTAAAATAAAATAGATTCATATCGAACACAAATTATTTGCTGGGTTTTGTATAAGTTTCAAAGCCTACTATGCTTATTTTTGAAAATCATTTGTAAATTATCAAATGGTTTTTGAAAGTCTGTACATATGATAAGGGGTTTGTAACTGTTCAAAAGTGTGTTTGAAGTCTACTGACGATTTGGTAAAGCACCCACCAATGACATGCATATAGAGAATCGGGTGTGTTATGCATTCCATGCGGAATTAAAATATATGGAATTGCGAAAGCATTGTTGTTATAAATAATAATAATTTGCAACCAATGCTTTGCTAATTCCGCACATTTTAATTCCGCATGGAATACATAACACACCCGAATAAAATTTGAAAATAAATTTAATGAATTTTTCTTGATTTAATTTCTAATAATTTGCTATACGACATTGAAATTACTTTTGTAAATATCTTTAAGTTAAGCAATATGTATTACATAATTTTTTTCCCCATTTTATTTATTGTGCAATTTATTCATGGTCACGCAAACTGTTACTTCAGCTTTTATTTAATCAAAAACCAGCCACATCAACTTTTAGTTAAACATTACAAAAGTTACTAATAGAATATTTAAAGAAAAAAATTAACACAGAGATATTTATAGTTTAATACGTAATAATATATTATAAACAAAACAAAAAAAAAGCAATAACTCAAGGTCAAGTATTTCATTGATAAAATAAATCTAATGAATTCATATTTTTACACACACACATACATACATATGTATATGTATACATACATATATAGTACACATACGTACATATGTATACACCCTGACGGAAATGTCGATAGTAAAACTGTACTGATTCACTATTGACAGGCGCGGATCCAGCTTGAGCTTTGGGGGGGGGGGAATATCCCCTCCCCCACCCTTGTATTCACGCCTGGCCCCAGTACTACGAACTTATTATAACCCAGGCAATGTTCTGTGCTATAGACATTTCGCATTCGCTTGTCATTGAGACTCCACTACTGACCTCGGAACTATTGACATACTATAGACTAGGTGGTTCTTATGGGACCATAATGAGACATTTGCACCAGAGATTCACTGGTGCATTTTAATGATTCTAGTCAACACATATGAAACTTATTACTAGCTAAAGCCCTTATGACACTACATTATTCTTGCATTGTTTTGTTACAGGATTGAAAGAAAGAAATAGCAAATGATAGAAAGAAACAACTTTACAAAATGTAAACAAAACGTAATGGCTTCTTTAAGTGCTGCCTACTTTTTATTTATAATAAAACGACAAAAGAAAAAAAAGGTTGAAAAAAAGAGGAGCTAAGTCGCTGAATTCGTGAATAAACCGCTAACTTGGCAACACTTTAATGTTTCAAGCTTGAAATGTCAATTTTAAGTTGAACATTTTAAAATTTTTTTTGACAGGCCCCCATTTTTTATCGATAACATTAGTAAAAGCTTTGACAATTTGGTATTTATCTTAATATAGCTGAACTCTTTGCACCTGGTAAAATTTCCTATTATATTCTATTTGCACTGTTCTCCAAAATTTGAAAAATGAAGAAAAAATGTAGTGTCATAAGGGCTTAAGGCAATTAAATTATTTTTTTATGAAAATTTTTAGTTTTGCGTGCAGACGCATTTATTTGCAACACAACAAAATGAGACAATAAAAAATAATTGTGTAGCTGTCAAAAACTTCTCTTCCGATTAAAGGTAAAATAAAAAGTGCAGACGATGCGTTGACAATGTCACCAAAAAGTCACCAAACTTGTCGACAAAAAAGTGGTGACTTGGAGACACTTGGGTCCTGGCTTCCTTCAGGGTATGAATATGTATAATTATGTATAATTAATTTGCTAAAAGGAAATAATTATAGATAAATAAAATCTATATGCAGTTGGGTCAATTGATTGGTATAAAGATCTACTACCTACATTTGTTAGTTAACTGTAGCTTAAACCTAAAATTGTATTAAAGCTAGAGTTGTTGAATATAAATCATACAACAAACGTTGCCACATTTCATAAATATGAAATTTTGGCTTCTTTTGTCCATATTTTTCTTTTATATAATTTTTAAAGATGTTTCTGTTCTTTAAAAACTTTGCATATTGTAATATTCTAATTTCATATTCTAATTCTTAGCACTGCATTTTTTTATTTTTAAACAAAAATTTCTTTGAATTTTTAATTTATTTTATTAAGCTTCTTTCTTTTTTTACATTCACTGAGAAGTGATAGCAGGAAGAAATGTTCACGGGAACTTCACGATAGCAGTTCTCCATTGAAGGGAAATGAAAATTTCATGGGAACATAAATTTCACTTGTTATTCGCGATAGGGTTGAATGTGTACATGTTATATTAACTCTTCTGAATGATATGACATGGTTTGACATGACACAACATAACATGACATGAAATGTTTTATTTTTTATATAAGTAAATCTTAAGGAACTTCTTTCTTACATAAATAATATCGTATTGTTGAACATTTATAATCATTACCAGGACAATGTTAATATTAAAATCTACAACCCTAGAGAACAGCGTGTATGCACATACAAGACACTTAAGAGAATGATAATATGGCATTTCGTCTTAATATTGATGGCAGATATGTAATTCACATCTATCTACATCTAAGAGTTACATATGTTTATGTTGACTTTGGGGTATCTATTTAGGTTTCACCGAAACGCGACATTTGAATGCTGATAAAGTCTGTCGCATCACAGGAAATACGTAGATATTCCATTCTGCTGGTGTAGATCTATACTCCACAAAGTCTGCTTTGGTAGCGTCAAACAGAAACAACAATTGCAATTACCGATTGCAACATCTTTACTGTCAATATTTTATATGGTGACGTAACTGAGGTGATAAAGAGATGAATTAGGAAGCCTAAGACCAATATTAGAAAGCAATATAAATAATAATAATAAGTAAAATTAAAGAAGAAACAAGTATAAAAGTAAGAACATTTATAATTCATTTTTAGTCATACCAATGATGACAGAATTGTCACCATAACAAGATCCATGTGGTCGACAAGGAAGACACTTGTTATAGTATTGATCTTAAATTACATTAGCACGGCTTTTCTACCAGTGTATGTATGTATGTATATAGTACAATGCTACTATGAATATTCTTTTTATGTACATTCATGTACATACTTATATATTTTTAAAATTATTGTACTAATTTGCACTGCATGGGATTGAAGATATGTATGAATTTACATTTTGTATATTTTTTAACAAAAGCGTATAAATACTACATACACATATGTACATACATACATACCTAGTATATATTGCACTCATCTACTTATTTATTTAGTATATTCTAAAGCTTGTGTGTGATGTTGATTTGTACTAGTTTTATTTTTCTACAGTTAATACTTAATGCACTTACATACATAAGTACCCAGTTGGCCACGTCTTTAACACATCATCAATGGCGGTTGCACGAAAATTGTCGGACAGACGAAACAAATCAACAAACACGTTTTCGAACAAGTGCCGCGAAAATCGTGTACGTTTCAATGAGAGACAATGTCGCCCATATTGTCTTTCACATAATACTAATGTGAATACGTGGGCGACATTGTCGCCTATTTTGCCGACAATGAGTATATAAGAGACAATGTCGTTTGTCTTCTCATCAATGATTACATAAACGACAATGTATCCTATCTTGTCGTCAATGATTAAATAAGCAAACATGTCACCTGTCACCAATTATGCCGTCAATTATTACATAAACTCCAATAGCGTTTAACTTGTCGTCAACGATTACATAGCGACAATGTCGCCTATTTAATCATAGAACGGACTTTATTTAATATTTTTAACACAAAAATTTAAATTATTGACTGACTTAGCTGGGATACGACCTCAGGCTACATGTTTATAAGTTTTCGCGCTTACCACCATGATACAGCATCACCTGAGACATCGACCACAAAAGGCCAACATATTTATTTGTTTGATGGTAGACTAAATATAAGACGTTGTCGCTCATCTTGTCCTTCACAATGTTACTGAAGACAAAAGTTGAGACAGTGTCACTCATCTTGTCCTTAACAAACTTGGATTGACGACAAAATGTAAGGCAATGTCACTCATCTAGTTTTCCACAATTTTACTGAAGACAAAATGTAAGACACTCTCGCTCATACTTTCCTCGACAAAGTTGGATTAAGGACAAAATGTAAGACATTGTCGTCCATCCTGTCCTCCACAATGTTACTGAAGACAAAACCAGAGACACTGTCACTGATATTGTCCTCAACATAGTTGGATTGAGGACAAAATGTAAGACACTGTCGCTCACCTTGCCCTCCACAATGTTACTGAAGACAACAATTGAGACACTGTCGCTGATATTGTCCTTAACATAATTGGATTGAGGACAAAATGTAAGACTTTGTCGCCATTTTGTTCTCAACAATTTTGATGCCGACATTGCCGCTAATATTGTCCTCAACATAGTTGGATTGAGGAAAAAAAATCAAGACATTGTCGCTCATCTTGTCCTCCACAATGTTATTAAAGACAAAATGTAAGACATTGTCGCTAATATTGTCCTCAACAAATTTGGATTGAGAACAAAGCATATGACATTGTCGCTCATCTTGCCCATCACAATGTTACTGAAGACAAAATGTAAGACATTGTCGCTAATATTGTCCTCAACAAATTTAGATTGAGCACAAAGCATATGACATTGGCGCTTATCTTGTCAAGTGTTTAATAGAGTATAATATGCAATAGAAAAACTAATCGACAGAGGACAATTCGGACATTAATCGTCAACGACAATGTCGTGCAACGCAATCTCTGGCCAACTGGGCATGTACATGCTGTGTGCATACATACACACTTACATTTCAGTTTTTCTACATTCTTTTTATTGTTGTTTGGTTTTTTTGAGTGTATGTATGTATTTATGCATGTATTTTTATTTTAATATTCTTTTTCGATTTTACTTTATTGACCTTGACATAAAAAATCAACATGAAATAGTTCTTGCTTTGCAAATAGCAACAAATTATTAATGAAAAAGCTACAAGTATTATTGAAAACAATATTATATACATTGTATGAATGTATGTATGTATACTTATAATAACTTAATATATAATTAAAAATTTTATACACAGTGGGTGACAATACAATGGAAACTTATGGGTCGATTATTGATGGCAACCGAACTTCAGTTGGGTTGCCAGTTGCTAAAAATCATATTACTGATGGCAACTGGCAACTGAGAGCTGTCAATTTCAGTTGCTTTCTGGCAACCACAAATTTTCAGTTTCCGGCTGGCAACGCAACTGAAGTTCGGGTGTCATCCACAATCGACCGATCAAAACAATATTATGGATTGCAACTTTCAACTGATAGTTGGAAATTTCGGTTGCTAATTAGCGCTTTTCAAACGACCATTAATTTCTTTTTGCCGACTGTCAACCAAACTAAAGTTTGCCCTCCGCCAAATGAGGTTGGTCTTCTTATACGAGTAGATATCTGAAAAAAAACGTACTGCAAAGAAATCAAAATAAGCTGGTCTAGATGGAAGAGGAATACTGTCCCCTTATCGGATAAGTTCAAATATAATTTAAGGGACAGAGATAGGAAAACATTTGCAAAATGGCTGAATGAAAATAGACTGGACCCTATATAGAAGTAATAGTATACTTATATGTACAGGCGCGGATAAAGAGGGGTGGGGGCGGGCGGTATATTCCCCCCCTCAAAACGAGTAAAATATACCAAATTTCTATAGAGTTGCTAAAACAAATTTTGCAAAATATAATGTTTTAGTTAGAAGTCCCCCTCTCCAAAAGCTCTATGTAGTAGAGCGGAGCTATTTATCTGGACAGTAAATTATAGCTCTATTTTGGAGATTTGTGTACGACAACGACCAAAATCACAACTTTAAAAATATGTACTATCAAGTATGGTTACAACACAATGAATTATACATTTTAAAAAAATTAGGGATATACATATAACAATCAGCCCAATCATGAATATTCCCTAGGAATTTCTTTCCCCCGGAACACTTTTCTCGAGAAAAAATTCCTCCAATCATAAACTTTTCGCGAACAAAAATATGAAACAGTGGCATCATTGAATAACAATGGCGGCTGTTTTTCCTCTTGACATTTATTTATTCAGTGTTTTTGTGTCCAAAAATAAATAAAATTTCTGTTTTAATTAAATTGAAAGTAAAATTAATTGAAAAAGTGAATAAAAATGTAATAACATAGCTGTACAAGTATTTGTGAAGGATATTGGTGCTGTAGAAGAAAAAAATCGTGCAAGTTACTCTTTGCTGCATTTATGGAAACCAAAAGCAATGGATCGATTAAAGTTAAAAAAATGTTGTGTTTGTGCTTTACTTGTGGTATTCGACCTACAAGAACAATAAAATATTTTTTTATTGATAGAAATTTTGTTTTATTTAAATTTTATATCGATTTTTATGCAAACTTCCTTCTGTTTTGCAAGTGAAAAATTCCGTGGGAAAAACGAAGTTCAAATACGTTGAGAATAGCTACTTTTTTCCCCCATCGAATTTTTTCCGACGGAATTTTTATTCATAATAGGAGAAAGGGGAAAAGTGAAAAAACTCTCACGGAATTTTTGTTTGTGATTGGGCTGAATATGTATACACCAATACCCCGGTTTGCGTCGTTTCGAAGATGCGTCTTTTTAAAATTCCCGTGATTTCGAAGTTGCATCGTTTGTGTTTCAGTTTGCGAATATGTATGTGAAGTTTGTCTGCTAGTGGCACGTTGAAAATCGTTAGTAGTTTCAAATTACATTTGATGACGTGAAGTTCAATCTAAGTAATTCGCAACAATGAGTTAAAAATGAAAGTAAATAAGCTTAGAACAGAAACTGGACATTTTGAAACGTTTAAAAAAAAAAGCTGTGTTTTTATTGAAAAATCAATTTTTTCATCTAAAATTATGAATCTTGTAACCGATTAGATGCAAATCAACATAAATGTATGGAAAATCATTCTTAGGTTGCGTCGTTTCAGTTTGCGTCATGTTTCTCCGGTCCCAATAAGTGACGCAAACCGGGGTATTGGCGTATTAATTGAATCACTAAGGGCCATTATTGCAATTCGGCTTTAGTTATAATTAGCATTTTATCGGATGGATAAACAGTTTTTCATTATTACAACTTTAATTTAACCTAAAAGTGTGGGATATCTTACTGGCAAGTTCATTCATTCATCCTCTAACTTTTATCGGCACACATTTTCATAGGCTGCCATACTTGCTTCTTTATCAAGTAAACACCATGACGTATCTAACAAGTGAACTCACTAGAGCACATGACCTTACTCGGCAAACTTAGTGGAGTGATGAAATTATCAGAATTTCGTCACTATATGGAGCTTTCCTTCTTTACGGTATTGGACATTTCGTTATAGAGCTACCTGCGCTGATAATTCCACCCATCTTTCAAAATTTTGTGACAACTGTAGTGTAGTTTCTACAACAAATTTATTATTGTTGTAGACTTCTGTGTACCTATTGAAAATGATAATTTTTATTTTACAGGCAAGTTGTAATAATGAAAAATTGTTGCAGGTCAGTTTATCGATCCCTTCTGCTAATCATGCCAGTAACTATCTTCCACTTTACTGCTGAATTGTAATAGTGGCCCTAAAAGCAGCAGAGGATTTTACATTTCGAAAATGTTACATTGTATTGTCACCTACTGTGAGTGTACAACTTTAAAAATTTTAGATATTACAATAAATTTAGCTAAACATATCTACTCTTTACATTAAGTACTTTTATAACACGTACACTCACAAATATGCATATGTAAATACAATTCTTTAGCAAATTATACTAGTGACAATCAATGAGAGAGTGACATTGAAAGAGTGAAATAGGAAATATTTTTGTACTAAATATAAAAGCGTGTGGGTGTAAATCATGTTTATTTATAAAAAAAATATATATACACATATATGTATATAAAAAGAAATAGAAATCAGAATTAAAAAGAAAAGAATAGGAGAAACAACAATAACAAAACTTTCATTGCAAAATAAAATAATGGAGGAGGTCAATGACAGTTTGTAATTAGATTATATTTGTATTTCTTTATTATGTGTTTGGGGTCATCACATCAATTAAACCAAGACAAAAGACATTTAAAGGAATACCTACACTATGTTAGTCGTAGTTTAAGGTCGTCCTTGTCGACTGACAACAACCTTTGTATCGATCTTTTTAGACACAGTATAGTAAATTAATTTTTGTTTGAGTGATACCGTGCGCGAATATGCTTACAGGAAAGTAGTTTTCTAATTATATGTTATGTATGCTTTTTAACATTTAAAAGCAATTCAATAATTTCTTTTAATTCCTCTCGACAGTGCTCGTATATGGCGTATGTAAAATATAAATTTATATTCTAATAAAATATACCTGCCTGTTCTGTAAATCGAGTCGATTTACATACACATACCTAATGTTTTCACATGTTTCTTCCTATTTTATGTAATTTTTCTACTGATGACACTAAATTGATCGAATGATGGTACACAGAAAAAAAATAGACAAGAATTATATTCAATAAAACCATGTTATTAAAAAAATATGAATTTCAATAACATTTATCTTTAACATAATAAAATATTTCGTTGTAGGTATTTCTTTTCCATGCCGGTTATTTCTTTTCTTTTTATACATAAGTACTTAAAACAAGTTGTATCCCATAAAAAAATAAATGGGATATGGCTCAGCTAGAGAGTGTATGCTTTACGTCCGGAAAGCCCGGGTTCGTATTCCAGCCATGTCAACATTTTTTTAATTTATATATATATATTTTTATTTTGAAATAATTTTGTTATCAATATAGGGGAATTCTTTATCACAGGAAATTTGAAAAAAATTATTGAATACCGGGATTTTTGTTATCAAAAACGAAACTTATTTTTTTCTGTGTAAGTGGAACAAAATGAGTTAGGAACATTTTGCAATGATGTTGAAATATGTTGACAGTTCAGCCCTGTATAATTCTTGTGGGAAAATTTCACCATCATCGCAAATTGATGGTAGATGTTAGATGTTGTTAAAGCTGTTTTTAGACTATTATACAAGCTGTTCGACTTCTGCACAAAATGTTACCCTGATATAATGTGTTGTTATTGCTTTTTTAAAACTTTTCATAAACTCATTAGATCAGGGTTGCATTTTCTACAGAAGTCGAACGGCTTGTGAGATAGTGTAAAACAGCTATACAGCCCAATCATGAATATTCCCTAGGAATTTCTTTCCCACGTAAAACATTCCTCCAATCATAAACCCCGCGGGAACAAAAATATGAAACAGTGGCATCATTGAATATCAATGGCAGCGTTTTGCTTCTTGACTTTTATTTATTTAGTGTTTTTTGTGCAAAAATAACTAAAATTTATGTTTTAATTAAATTTAAAGTAAAATTAAATAAATAAGTTAATAAAAAATTAATAACAAAGCTGTACGAGCATTTGTGAAGGAAATTGGCGCTATAGAAGAAAAAAATCGTGCAAGCTTCTATTTGCTGCATTTATGGAAATGGATCCATTACAGTTAAAAAATGTTCTATTTGTGCTTTATTTGTGGTATTCGACCTACAAGAACAATAAAATATTTTATTATTGATAGAAATTTTGTTTTATTTAAATATTACTTCGATTTTTATGTTCTGTTTTTGCAAGTGAAAAATTTCAAATGCATTGAGTAAGAAACCTACTTTTTTCCCCATCGAATTTTTCCGAGGGAATTTTTATTCATAATAGGAGAAAAAGGAAAAGTGAAAAATCTCGCACGGAATTTTTGATTGTGATTGGGCTGATAAGTAAGAAAAACATATTCGAATAATCACCCCTATCGCGAATAACAAGTGAAATTAATGTTCCCATGAAATTTCCATTTCAGTTCTTAGTGAATGTAAATAAGGAAGAAGCTTAATAAAATAAATTAAAAATCAAATAAATTTTTGTTAAAAAATAAAAAAAATGTACTGCTAAGAATTGGAATAATCTGTTTTTCCATGAAGAATCTAAACAAAATCGAATTGTTCGTCCAGGATGGCTAGATGTTAAGATAAATGTGTTATGTGTGTATTAAGATAAATGAACACTATTTACTGAATTTGTCCTGAAAATAAATATGTATAAGCTTGAATATTTAATTGGAAGGATAAAATAGCAATTACATGATGTATTCAACCATTTCGCCTGCTAAAATAAAGTGAACAAAAACAGGGGAAAAGGGAAAAAATAAGGGGAATTTTTCGATTTTTTATTCACGATCGCAAAAGAAAGGAAAGGGAAAACATTTCGAGTTAAAAAAATATTCACGATAGGGGTGAATACGAAATTAAAGTCTAAATCACTTGTGTTGTCAACTTCTTTGAATTTAATACACTGAAAAGAGTCCCATGCAGCATATACACAAATTACGAAAATATACCTACGAAATTTATGAATATATACAAAAAAAAAAAGTTAAAAAGAAAATGCTTAACCCAAATGCTCACGTTCTTCGCATTTAAAACCAAGTACTCTAGTAACTGAATCAACAGAAAAAGAGTTTTTCGAACACTAGTGCATTTTTTCTAATACATCTCTACACAGCGGTAAAACTTACGAGGCATTCACTAAATAGGCCTTTTTACAGACCTTCCAAGACCTGAATTTAAGATCAAAAACTAATTATTTTCTGCCTTCTAAGGATAGGCCTTCTAGAAGGCCTCTACACTGGTTTCCTGTGGAAGGAGTATTCTATTTTTAGATTTTTCGTTTTGTTTAATAAAAAAATGTTCTTTAGAAATAACAAACATTCTCGTATTCTTTTTTCGCCAATAATTTGTATATAAGACTGAAATTTACGTATAAGAGGCATCATACACGTTTGCTATTTTGTCGTTTATGTTGCAGCTACTACATCATGTTCAGTTCGTTCCTAATAAATACACGAAGGCCTTACAGAAGGCCTCTTTACTCCTTTCGTTTACCGCTGGTTACATGCATCTGTACATATGTACATGTGCGAATATAGTTTGCATTAATAAAACTATTCTTCGTGTTCTACTTAAAATTTTGAATATGATTTCATATTTATTTTTTGCCATTATTTCTACGTGCGTGCTCTACATTTCGAATGAGGGAGACAGTGTGTGTGTGTGAGTGTGTAGTTTTCTTCTTGTAATTGTAAGGCACGTATGTATTTATCCAGCGTTAAAATGAAGGAGTAAAGAGGCCTTCTTTAAGACCTTATTTAGCAGGCTCTAGTACTTCCATTCCAATTGCATATTCATATATTTTTTAAGCGCGATGCCATTGCTGACCAAGACCTTCCTCGACCCATTACTCAAAAGGCCTGATTGAAAGCATTCTTTAGCTGGCCTATTTGCAGGTCATACGTGGCAGGCCTGATAGAAGGCCTGGTCTAGGAAGGAGGTCTTTTAAAAAGCAAATGGAGTTACACATTTTTATCTGGATATTTTTATAGCGGCTTCTCTATTTTTGATTAATGTGATTTCTTATTTCGAACTCTTTCCTTTCATCCATTATAAATTTTTTATACAATGACGCTAAAGTTCATGTATTTATTGAGTTGGAATTGGACATGATATAGTAGCTCCAATATAAATGACAGCAGCAAATAGCAGCATGTATGATGCCTCTTGTACGTAAATTTCAGTCTTATAGTATACAAATTATTTGCGAAAAAATAATACGAGAATGATTGTTATTTATTTCTAAAGTACTTTTTTATTAAACAAAACGAAAAATCTAAAAATAGACCACGCCTTCCAAAAGAAGGGAGAACGAATGTATCGGATCATTTAGAAACAAGTGTAGAGGCCTTCTAGACAGCTATCCTGAGAAGTCAGAAAAAAATTAGTTTTGGATCTTATTTCAGGTCTTTGAAGGCCATTAAAAATGCCTGTTTAGTGAATGCCTCGTACGTTTTATAACTGGGTATGTATATGTGGATATATGTATGTACATATGTATGTATGTATATAATGTTTCAAATTTTCTTCAAAACGATGCTGATACAATAAATATATTTTTCATATTAAACACAGAAAAAAATAGGAAGTTCAAAATCTTCTTTAAAATAGAAATAATTTTTAATTATAAATAGATAAGTATGTATGTAGTATATGGGCACGCTTCATACCGATTTCATGATTTTTATACTTAAGTACATACTTTCAAATCCGGAAAAAATATTTTTTAAAACTTAGTACTTTCAAGTAAAAGTTGCCCAATGAAAATAATGTGCCTGTCCCACGATGTCGACAAGTCGATGTCGTTCTCTTGCCGACATCGTGGGACAGGCCCTATACCTTTTGCAATCAGGTTTACCAGATTTAACGATATCTTATCGCCGAAAAATCCCCTGATCCCCAACTCGAAATTTTCATCCACAGCCTCGAAAATAAATCACTGATTCGGAACTAAATTCCTTAAATAGGAAACGCTGGATTGCGCCACGGATATTTCGATCTGTTACATATATTTTGTATTATTTTTTTCATTTGATGAGTTATCGATGGTTTTTATACCACCTTGGCAAATTTTTTTTCACAATTTTATGCCGCTCCTAGGCATAGGTAATAAATATGCAACTAAAGGTGGAGGCACATACCACGCGTTACGCGGCAACGCTTTTCTTACTTTTCGAACTTTTAACGCTTTAAGAATGGCAAGTTACACACCACGCTTTTGATGCTCTTCTGCTTATACAATTTCAAGCCTTTGCCGGCTATATTTTGTCTTGCCTTTAAGTTTTATTTTTTTTATATATTTAATGCAGTTTTCATCAATTTTTTAATAAAAAAATTAATTTCTAATAATTTATTTCCATTAAACAAACAGTATAGCATATGAATCTGGCAGCACTACTTGTCATTTTGTATACGACGCTTGAAAGTTAAAGAATGTTCAACTTTTTGCGAGTTACGCGCGTCGCAAACTTCGCTTTGTATCTTGACTTATGGAAACACACTATTTCAACTTTTTTGACAGAAGTCTGTAACGCATTAGCGTATTTAACGCATGCTATGTACCTTTACCTTAACTTCTCTACACCTCTAGCCCACAAACACGAGTTTTTTTTTGTCGAATGGGTAAGACGTATAGTGCAAACACGCTTTAATAAGCGACACGCCTTAATATGCGACTTAAAATGGTGAATTTTTGAAAAACAAAGGCGAATTCATAACAGGTGGCGTTACCAGCACAGCTAATTTTTCAAGGAACTGCCAAAATTCCATTATAAATTTTTTTATTTAAATAAATTGAAAAAATTTTAATGTAAATTTGTTAATTCTTTTTACAATTGCTTGAACAAAAAAGTTGCTTTGTTGTATCAATTCGCCGATGACTGACTATCAATAAGGTAGATCTACCTTGGGAAAACTTAAAAAAATAAAATTTTTCAAATCCAATGAAATTTAATTATTTTGGCCTGAGTTCGGTTTTAATTTAATTTTTCAATTAAATTATATTTTTATTTAGAGATAAATGTGAAGCATGTAGGGTTGAACTGACGGAGGGTTGAACTGACTGACGTTTCGATAGCTCCCGCTAATCTCTTCAGAGTTCTTATCCGCGTAGACCACTCGACCAAAGTCGGTGGTTTGCAGTCAAATTAAATTAAAACCGAACTCAAGCCGAAGTAATTACATTTTTTTGGATATAAACCCATACAGCCAGCCCCCTTATTCCGTAATTCGCTAAAGCTAAAGACAAATCTCGATCGCAAAAATGCTGAACAAATACCAAATTAAAAATTTTTGGCGATGATTATTCAATGTAGACAAAAATTTGCAGCTACATATGGGCATTTCCACAGGAAAGTCCACTTTCTGTCACGTTCGTCACCAAGAAAGTAAGTTTGCTTTTCAGAATCAAGTGGTTAAATTTTTCCTAAACTTTTACTAGCGGTAGAACTACTTATGGGCTACACAAATATATGAAGAAGTAAAAAAAAAACTTACGTTGCTTTAAAAAAATCAACATAATTGCTTGGCGTCGAACGTGACAGAAAGTGGACTTTCCTGTGGAAATACCCATATATAAAAATGAATCTATGTTTGTATGTTCCTTATAGGACGCCAAACGGCGAGCGATCGTTGTGAAATTTCGGAACTATCTTATTGACGACAGGAAAATTCCAATAGGCAATTTATTTTGGGAAATTTTGGGGGGAAAGGGTAACCCCCCCATACGAGGTAATTTTTAATTTTCCTATATCTGTACAACTATAAGAGTAAAGCTCTTTAAATTCGATTTGCGTTATTATTAGAATAACATGCAACTTCCAAGAAAATATTGGTTACGAGGGGGAAGCGGGTACCCCCTTGCGAGGTAATTCTTAATTTTCCTTTACATATCTGTACAACTATAAGAGTAAGGCTCTTTAAATTCGATGTGTGTTATTCTTAGACAAACATGCAAATTCCAGCAAAATAGTGTGGTATACGAGGAGGGAAACAGGTACCTCCCATACGAGGTAATTCTTAATTTTCCAATATCTGTAAAACTATAAGAGTAAGGCTCTTAAAATTCGATATGTGTAATTCTTAGAATAACTTCCAACTTCCTGCAAAATATTGGTGGTATACGAGGGGGAAACGGGTACCCCCATACAAAGTAATTCTTAATTTTCCTATATCTGTACAACTATAAAAGTAAAACTCTTTAAATTCGATTTGCTTATTATTAGAATAACATGCAACTTCCAAGAAAATATTGGTTACGAGGGGGAAACGGGTACCCACCATACGAGGTAATTCTAAAATTTCCTATACATATACGTACAACTATAAGAGTAAGGCTCTTTAAATTCGACGTGTGTTATTCTTAGACAGACATGCAAATTCCAGCAAAATAATGGTGGTATACGAGGGGCGAACGGGTACACCCCCGAGGTAATTCTTAATTTTCCTATATATGTAAAACTATGTATAAGAGTAAGGCTCTTTAAATTCGATATACAGAATAATTCGTTTATAAGCCACACCGCTTATAGTAGAATTTGCGATATATTTCAAAATGTTAATTTGTCTGTCATTTGTAAGTAAAAGAGGTACCTGCAAAATATTTTTTATATAGCCCATTAGCTCTATAGTCCATTTTCGCTTATACACCACCAAGATGTGGTTTGAAATATCTTAAATATATGCAAGTTATGGCAGATATATTCCAAAATGCAAAAGTCAAACATAATAGATTTTTTAATGATAATTTTATAAAAATATTACTTACCTACATTGAAGTAGAAATTATTTTTATTTTAGCAATCTTAATTGCAATATTTATGAATTGAGTAGATAAGGAAGTTATTTCTAAGCGTTAGTTTTATTTTTTCTATTGTTAAAAGAAATAATTATATAGAGATTCGCATATAAGCCAAAAATTGGCTTGTATAAAATTCAAGATATAGTCCAATTCGCGTTATAGTCCACAAATAGCGTGCAAATGAGGCAGTGGACTATAAGCGAATTTTACTGTATTACCATATTTACACTATGCAACTTTGTTGCATGCAATTTTCATTTTAGAAATGTACACATTTTGTATTTCTTCTCTGTCTTTCTCACTGAGAAAAGAGAGTTGCATGCAACAAAGTTGCACAGTGCAAATATGGTATATGTATGTTATTCTTAGAACAACATGCTACTTCCACCAAAATAATGGTGGTATACAGCAATACTTGGGCACAACAATGGGGTAACGAAGCACACCGGGTGGGGCTAGTATTCATATAAAGTTTTTGTTTTAAAGAATTTTAATTTTTGAAAACAGCGAGGACAAGAACCATAAAGAAACAAAAAGCCATTCGAAGCGCTATTATTTTTCAAGTTACTGGTATGTAAGTTTGTATTTCTAATGCAAACATTGTTGGTAAAATATCTATTATGTATAATAAAGAATTTATTACAAATACATTTTTCCAACGTTATTTTCTTTTTCATAATAAATGCCGTTAAATATTATTTATCATCGTTTTACACTTCTTGCCAAAAAGAACACATTTTTCGATTTATATAAACCATAATAAAAAAAATACTTGTCGATCAAGCATATGTTTCTGTCAACTTATCTTAAAATATGCAATTGTTGCTTCTTTAATAATTTAAGAAAGTCATGAATTTATAAAAAGCAAAAAAAAAACACAAAGACAGATGTTTTAACCGCAACAAACGTAAAAAATACATAAAATTATAGACAATTCACTGTTTTTTTTCTTTCTTTTCAATACAAATAATAAATACACGAATAAAAATAAGAAACCTGTATATAATACCTATAAAAATGTGTTTCTTTAAGAAGACGACGACCTTAAAAAGATTTTTAGGTATAAATGAGTAACCTTTGAAACTGGTTTTCGTTTTATAATATCTTTTATTTATTTTGTTATTTAGGCAGGCAGGCAGGCAGGCAGAAGCAGGCACAAGCTAAATAAGATGCACTTTATAAAAGAAGAAAAAAAATAAAATAAAATGATTGTAAACTGAAGTGTAGACTTCAAGTGAAAAATAATACAGAAAAAGTTTAGCTCGTGCTACACGCTGCTGTCTATGCTACAGGAGTAACAAAAAAAAAGTGCCCTATAAAGGTACTTCCCTGGTTGAAGTCGGTTTTTCTTAACTAGCCCAACAATTTCTTTAAAAGTATCAGTGATGGAAAATACAGATTTTGGAATGGTACTGAACTTGAACTTAAAACGTACTTGTATCACCTTAATGGTACTTTTTTCAAGAATTTAAAAAAGTATACTTTATGGGGACTTTTAACTGAAACATATTATTTTGCGAAACTTCTTTTAGAGACAATAAAAATTTTATATATTTTACTCGTTTTAGGGGAATGCACCGTTCCCCCACCATATAAAAAGAGTAAAGTAAAAATAAAACAAGAATAAAACAACTGCATATGTATCAACGTTTATCATTTCAAAAACTTCAGAATCAAAATCTTCTGAATAATCAGTTAATGCAATTTTGTTGTACATGTTGTTTGTATTAAAAAGTTTTCGCTTTTGAGAAGAAAACTCTGCAATACGTTCGAAAGAAAAAACTGTTCGAATTTGTATGTTATTTACAATGCAATTCGAAAGCATTTTCTTTCGAGATTTTGTACTAGATTAAAGAAATATGTTGCGTTTTATCTTTAATCTATTACAAAATGTCAAAGTTGAGGTCGAAAAACGCCAAAAACAATAAGGCCCCAAAATATATGTTGGTTGGGTCACTGGCATCTTGAAATGATTTTGATGCAGAAGAAATAGATTTCAAATCCCCAAAAATCTCCAGCGAAAAAGTGCTTTTCCCCAAAAAATCCCCTAATGATTTTCACGAAATTTTTATCCCCAATCACCAAAAAAATATCCTATATTTTGGGACAAATCCCCAAAAATCTCCAGCAAAAAAGTGCTTTTCCCCAAAAAATCCCCTGATGATTTTTACGAAATTTTTATCCCCAATCACCAAAAAATATCCTATATTTTGGGACAAATCCCCTTAACTGGGAACGCTGATTTGAACATAATTTTTTTCATTATTTCCGTAGTTTTGTCTAGATCTTGAAACTTTTCGGGTTAGTCTTCAATCTAAATATTTAAATTCCTGAGTTATGTTCTAGTTATTAACTGCCTGTTCGCCGATATCGAAGGAGTTATTTCTTTCGCACAATTACATTTAAAACAATAACAACATATTTGAATTGGTTTTTGCTTTAAATGTAATTTGGGCGAAAGAAAGAACTCCTTCGACATCGGCAAACAGGCAGTAAATTAAAAAAAATTTAATACTATCAGCCCAATAATGAATATTCCCTACACTGAAAATAATCCATGCAACATTTTACGAAAAAAACTTTCGTAGTTATTTTTTTCGTATCATATACGAAATTTTCGTACATTCCACGAAAAAAGTTTTAGTCTAGAATTTTATTATTTTACGAAAGTGACGAAAACCATTTATTTACTTTTTTCGTAGAATGTACGAAACTTTCGTACATATTACGAATTAGGTTGAGTCCAGAATTTTATTATTTGACGAAAGTAACGAAAACTTTTCGTAGTTATTTCTTTTTGTAAAATATACGAAACTTTCGTACATATTACGGAAGAAATTTTTACACCAGAATTTTATAGTTTTACGAAAGTAACGAAAACATTTACTAGTACGTTTTTTCGTAAAATATAATAAAATTTCGTACATACTACGAAATCAATTATGGACTATATAAGTTGTTCTAAAATTATTGGATCATATAAAATTGGGCGCTAAGTGACCCGTATACATATAAGTTGTAGATAGCGTTACCGTTGAAAATTTTCAAAAACGGGCACAAAAAGAAGATTTTGATAATAAAAGGGGCACAAAAATGGGATTTCTGAGAAAAAACTTTAATAACACGAAAAATGTAAAAAAAGTTGTTTAATTTTTTCGTAAAACACAAAAAATATTTAGTAATACTCTCTAAATATTACTTTTTTCTCTTTTCTACGAAACTCTTTCGTATTATATAAAAAATTATTTCTTAAAACACAAAACATACTTCGTAAAATAAACACAAAAATTTCGTTCGTTTCGTACATTTTACGAAAGAATTTGTGGTGCGAAATTACAAAACATTTCGTAAAATATACGAACGATTTCGTTCATATGTTGCATGGTTTTTTTTTCAGTGTAGGAATGACTTTCCCACGGAAAACACGTTTCTCGAGAAAAAAAACTCCTCAAATGATAAACTCCGCGGGAACAAATATATGAAACAGTGGCATCATTGAATATCAATGACGGCGTTTTGCTTGTTGACATTTATTTATTCAGTGTTTTTGTGCACAAATAAAAAAAAAATCACGTTTTAATTAAATTTAAAGTAAAATTAAATAAATAAGTGAATGAAAAATTAATAACAAAGCTGTACGAACATTTGTGAAGAAAATTGGTGCTGTGAGAAGAAAAAACCGTGCAAGATTCTCTTTGCTGCATTTATGGAAATGGATCCATTAGAACTAAAAAAATATTCTGTTTGTGCTTTATTTGTGGTATTCGACCTACAAGAACAATAAAATATTTTTTAATTGATAGAAATTTTGTTTTATATACATATGTAAATATTACTTCGATTTTTATGCAAACTCCCTTCTGTTTTGCAAGTGAAAAATTTCGGTGGAAAAACGAAGTTCAAATGCATTGAGAATACCTACTTTTTTCCCCATCGAATTTTTTCCGAGGGGATTTTTATTCATAATAGGAGAAAATGGAAAAGTAAAAAAAAAACTCCCACGGAATTTTTGTTTGTGATTGGCGGTATATATAAGTACATAACTTGAAATAACAACAACTTTTCATATATTAACTCCACTTTTCGCAATGTACGATTAAAAGTTAATGGAGACTTTAACGGCAAGTTCGGCATACAAAACTTGCCATTAAACTCCCCGATTAAGAGTTAACGTGAACTTTAATGGGAAGTTCGGCATACAAAACTTGCCGTTAAAGTCGACGTTAGCTTTTAATCATACATTGTGAAAAGGGCAGTAAGACAGTAATAAAGTTCAGCCAGTGGTTAGACAAAATTTAGTTTCATGTTTGTTGCTTTTGCTATCATTTGGCACTCACATCTCTTGGCCCGTGCCTATGCGGCTATAAAGATCCGTATGTATATCCTTTTGTTTATATTGTATATTCTTTTTGCTTTTATTTCACTCAAAATAAAAATGCTGAGGATTTACATAAGTTCTAAATATTTTCTTTAGCAATAATGCCAGGAAAAGTTTTACTGCCAGTTTTTGTAAATAAAATGAAAATTTTCGTTAGGAACTTTGAATTGAAAACAAAAACAAATTTGAGTTTTTTTTTATTGTTGCTTCAATATAATAAATTCCCTAACGAAAATTTTTATTTTATGTACAAAAGCAGGCAGTTAATATTTTCATTTCGAGTGAAACGGGCTATTGTCCCACTGGACGTAAGAATGTAGACGTTTACAATCTAAACTCAGGGCTGAATTCTGCCAAGAGTACAATTGAACTACTTTCAATTTCATTTCAGATCAATAAACAGCGTGGGAGTCAAACTAGCCTCCTATAACAATGAATTTTAAGTTGAACCGATTTGTTTTCTTCAAATAAAGAAATCAAGAGTTTCTGGAACTTGTTTTTGAAAAGAATAGGTTAAAAACTAATAAACCAAAATAAAATTTAAGTAGTTTTTGGAAAAGTTTTTAATTTTACTATAATTTTGGTTAGTATTTTTAACGTTACAGATTCGAAAAAGTACTTTTTATGTCGTGGAGGTACTGCAATATTTTTTAAAAGTACAATAGTACTGAATTTTCCATCACTGAAAAGTATTAAACAAGATTGTTAAACTGTTGCTTGAAGTTAAATACTAAATATGTCCAGACAGGTGTTTTTTTCAAGTACGAGGAGGGAGGGCCTGCCTGCTATAAAGTAAATCTACCCCTTTTATCAAAACATAAATTTAATGCCGCTTCTTACAATACGGTTTCTTGTAAATATTACAATTTCCTAGTTAGGGGAATACAGACAGACAGACACAATAATAATATAAAAAAATCAATAAAAACATGGATAAGACATCTTTAAATGCAAAATGTTTAATATTTTATTGATGACTTTTTTTGTCCTTCTTGTCTTTATATCCGTTTCAGTGTCAAGTTTATTATAACAAGAACAAGTGTATATTATATTCAATTTAAGTTTATTATAACGTTTGTGATGTTCGTAATAGAAGAAAGTTGAATAAGTCTGGTACATGTTTCTTGTAGCACCTTGCAAAAATTATTGGTCTATGTGGTCCATTTTAGCTGATCTGGACTACACAGAAAAAAATTGACAAGAATTATGTTCAATAACAGCATGTTATTGATTAAAAAAATATGAATTTCAATAACATTTGTCATTAACTTAATACAATATATCGTTGTATGCATTTCTTTCCCATGCCGGTTATTTCTTTTCTTTTCATACATAAAACAATTTTTATCTCATAAAAAAAACAAGTGGGATATGGCTCGGCTGTAGAGAGCATGCTTAACGTCCGAGAATTCCGGGTTCGTGTCCCAGCCATGTCAAAATTTTTTACATTTATTTATATATTTTTTAAAATAATTTTGTTATCAATATAGCGGAATTCTTCATCATCTGGTCTAAAAATAATCGAGTTAAAAGCCAAAAGGCAAAATAAAGGAGAGATTACCCCACCTCTGCATGCGCATTTTGACATTTCACTATTACCCAGCAAAAACTTTTATGACTTTTGTAATCGGTAGTACTTTATTAATGGGTTACAAAGTAATGAGTGTTACTTATTTATCTTATTACTATGCCTTAAATTAGAAGTACTAATTAGTTTTTAATAAAATTAGTACATATATTTCTACTTATCTGAGGATAGTTATAATTTGTTGTTATGTATTAATCAAATAAGTAGACAACCACTTGTTAAGTCAGCATGTGTTTGTACATGAAAACTAATTTTTGTCGCTTAAACTTTTAAGTCAACGATAGCTGAGTGAGTAGAGTACTTGTCTTCAAATGTGACCGAGCACAGGACCCAGATGGGTCAAAAAAAATATAAATAAATAAATAAAAAATTAAAAAATATATATAAATAAAATATAACGTGTATAAATAAAACTTTTTTAAATTTTAATTTGTTTATTTGACTACTTATTTGTTAACTTCAAGTAAGCCAAATAATAACTAGTTAATTGCTGTAATAATGTAAATACATTTGTAAGGGGTACCCCTTATTTTTGGACTTCTCAAACAAAAATAAGTTGTTATCGAGTCAAATTGTAATTACTTACTACTTAAATCCTCATATACTTTTTTGCCTACCAGTAAGCAAAGTTTTGATTGGGTAACTCTACTTAGCTTTATTTAAAAAAACGGGAAATCTTAAAAGCCTTAATAATTGCCTTTTTGTGATCAAGTTCATCAATCGTGTTCTTCATATTTTGTACTCTTTTTAGTTTATGTTTCGGAATTCTTTTTAACTTATCCCAATCGGTTCTCCTCGGGTTTCTAAAGATACCTTCCATTTGCCGATCAAAAATTTAAACTTCTCGTTTACAAGGTTAATGTCCAGAACCTCTTTCCATATACTAAAATTGTCCGACCTCGGAAATATAAATAATTGTTTTATTAAGGTTAATGCAATCTTAAATATGCTCTCCTCTGTGATAAGATTGAGACCAATGGAAATTTCTTTCATAAACCTTTTATAAACATTCGATAGTTTATTATGAATAAGGCCATTAAATTACAAAGCACAAATTTTCGTCTCTCTGCCGCGTCTGCCTGTCTGTCTGGACATGCATCACGCAAAACCCACTGTATTGATTTTGATAAGATTTTATATGTTCTTACATGTTAGTACCTTGGTTAACATGTAAGATAAAATATCACATTTCCAAGGGAAAGTACAAAAAATCGAAAGTGTGGCAATCTTACTGATATAAATATTACTGGAAGCACCTTGTTTTTGTTTTTAACGTTGGTAGCACTGTTTATTTTTAAGAAAGTAATAAACTGAAATTTAAGAGCGCGAAGCGGTTCTTTTATTAAAGAACAAACACTTGCACTTTCGATCAATTAAAAAATATGTATGTACATACACACGATGTATGTATATCTGTATGTAAGTGTGCATTTGAAAACGTAGGTATAAAGTGGGTGTGCAGTACTCAAAATAAAGCTTTAAAATGCCGCCTTGGAAATAATATCTTATCAACCAAGTTCTTATCTGCATTCCATTTGACCTCGTTTTTAACTAGTTTGTTGAAATCTAAATATTTTAAAATTTCTAATTCTTCCTAATTATTTTACTAAATACATATTAATCTGCTTAAAAATAATATTTGCAGCGACACTTGTTTCTTTAATAAAATAAAATGTTTAAACTGAGTGTGTGTCGCTTTCGTGTTAAGTTATTTTGACTGTTTATTTTAATTTTATATCTACAATATTTTTTTTTTTGTTATTTCTTAACCCCCTCTCGGTTTTTCGTTTTCAATGTTGACATTACATATAATCTTATTTTCAATTTGTTTTCATCACACTAATATTTTTTCATGTTAATTTTTTATTTTTTTTTGCGGTCAATGTATTCATGTGGCATTTGCATAAAAGCATGACCGTATGTAGGCAAGACCGGTCGGTCGGTCGGTCAGTCGTCCATCAGTCCTCCGCACGCATTTTGACTTTAAACGAAATAATTGTAAATTTTTATTTTTATGACACACATACATAAATTTATTAAAACATTTAAGAAAAAGAATAATAATAAAAAAAAGAAAATAAAAATAAGAAGCGTGTGGTTTTAGAAAAAAGGAAATACACAAAGTTTTAAAAAAGTATGTCACATGAAATGGGCTTTGAGTCATTGCAAAATTTTATACTCACACACAAATGTCACATGTGTATAGCAAAATGTGTGTTATATATAAATAACTTTAACTTAGAATTGCACGCAAAAGGCTTTAAATACAGAAATATCAACAGATTATTCATAATATATTAATAATGTATAGTTTTTAATAGTGTATTTACATCTGAGCTATAAACAGGTTATAAGTTGTTTATCATCATAAAGTAGTTGAAGAAATTTGTTTAGCCATACCGAATCCAAAACATACATATTTATAAATACTTAACGAAATAAATATACTACTTGAATTAGACCATTATCATGGTAACCAAGATTGTCGGGATGTGTTGGCTTAAGTGTCGGCTGGGTTTCCTATCGCAAAGCAGCTGCTGCTATAGCACACCATTGGTCTTTCATATGTAGTACCTGTCTTGGGATAATAAAAATTAAAGGCCTTCACAACCGACGGTTAACCTCCCTCCACCCACCTAGTTCCCTTCCTAATACCCCTTCTCTGCACCACTTGAAAGGTTAAGATGATTGGTAGCTGTCCGTAATAGTCCTTCTCTCCGCCATTTGGAAGATTAATATGATTGGTAGCTGCGCCGAGTACCTGAATGGCTAGTTAGTGTTTAAGGAGGACTAGTCAGTAACACATTCCCTCCGACACTGGCCGGTTGTAACTGCTTGCCTAGTCCGCGTACGCGGCCACTGCGCTGATGGTTAATTTCCTTACAAGCATACTCGTGGGAACAATATATGGATTGGGACAAAAATAATAATAAACAACAACACCAGAGAAGGAAAAATTCTCGTCAGAGAACGATCTTCTTGCCTCTAGACAGGAGACATTAGTCGGTCTATCGAATGGTGAGAGCAAAAGCTACAGTACACCACTATCTGCACAACAAATTATAACAAATACACCAATATAAAAAAATTCCCCAGCAGTAGTCGAATCCGACAGCCAGTCGTAGGTAAAACCTAAGAAAAGAGGTATTAGAAAGACATTGTAAAATCAAAATGCAAGGCCGTCGTCATGCTGGACAAGATTGTCAGGAATGCTGCGAATCGAGTAACCCATGAGCGAGACGCTGAGGATAAGGTAAGTTACTCACCCCTATCGCGAATGTTATGGGAATAAGTTGTTTGGGAGTAAACGTGTATTCCCATTCCCAACAAATTGCTATCGCGAATTTTTTGGGAGTAAAAAGTCTATTAAGAATATCATGGGAGTAATAATTTCTATTTTGAATTGTTTGTTTTGATTTATAAATAGTTTGCATGCTTATATGTAAAAGAAAAGTCTATTTTGTGAAGAAAAGTGTTAATTTAAAATGAATAGTGTTTATTTGCGTTTCCTGATTTTGGAAGAAGAAAATCAATCCACGGAACGATTGCAGCGAAGACATATACGCGATGAATCAGATCCGCTATCGTTAACGGAGGCAAGGTAAAAGTCCTAAAGATTTAAATGTGTTTGTCTCTAAATCAAATGTTTTTGACAGGTTTCAGGAATATTATAGAATTAACAAAGATGCTTTCCAATTCCTACTGCACGTGTTGGAAGAAAACTTGCCTCCTAGAGGTAAAATGTTCGCGGTACCCACCGTAGTGAAATTGGCTAGCACCTTAAGATTTTTGGCGGAAGGCAGCTACCAAAAGGGGGTGGGCAGACAAATCGATGTCGGCTTAGCACAATCTACATTTAGTGAAGTGCTAGCACAAGTTTTAGTGACATTAGAAAAAGTTTTGTGCCCCCAGTGGATTGTGTGGCCATCTTTTGATGAAAAGAAAGAGATTTCACCATACTCTGGCTGCGCGGACATGGCTTCCACCAAGCAAGTACTTTGATCTTTATTAATACTCCTTCAATAAAATAAGTTTAATAAAGTTGGACATTTAAAAACAAATATGTAGCAACTTA
This sequence comes from Panzeria rudis, assembly GCA_956483635.1. Taxonomy (NCBI): domain Eukaryota; kingdom Metazoa; phylum Arthropoda; class Insecta; order Diptera; family Tachinidae; genus Panzeria; species Panzeria rudis. Next base: position 22,780,458 of record OY101447.1, on the reverse strand, counting down.
CATGTGTACTTCTTGTTCCCAATAACAATTTTTGTGAATTAATTTTGTAAAAGAGTTGTTGGGAGTAAATAATCGCGATGCCATATTTTTTATGTTTGTGAACGCATTCACAAAAAATTTCTATGGGAACATTCACGATAGCAAATCATAAAATTTGGGAGTTTTGTCTTGGGAACGTTCATTCGCGATAGGGGTGACTGTGTCGTGTTAGATGATTACCTAAAGTTAAAGGATTCGGTACTCTGTACGTCCCAGTCCACTACCTATTCCTCTCGCGGACGGAGGGTGGCAAATCGCCAAAAAGGAGGAATGACCTCCAGAAAATGGTCACCCTAAGTCCAAGCACGTCGCTATCCACACGGGCACCCTTTAACGAGGTAGTTAAAGACCAACTGCATATGGATCTGGCGAACAACAAGAATGGCAAAATATTCCCTATAGTAACGGCATGGGTGCCAAAGAATCCCAATTGGCCGAGATCGTAATGGATTGCGTCCACACCAATAAGGATAAACCGGCACCTCCCTTCAACTCCGGAGAGATCCACCGCAGATGCAATGTAATCAAATGTTTGCATGTCAGTAGCTGTATCGCAAAGATTAGTGATAGTTGGGATGGGTTAAGTATTAAACTCATACCGGCGGAGTTCAAGAGTCTGGTTAACGAAACTACAAAGATGGGAAAATTCTGAAGCACCATCATTCCGATGGACGACTTTTAGGTCATCCGTACTGTGTAACACGGCAGCAGCGGTAGGAGCCTGCAACTGTTGCGCCTGAGAAGGGTTGCTCTATGATGTTCTTTAGTGTTAGAGATTCTAAGGTTAATGTATTACGCCCAAAGGGTTCTGAAAAAATTGAGATAAACATCGTCGAAGCTGCAAATAGCCCCTTGTTGACATGTAGCTTACAGAGCTACCCAACATCATAGACAATAGCAATAAAAATCGTTGAAATTAATCTGAAATATTCAAAGTGTGCTACAGATAACCTAACGCACCTCTTAGCTTAGTCCAGCGGATGTAACAATTACGAAGGTCGAGCTGACTGATGGTAGGAGTTTCCTTATCGTCTCATGCTAAATGGCACGTGACAACTCAGCACCACCAAACGAAGCGAAAGCTGTAATGTCATCTATAGGTGTCAATGAAAACCTACTCCTGGGTTGTGATGCTCAATACCAGGCATACAAAATGCGGCAGCTGTTAAATGTATGACAAAGGAGAGCATATTTTAGATTTCATTAATCTCAATAAATAAACTATTTATAACTCCGGCAGTTCGTCGATTTTTATCTTTCCGAGCTCGGATAATTTTAGTGCGTGGGAAGAGGTTCTGGACCTTAACCTTGTAAGCGAAAAATTTAGGTTTTTGATCGACAAATGGAAGGTATCCGATAAGATATCTTTCTCGGATCATACTTGGAACACTTTTCGAGGTTAGATTACAAGACGAACCAAAACAATGCTTTAGAAACAGTGAGGAGAACACGATGGATGAACATGTTCGCATTGTTTTAGTCTTCAAAAAGGCTATTACTAAGATTTCCCGTTCATTAATTAAAGCTAAGAAGATTTTTGGAGCTTGGAACTCTATAAGGTTAGGAGGCACATAGAGCCTTCAACACTAGCTAAGAGAATAAATTGTGGCAGCCTCACAAGAAATCTATAAAAGTCACCAAAGGAAGCTCCAGCAGAAATTTTTGTGATTCAATAGAAAATACCAGAGATTCTGCAATGCTTCGTAAGGTTTTGGCGATGAACAATTCCTGACCAACCTTTTTCAAAAGAGCTGATTGCTGCTGCTCTGATTTCTCTGCGGAGCCACTAAACATACTTTTTAATACCAACTTCCCCGTTTATACGGACCCGGTTAGCACAAAGGATTCCATTAGTGGCACCAATACTCTCTCAATGATCAAATAGTCTTTTATCGCATAAATCACCGAGGTCCTGATGGCATCATGTCAAAGATGCTACAGAGTGCGAAAAACTCTGTTATATCCTGGATTTCTAGATTATAGGACCAGCTACGTTCCGACCAACTGGAGAAACGTAGTAGTTTGCATTCCGAAAATTGGTACGAGAAGTCATGAAGATGCAAGATATTTTCGTCCACTCATGTTTTCATCTATCCTGATCAAGACACTGGAAAGACTTATAAACTCTCATATCAGGCAACAACTCATAGGTTAGTCAAAATTCTGGGATAGTCAGCATGCCTACCTTAAGGGACGCTCTACTGAAACAGCTCTACACGTGGTGGTAAGGTTTTTAGGGAGATACCTTAAACATAACCAGTATACCTTGGCCGTCTTCTTAGACATAAAAAGTGTTTTTAATAATGCATCAGTGGCAGCCATCTAACATTCTTTTCGGGATGTAGATGTTGAGGAATAAATTAGCAACTGGATAATACTGCTAATGGCAAATGTCAAAGCTGCGCATGCAGAGGACCATCACAGGGGGGGGGGGGTGATCTCTCCTTTGTTTTGGCTTTTCGTTTTTAGCTCGATTCTTTGTATATAGACGCTGGAGGAGTCAATGTATACGCGGAAGATGTGGTGCTAAAAGTATCAGGGATGTTTATGGTCGTGATAATCGATATCATGACCAATGCATTGGGCACACTCAGCAAATGGGATACAGACGATGGTCTAGGAGTAAACCCAAACAAAGCGGATATATGTAGTACTATTTACCACAGAAACAAACGTTTGGCGCTTTGGCCTGTCGTATTGCGCAAAATATCTATAAGTTATCGTGGACTCAATACTATCACCCAGTGGTTTGTGGCAAAAAAATGGAAATAATTCAGTATCTTCGTAACTGCTGAAGCCAGTGACATGAAATTTTACATGATTATAGCTGAGGTGTTGTCCGTCTTAAGTTTGAAGAGTTTGGGGTGCTGGCTCCTTCGAGAGAGGCTCCAGGGGTTCCCAAAATCGGTAACCTCGGGAATGTTAAACTTTAAAAAAATCGCCAAAATTACATTTCTTGTCCGATTTCCAAACCCTTTCCCATTTTGGAATCTGCTATAAAAGGCCTACATTTGCCTCACTTACGGTTTGAATTTCTCTCCGATAGTTCAAAAGTTACAGGCCTTGCAAAAAAAAATTTTTGCAAATTTGGTGATCTTATTCTGGTATTTTTTAAACTGTGAAGTTGTCTTAAGTCACAAAATTATACCAAAAAATGAACAATTCAACTAAAATTTTCCAATTTATCGAATCAATTTATCTTAATGGAGTGAGAAACGGCAGCAGTTTCAATTTTACACTTAAAAAAAGTTGATTTTTTGTAAATTTTTTGTCAAAAAGTTACTATCAGTATTTTGATTATAAAAAATAAGTTTCTTCAAAGACCTTAACCAAGTTAACATGATTTGGATAAAGGACAAAAAAACCAAGCTAACAAGCTAAAAAGCTAAGCTCTATCTATAATAGTTCGCCCACAGTAACCCCTAGAATATGATCATTTTAAAAAATATTTTTCATGTTTGCATGAGTGGTACAAAAATTGCAAAGCTGCGATCTTGGCTTCTCAGCCGGAATTTTAAAACTATATTTGATAGCAACTTTCCATAATGGCCCCCGCGACTAGTATAGCCAGGAGAGGAAAAATACTGAAAAAAGTCAGATTTTCATGTTACTCGTAAGTGAGGCAAATGTAGGCCTTTGATAGCAGATTCCAAAATGGGAAAGGGTTTGGAAATCGGACAAGAAATGTAATTTTGGCGATTTTTTTAAAGTTTGACATACCCGAGGTTACCAATTTTGAGAACCCCTGGAGCCTCTCTCGAAGGAGCCAGCACCCCAAACTCTTCAAAGTTAAGACGGACAACACCTCAGCTATAACCATGTAAAATTTCATGTCACAGGCTTCAGCAGTTACGAAGATACTGAATTATTTCCATTTTTTTGCCACAAACCACTGTGCAGCGTCGAGATTAGCTGCATCCGCGTGGTGGAGATCAAGACTTTATCCGATTAAATGATACCTCAAGTACACTTTGGTAGAGCTTTCAAAGTCTTACTTTCATCAAGGCGGGGAGGAAGGGAATTAATACATCTGATTGTATACTGATGGATCAAGGATGATGCAACAGCTACCTCTTCAATTAATTTTTCCCATAACCATTAAAGTCGCACAAAAGGGAAACTTTCTTGTAAATTAAAAAATTTATAAGGATTTATAGGTATACTTTTTTATTGTTTATTATTTTTGCTTTCTATTTAGATATCAACTTTGTTTTTATTAGCGAACGCTTCTGTTAAAATTAAACCCAGTCAACCGTAAATACCAAAAATTAATTCTGTTTCATAACATTGTTAGTTATTACTTTTCAGCAATATAAAATAAAGAAAATTCATAAGCACACGCCTAGCTCGACCCAACAAAATATTTAAGTGGTGTGTATACAATCATATACATGCATACATATATCATCTGTTCCAAGTATGTATGTAATATTATTATTATTACGAAAAAGATGGGGAAAAATAAAAGATGGTTAGAAAAACAATTCTTTTCGAATTTGCTTTTTTTAATTCTAGTCACTGTGCTTAAAATACGTGACAGTATAATCTATAGTTTTGCTCCTTGACATATACGAAAAAATGAAAAGAAATCGTACAAAAAGTAAACCTAGGTATACACAGAGGACTCTGCAGGATAAAAAAATGTGTTCAGGTTTTAAAAAATGAAAAGAAGACAAGTATAATGTGCATAAGTTTGTTTAAATAAACCCCCACAACCCATAACGAAGCCACCATCATTAACACAAAAACAGCAGAGCAGCAGCATCATCATCGTCATCATCAAGTATGGCAACAGTAAAGCTAAATGAAACTTGTGATTGCAGGTTAGAAGAAGGAAAAGAAGAAAAACAAAATAACTAACAAAATAAAATATGAAAAAAAAGAATACAACAAAACCATAACTATCAAATCAACCACCATTACTGCCACTACCTTCTATTCACATTGCCAGCATTATCCGCAACGCATCCACCACCAACTATCATCCCTACGGCAGTGTTTGCACGATGTTTTAAAGCTTAACATTTTAACATATTTTTTTCTATTTTTTGCTCTGTTGCTATCTTATTCCTGTTCGTAATAATAATAATATGAAAATCTAGTACATGTATAGCCCAGCCAACTTTAATGTTTGTAATATATAAGTGAAATATTTAATATGGTGATTTCGTGGGCGCACTTTTTTTTAGCTTTAATATGTCGCTAGAGCACTTAAAAACAGCTGATTTCTTATGATTTCATGATGCCTTAATCGGGCTTTGCTGCTACCATTAAATTGTGTTAAAAAATTAAATCAGAATTTTACGTGGTGTTAATTTCGATTTTGGTTGAAGTTACACGTGTTATGTTTCATCATTTAAATTAAAATTGTCCCTTTACATTTTTATATAATTAAAAATTTATTAGGTTAAAAAAAAACTATAAAATGCTTAATAAATAAAAATAAAATACTAAAACACCCCTTTTCACAATGTATCATTAAGAGCTAACGTGGACTTTAACGGCAAGTGTTGTATGCCGAACTTGCTGTTAAAGTCCATGTTAACTTTTAATCGTAGAAAATTTGTGGCTAATTCAAAATGATAAATTTAGGTATAAAAGTGCTTAAATGGTCACACTGATCTCAATAAATATTTTTTAAAGCGAATTCTCTTGTAAATTCGCCTTGCTTATAAAGTCTGCTCTACTTTAAATGTTAAATACAAAAGTTGCCACAGAACTAGGGCCGATTAATAAGGTGAATGCAACATACCATTCAAGGCGAATTCATACATGGTAATATGAGTTTCTAGTTCAGTTCGCCGTAGTAAAAAGAAATGTGAACAAAAAATGGTTTAAGCCCTTATCAAGGCGAATTAATACCAGGTGGCCTTATCCTTGCAACAATCCAACAATAAAAAAAGACAACACGCACTTCGCCTTGGTTCGCCTTACACAAATTAACTAATCTGCCAATAACAAGGGAACAAGGCGAATTCACATTGAATATAAAATGGCGCGCAATGAGAAACAAGCCAGTCGATTTGAAATGACGGAGCGCCGACAACGGTTGCTTTTTTGCTTATCCAGCCGCAGCCGATAACATCGGCTCAAAACCAGCTACCGGTTCTGTTGAATTTTGCTTACGACAGGGCTTAAAATTTGCCTACTTTTTTCGCTACCAAAAATATCTCTAAATAAAGCCTACAAAAACTCTGGCGGCGCGCCATCGCCGACACTAAGTCTGTCCAGCAGCCGCCGGCGATAGTTTTCCTCGACTTGTTTCTCTGATTGTTTGACAGATTGGTGTTGAATAGGAGAGGGTGCCCCTGTGGCTGAATGGTAGCGACGCTAGCCTGCCAGTCCAGAGGTCGTGGGTTCGATGTGTTTGGTCCCCACGCATAACTCTGTCATTTGTCAACCGATTTTTAAAATTATCTTTTGGTTTGAAAGGGTATGCCTGAAGTGTTATTCTGTAATATTTTTTTCGAAAATCGGAGGTATATTTCTACCCCACACAAAAACGAATAAAATATACCTCATTTCTATTGAGCTTCTAAAAGAATAATTTCAAATCACATCACATCATATTAAACTCACATTAAACTCAATAAAATTTGTTGGTTCTCAAACTTATATGTATCTTGTTAGATTTTTTTCATTAAAAAACTTGTTCCATTCAGAAAGAAAATTTGATCCATAATTTTTTAATTTTATTTAAAGAGAAATATTTTTTCTTTAAATACTTTTAGAATTCCTTATAAATTTCATTACAAATTTTATAAAACTTCCCAAATTCTCTAAATACATGGGAATGAATAGTCTTAATGGCTTAATGGTTCTAGTTCACATTCCTTTACCCAAAAGTTTTCTTTTATTGCATTTCTTTCTTTATAACTTCTATTACTTTTTCCTTACATCTTTCTGTCTTTTTGCAACATTATAACTTTGTTTTTGTTCCCTGTCTATATGGATGGATTTTCCCACGTTTCTCGTTTACTGCCAAACACATTTACGGACATATGTATGTATGTGTTTTTTCAGTCAACATTTATCTATTCATTCATTCCCCAGTGTAACAATTTTTATAATCTTTGTGTTCGGCTGCTGGCAGCAAAATGATCTTATTTAATTCCACATTCACCTATACCCATGCCACACCAAACATTATTACTGTTTTTTTTTACTTTATGTTAGAGATGAAAAGAAAAGAAAAAATTGTTCTTACTTTTTCTAATTTATTCGCTAGTGAAACTTTGTAAATAAAAATCTTTAAAGATTCCATGTACAGAAATATAAGTTATTTACTATTTAATATTTAAGTAATCTGACAGCAAATATAACGAATAACCGAGATAGAACCTTATTTTGCAACACTGTGATGGTGATATCATGGCGAATTCAGGCAAAAATATGGCTGTCTTGTTAACACAGAAATTTTATAGTTCATGGTGGGAAACCATTTTTTTTATAATTGGTACCAAAATTAGAAACAAATATAAAAAACCAGCTTTCTATCCCTGATAGGCGATAGAAAGACAGTAAAATCTTTTTTAATCTTCATCCTGATTCTCTATTGGAGATTTCACGCAGAATGCTGTCAAAATGCATTAAAAACATTGGCATGAAAAACTGTTGCGGAACTAGTACCTACTCTGCTAATTTTGCGATAAACATATGAAATGTATCGCAACATTTTAAGTAAACATGCGAAATAATATGAACGGCATTTGTTTCATCAACATATGTGGTATGTTAAAAACGTATGGGTGCTCTCTGGCTGATTGGTAGCGATGCTAGCCTGTCAGTCCAGAGGTCGTGAGTTCGATTCCCGCCATAGACCCTGGGTGTTTTCCGCCGACAAGCTTAATCGCTTCGCGGGTGAAATACAAATTACAACTTAGATGTTCCCTTCTCGTTCCCTTCGACAGTTGTTGTGAATTATTTTGGGAAATAATTGACGATGCCAGTTTTTAGTTTGTGAATTCGCTCTAAAATTCTTTTTGGGAAACATTCACAATAGAAAATCAGAAAATTTTGGGGGTTTTTCGTGGGAATAGTTATTTGCGATAGTGGTGTGTTTATAAAACAAAAATTTTTTAATATCATCAACAAGGCAGTTGATTATTTTTTGCTAGTTTTGTAAATAATTTTTGTTTGCATTTCGTTTTTATATGACGTTTAACGTGTATACGGTTCAAGCGAATTGAATTCGCCGCTGACTTCGCCTTTTTATAAATTCGCCTTGGCATTAACTAGTAAAAATATCACCACAAAATCAAGGTAGATCAACACCAGGCAAGAGAATTCGCCGTGGAGAATTTACATTTGGGCTGTCAAAAAAGCTGATACATTAACACTGCTGACAGGCCAAATGCGTAAACATTTACGTAAACAGCTGGGCTTTTGCGGCCACCTTGTATGAATTCGCCTTGCACAAAATCTAAACCAAGGCGAATTCAGTACCAGGTAGCCTTATCAGCACAGATGATCATCAGCTGATTACACCCAATCAGTCAAACGCTATATAAGAAAAGAGAAACACTTTAACCCGAACTGCCAAAGCACAAATAAAAATAGTCCTGCACCTACTTTGTATGTGTGTTGTTTTGATGATAAGGCCACTTGATATTAATTCGCTTTGATCTAAACAAAACAGCTGATTAAAAAAATGGGTTCTGTATATTTTCGAAACAAGACATTACACCAATTCAGATCATAATTCATTTTAAGTTTCAATAAATCAACAAATTATACCTCGGATTTTGCAATAGTCCTTTTTATTGTATAATTTACTAAGCAAATTTAAATTTTCTTCCATTTCATTTAAGTTTTTCAATTTTCCTTTCAAGAAAACGCCAGACAACAATGAATAATAAAAATTTTCCAAATTTAAGGGAAACATTAAATTTTATGAAAATTAAAGTCTATTTTATGATGATGGTAGTAAAAGCTAACAAAAAAGAAAAATAAGAACAAAATTCCAATCTCATTTAAGCGTAACGTATTTATAACGTTTCTTTTACCCAAATCATATAAAAAAAACCCCTCTTTCCCCAGATATAAAACAGAAATAAAACAACAAAACAAAAACAATTTTATCATCGTCTCTACCACCCAAAAAACCCATTATGGCTGGCGGCAAAAGGCAGCAGCGGCGCTGCAGTAGCGGCTCAGAGCAGTCTAAAAAGTAATAAAAAAACTCAATAATAAACATTACAGACACACATACATACATAAACATACATATGTATTACGCAAGTTTGTACACAAGCAAAGCTCCTCTTTTATACAAGTTTTTCATAAAACATTTGTTTTGTTTTTACAAGAGAACGAAATGAAGACTGTGGGTTGGGGGGGGGGGGGGGGTTGGGGGTGGTTTGAAACACCCGTTATGGTTTTTAGGTTGATGATTATAATGTTGTTGTTGCTTCCGATAATAACGGTGATGTTGATGATTTAAACTGCTAATGATCATTGGGATTAAATGGAACAGAGAAGTAAAAATATGTACTAGGTATTTTTGCAACTGCATGGAATTCGTACTTACGGCCCTTTTCACAATGTACGAATAAAAGTTAACATAGACTATAACGGCAAGTTTTGTATGCCGAAGTTGCCGTTAAAGTCCAGGTTAACTTCTAATCATACATTGTGAAAAGCGCTGTTATATGTACATACCTATTAGTGAAAATTGCTACATTTTGTTTATTACATACAAAAGTACAATCACACATACATACGTATAATATATAAGAGGTGGTCATGTTCTTGCAACGAGTGATATGAAATTAACAAGAAAACTTAAAACCATAATTTAAGCTGCATTCTGGTCATAATTGTCACCAAAAAGTAATTTTGAAAATCAAGGATATACGGGAGGCACGCAAATCTCTGCACCGATTGAAATAAAGGTAACCAGTAATCTTAAAAACATAAATTTTAGGAAGAATGACAAGTTTTTACCGCATTCTTATTACAATTTTAGCAAAAATTTAATTTTTAAAATAAAGGATATATGTCTAGCAGGGATGTCCTTAAACCGATTGAAGTAGAATTTTCAGCAGAGCTTAGCAGCATATTTTTGCAAATAGTTAATAAATTTCGCTGCACTCTGATAATTATTGTAGCTAAAATTTAATTCTTAAAATGAAGGATATATGAAAAGTAGGCATATTCTTGGACCGATTAAAATCGAATTAACCATTAAGCTTATTAATATTATGTTTGCTATGTTTTGATCATTATTGAGCTAGAAAAAACTAGTTTTAAAAATTAAGGATATGTAAGTGAGGCAAGCAAGTTCTTCCATAAATTTAAATAAAGTTAACGAGGAATATTAAAAACGTAACTTTGGAAAGAATTGATGCACAATTCATCACAATTATAGCTAAAATTTAGTTTTTAAAATAAAGGATATATGGCTGGTTGGCATGTCCTTGCACCGATCGAAGTGAAATTCGCAGCGCAGCTTCACAGCATATTTTTAGAAATAGTTATGAAGTTTCACTGCATTCCAGAACTAAAAACTAATTTTTATAATTAAGCATATACGGCAGTCGGACAAATCCTTGCTCCGATTGAAATAAATTTGACAAAGAAGCTTTCAAATACAATTTACAAAATTAAAAACTTTTATGCATACTTAAGACAATTTTCATAAAAATTTCAAGATAAAGGACATATGGCTGGTAGGCATGTACTTGGACCGATTGAAGTTAAATTCACAGCGGGACTTAGCATAATATTTCTGGAAATCGTTACGAAGTTTCGCTGCATTCTGATGGTTATTGTAGCTAAAATTTCTATTGTCGTGTTAAGGATATATGGGGCACAGGCATATCATTGCACCGATTGCAATAAAATCAAATTCTTAATGAATTCTTATCACAATTTTAGATGAAATTTAGTTTTCAAAATAAAGGATATATGGCTGGTAGGCATGTCATTGCACCGATTGAGGTGAAATTTGCAGCGACATATTTCTGGAAGTAGTTACAAAGTTTCGCTGTATTCTGATGGTTATTGTAGCAATAATTTTAGTTCTTAAGTTAAGGACATATGAAAAGTAGGCGCGTCTTCGCACCGATTGATATCGAATTATCCGGGAAGCTTAACAACAATATTTTTGAAACATTCTGATCATGATTGTAACTAAAATTTAATTTTTTAAATCAAGGATATAGTGGAGCCAAGCAAGTCCTTAAACCAATTGAAATAAAATTAGCAAAGAAGCTTAAAGGCATAATTATAAAAACATGTAATTCAACAATTTTAATACATTCCAATCACAATTGTAACAAAAATTGTATTTTCAAAATAAAGGATATATGGCTAGTAGCCATGTCCTTGCAGCGATTGAAGTGAAATTTGCAGCGAAACATGAGAACATATTTCTTGAAGTAGTTACTAAGTTTCGCTGTATTCTAATAGTTATTGTCGCTAAAATTTTATTTTTAAAATTTTGTATATATAATAGCTAAGTATATCCTAGCACTGATTGAAATGGAATTACTCAGAAAGCTTAAAACCATTATTTGTACTACATTCTGATCATTATTGTAGTTAAAATTTAAGGATATATAGAACGTGGTCATGTCCTTGCAACAATTTTCCTCAAACATCAAAACTTTCACAATTTTTATATCAAATAGCTAAAAATGTTGGCTAAAAAATCATTTTTTAAGTTAAGGATATATGACAGGTAGGCATGTCCTTGCAACGATATTGCTCAAACTTAACAAATTTTAGCTATCTCTAACTTTTACAATTCGCTATATGGGCCCAAAGGCGCTATGAGTCGTCCAGTTGTGAAAATTTTAAATCTCACAAACCGATAGACCGCGAACGAAACAACTAAATAAAGATTTGTTAAAATGTCCATTATATTACATTCTTAAAGTTTTTGTAGCTTTAAAAGTTCCAATAAAATCATTTTAAACATAAATAGACCATTCCTGCTGTATTGAAATTGTATACATAAGCGTATACGTGCATAAGCACATTCATCCATATTAATTTGTATCCATTTGTGTGAGTGTGGATTATTTATGTTGGTTGGGTATGAATGAAATGTCGAGCTCTGCCTGCCTGACTGCTAAGGGTGCTTTCGCATTAATTGCTTTTATCGATTTTTTAAGCATTTTTTGCCTTTTCACATTCATTCTTTTTATTTTATTTAACTCTGCACAGGCTTTAAAGTAGAAAACATATTTTCAGTTGGTTTTTTCTTATTTTTTTTAGCACAAGGCCGAAAATGAAATGTTTTGAATTGTTTTTTTTCTCTAAGCTTTCTTTCACATTTATGTTGTAGCAGTTGAATATGAAAATATTTATATTTACACATACATACATGATCATAAAAGAGTAAGTGTGTGTATTTCTATGAATACTTGTGAAAGTATGCGTGGAAAATTGTTTGGATTTTATTTAAGTAGGAAAAAAATGAAAAAAAAGACTTTTCCAGCAACTTTTTTTTTTTGTTTTATTAATATTGTTGTTGCTGGGTAGAGCAATGAATATGTATACAACCCATCATCAAGTAAGTAGTCAGTCCCAATTGAGTGTTAAAAAATATACATATCTAGTATGTTCGGATAAAATAATATGATAATGTTGCTATGTTGTATGTGTAAGTTGTTTTAGAGGATACATTTCATTTAAATGTGGGCGTTGTTACTTTATTTTTTATTATTTTTTCCAAAACTTTTTTTCTCATCTTAAGAAATAATTGCAATAATGATGGGTGGTGTGGTAGTGAGGAAGGAGTAATAATGTTGCGTATACATTTCACAGCAATTTGTAAAAGTATGAGAAGGATAACAAAATTTTATGTAGCTTTTTATCAAATCTCGGTCATGTGATAGGGTTACAATTTGTATTGTGGACTTTTTTAATTTTGAAAGAGTTAAAATAAATTGTCAATGGGAATATATAAATCTAAATAACCAAGTGAAGAAGATTCTAATAATTTTGTATTACTTTACTAGAAAATAAACAAGTCATTTGTTCTCTGATTAGCATATAAGCAGTACCTGTGATTATCACACAGATGATCAGCAGTTAAAACCCTGGCGAAGCAAAATGTTTTTTTTAATTGTTCGTAACAACAAGTTTTAAGGGCATAGCAAAATAGTTGTGCTGTAGATCAGTGAGTAAAACACTTGACATAAAACACAACAAAAACTTAAAATGGCACGAGTTCAATGCTCAGTAGAGACATTTAATTTTTATTATGTTGTGTATTCAATGACTTCTCTAAATATGTATTGAAATTTTTGAGTTGTTATTTGTAAGCCAAGGTGGCAAATAGTTAGTTGCCTTCAATGACATCAACAAATGACAAATTTTTGCTGGGTAGACGAGGTGATTCTTTGTGAACCCTTTTACGTTCAAATTATATAATCGATTATGACGAAAAAGATTAGATTTTGAAGTTCTTTACTTGCAGATATGCACAATAAATACTTTATGAAAATCGGTTCAATATTTCGGGAATTAAAAAGCTTCTAAGAAACTTACAATTGAAGCGGAGATAGAAAACAATTTTATTTTAAATTAAAACACGCGATATATTCAAATTTCATCCCCCTCCAACCTATTTTCAAACAAATGCTGCCTACTTTAATCTTAAAAAATGGACAGTGTTTAAATTTTGACACAGAAAGCTATTTAAAATATTAAGAAATATTGTAACAGAAGAAACGGAGCCTTGCGTTACCACTGAAATAACCTTGAACTCATTTGATGAGGTCCCATTTGTACCAACCCTTTTAGTGCGATCCCTAAGAAAGTTCGATATAAATCGAGGGGAGTCATCACCGACACTAAAAGCAATAATTTTTGATGATAGTGCATCATGCTATTCCCTATTTAGCGTCTTTGAAGTATCTATAGCTCGCAGATCTTTCGTAGAGCATCTAAAGTAAAAAAGGAAATAAAAAGTTTTTAATTTCTTAAAAATCTTATTTTTTGTGTAATTGCTAAAATTTTGTATAATTTGGAAGCTTGGGCTGTATAAAATAGAATCGCAACTATGGCAGAACTGTTTAGTAGCCACTTTTTTGTTAAGTGGTGCCAGTTAACCTGGACTTTAACGGCAAGTTCGGCACATAAAACTTGCTGTTAAAGTCCACGTTAACTTTTAATCGTACATTGTGAAAAGTGCCTTTAATCGTACATTTTGAATTTTTTTTAGCTCAAGCTACGGATAAATTTTACGTAAACTTTTAATCGATTTTAATTGCTGGCTGGCAGCGTTGTCATACCGTAGCTCGGTTTTACGATATGACAAAACTGAAAATGTCATCAGCGTTGTCTTATCGTAAGTTTTTTTTACGATATGACAGCACTGAGATATCACTACACAAATGTATTGCTATCTCAGCGTAAAAAACTTACGATATTACAAGGCAGATGGCTATTTCAGTTTTGTCATATCGTAAAAACGCGTTACGATATGGGAAGTCTAATGATTATAAATATTACCAGAAAATTGCTCAAGAATGAATCAGCAAATCGTATCATAAGTGATTCTTTGGGATGATTCACCTGTAGGGTACCATTTTCTCACAACGAGGGATTCATTTATGGCCGAAAAATTAGCTCATATGTGGTTATTTTGTCTGTAAAGCTGATTCTCAAAAGATTCGATTATTATACAAAATGCTAGTTGGGTTAATACAAGTGACCTTATCATTACAACAAAATACATACAAATTTGTTGTAGGAGTATTTTTTATTTGCACGCTGACAGTTTGGTTAAAAGTTTTATTCTACTTTATATGGAGTTTGACGGATGGGCTAAGTGAGCTGACGACCAGTAGCGCTAATAAGGCTACCTGGTACTGAATTTACCTTGACATACATGCGTGCTAATAATCAGCTGTCGTAGTAAAGCCATCTGGTTTAGTCTTGCCATTTTAGCATTTTTAGTGCTAGATTTAGCACTTTTTTATATCATTTCGAACTAAAAGTTTTCAAAAAAGTGCTAAGTGCTAGTTTAGCACTTTTTCAAAATTACTTGGCACTTTTTTATTTCATGAATTCAATTTTATTTTCTATAGAAAATACCTTAAACCAAATTACGAAGTTATTAATAATGTTATAGATATAAAAATTTTTTGTTCGAAAAGTGAGTTATGTCACTAACGCTATGTATGTATTTCAATAGCTCAGCGATATAAAAATGGGCATAATTGCGATAAAGTATTCCAGTTTAATTACTCCATTAATGAAATACATTTTTGGCTTTGGATTTTAAAAAAGAGCAATTTAAATGTTTAAAGCGTCTATTTAGTTTAGTCAGCTTACTGAAAAGCAAATTCGAAACAAAAAAATAAGCCCAAACTGTAGCTGTCAGTTATGCGAGTATATACATGTAGAACTATACAACGTATGCGATTGGTATATCTGGCGGCAGCGTCAATGAAATCGGTTCATATGAAGCTGTCTTTTTATCCTTTTTATATAAGTTGGCATATTTTATTGTTAATATTTCATTCACAGCTGGCTTTCGTAGAGCATCTAAGAAAAAAGTGATATTAAAAAATTTAAATAATTTTATCACTTTTTTATATGTGCTGTAAAACATTGCAGAAGAAAAAGTGTTAATTCTTCTGCAATCTAGCACTTTCACTACTTTATCTTATGGCAACACTGATCTGGTTGTCAATTCGCATTCATCTGCAAAAAAGGAAAGTTCGCCGGATCTCCGCTGTGAGGTTTTCATTCCCAAACAGGGAAAAAATACCCGATTTGAGTATAAATCCCCTAAACTGTAAACAATATTTTGAGGCAAGCTTTCTTTTTACAAATTAAGCTAGAAAATTTTGCTATTCCACGTTTTAAATAAACTTATCTGATTTTAGCTAGATTTAATACTAAATAAAACTTATTTGAGCTTATTAATGTACACAATTTTTGCTGGTTTTACAGTTTCAACCTTCATAAATACCTAAATATTTCTTGGAAAAACGTTTGTTTTAAACTTTATACCAAAAAATATACCTATGTTTATATTTAAATTGCAGATTTTTTTCTCAATCATTTGGTAATTTAAAACACTCTGTTATTTATGTAAGTATGGATGTATGTAAGTATGGTGTATGTGTGTTTGTCTATTATGACCAAGCTGCATTTGTAATTGACCTAATTCTTTTTTATATTGTGTTTTTTTGCACTATTTTTTCCGCAACACTTTTAATTTTTTAAAGCTTTAACAAATTCTATTTCGTACATTTTTCATAGCATGATTTGTTGATATAAAAATTTTTTTGTTTTTGTGTATGGCTGTAAAAACAATTTTTTATGATTTTGTAAACATAAAGTAAATACATTATGTTGGTATGTAAAAATATTATAAAATAGATACGTACATACATATTATGTATTTCCATACAAACATATGTACAGAGGTACATATTTTTAAAACCAAACATATTTACACAGTTTTGTATATAACAGGCCGGTGCCAATATTGACCGGCTTGACACATAGATAATGGAGCTTTAAACATAATACGGCGGGTGTGAAAAGTGGCAACACTACAACGCTTGTTATTGTTGTTATTCAGTTTTTCTTTATTCACTTTAAGGAGTCTACTCCATAGATTGCCACATTAAAATATCGAGTAACAGAATTCCATTCTTCAATTTGGAGAAAGGTTGATAAAAATCTAAAAAAAAATAACTTAGCGGGGTAAATTTCTCAGACATTTGGGCAAAGTTTTTAGAATTTCCTCAGACAAAGAAGTCCGCTTTCTTGTCAACTACTTATACGATTTTCATTACGTTCGCTGACTACCTTCGGATAAGGGTTCGTCAACTTGTGCAGACTTTCTGACAGAGAGTTCGGTTCGAATTCGGCAAAAAATGTTCGTTATCTATAGATACATCTATGTACATATACATCGTTACCTTAATATAAAGGGTGTCTCAGAAAGAATACAATTTTTAATTTTACAATAAAACACGTATTTTTTGAAGTAGTTGTGATTTTTTTTATTAGATTGTAAAGAAGACATGTTCCGATTAAGTATGGAATAAAATATCTTTCAAATGGTTCCACGGCTCTTTTGACAGGCCATTACTCTTTTCATGAAAATTTCCATGTTTTCGGGTTTTCGCCGACACTCCTGTTTACAGCAGTAATAATAAAAGAGACCGGACGGTATGTTGACGTACAGGAGTCTTACTATCTATAACCGACCCAGTTTCTTCAAATTCTTTGACCACTATTCAAAATGGTTACATTAGGTACACTTTCTCGAGTGAAAATTCTTCGAAGTTTGCGAGCGGTCTCTGCATAGCTTTTTGTAATAAGTTTTCACAATTATAATAGTACGTTTCCATTATGAGCAAAACAGGCCGTTTTGAGCAAAATATGTCGAAACGTTTCCATTATGCTGTAAGTGTTTTTAAGTTCGAATTTTCGTAATAAGTTTGAAATTTTTATTCTTTTGTTTACATTCTTCTTCGAAATAAAAATGCGGGTCATATTTCTTTCCTTATGTGGCCGCAGAACAGTGTCACTTTTTTCGCATTTGTCAATCACAGTAAATGGATGACCCAAAAGTTACATTTGTAATCATAGAGGCAACACAGTGTTGCATAGACAAATTTCGACGTAATTTGGAGCAAAACACGCTGTTTGAGGTGTTTTGCTCACATGACAATTGTATGGGAGAACATGTAGGAAAAAATGTATTTTGCGCAAAACTCATATTTTAGCCAAAAACACGTACTTATATGGAAACGCACTATAACGCGTTGTTCTTTCGTAAAGCGCTCCATTTTTAATAATCGGAATAAACATATGACAGCTGCAAAATTTCAGAGTTGTCACAAAAAAATGAACACTAAATTTTAAAAGTGCATTCTTATTGAGACACCCTATAAAAACGCTCTAGCTCATTTATGTTTTCAAATACATTTTTTTTCATATTTTGATAGATTAGAGGATCATCTATCGAAATATGCAAGAAAGTCGATTAGAAAAGTAAAATGCGTTAGGACGTTTCTATATTAACGTAACTACATGAATGTATGTACGTTAGGGTTTGTCGATTTTTTGACATGTAAACGTAGGGGATAATATACATAATTCTAAAATGCATTCATAGTTACTTTGTCCTAGACAACGTGGGTCTAAAATAAATTTCGAACTTGTGGAAATTCCAAAATATGTTTTAAGCGGCCCATCCATTATACAATATTATTGCACATGTTATAGTACATACTATTGTCGTTTTGACATATACTATGTAATAAAAGGCACAATAATTTTAATCAAAATATTGCCACATTTTCCTGACAGTGATAAAGTAAACGTAACAATGAACAATGTTGCCAGCGCATTACACAATTTTGTTGATTGTGCAATGAAAATAAGGAACCTTTTGATTTTGGCCAATATATTGTGCAACCTTCTAATATGACATGCACATTGGCGAAATTATTGTACAATATGAAAAATTTCACAATTATATTGCAGGGGGGCGGTCGCTTTCTGGAAAAATTACAAAACATGCTTAAAGTTGTTGGGCGTATACTTAATATTTCATCAATACATTAAATAATATTACTCATACTACCTTCTGCATTGAGACACAAGGGTGAATTCGTAAAAGCAGTAAATTTGTGCAACCGGTCTGCAAACTATTGTAACAGTAATAAAAATGGTGCCGTTGTTGCAGCAATCTGTGACAGCACTGTCAAGTTTTGTATAAAGTTTTCACGAAAAAAGTATTCCCAAGTGTTTGTTTTCGAGCGCAGAACTTTGATTATTGCACAATTACTGAATTTACGAACGTGCCCAAACTGTTTCGAACACTTTTTGTATTTTCTTATAATAAAGAAGCCATAACTTGGGCACCACTGGCGCTAGTTCCCTGATTTTTTTGGTCAAATGTTAGTTGCAAAAGACTGAAATGCCACGCATATTTTGATTCTATTCGATAGTGGGGTTTCCGCCACTTTAGAACCATGGTTTCTACGGTATAGTTCCTTAAAACTCTTCGTAGAATCATTTCCCCCGCCTACGACTTTTATTGCATACATACAAATCAAGCCACCCTAATGTACGTATCTATATGTATGTAAGTAAGCACATACATACGTATGTATGTATGTATATATACTATTGCCTTAATTCATAAAAAAAAAATTCTGACATAACAGATTAATAAAACCAATTTTATTGCAAAAATTTGTTTTATAAGTCTCTTATTAATCAAAATTTTTTTTGTGAATTAGGTGGTATGTGTTTAAACAAAAGTTAAATTAAATACATATGTAGTTACATATTAGAATCCTGTCAAAAGTCAGAATGCGGAAAGTAGAACTTCTGGCAGCACTAGTGGCAGTAAAGTGCCTATATTTTTGTATCCATAATTGGCACCACTGCTTTAATAAGCAATACAACCGTTCATAAGGTTGCCATATATTGGCTTAGAGAACATAATTTTCCTCTCCGCTTTTTTTTTTCATATTTTATATAATATAATAATTTAAGGTCCAGCACTTACTTTGTAAAATAGATTAATCAGCGTTGATAAATTGTGTATGGAAAAAAATTCAATATACAAAATTTGTCAAGGTTTTGCAGAAAAGATGCATTTATAAAACCTGAATTTTTGTGACCTTTTTTCTTCAAAATAAGTTTTTGGAGTTACTACATAATAATTTTTATTTTAATTGTACATATTTACCGCCAGTTTTTGACATAGTAATTAAATATTTATTTAGTTAATTTTCATATAAATTTAAATTGTAATTAAATGCAACTTCAGTTTTTCAGTCGTATGTATTTAGTTGTTCTTTTTGCATTGTGACAAAAATATGGTAGCACCATAATATACCATAAATTTCCCAAAAAAAAAAGCAGCTGTTAAACATAAACAAAGAAAAATTCCAAAAATTTCTTTATTCAGGAAATAAGAATAACGAAGACTTGCTGCAATGTTTTAAAAGAATAAGAACAGCTTACAAAATGACAAAAAGAGAAATATAGACAAACAAAGCCCAAATTTCACGCCAACAAAAGTTGCATACAAATTTCTTGTTTGCACGAGAAGAGCAAGCAGTCAAAATCACAATGTAATTTATAAAACTTACATCAAATTTAAATGTACAAGATTGGTGAATTGGTTTTGATTAAATGTTTAATGCAAAACAGAATTTTGTATTTAAAACAAATTTAAATATAAATGACTGAAAATTGAAGTTGAAAGTTGGCCATTAGTATTATACTCTTTAAGTTCACTTATGACCACTTTTTTACTTCGTATTTAAATGTTATTTATTTTTCAGTTCTAGTTAAATAAGAAAGACATTTTATCATCAGGGTTGTCAAATATTTTTTGAACTATTTCGCCAAATTGATTTTGAAAATCGCCAAGTCGCCAAAATCTTTTTATATAGCTTTTCTTAACATATATTTCATAATAAATTTGTTTTTATATAATAGTTCTTTTTTACAAAAATTTATACAAAATAACCGTATGAAAAGTTTGCAGAAAATCGGCAAAAGTAGAACTAAAATCGCCAAAAATTATTTGTGGTAAATTTTTCTCATCATAATTCAAAATCGTTTGATGATTATAATTAATATGTATGTATAAGAAAAACTAAGTTCTATCTAGCGTTGTATATTTATTGTATCTTTTTATAAAGCATCAAAATCAGATTGCTTTAATTTCCTGCAGGCGAGTTTTTTGGTGGGATTTATTTTGCAAAATACTCTTTCAACAAAGTAATTTTCCTGAATTATAAAGATTTGGCCAAAATTAGTTTAAATTCCTTTTGTTGATAAATAGCCATAAAATAAATTTATATATCGCCAGAAAAATCACCAAATCAAAAATTTGGGCGCCAAATAAGATTGAAAATCGCCACGTTTGGCAAGAAATCGCCGTATCTGACAACATTGTTTATCACTGCAGACTTACTTACATCCAATTTAAAAGAGATTTAAATAACCAACGTTTCTAATTTAAGGTCTATTTAAGTTTTACAATTTATCATGTGATATTGAAAGCATGTTCTGCTTTTACAAAATCACATAATGTAAACAAAAAATGTTGCCCATATTTTTCTTATATCACTTTTTTTAAAACTGATTTTATTCATCTTATTTTCTCTCTAAAGAATAATCCAATTTTCGAATTACTCTTTTTTGTAACAGCTGTTTTTTTTTTGGAATGATGTTGCCATATCGTTATCGCATTTAAATAAGAGCAATTGCATAAGAGTGGCACACTGACTGTATAAAAATATGAAATCAAACCTGGCCTTTAATCTTTCTAAATATAAAGATTTTCATATTTTAACTTACCGAAATTTAATAATTTATTTTTACGATAAAATAAATTAAAATTTTGTATAAATAATCCGTATAATTTAAGGCGTGCTGTGAGTGTGAAAGATGGTGTTTCTCCTTCTGCAAACAAAAAAAGAAAAATATATTAATATTGATAAGTAACAAATTAAATTCAATGATATAATATTAATTATTCAGCAAAAAAAATTAGAACAAAAAGCTGAACATAAATGTACTTTGAAGAAAATTAAATGACAAGTCACGTTTTGCAATAAGCCTCACAAAAAACAAAAACCCAAGTTTTTCCTTTTTAAATAGATTAAGAAATAAAACATCATAGTGTAGAACTTTTGTTTAAAAAAAAAGATTGAAAATAAAAACAAAATAAGTAAATATTGAAGGATGAAAAGAAAAATATAATAAATTTCTTTCAAAGCCGAGGAAAAACTTCAATATCATAACAATAAATATTGGTTAAAAAGGAAAAATAATATTGCAGGGAAAATGTACGTATAGATACATGTGTCTGTATGCATCAGTTTGCAGACGAGTAAGCACGTTTTAAGCAAATTTTTTTATATAACTACAACGACATTTAAAGCAGTATCATTTTTTCCAGTGTTTCCTTTTAGCAGAGTTGTCGTTTTTTTTTTCTATTAAAAAAAATAGCGGCTTAGCGACATTGCCAAGTTTCACTTTGGGATATTCAACACCCAAATATACCTCCACAGACTCAATTTGCAGCAAAATTATATAAACAAACAAACCAAAACAAAACAAAAAATTTATAAACAAACTGCAAATTTTATTATTATTTTTAACCAACCACTTCTACTACTCCACTCTACTAGCAATAATACCACGTACTACATAGTACATTACATACTTCATACATACTTCATACATGTACATACATACATCCATACATGCTATTTTCTCTGAACTCCATCCATCCTATAAACATTAAATTCTGTGCTGCTTTACAAAATGACTATACTGTGTTCTACTGCCACTGCTCGTAAAACTGCTACTTTCCTTCCTGTATAAAAGAAATCCTGTCTGTTTTTATTTCTTGTTTTTTCCCAACGTGTTTTTGTATTCTATAATTTGTACGAGTTTGTGCAACATTGTATACATATATATGTACATATGTATCTATGAATGTATGTAAGTACGTCTGTGTCATGACATAACATATAACAGCAAAGTCAGCAATAGAATGAATATGTGCAACAATCTGTAAAGAATTTATCTATAAAGGCGTTTTTCTTTAGGGCATTAAATTTCAGGCTTTAGGAGAAATTGATGAATTAATTTATGTATTACAAAACAGTCCATATCTTAAAAAGGAAAAGTTTAACTCTAGCTAAATTGGGATATGCCACGCCCTCTTTAAGTATACTGTTAATTTTTATTATTATAATTTAATACTTTATACCTATTTCTCTACACAAATGATAATTAGGGCTCCTTTGGAGGGGTAGGATGCTGCCCTCCGAGCTTGTATGATATGAACGCTGGTGCTCATAATGTAGTCTCGGCCTTGGCGTTCTTTAGTTTGTGATCATCGTTGCAAGTTTAGCCTTTTCGAGGCTCGTTTTGGCCTTTTATTTTGTCTTTTAGCCTCGAAATTTGCAAATTAACTTCGTGGCTTTGTTTCTAAAGTTTTTTTATTTTTCATTTAGCCTCAAGTAGGCTAAATTTTTACTCCACACTATAAAAATGTATTTCTAGTTTTCTAATTTTTAAGGTATTTTAATGTAGACTTTTGCAATAAAGGAATAAAAATTTGTTTCTATTTTCTAGTTTTTAATGCATTTTAATGTCAGCTTTTGCGATAAATTAATATTTTTTGTTTAACTCGACACTTTTCTCTATAAAATGGACCCAAATTATTTTTATACTCATTTTAGTTTCATTGTTATGGACAAAAGAAACTGTATTTAAAACTATGTACCTTTTTTCATAATATACTTGAAGTATATTTCTTATTTAATAACACTATGCAACAAAATGAACATTTCGTCATGACCTTTGAT
This sequence comes from Panzeria rudis, assembly GCA_956483635.1. Classification (NCBI taxonomy): domain Eukaryota; kingdom Metazoa; phylum Arthropoda; class Insecta; order Diptera; family Tachinidae; genus Panzeria; species Panzeria rudis. The sequence continues at coordinate 22,757,083 of OY101447.1, read as the reverse complement.
CACCAATATATTGCTTTGGTCCCCTAACTACAAAAACATTCGAAATTTAAAATTCTATGGATAGTCCGATTTTATTACAAAAAACACGAAAAAACTTAAAAGAAAATTAATTATCTCTAAACCGTACAATATTTTTTTATACTCAATCGTTTCGGAATTATTCAGACCGTAGTGATGAAATACATATTTTTTATGCAAAATTGGTCTGCGGTCTGAATAACTCCAAACAATTACTAACATAAAAAAATCAAAACGGCTTAAAGATAATTTTGTTTCAAGTTTTCTTGTGGTTTTCGTAATAAAAATAGGCCCTCCTCAAAACTCGAGTTTTTGCAAAATCAGTTAATTTCTAGAGTGCCTCCGAATATTAGGTTTCGATTTCGGATTCGGCCAAAATTGTGGTTTCGGGTGATATTTGGTTTAGGCCAATAGTAGAAAACGTTGAACGTTAATTTTGTAGTGCATCTACTAATGTTTTTGATCGAAATCGGGTGCACCGTTCTGAAAAGACTGATACCAGATTCAGTTTCAGTACCTAAAAATACATGACATTAAGGCAAATTGGTTTAAAGTCTTCAAACTACTTGATTTCATGGCCTGTGCAATTAACATGTTTATGTATGTATTTTAAGGCTGTTCACGACATAGTGGGAAAAAAATTTTTTTATCGGATCTAAACGCATAGTAGCTTATTTTGTGCCACTTGGAGTGCAAATAAGACCTGCAAAAAATATATTCAATCGAACAACGTTTAGAGGTTGCTCAACGCTCCCAAAGATTTGCTATAGAATAGCTTTTGTATACCTATTTCTTTAGAAAATGTACTATTTTGTACCGGTGTCGATTTGTGAATTGGAAATTGATCATGATTGTAATATTTGTTGATTCTTTGCGAGTGGTTAACGATGCAGCAGAACGCTCTGTTGCTCTAATGTCTGCCTTCAACGAATCTATTACGAAGAATGAGACAGAAATGCAGAAATTAATTCAGGTGGTAGAGGATCACAGAAAGAGAGTTCCCGATGCTCGAAAAGTTACACTTAAAGCGTATAATCCGCGATAACAAGATCATAATGCATTTAGATTGTGTTAAGTGGTTTTTATGTAATGCTGATTAGCACATTTTGCTTAGATTATATGTATTAAAGTTCAATAAAAGAAGTCCTTTGAGCAACCCCTAAATATTTTTCGATTTGTTTGAGTTTTTGCACAAAGCAATGTTTATAAAAAAGGAACAAAATAAGCTACTATGCATAATCAAATTCAAAAAAAATTTTTTTTTAACAGCCCTAATGTATTTACTTATTAAATAACAAAGAAAACATTGAGTTTTCAATAAAAATTATTTAGCCTTTTTTTAGCTTTTATTTTTGTGCGATTTAGCCTTTTCTAGCCTTTTAAAAATACCGATTTGGCTTCTTTTTTCTTCGTGCTCCTGGCAACACGGCTTGTGACTTACAAGCAGCAGTGCCAACTTGGCGCTTTTTCTAGTCCATTGCAAAGAAAAAATGATAAGTTAAAAATTTGGGAGTTTTGGGACTTAAAAAAGCAATAATAATAGTGATAAAAGCATCAAGTTGACATCGCTGCTTACAAGGCGTATTTAACCAGGTGGCAGCGCCGCTGCATCTGTATAAAACGATGGCAAGAAATCTATATGAAATTTATAATAGAGTTATAAGCATGGAAGTTCAATATTCAAGATTACATTCTATAACCAAGTAAACTTTAGACGCCTTTTAGACAGGCAAAGTTTACTTTGACCAAGTTACTGAATTCTCTTTTAAACTTTCTTTCGTGCATAGACAAAGAAATTAGAGTTTTATAAATTTAGGTTTTTTTGTTTGAACATTCTTGTTGTTGTTTTCTTTTCTTTGAAAGTCAAATACAAAGTTGCAGCCAACTTCGCGTATAAACTAACAACGAATTAGAGAGTACAAACTCAAGACTTTGCAAAATAGACTTTGCCTGTGTAAAAGGAGTCAGGACTGTCTAATAGATGTGCCACTGACTCTATTTGACTTTGCGAAAAGTTAATTTTTAAGAAGTAAAAATACTTTTTCTAAGAAGTACTTTAAAAAAAAAATTTTTTAAAGGTACTTTTTTGAAAGGTTTTTTTTCAAGAGGTACCTTTTTTTAAAAGTAAATTTTTTTAAAGGAACTATTTCTAAAAGGTACTTTAAAAAAAATTTATTTTTTAAATGTACTTTTTTTAAAAGGTATAATACCCTGTTCAGACATACGCCTTAATTGAACAATTTAGGAAATTTACACAATCAAGGTCTTAATTGAGCTCAATTTACCATAGAAGGCTTCAATTAATAAATTGAGCAAATAGTACTTAATTGTTTCATAAATTGAGTAAAGTTCGAAATGCAACCCTTTGTGACAAGTATGTTTACTGCAAAGTATGTTCAGTGAGAAGCAAAAATTGTATATAGTGGCAAGCCCATGGTGTAATAAGTATACAGATGGCAGTATAACGTCAGATGATTATTTTTTGCTCTGGTACTTTTAAGTATAAGCTACGTCAAACAGGTGTATTTTTTTGACAACCATTATCTGGTTTTTATTTTATTGTTGTATTCGTTGCCTTTATGCGGCCATCTGTATACTTATTGCACCATTGGCAAGTCAAATGCTAATTGAGTAAGCTTAATTTACTATGTGTGACCACTAAATTTAATTGCTTAATTAAAATTAAATTGTTTCAATTAAAAATCCATGCCTGAACAGGGTATTATACGCACTTTTTAAAGTGGATACGGTAACATTCAATTTGGTACAAATTTCAGCATTAATAATGACTAGCGGATGCTGTCTAGATGAAGAGGAGAAGAGACGAGGGTTTTGCTTCATTTGCCTGAAATCTTTACAATCACTTTGAGTAACTGTAGATTGCGTAGAGATGTCAGAAGGAAAAAGCTATTTGCATATAGTGTGAGTATAAACGTAATATGTATATAAAAAATGTCTCAATCTGTTCTTCGCTTCTAGTGACACAAAGGGATCTTATAACATGTGAATGTATTGTACTTTTCTGTTTGCTAGTTTATTAATTTTAACTGACTGTATTCAGAAATGGCCTTGCGAAAGAGCAAAATGCAAAATATCGTAGCTTTTTATGAACTCTAACGGCAACTCTGTGTATTTCGTTGTTGGATTTTACAAAAAAGTTACGACATTTTACATTTGCTCTTTCGCAAGACCATTTGAAACAAACACTGAATACCGCCACAACTTTAAATTTGTTTTTCAAAAATCAATCAATTCTTTTAAATATCTGCGTTAAAATGCATGCATGCATAATAATATACGTAATATTTTTTTTTTGTAGTTAAAGGAAATATAGTATACACATGATGAAGAACCTGCAACCGACATATGATGGCAAAACAAGTAATCATATTGCATTAAACGAAACATCAAAAATAGCAATAGCCAAAATAACAAAAACAAGAGCATTTTTAAAATACTAATACAGGAGAACATTTTAGTATACAAATTGTAAACAAATACCACATAATTCTGGAGATGCCAAACTTAAAATCGCATTCCCGAATATTTAAAAATGTTTGGGAATTTAGCAAATACATATTACATTTCCGACATTTTTGGAATATATACCGTTTTATATAACACTTTTAGCAGAAAATTAAGTTAATCAAGCACAGACTGTGAATTTGGCCCTACAAGTACTAAGAGACAAAAAAATGAAGCCAAATGATAAAATACATATAAAACTTTCGAAAGATCCGCAGGAGGAAGACCCGGCAAAAGTACTCCAGCAGGAGATAATTTATTAATAAGAGAGTTTACAAATAAAACCTTCAATAATCTTGAATTGAAGATAGTTCTCGAGCTGCTAGCTAGAAAATGACGGGCGAAAATTTCGCACATGCGGTACTAAAGTAGCGTAACTCCAAAAAACTGTTTTTGCAGAAAACTAATTTCGGATTTCTAAATTTACTGCCACCTTGTATGGGAAAATAAAAATACATATATTTTCCCCTCAAGAATTGATTATACACGATATTTGTGATTTTGCATAAAATATGAATGGCGATTAGTGTTGTGAATTATTTGGGTTTTATATTCGTTCGAATAGTTTCATAATTTTTGTCTTGTTCGAACAGCCGAATAATTTCAAACTTTTATTCGAATATTCGAATGAATAACGAATAAAACTTTTTAATATATGTATATTTTTTTGTTTTAAAAGAACAAATACAGAAGTTTGTCTGCGCAAAAACAGACCCTGTGTGTTTTTGCGCAGAGAAGCATCGAACCCACGACCCCTGGATCAAAACGGCATTGGGCTCATATTATTCCTGTCAGATATGTTTGGAACTTCATTGAAACTATCAATTTGTATATTGTGTACATTACGCAAAAGGTACAAGTGTGGAGAAGTTGTTGATCCGTGATGTTTGTACGCCTTAGAGCACATTTTGAAACCCATTTGGTTTTTCTAATTGTCTTCTTCCTATTGTAAACAACTTAAAAAAGTAAGGGTGCTGTTGGCTGAGTGGTTAGCGCGTTTGATTACAAACCCCGAGGTCTTGAGTTCAAGACTAGTTTCAGGCAAGCCAACAACATCATGAATTTTTCTGATGTTCATGGGTGTGTTTCTTGTGTTGGTTGTTGTTGGACTGTTAAAGTGATGACGGCATAGCACTGATCACTTTGGCAGTACCGGCAGCGATAAATACTGACATATCCTAATGCACTTCAGACCATCATCCTCGTCGTTATTGTAGCAGAACCGTCGGCGAAGTAAAAGAACAAATAAATTGTTCCACAGCTTAAACAGATTAATGCATCTACTTGATACCAGAGGGGCTGCAACTCTGCTCTACAAAAAATGCGCAATAGCAGAGTTGGAAATAAACTAAGCTTTCTATATCTCTCCCACTTCACCACCTGTTCTCTCTACACTATCCCTTCCTCAAAAAAGGTAGCACATTAATTAATTAACTGGTAGGCATTAATTGCCTGATTGTGTTACTTCTCTTTTTATAAAAAAAAATTTATTTAAAGTAGTTTATAAAAATTATTCGAATATTCGACAAAAACTGTTCGAATAATTTTTTATTCTAAATTGAAAAATTTTATTCGTTCGAAAATTGTTGTTCGAACAATTGTTATTCGAATGACAACACTAATGGCGGCGAATGGCATGTGCCAAGGCAAATTCACACCAGGTTATTAGCAAGAGAATAATTTTCCTTGTCAAAAACATCCCAGCAAAGCGAATTTATGAGAAGACATAAAAGAGACATTTTATACTATTATTAAAATCTTTTTCAACTTTCAACGATGCCGTCTGAATTTATTTTAACAATTAAAAATATATTTATAAACAAATGTTGACAGTTTGAATGAAGGCGAAAAATTCCTGGTCACCTGAGCTGTCAAGTGTGCGAAATTGGAGTTGGTATGTGAGACTGAGCCCCAAATGTACGTGTAAAGACCGTTATTATAACTTGCCAATAGCTAAACTTGGACTTTTAAAAGTATTATCTGCTATCCGAGATTTGTAAAAATACCGACTCCCGGGATAGTAGAAATCCCGTCCGGATTGGCATCTCTAAAACACACCCAGTATAAGCACAAAAACTATAAAAGAAACAGTGTAAATATTGAACAAAAAAGAAGAGTTTTCTATTTTGGGGTGTTTGTGTTGCTTCTTTCTGCTTCTGCTGATGTTAAATGTAAAGTTTAGTTTGGAGGCACGGATGCTATAACAGCATTTATATATATATACGCATGCATGTGTATGTATGTTTGTATATTAGTTTATACAAAATATGTATCTACATACATATACGTGTTTCTCAACAATAATTTCCGGGTTGTATTATAAGATATACAGCAAGATAAAAAGGCAGAGACAAATCTCATGTAATATATTTATTTTTTATTGTTGTTTTATAAAAGAATTATATGGCTGCTGCACTTAAACAACTGGATAAATCTATAGGAAAAGACAGTTCTAGTGGAAAACAGTACTTGTAGCAATAACAACAATAACAGGAATTATAATGAAGATTGAGAGAAATTTGAAATGACATTTGCTATTTGTTAATTTAATATTTATTATAAAAAGGATTCAATGAAATGAGCATTTTTTAATTTAAATTGGCAGTACGTACAAATAAGTTTATGTGGAAATTAATATTTACATTTTGACAAAATGAGCAAAAAGCTGTTTTGTCAAAATATAATATAATAAAAAAAATAGTGATGCCAATTATGGCGATAGAATGTGGGGATCGTCTGGCGACTCTATGAGTGGTTTTTAATGCAAACTGAAGTGATGACGTCAATAATTAAAATTGAAAAGCATCTTAATTAATTGTTGAATAGATAAAGTAACGAAAATGATGTAAATCAAAAGTATTTCTTCTTTAAAATTCAAAATTATAGTACATATTTATTTTATAAATAATCAAGGCAGTTCATAATGTTAACTTATCGGTTTATTATACGAGGGCTTAGCGCAAAAATTAATAGCATTAGCCCTCAGTTTTTGACTTAGTAATTAAATATTTATTTAGTTAATTTTCATATAAATTTAAATTGTAATTAAATACAACTTCTGTTTTTCAGTTGTATTTTGTTGTTCTTATTTAATTGTGACAAAAATATGGTAGCATCATAAAATACCACAAATTTCCCAAAAAAGCAGCTGTTGAACATAAACAAAGAAAACTACATTTTTCATTGAGGAAATAATAATGAAGAGTTTCTGCAACGTTTTAAAAGAATAAAAACAGCTTACAAAATCACAAAAAGACAAATACAGACAAAGAAGGCCCAAATTGCTTGGCAACAAAAGTTGAATTGTCAGCGGTCACAATTTTTTTTCCACAAGAACAACAAGCAGTTAAAATCATATTTTAATTTATAAAACTTAAATCGAATTTAAATGTACAAGGTTGGAGGTATATTTAAATATGATCTATAAAAATTAATTTTCTATTTAATTAGAAATTAAGTTTAAAAACCATTTAGTTATTAAGGCAAAAACTGGCGGTAAGGGCCATTATTACAACTTGGCTTTAGTTATAGTTAGGATTTTATCGGATGGATAAACAGTTTTTCATTATTACAACTTTACTTTAACATAAAAGTGTGCGGTAACTTATAGGCAAGTTCATTTTACCTAAAACTTTTATCGGCAAGTTTGGTAATTTGAAGTTGCCATATTTTCATAGACTTTCATACTTTCTATTTTATCAAGAAAATACGAAGATGTATCTAACAGATGAACTCACTCAAACAGCTGACCTTAGTTGCTTAAACTTAGTGGAGTGATGAAATTATCATAATATCCTCTCTATATATAGAGATTCTCTTCTTTATGGTATTTGACATTTCCTTATACGTTTTTCGACAACTGTAGAATAGTTTCTACAATAACTATGCTATTGTTGTAGAATTGGGTGCACCTGTTAAGGTGTGTTTCCGTAGACAACGTAATCGTCGACGTTCGTTTTAGAACTATTTTTATAAATCATTATTTCTAGAAATACGACTTTTATACACAGTCGTAGCGTGTTGGTATTTATTTGCTTGTTGATAGCTTCAATCCAATGTTGTGCTCTTAATGTCGTTTAGTTGGTGCTTATTTTGTTTGTTCAGCTGTCGTTCTTCCTCTACAGAGTTAGCTGAGTTATCTAAGGCGTTGGTTAACAACCATGAAGAGTTAAGTTCAATACCAGGAATGAGCAAAAATAAATTTTAAATTAAAATAAGTAAAAATATTAAATTTAGCAAAGTATTAAAAATGTAAAATTTGTTCTACGATTAAATAAGTAAACATAAGCCTGATTCGGGCTTGATTTCAAGAACGCGGCGGGATTGGTTCAGGTACGCGGTTAATTCTCAGGTACGCAGATTGCTTGAATCAAGCATATAATACGTTTGTCGGCTGCTTGTCGGCTATGCCCGAGCAATTAAAATAAACAAAAACAAAACAACAACAAGAGCACAACAGTGAATTACGATAAACAAAGCGCAACACAGTACGAGTCGTACTTAAAATAAAAATTGTTTACATGAATAAAGCCGAATCAGGCTAAAATGAAATATTCTGCACTTGAATATTCCGTACTTGAATCAATCTTTCTGTACTTGATATAAGGACATCCGGGATTGCCATACTTTTGACACTGCTTGGGATTAATTTAAGTACGGATGGATTGATTTTTCTTTTCTGTATAGTTTCTACAACAAATTTCCTATTGTTGTAGAATTGGGTGTACCTGTAAATGCTGATTTACACTGGGAAACATTGTTTCCCGAAAACTTTATTTTTCAGTGCAAAAGAGAGAGATAGGAATACAAGTGGTATATATTACTATTTCATCACTCTCACGCAAAAGAAAATGTTCGACGACAAATGTTTCCCAGTGTAAACGGCGTGTTAGATGTTCCACGGTAAATACATATGTATAACGTTGCCACTGTGCTCTTTAAATGATTTAGTATAGCCATACTTTGAAAAATACAACTTTTATTTTACAGGCAAGTTGTGGTAATGAAAAATTATTATAGGTCAGTTTATCGCTCACTCTTGATATAGAAGACAGTAACTTTCTTATACTTTACTGCCGAGTTGTAATAATGGCCCTAAGTCGTGAGTGCATTTGATAATACGATGTACAAGATATCAACAGCAAATTTCCCGAATCTGTAGATATTTTACGTAAAGGACCATCTGCGGAATTATGTTTACCCGAAAATTAAAAAAGCTATTAAACATATAGCAGAATATCAAATGTATCGCTATATTTTTTTACATTTTTAAACTGTTTGCGGTTTTATAGTTCAAAGCTTTCTCAAATTGACGTGACTAAAATGAAAATGTCTAATTGAACGCCAGTGTAATTTATATACATATTTGAAATTCAAATTTATTTCAACTTACAAGTACATGCATACAAAATTATAGAGTTTTTAAACTATGTAATTACATATTTATATTTATTTTCAAATGATTACATATTTAACATCGGTTTGAGTCCATATTGCAATGCACAAACTTACACCATGTGATCGAATTCACAGGTTGTTTGATGACCAAATTTCAATTATGCATTTACATTTTTATTTATTTTGTTTTTTTTTCTTTGCAAAATTATAATTTAAATTCAATAATTATTCGTTATTATTTGCACTAATAAGGGAATTTATTATTAAAATTTTCTTTTGTTCAAAAAAAAAAGGAACGTAACTACTATTTATGTGCATCAACAATCACACAATACTAATTAAACCGCCTTATGTAGTGACTGAACATATTTTGATGTAAACTCATTAAAAATTTAGATTAGTCTTTTTTTATTGCAATAGTAGGAATGAATGTGTTTGTTTAATTTTAAATTAAATCAAAAATTAATTATTAAGTAGGTGTAGATTTACATATTTCTAATTACAAGTAATTTAGTATTGATTTAAAAGAGAAGAAAAGGGTGTTACTTTTTTGTTTATGTCTTGACTCGTTGTACAACTGCTACTGACATGCAACACAGTTTGGGATTTTCCTGAGTACGATGACAGTTGTTTTGATTCATGGGAAAATAAAACTTTTTCTTTTGTAGATTTCATTACAAATTTTTAATTGATAAATTTAATATTTACAATACTACGCTTTATTTACTTTAAAGTACTTTTCATAATTTAATTGATTTTTGGTAACAGAAAATGTATTTTATAAACTTTTAACAAAAAAACTGCATTTTTTTTATTTGTTATTTGCAAGAAACGTTTAAAAAGAATATCGATATAATAAATTTTGTAATGAATTATGTAGATTTTAGACATGTATTATTTTTATCCGAATACGGCAACACCCAAAGGAAAGATCAAGGCGAATTAATTTTAATAGGTGGCAGCGCGGCGGCAACAAATACAACAATTCAAAAACAACAGGCATTTTTGGTGTACGATGGATGGCACATAGTACCAGAGCACGAAGCCGTTCGGCGCATAGCCGGCTTAACAGCCGCCAACGAATTTTGTTTTCAAATTGCGCCGCCGCCGATGTGTGCGGCTGTGATCGGCGCACGACTCAGCCGACAAGGGACTATCAAATAATATAAGTTTGGTGTAAATACAACAAAAAACTAGCTAATGCTTGTCAGAAATATATGATATATTAAACATTTTTTTTCGCTAAATATACATGCTACGTGAGCCAGTCGACAGCCGACACTTTTCGTTCAGCCGCCGCCGAGGAAAATTTTCGGCTTACAGCCGGCGCTTAGCCGCCGCTGGTTACTTTTTGGGTAAGCCGCCGCCGATAATCGAATATCGGCTTCGTGCTCTGCACGACTTATTTGCGAATAAAAACGTAGTGCTTCCAAGTACGTATTTTTATTGTAACTTACTAACGTAGCATTTACACATGAAAGTAATTGCAAGAAAGTCGCAATACACTCACACATTTTCACTAACACACTTTTGATTGAGCTATGAGAAAGACAGAGAAATGAATACTATTTTCTTTTTCGTTGATAATACGTATACAAAAATTTCATGGAAGTACTTTCATGTGTAAATGTAGGGTAACTCACGAAAACAATTGCTGATTCACGCGCTATTTGCAAATAAAAAATTTGGCATAGATAAATATATTAATAAATAGATAAATATTCAGTAATTAAATAAATGACAATAAAAAAGTATTTGGCAGCATTTTACGTTCTTATTTGCAAATAAGCCCTGCTTATAAACGTAGTAACAGTCGATATAAAATATGAATCAATATGTGAACAAAAGTAAACATAAAAGTGCCATCGTATGGCACAAGGCAAATTTAATTCGCCCCTTGTGCCACCTTATAAAATTAAATGCGCCTTGGGAATTGTTATATCCTCGGCAGTCCTATAATGTTTATAGCCATGTTCCGGCGCCTAAGCTACTTGCGAATTTAGATGAGTCACATGTCAAACGATTCGTTATTATCAGTGCTCGGACTAAAATAATATGAATATGGCTAAATCTAAAAACAGGCTAAATCTAGCCCGAAAATGGCTAAGTTGGCATCCCTGCAAACAATTTCATATTAAAAAGTATGGCAGCATCCTACAACCATTTTAGTTTAAGCCAAAACGGTGATGCCAATAATTCTTTTTATTAATGTATTTTTTTAAAAAAAAGTTTTTCCAAAATCAAGACAAACAGTTCCACATATATTTCACTTTGTTTTTGTTCACATTTTACATAAATATTTGTCTTTAGTTTTTCAACACGCAGAGCAATCGAATTAAAATCCGACAAGTTTTATTAAAAATTCCAATTGCAAACACGTGTCAAGATTTTTATCACTATTTTTCTTATTCTTCTTCATCTGCATACTAAAAAATGCCATTCAATCCTTTTATTTTTACTTTTTTTCAATTTTCTTATTTTGGCAAATAGTATGTTTGAATGTGATTGAAATATAAAAAAATCCTTTAAAGTTAGTAGAAAATATATTAAGATTTAAATAATGTTTTCTTTATGTGCTAAATCAGCACAAAACTACAAACTAAAAAAAAAACGAAAAATGGCAGGCATGAGAATGTGTCAGCCAGCAGTTTGAAAAGCTGGCAGACAGACAGAAAGACAGACAATTGAAATAGTAGATAAGAAAACTATGTTGGAAATCACATTAAATAAACAGAAAAAAGAAATACGATTGAATTTATGAAGACACAAGGCAAATATTATTTTACCCTGCTTATGCTTACAAAAGAACTACTCAAATTAACAATTTTTCTTGGAAAACAAAACACATGTAGGTATATACGAGTAGATAGATAAGTGTAGAGCAATAATTTGTGTAATTTTTTACACAAATTCAACCTAAATAAAATACATTCCAAGATAATTTTTTTTATATACGAGTAATTTCCTGTATTCATAAAATTCATTACTAATTATGAATTTATAAACAAAACGTACAATATTTAACAAATTTCACGAAATTAGAAAATATTTCGTCATATAAGTTTTTTCCTCCTCTAATAACGGGAAAGCAAAAAAATAGGTGTGATATGGCAACTTTATTTGCGCTTACAAATCAAAGAATAGCAGTGGTGCCAATAATTTCTTTTAGGGGCTATTCACATATTACGTAACGGTTAAAGGGAGTTAAGATTTATTACGGATTGGGCAATGTATACAACAAATTTTGTAAAAAGCATTACGAAGGTTACATAATATGTGAATAGCCCCTATCTATTATATCATTGGCATACGCAGCATTGGGTTGAAAATTTGTTAGCGATCAAGGCAAATTTATACCAGACAGGCCAGGTTATTATTTCTAACCGACTTTTAAAAGAAGGGGGCTTTATAACGGTTCTCGATTCGACTCGAGTAGATTAAAGAAAATTTTTGTATTTTTCTTTAATCTACTACAAACTCTCGAGTCGATTCGAGAACCGTAATCAGACTCATTAAGTTTCTGTTTGAATACTACATCATGATTAAAAAAGTTGGCAGTGCCACAACTTTGCATACACATTTAGTTATCGTTACAATACATTTTTGTGGTTAGAAAAGTGGGCAACGCCACGCCCATGAAAAGTAAATATTTATTTTAACTACTTCTACTTAGCCGATTCTTATGAAACTTCGCACAGACAATTAGTTCTCGCAAAAGTACATGATGATAAAATATGGAGGCAGTGTCACGCCTATTTTGTAGTCGGTTTTTTTAAAGAATTGTTTAATGTTTGCACAGGCATAGCTCTCTCATTTGTCAACCGATTTTCAAAATTATTTTTTTTGTTTGAAATGGTTTGCCTGCATGCAGTTTTGTCCCATAATTTTTATTCGAGAATCGGAGGTGGAAAGTGCCTTGTAATTTGTGCCTCCCTCAGATGTCAACACAAGTTTTCGGTACATTTTTGGACATCCCAAGAAGGCATTTTTCAAGGCGAATCGTGATGAGTATACCTGGTATGAATTCGCCTTGTTACAGATTAGAGTTACGCCTAGAATAATATGTGAACAGCCCCTCCTAGCCAGTTAAATCAAAAACATAAATTGCCTGTAAATTTAATTTCTTGAAATTTTATATCTTTATAATCAGAAAATATAAACAACTTAGAGCTTACTTCTGGTTTTAAGAATCTGTTTACAGTTTCTTTTAATTAATTAATTTAAACTTGAAGGGTATTTTATTTAAATATGTATAAAATTAAAATGGGCATTAAAAAACACCTGTCTTTCTTCATCTGTTTTTTTAACGCTTTTCAGTTTCAGTCAAATTAAAATGTTTATTACAGTCTTATATGAAGTCTGCCTCTTCTAACGTAAATACGTATTAAAAATAGAAAAAGAAATGTTAAATAACTAATGAAAACTAGTTTTCCAACTAGCAAGTTTTTTTGTCCACCTTTGTTTTACATCTACTTATGTACTAGCAAAATGAAATAAAGTTTTTATGTTTTAAATTTTATGTTCTCAAACAAAAACAGATCTTCATTTTGTTATTTATTACTTTATTCTTAATAGAAGAAAAATGCCTTAAAACGATTTTCAATAGATTTTTCTTTTCTGTTTTTATTTTTTGTAGTTTAAAACTTCTACTGAGAAACAGTGGAATTGGCAAGACAGAAATTTTATAAAGGAAATGATTAATTTGAACAAAATTAGTTTTATAAGTTGGCAGCAGGGGTAAATTAAATTCCCCTTGTGGTGTAGGATGAATGTCAGACCATAATAACGAATCGATTGACATGTCACTCATCAAAATCGGACAAGTAGTTACCCTACGTCTACATTAGACGTGAAACGACTAACATTAACACCTAACATCATGTTAATGTTAAGCGGTCTACACGCTCAGGTTAATGATTTTTTAATGTTTTAACATGGCTGTTAGGGCATTTGTTCTAACAACGCTTTCATCATAACATCATGTCTTAACAGCATTTTATGTCTAATGTAGACGGCATGTTAAGCCAGTGGAACATAACTATAAATATTACAGACTGCTAACGACATAACAATTCCCAAGGCGTATTAATTTTAAAAGGTGGCACCAGAGGCGAATTAAATTCGCCTTGTGCTGTACGATTAATGTCAAGCTCCAGATATGAAAAATGTTGTTTAGTTTTGTTGACATTTGGCTTCATATTTTATATGGAGTTTGACATCCATCAAAAATGCCTGTTGTTATTGAATTCTTGTATTTCTTGCCGCTGGGCTATAGCTTTTTTTTTGTATTTTGACTTATACTTGTGAAATTTGACATATTTTTAATACAAATTAGTTTCATAAAATCCAGATTTGTGGGATATATTAGCAATAATTGTGAATACAAACGCAATTAACCCTTAAACGCATAAAAAATCTTGACTTATCGTTTTTTATTTTGCACTTGTCTACGTGTACGTATTTTTGTGTAGAGTATTCAAACTATGTAAAAAAAATTTTAAAGTTGGTTTATTTCGTTTTTAAGTGTGTTGCCAATTTTTTTCGAAAAATTCCCTTTTTGGTTTCACTTGTTTTCTCCCAAATCCTTTTGTTTTTCACTTTTTGGAAATTTTCAAAGGGCCACACTGACAACAATTCACCATATTGTTTCGTCTTGCAAAAACAAAATCCCATGAAGGCGAATTGATTTTGCCTATGCTACCACCTTATATTAATTCGACTTGGTAATCAGAGATGCCAATTTAGCGACTTGGACGCTAGTTTTAGCTCTTTTTGATGTAGCAAAAGTCGAATTTTTTTCTCTGTATCGCTTTTATAAATAAAGAATTAAATTGGCGCTTTTTTGTCAAGAATTTTTACACATTTATTAACTAAAACATTTTTACTTTGGCTTTGAAATAAAAATCAAGTAAACATTTTGATCTTAAAAAGATGTATCCAAGACTATTGCAAACAGTATTTTGTTTCAAAATATACCAATTTGCACAAACATATTTGGGTATAATTATGCGTATCAGAATATTGCAATTGTATGCTTGGAATACAGAATGCTTTTCAGCTCAATTTTTGTTATTGACATCAATCTTTTTTCATAACCTCTATTTTATACGGCTGTTATTCTCGAATATAAGTATTGTTTATAATACGATCAAATATGGCAAACTGTGTCAACAATCTACTTTTAGCCTTTGGTGGATTCTTATGCAGAAAACTATGATTTATGTACATATGTATGTGGTTCCACGTGCTTCGAAGTTTCTAATATGAATTTTCTGTCCTTTAAACGAAATAAATATTTATGTTTTTTTTAGTTCACAACGCTGTTGGTAATACTGTGTTCTATCGAGGCGAATTGACAACCAGATGGCGCTACTACAACAACTGATTAATTTTTGTTTACATTTTTATATGTATGCTGACCAAGCGAATTGACTACTCCAATTAAATTCGCCACTGACATCACCTTGATTGAATTCGGCATGTTCTCACTTAAATAACCATAAGTCTGTCTCCACGTATCAATTTTTCATTTCAAAAATACTCACTAAAAAATTTTTTTATTTTCTATATGAAATTTGACAATTGCCGGCAATAAAAATTGCTACGTGGAGTCGTAGGGTAAGGCACTAGAATCAGCGTTGCCGTTTTGGTTATTTGTAACCAAAATTGGTTAATTTTTTCCCCCAATGTGTACATGTGTACTTTTCTATCATTTTGGTTACTTTTTGGGGAAAAAATATCTGAAAAAGTTTTTATTTTTAAACTATTTTTAAAAAATAAAATTTTTTAAGAATACATAATTCAAAATTTATATATAGATACATATCGTCATATAAAATGTAAAAGCGCCTATCATAATTTTTAAAAAATGTTAGTAGAGATAACTTAATAAAAAGTAAACTACTGTGATTACAAAAACAGTTTTCCAGAACAGTATCATTATTTCAGATTTTATTAATGATACTACCCGAAAAAAAATCGGGTGGCAGCTCTGACTGGAAGAACTAGAACCCAGCAAAAAAAGCCGGAAGTTATTCACTACAGGAGCTGACTTTAATATTCTAAGGCTATTGTTTATATCAAAAATTGTTCTAGACAACCTTTTAAGCGCATACCATCATTTAGTACTTTTGGATCACTTCCGTCCTATGACAACCACGTGCTAAATTCATTGATGTTTCACCACTAATAGAACTAGTCTTTGAGCTGAGTTCATCAGTGATGTAACTAATGATTTTTATGTTAATTTTTTGCTGGGATATAAAAAGTATGTAATAAAAGTAACAATGTATGAAATTCATCGAGTTGTTTGTTCTCTTTAATATTATACAAATGTTATATGAAGTATTTCTGTCAACGTTTACTTTTTAGATTTTATGTACATACATATGTACATATGTATGTATTTATGTATGTAGTACCACATAAACAATTTGAGTTGTGATTTGAGATTGATACAATGTTTATTATTTATGTTTTGCTTTTTCAGCATTAATTTAATTGTTATTTGAGTATTATTTACATTAAGGGCCTGTCCCACGATGTCGACAAGTCGATGTCGTTCTCTTATTTATATTGAAAACAATAATAAAAAACTTTAATTTGTTTTTGTTTTCAATATAAATAAAAGAACGACATCGATTTGTCTGTCGACATCGTGGGACAGGCAGTAAGTTTATTTTCTTCAAATAAATAAATACACATTTAAATAAATATGAGATTTTATTAAAACATGTATGCTTGACAAAACTGTTTGCTAATTAAAAAATTTTAAGTGTCAAATGTAGCAGAGGAATGTAAAAAGAAACCAACATTTTCTAAAAAAAATTCGAATAGCTAAAGGAGTGAGCAGCGCCAAAATATATAAAAGTTATATGTTTAAACAGATTACATCTACATATGAGTCGTTTATTTTGAAAGTGATATAAGTCGTTTCATCAGAAACATTCTGTCAGTCATTACAGTTATAAAACATTCAAGTTATTGTTTTTTTAGGTAAAATAAATACATTTTAAATATATGATCCCTTTATATGATATACTTGCAGCCCGTCCAGACGTCGTCCTGTCAACTACGCCACTTATCGCATTCGGAAAAATTCTATCAGCAATCTAGCTGCAACCAACCATATATATATATAATGAAACAGCGCCACCTATCGGTTCCAAAAGTATCCTGTCTCTCATTTTGGAATCATTCATATAAACTCATAAACTTTCATTGAAATCGGTTGGGCGGTTTGGGAGAATAGCGTAAACGAATATACAGACGCGTGATTTTTATATATTAAGAAGATTATAAGCAGCGAATCCGCAAATATGCAATTGCATTTTTTTTTCCTGTGCGATGTATGTAGACACAAATAAGATACTTATACGTTTCAGAACTTTTTAAGAATTTTGGCATCGATTTCTTTTAGTGCATATTTTACCCTTACGGCATGTTTTTGCATATTTCAGACTTAGCCGAATTTTTAGAGATATTTTCAATTTTGTTTGGGCATATTGGCTCTTTTTCCTACATATTTTGTTTTTTCTTTTATTTCAAGAAAAGAAGAAGCGGTAATGAAATCTTTTTTTTTTGTTCGTTTTGGGGATTTTTTCGGTTTTTGGTGATTTTTTAGTTTTGACGTTTTTTTTTTGTTTTAGCGCTTTTTTCGTTTTGGTGATTTTTTTCCATTTTTGGCGATTTTTTTCCTTTTTTGATGATATTTTTGTTTTAGCGATTTTTTTATGTTGTAGTGTTTTTTTTTTTTCGTTTTGACGACTTTTTTCGTTTTTTTGTGGTTTTTTTAGTTTTTCGGCGATCTTTTAAGTTTTGGTAATTCTTGCGTTTTAGCGATTGCTTTAATTTTGGTGCTATTTTTCTTTAAGCGCTTTTTTCATTTTGGCGATTT
This sequence comes from Panzeria rudis, assembly GCA_956483635.1. NCBI lineage: Eukaryota > Metazoa > Arthropoda > Insecta > Diptera > Tachinidae > Panzeria > Panzeria rudis. Next base: position 22,739,247 of record OY101447.1, on the reverse strand, counting down.
TTCGTTTTGAAATTTTTTAATTTTGGAATTTTTTAGTTTTAGTGTTTTTTAAAATTTGATGATTTTACCTTTTACGGTTTCCAAGATATAGTAAATTGTGTAAATTACATAGTCAAAACTACATGAACTGATAGAACACCCCTTAATTTTTATTGTTTTAAATATCGGTGTTAATTGGTGTAGTCTATTCTACAGACTACACTAATTAACACTAATTTTAAAAAATTTAAAGTGTCTATATATAATTGTCTGTATATTACATTAGTATTAGTAGAACACCCTTTAATTTTTAACTGGCATATATTTGTTGTTGTACATATATTCCATATAGTCCATATATTTTTTTAGTGGTCTTGGTGTCCAAAATTAAATTTTCAGATGGAATTGTTAAATCGACTCTCAGCCCTATAAGAAATCAGAAGATGTATATTTCGTGGTGTCAGTATGAATATTTAAGAGCATATTTTAAAACTTTTGGGAGCATATTTTTAGGTTTTTGGTGCATATTTGCATATAACACATTTTTAGGGTATATTTGAGGTTTCATTGATAACAAACAATTCGCATTAAATTAAAAGATAACTTAAATCTGTAATAATTAAAATCACTGACGTGATATTTTAGATGACGTAAATCATGCTACTTTCAAAATAGACGGTTCATATATACATGGATATACTCAGTAACGTTTAAACCAGAAAAATTGATTATAATGGTTCGACATAGCTCTTTGTTGTTTTCTTAAGTAATTTTGTCAGTGGAATTTATGAGGTATAAATTCTGCTAATATTGAAATAAATTCATTTGACATAAACAGAAATAATAAATCTTAAATCTGTCTTACTTCCTTTCCCATTTTTATTTTTTTATGTTAGTACCAAAAGTTTTTGACCATGGCAACGCTGCTAATTACCCATTGCCATCTAAATGTACGTCTATTACCTGATATATTTTTATCATGATAAAAGTCAAACTTTATACTGAAAAATAATTTGTTTTATGTTAGCTGTTTGACGTTTGTCATGATTAAAATATACCAGGTATAGACGTAGGTTTAATTGTAGACAGGCCTGCCAGACACATTTATGAAAAAATCATCAATTTGACGATAAAAAGGAAAAATATATAATTTGCATATACATACATATATCGATGGCTTAATATATATATAAACAGAATAAAAACTAAAAACCACCATACAAAAAAATTAGGTGGCCAAGTTTTTTTTTTAATAACAAATACAATCCTCGAAGCAATTTAAATTGTCTGCGGAAAACACGCAATGTTGCTCTTTACGTTAAATGGCGCGAAATGCAAAAAGTCACGGACTAATTGATCTGCCCTCGTATATGTATCTCCTCTTCATCCACATATAACATGAGGAATGTCCAACTGTCTCGTTTACAAAAATATATTTTCTGTGCTGTATATTATTTATTAAAATAATATTCCTATATTTTTAGCACTGCATAAAATCGTCACTTTTTATGAGAAAATCGTCAATTTGTCACTTTGCTATTTTTGGAACATAAAATCGTCGAATCTGGCAACCGTAATTCTAGCCTTCTTGTAGTCAACAAAACCCAAATCTAATTATTGGCATCACTGTTTTAGTTTACATTTTAATTCACAATAAAATGATAGCGAAGGATGCCAACAACTGACATTTACGTCTAAAATATTGAACGATTTATAAGCATTTTGATGATTTTTGGCCCTAAAAACAGAAAAGTGCCGACCGATTTGATGATTTTTTTTATAAGTGATGATTTTATGCAATGCTAAATAGATGATTTTTTTAAAACGTCTGCAGCATAGAATAAATTGCTTTTCGCAACGGAACGGCTATATATTTTCATGTACATTCAATGAGCTGTAAAAAACATGTACATATATTATAGAAATTAATCTGAATAATTGTAAGTGTGGCTGCATGTGTATATTTCGAAGATAAATTTTATATTTTAAGCCAATATTTGAAACAGAATAAGTTATGCAATTTTATGCAAAAAATCAGAAGACAAAAATGCGACATGATGAAAGTAAACGAACTTTAGCACTGCATTTTGTGTGAAATTTACATCAATTTAGAAGTGACGCAATTCTCTTATGCAAATTTATCATAAGATTTGTATAAATAAGCATCCCTATCGTGAATACATTTTCCCTCGAAATGTTTTCCCTTTCCCTTCTCTTGCAATCGTGAATAAAAATTCGAAAAGTTCTTGTCATGAATGATTTTTTTCACATGGATTTTTTTCCCCTTTTTTCCCTTCACTTTATTTTAGCAGGCAAACTGTATAAATACATCATGTAATTGCTATTATATCCTTCCAATTAGTTAATAAATAATTAATATATAAAGCAAATGATTTTTCCGCGTCTGTAGGGAAACATTCAACGCGTCCAAAATATATAAAAGCACAGTTTTATTCACTCTTGAGAAAATACAATTTAACACCAACAACTATTTGATTGAATTATGCAGCTTGCAATGGCTCGGGTACTTCAAGGCATTGGATGCATATAGCAAACCTGGATAAACAATTCCATTTTGATTAGATTCCCCATGGAATGAAAAGATAATTTCAATTCTTAAGGTGGAGGAACATACCACGCGTTATGCGGCAACACTTTTCTTACTTTTCGAACTTTTAACGCTTCAAGAATGGCAAGTTACACACCACGCCTTTGATGCTCTTCTGCTTATACAATTTCAAGCCTTTGCCGGCTATATTTTGTCTTGCCTTTAAGTTTTATTTTCCTTTATATATTTAATGCAGTTTTCATCCATTTTTTAATAAAAAAATTAATTTCTAATAATTTATTTCCATTAAACAAACATTATAGCATATGAATCTGGCAGCACTACCTGTCATTTTGTATACGACGCGTGAAAGTTGAAGAATTTTCAACTTTTTGCGAGTTACGCGCGTCGCAAACTTCGCTTTGTATCTTGCCTTATGGAAACACACTATTTCAACTTTTTTGACAGAAGTCTGTAACGCATTAGCGTATTTAACGCATGCTATGTACCTTCACCTTTAGGGTGTGTGTCAAACAGTAGCAAAGCACTATTGTAAGTAAATTTTTGACACTTCTGAGGTGAATAAAATTTCACTAGCCCAGGGGCAAGGTGGATTTATACAGGTGATATTATAAGCACAGCTGTTCTAATTTTTTTCCGCAAATTAGATGCTCGTATGTCAAAATTTGTATACATTGACATGGGGGCTGAGATGTTAAATGTTATTGTAATGTTGTAGTTGTTTTAGGATCAACACCACCTGATAAAATTAATTCACCTTGCCCAGGGGGATAGAAGAAATTTTGACACAAGAGATACATTTTTGACAGGCAGAAGCATGGTATCGTAACCGCCGCTGTTTTTGGAAATTCGAGCCGTCGCCCAATACATCGATTTTTGCAGCTCTTAAATGTAGTTAGACTGTGAAAAATGCATTGTTTATTTTAATTTGCCAAAAATTGTACATCATATTATAAAATATTTCGCTAGAGCAGAGAATTTTGTCTTATATGTATAAAAATGTTCTTTTAAAAATTTGTTGGTAGCCGGCGGCTTGTAGGAAATTTTTTTGCTTCGCCGCCGCAAAATTTTATATTGTCAAAAATGGTATCATTTCACACAGCTGGAACATGAATGTTCTTACAGACGTCAACATTTTATATTGCAATTTATACACAATTCTCTTATGCAAATTTATCATAAGATTTGTATAAATAAGCATCCCTATCGTGAATACATTTTCCCTCGAAATGTTTTCCTTTTCCCTTCTTTTGCAATCGTGAATAAAAATTCGAAAAGTTCTTGTCATGAATGATTTTTTTCACATGGATTTTTTCCCCTTTTTCCTTGTCTTGGTTCACTTTATTTTAGCAGGCGAACTGTATAAATACATCATGTAATTGCTATTTTATTAAGATCAGTAAATATTATTCATTTATTTTATTCCTTGCAACACCTTCTGGTACACATGCAGTGTGCTTTACGGTGATGGACTAGCAAATGATTTTTCCGCGTCTGTAGGGAAACATTCAACGCGTCCAAAATATTTAAAAGCACAGTTTTATTCACTCTTGAGAAAATATAATTTAAGACCAAAAACTATTTGATTGGATTGGGCAGCTTGCAATGGCTCGGCTACTTCAAGGCATTGGATGCATCTAGCAAACCTGGACAAACAATTCCATTTTAATTAGATGCCCCATGAAATGAAAAGATATTTCCAGTTCTTAGCACTGTATTTTTTTTTTAATTTTAAACAAAAAATTCTTTGATTTTTATTTTGTTAAGCTTCTTTTCTTTTTTACATTCACTGAGAATTGATAGTTTTCCCTCGAAAGGAATTGAAAATTTTATAGGAACATAAATTTCACTACTTATTCGCGATAGAGGTGAAGAACTGCGATCACACCTAACAAGTGGTGATCAACCGAGCCACCTAACAAGTGATGATAACGGAGATGCACATGAGCACTGATGATGGGAGTGTGGCAACTTCCTGAAAACAACGTTTTTATATTCTAACGCGATATTAAAATATTAAATTATATGGATATTAAATTAATATTAATTTTCTCACGTTCTTTGAAATATTGATATTCAGCCATGTCACAGCTTCCGATCGGTTTGGCTTTGATTCCGTAGTTGCCATTCCGAAAAATTACATTTTTGGTGCTTTACTCTGCAGTTACACGTTCAAGAAATTGCTTTCAAGTTGATCACACGTATTGCTTGTTAAAACTACTTTAAATTGACGCTATGACGTAGGCTGTAAGCAACTTGATAGTCAATTTTGTTTTCAAGATGCCGTCGTCAAGGAATCAACTACGAAACAGTAAAACCCGGTTATAACAAATTCTCGGTTGTAACGATCTAAGTCTAAAGTGCCGTCGTTTCGGTTGCCATTTTCATACAAAAATAATTCGTAATAGCGAATTCGTAGTTAACGAGTCCTCGTTTGTATCGAACTACGCTTTTTACGAACTTGTTTTTTTTTTGCTGTTTGCACAAAGTTCGTTATAGCCGAGTCTTTCTGTAATTTACTTACAATAACAGAGATCAGCTGTTTAAATTGAACGAAAAATTGAAACAAATCTTGAAAGCAAAATTGAAATTAAGTTGGTAGTCAATTTCCAATTATGTGAGTGTGTTAGTAAAAAAGTGTGAATGTATTCAAACTTGAAACAAAAATTGAAACAAAACTTGAACGTGTAACCTCCAAGTTAGATTCCGTTTATTTTGTATTTCGTTTTTGCAATGACAAAGTTTTTTTTATACCTTGAGGCGTTTGTTTACTCTTGTTTTTAGATGCAAAGCTCACATTAAGCTTTTTATTAACATATAAAGCTCATAACCAAATATTTATTTGACAATCCTAAAAGTATGCACCTGTTTTAATATTTACTGCAAATGAAGTCTGCAGAAAAAGTGTTTTTCAATTCCACTTTGAAATTTAAAAGTGGTTTGATTACGAAACTTACGGAATTGAAACCACTTCCGATCGGAATGGTATTCTGTGATATGGCGAATTGTCTTCAGATGGGATTCTACCCGGTATTTACCCGATGTATGGGTAAATACCAGGTAATACCGGGTATATTCCTTTTTTTGGGAATTTATTTAGATATTTATAAAAAAAAACATTTGAAAAGGAACTTTTTATTTTGACGTCAAAATTAAAAAAACAAAAACGTTTAATATTAATTTTCATTTTGTTATTCTTTACAATATTAGTGATTTCTTCTATAAATTTAACTATTTCTAATCAATATTAATGATTGTTTCCGATGTTTAAACTTCTCGCGAATTTTCTCTATGTTCGGAATAGAAGCGACTTTTGTCAAGTTCTTAGGCTCTTAGCAGTTTACATGATTTTTAAACCATATGAGACTTTGTTATCATGTCGCTGTTAGCAAGTTTTTGCGATCTCTCGCCATTTTGTCCGAACTTTTGGCATTCCTTTTTAATCAAAATTTTAGCGATTTTTAATCAAAGTTATGGCTTTTTTAAAATTTAGCAATTTTTCGCGACTTTTGCAAATTTTCTCAATTTTTTCTGAGGCGCTGACATTCCTTGTAGTTTGAGCGAGTTTTAATCATAAAACTTTGCCGCGTAATGTATTCGTTTATTAAATTTTCTACAAGCAAATTTATACCCAGCCTTTGGGTAAATACCAGAGTATTTACCAATTTGTTTCTAAATTTACTCATTTTACCGGGTATTTACCAATTAAGTATTTACCCTTTTCCCGTCTATAATCATGCCTCATTCTTTCTGAATATCAATTGACGATGTTTTGCTTTTGAGTCCAAAGTTATTATATTAGAACTTTGGATTCAAAAGTAAAATTAGTTCGAAATAATCATTATTAAAATCTTGAAAATTACTAATTTTCTATTTCTTTATGTCTGATTCACGTCGTGCTGCAATTGCAATTCAATAGCATCAGAAACAATTTGACTCAAAAGTTTATAAAATTTTAATTAAACAATACATTTCGGAAAAATTGTGATTTTAATGTTTTGCTACTTTGAAATTCATTAATCCTAATGTAAAGAGACTATTTTTATATATTTCTTGTACGAACACTATTGCTGTTTTGTGTATTTTATGGATTTGTTTTTAATACTTCTTTCATACTTTGAACGATAAACACATGTGATGTGAAACTGGAAAACGATAGACGAAAAAGTATGTGCATATGCATGCCTGTGTGTACACCTAATATGTATATGTACATTAAGGTGAGCAAAAAAAAAAAAAAAAATATTGTGGATTTTTTTTTTGATATTTGTAAACTATGGGGCTTGAGGTAACCTCACTTGATGAACGTTTTATCCAAATTGAAGTACTCCCAGTGGTGCAGCCCGTAAACATACATATATAGCGACAATACGGAACTTTTCACGGATCTATATATACCTCAAATATTTCAGGTCTTGAAGGAAACGATTGCCTAGATATCTAAGCCTACCCTCCTGCAAGGACGGGTAGAAACAGCTCCTGCACTACCCATCTTAGGTAAAGAATAGACGATCCAACATGCGCCTTATCGTACAGTGTCCATCAATGAAGCCAAACAATCAGCAGAGGAAGGGACATTCTTCCAAATATTAGGAGCTGATCTGTCCTACATCTTCTTATGCAAGCCAAACACGTTGCGACCGTTTGTACATGTTGTGTTGGCTCGTTGTGTCTTGGTTGTACGAAAGATCAAAAAGTTTAAATTTATATGTTGTAAAACGCGGTCGCAATGTGATTGGGTATGTTACACAACCATATTATATTTTGTGCATAATTTCGCACTGACCACATTCCAAAAAAAAAAAACTTGTGTCTGTTACGTCTTTCCTCGAAATGAGTTATTTGCAAATAAGGTTTTGCAAGGAGATTGCATACAAAATTGTATTGGTTGTGAACAAAACATCCAACATAATTACTGACCAAGCTGCACAAAGGGTAGTAACGTGTATGGCTTGCTTTAGTAGGATTACTGAATATCCTACAAGTGCGTGTATCCCCAGTGACAAGTCCTTAATATCACTTTGCAATTAAAACAAAATAGTATCACTTTGTGAATCCATTATGTTTATACCGATCCTGCTCTTTCGTATTTATCAGCCATTTCCTTGTCCTAGACGTCTTCATGCCCTGGAACCCAGACTATCTTGAAATTATGTCCTTTAATCAAGAACAAGGATTAAATTCATTCCAAGATGATCCTCTCAATCGTTTCCGCAGCTTCGGTTATGGAATAAGTCTTCTCCTATCAGGATCCTCTTTGTAGCCGTTCATAAAGACCGAAACTGCGCTATTTCGAATTCAAAGTTTTGCTTCCAGTCGGCCCTATTAGGTATCTCGACTGGGAAGGGTTTGTCAAAGTTCATGCCAGGAAACACGCAATCTGTAGTTCTAAAGATTTGCAAGTAAATTGTTTGCGTGCAGTAGGCAGCCACGTATACCAACCGCATCCATTGTGGTCGATTGGCAAGTAAATCGCGCTACACATTAAAGGGGGAATTCGTTCTTTGGCCATACAAATCGTATATGAAGTGAACTATCTCCAAAAGTCTTTTCTGGCACTTTTCGATGTTGGATGATTCAAATAGAATGCCTGCAAACGCTACTTCCTCTGTCTTCCTTCCCATGCCGAGGTCGACCTTGTACTCATAGAGTCGAGCGATTCTATGAGTATAAGGTCGACCTGGGCATGGGAAGGAAGGCAGAGGAAGTAGCGTTCGCAGACATTCTAATTGAATCATCCAATAGCGGTATCCAGCGGTATTAATGAAAAATGTGTTGTAGTTAAAAACGTACGCCCATGAAGCACAGCTTTACACTTTGGTGCATGTGTGGGTATACCTTGGTGATGTGGTTTATGTCGAGAAGTGTAATTCGTATTTTCCTGAAATTACTGGTTATTGGGAGAGATCTTCTTCGGGAGTACATATGGTGGCTGTAGTTTATACACCAATTTCACAGGAAGAAGGATTGGAGAAGTTGGAAATGATTAAGACGGGGCTCACTCAATGTGCTAACAGGTAGAGTGTTAAGTTTGGATACCCGCGGCTGCTAACAGCTCGATCATGGATCCTCTTTGCGACCTGATTATTTTAAGTGCTGTTGGTACTTGATAGCTAATGATCTCTAATAGTGCGATTTTTGATTCGTTTTGGTAGCAAAAATACTGCGCGTTGTCCAGCAGACTTTACAGAACTAGCCACCTTGTTACTAAATGGATTACAAAGTTGTCGCAATCTCGGGGTGGCCCTGATGTCCCTGATTTCAGCAGCAGCTGCACTGGTGGCCGCATTATAGACCACCGTAAGATTAAGCTATACAACCTTCCATGTATTGGCTGTATCCTCGAGCAGTGCGGCAAAACTAGCGGTATTTGGGAGGTGGAGATGAAAGACTTATGGCCATGCCAGAATCTTAGATCAATTACCACCCACACTGAGGAAGCCCTCTGATGGTACCTCATCTGGCCTTCGATAGCACTTTCAAAGTCCTTATTCCATCCAGACGGGAGTGGAAGGGAGGCAACACAGAATACACAGAATAGATTGGTAACATATATAGATCTGCGGTGTGGGCTCTGGAGTCTTCTCGAATGACCTTGGGGTAAGACTCAACTTCCGTATTTCAGGCTGAAATATTGGCTTAAGGGAGGCGGGCAGGGAATTAGTTGACAGGAGTGTTCACGGGAGAGTCGGCATCTAGCGGCATTTGGGAGGTGAAGATCAAGGACTTATGGCCACACCAGAATCTTAGATAAATTATCACCGACATTGAGGAAGCCCTCTGATTAGACGCTGTTTACATTGGGAAACATTTGTTGTCGAAGATTTTCTTTTGCGTGAGAGTGATGAAATAGAAATATATACCACTTGTATTCCTATCTCGCTCTTTTGCACTGAAAAATTATGTTTTCGGGAAACAATGTTTCCCAGTGTAAATCAGCACTTACATTGTACCTCATCTGGACTTCGATAGTCCTTATGCCATCAAAGTCCTTATGCCATCCAGATGGGAGTGAAAGGGAGGTAACATAGAATACTATAATAGATTGAGGTAACATAGAATACAATAATAAATAGACCTGCGACGTGGGCTCTGGAGTCTTCTTCTCGAATGACCTTCGGATAAGCCTCTCCTTCCCACTTCCTAATGAAGACATTATATTTCAGGCTGAAATATTGGCTAAAGGGAGGCGGGCAGGGTGTTAATTGACAGGAGTGTTCAAGGGATAGTCGCAATCTTCATCAATAGTCAGGCGGCACTTCTGTCTCTAAGGTCACACACTACTGCTTCTACTTTAGTTAGCCAGTGCAAGGATGAGCTATCCATATTAGGTGGTCCAACAGGCGTTACCCTCACATGGGTTCCCGCACATAGCAACTTTCCTGGGAACGAACTCCTCTGCTATGAACGCCTACACTGCTGAATCGGTAGCCATCGCACTTGGCACTATTAGAAACCATATTTTGAAGCATTATCGGCAGAAAAATGAAGACAGGTGGCGAAAGTTGAGCACGTATATGGTGGGTAGGAAGATGTGGCCATGCTACAACGATAAGCGCACAGCGCAACTAACAGAAACTTTAGGGACATCTCGCGTCTCGTCGCAGTAGTGACGGGACACTGGGCGATCGGCAGACATCCTAGCAGGATATGCATTTCCTACAATACGTTCTGCCGTTGTTGCTGGAATCAAAGTAAAGAAGAAACAGTTTTCCACTTTCTTTGCGAGTGCCCGGTCTTGCACCTCTCGAGACACAAATTATTGGGCAGCAATATACCTGACGACCTTTCAGAGCTATCAGAGATTGGAGTAGGTGACCTGATCAGGTATCTCAATGCAACGGGTTGGATCTAGTACCTACTACCGGACCCGATATCTGTGTTCGAACCGACATAGGTTGACACTGACGAGTGGAGTGGTCTGTTAAAACGGAATCTTATTGATTCTACTTGAATGCTTGCGTGCATTAAGCAGCCACGTATACCAACCAACCACGTTTCCACGACAATTGGATCTACGTTCCGGAACGACCCGAATCCAACTCGGCCAAAGATTGTCAACTCAGCAACAGCTGTACAATCCTGACGTTTTTTCCCCAGGATGGAAATCCCGGCAACAGCAACAGAACCAACCAGCCAACGAATAAGACAGCAACCCCGCAAAATTTCGGCAACAAGTTCCTTAATTTCATCAGAATACATTCGATTGTATTAACGATAAAACAGATCAACACATTTTATACTGTGTATATGCTCCCGTGAGTCAAAGGATTTGGATACACTACTGCCATCTGAGCTTCTTCATGTCCCGTTTCACTTTTCGACCCCTTACGCACATCAATATTTGCTGGCACAGCTAAACGTTAGTCCGACCTACCTACCAATCAATTAGTGAAAGGCTCCATTACATCTGATACATTCACTCTTATCTCTGAGTCCGTAGTAATCACCTGTAATTACGCAGTCTGCGGATCGCATATATAAGATGTAAAAGTCTGTCTTTCTCAGTCTACAACACAACATGCGCTGCCATCTCAGCTTCCATGTGTATGCAAACATCTTCTTCCAGGATTTTCATCTCTGTAGGTAGGTATTTGAAGTTACTGTGTCCTGTCACTTACGATCCTTACGTCTCGGTTTCGTTTTAGTTTCTCGTCTTCACATCAACTCGAGTTCGTCAGGTCCAGAGTAATTCTTGGCTAAAATTTTCTGGGAAAAGGACACGTTACACTGCTTTTGAGTTCCATACAAATGGCACTTCCCTAATGTATGTACATACACAATTCATTTTCAAACATTTTACAAACGCATACACGTATTCACAGACATAATTTCATTTTAAAGTTTAAATAATGTCTATGAGATTGTTTGATTGTGCACGTGTGTATGTTTGCAGATACAAATGTAAGTATGTACGAATGTATGTACATGTCTGCATTAAGTTTTGTGCAAGTGGAATGAAGTTTGGCAACACTGCAAATAAAAATATATTTTGCTTTTTTTTTTTTTGCTCAAAAGGTCATAAAACTCGCTCTCAATATTATACATAAAACAAAAACAGCAATAACAAGAATAACAACATTGGAGCAACATGAAAACGACAATGTGGTGTTTCTGTTATTATTATTATTTTTTTTTTCTTTTGTGTGAATGGAGTATAGTATGTAAGTATGTTAGTATGTACATACTTAAGTATGTACGTTTGTTTGTAACAATTTAGTTGTGTGGCGGGCTATTGTAACTGGCGGTTGCCAGTCGCAGCATATTGTTATTGTTTTTATTTTGTTGTGTTATTATTGTGTTTTTTGTTTTGTTTTCTTTTTTCTGTTTTGTTGTGAGTTTGTGTTCTGATAAATAGTTTATATAAACAACTTAAACATGTTTTAGATTTTATTGCTTTAAATCCGCTCGATACAAAAAAAAAAAATCTATTACATACCTACCTAAGTTTGTAAGGATGTATGTATGTGCATACAAATGTGTGTAGGCAGGTTCTAAACATGTAAAGTAATCCAGTTTTGGAGCTATTATTATGGATTACATATTGACTATTTTAACCAGATGTGTTTTTTTAGCTATTATTATAACTTCAAATACATATGTATATACTTATGTATGTATACTATCTAAAACGTGAATGTGTGCATGTAGGTACCTATTGGATTAATAACCCTGTCGGATTTTTATTAGCTAGCTCAAAATATAGTTGACTTCTTGCTAATTTATTTACAACTGGCTTCTGGACTAACTCACAGTTGTTTTTTGTACAACTGGCTTATTTCCGATAAGTATTGAGCTAACTTGTAGCTAACTCAAAACTTATGCAGAGTTTAGTGAGTTGTTTTTGTACACCTAACTTCTTTTCGATAAGTTTGGAAATAACTTTTAGTTAACTCAAACCTGATGCACAGATGAGTTAGTTGTTTTTAAACAACGTTGTATAAACTTATCTTGGCATCAGTTTGAGTTAGCTAAAAGTTAGTTCAGAGCTTATCGAAAAGATGCCAGCACCGACTTTTATGTTCAAATTCATTCTGTGTCGTCTATATTTTATGTGGTGCGTTAGCAAAGGGGCAAGCATGATGGCTGACAAACAAGCGATCACGGTTCTATACCCATTCTCGTCACTAAAAAGAATTTAAATTTGTTCCCCATTTAAGTTGACTCAAAAATGTTTATCATTAATTAGTCAAATCATAGCTAACTCAAAGCACCCTCTATTTTCATGCGCCACAAGCGCACTAATAATGAGCTAACTTGTGGTTAGCTTAAACTTATGCAGGGCGAGTGAATACTGACTGACTCATTCTGATGACATTATGTTGAAAAACTGTATAGCGGTTAACATGGAAAATGAGTTAGCTTTTGAGTCAGCTGTCACTCATATCTGATTAACCATGAGTTAGATTTAAGTTAATTCAAATATGAACATATAAGACTTACCTATTCGCTAATACGTATGAGAATAGGATTATCTGATCCAATATTCGCCAAATACAAATATTCAATCTGAAATTTAGCGCCACTCGATATTTAAAATTTAATTGAAAAAAAATCTCCGCTTTGCGTCAATAACAGTAAAATTAAAAAAAAAAAAGTCGCACAGAGTTTTTCCAACTATGCGCTTTTACTTAATAATTCAGTGTTGTTCACAGATGCTGCAGCCACCCACCTGTGTCGGTAGTTTTTGATATATTTAATTTAGGTTTATTTTCTTTATTTTTCTCATAATCAAAATTCGAAACGTAAGGGTTAAATGAAACCGGAGATTTCGTAAGTAATAAACGTTCATCTTTGAGAAACATGACGACTTTACTCATGGATACAAGTGAAAGTGACGGTGAGGGCGAAGATGACATTTTTCAGCTTAGTTTCCAAGCTCATGATCATTCTTTAATTCGAAAAACTATTGGGGAACATTTAGCGGAAAAGCGGATGGCAAATGACATCGACCCACTGACATGGTGGAGAGTAAATAAAGAAAAATACGAGCTTCTTTTACCTACAGCCAAGCAATATTTAGTGATTCCACCAACAAGTGCTCCAAGTGATCGAATGATTATTAACTTAACATGATATGAACAAATAAGACTTTACCTTTTAACCCTCGACCAAAAAAAAGGGGTGTTATAAGATTTTAGTGTGTGTCTGCGCCATCGTAGAGCCCAAACGGCTGGACCGATTTTGATTTAGTTTTCTTTGTTTGAAAGGCGACTTCATCGAGAGTGTTCTTAGTTATGTTTGCAGAAAATTGGTCCAGTCATTTATAAGTTATCACATATTTTCTCGTTATATCCTCCTGAATCTTTGTGTCTGTGGCACAGTAGCACCCAAGCGGCTAGACCGATTTCAATTTAGTTTTTTTTTCTGTTTTGTTTGAAAGGTGACTTGATCTAATGCCTTTTAGCCTATGTTTGAAGAAAATTGGTCCAGTCCTTTTGAGTTATCATCCATTTTCTTCGAAGGGTTTTAAAGATTAAAGATTATTACACAGAAGAAAAATTGTAAATACAATTAATTTTTTTGTTATATCAATTAAATAATTATTGATTTTTAACCTACAACGATTTTTGTAAATACAATTACGAAATTGTAAGTTAAAGGACTCTCAGAAAAAAAAAATTTAAAAAGTTTTTTTGTTGATTTCAAATTTATTTCAATTAAGATTATTGTTATATCAACAATGGGAATTTTCGATTTTCCGAATAAATTTTAACTATCATAGTTTTTGTATTAACAATATTTTTTTATACACAATCCTCGAACCGACTTTTTGCTTGTCTGCGAAAAACACTAAATGTCTTTGGGCGGAATCGAACCGGCGACCTCTGGACTAATAGACTAACGTTCTTACCTTTCAGCTACAGAGCAATTAGTTATCAAATACGCAAATAATGAATACACACAAAACGTGATTTGCTTTGTTTCATCTACGTGTATGTGTTCATTTGTTATATCAACAATGGTGATTGTTAATCTTTTTCACAATACTTAACAAAAAATTTGGTTAGTTCAGTTTGTTGAAAATAATTTCTTGATTTGCTTTGTTTCATTTATATGTGTGCATTCATTTGTTATATCAACAATGATGATTGTTCATTTTTTTCACAATATATAACAAAAAATTTTGTTAGTTCAGTTTGTTGAAAAAAATGTCTGTGTTTGTCGTATCAACAACTAAATTTGTTGTATTAACAAAATATTTGTTTGAATTTAAATTACATATTAACAATTGAAATTGTTAGTTGCAGTTTGATGATATTTTTTCTGTGAATATTCGTAACATCACTACTATGTAATATGCCTTAAATTACGGAAATACCTACAAAATAATCATTCATGAACAGCGCAGTTCACATATCCCGTAACGCTATTTTCGCCGTTACCATTTTGGTAACGTTTTTTACAAATGTTACAAAATGTATCTGCTCCGCAACAAATGTTTAAAAAGGCTTTAAAAGCCCACAAGCTCAAAGAGACATTTTGACGCTAAAAAGAGGCTAAGTTCAGCCTGGTCTAGGTCGAAAAGAACTCTGATAAGAAGACTTTGGTAGTCTCGAAACATCTGATGTCAGTTCAAACTTTCGTACAACTTTAGAACCTCTTTCTAAAATAAAAGCAATTTAATCAAAAGATTAAATTGAAAACGAATTGAATAACTTTGGATAAATAAAAACCATACAGCAGTTCGACTAAAATTCATGTCTCAATTGTTTATTATAAGTTTAATTTATTTTGGAATTATATACCTATAACTTGCTTTATTTAGCATGTACACATTTTCTTTGCAATCACATTGACATTCCTGATCTACACCAACAAATTCAAATCACAAAAGGGCATAATACACAATCAATCAGCTTGATGTCAGATTCGTGTACGTGTGCTTGACGAAAAATCAAAACCAAGTAGATTTTCCATCAATCGTCGTCGGTGTCACTAATACTAACGAAATTTCACACATACTATTACCACGCTTGTCAAGCATGTTGACTGTGTATATTGCCCTTAATAATAGTCCCACACGGATGCACGATAGGTAATTTGCGAAAATTACCCATGGCTATTTTTCCCAATTACCTTAATTCCAATCATAGGAAATGTTTTTAACCAATTTTATTCATTTAGTTAGAATGACGCCAATAATTTGTTATTTTAACACTATTGTGAGTGTTTCTAATTATTTACAAGGGTGTTAAATTCGAAAGTATTTGATAAATCATTAAAAGTACAACATACACATGCACATACATATAGTACATATGTACATACATATACATACACCTGAATAATATAGCAATTAAATCATTCAAAAGCACAGTAATTTTGAAATAGCAAAAATTGAAGGAGAGGGAGGGAGCGAATGGGGCATAAAGAGATAGAAGTTGTTTTTTCTCTTTTTTGTAAAAACGTAAAACAAAAACAATATAAGAAGTATTTGTACAATGACCTTTAAATGATTTTATCGGTGAATGTACGTGTATATAATTAATTAAATAAATAAAATTAGAAATTATACAAAATTTAAAAAAATAATGGAATGAAAAAACGTTAAAGCTTATTAGCATAAAAAAAGTGTTTACAAAAATTCTATTCACGTTGGAAAAAAGCAATTAAATCAATTCAAAATATCAATTAAAATTGACAACACTCAATTGCCATCCGAAATGTCGGTTTCAGCAACTGGCAACCCTATTTAGGTTCTGTTGCCAGTTTAGGGCATTTATCCCCAAAATTAGGAGTTCTTTCGTGTTGGGCATCTATGGATAGTACATATGGATGAGGCTTGACGGAAACTTACAGACCTGGGCAGCCATAATCGATTTATCACTATTTTTCTATACCTATACATACTTAGTTACATACAAATCTGTGTCGTTTTATATCATAGCATCTTAAGTCGAGTTAAGTCAAAACCGAGTTAAGGTCATATTCTCGTTCGCCTTCTTACAATCCACATACATTTCGCTCCAATACTCTGATTTTCGAAAAAAGTTATCACGGTTTATTTTTTATAATTCTAGAGCAAAAGCACTACAGATGTTATATTAAATCGTTAATATTATCTCCAAACGTGAATTTTAGACTTAAGATTTTATGATAAAACGACACAGATATATTCTGACACATGAGAAGAGTAGGTCCCCTTTTACCCGACTGCGCGACGCAAAGAAGGGTATTGTGTTTATCAGCCTATGCATGTATGTATGTGTGTTCCTTGCACTATATAAACCGAACGCGTAGACCGATTTTGATGATTCTAACGTCAATCGATTCGTCTTAATTCGGGGAGTGTCACTAAAGATATGACAGTAGACAAAATTCAATACGGCGGCCAACACACGCCATTTTGTTTATACGAAAAATATAAAAAGTCTGCGAACTATATCAAAATGGGTATCAATCGACAGGTATTTGAAAATCATCTTTAGGTTTTTCTTATGATTTTTAATTTCGAATGACCATTTAGGATCTTTGACGGTTTAAAGTTGTTTTCTTTTATTTTTTTACGCAGTCGGGTTTTTTGATTTTTTAAATTTATGTCTTGTTAGGGTTCCGTACATCAAAAGTGTAAAGGAACCCTATTGTTTTCGCTACGCTGCCCGTCTCTTCGTCTGTCTGTCACAGGCTGTTTTCTCGAGAACCATAAGAGGTACGGACCTGAAATTTTCACAGCATATGTAAAACTTTTGCCGCTACAACAACAAACATATGACAGTTGAAAATTAACGGCTGTTCTAAAGGGAGCAACGAAACATGTTGAAATACTAATGTAATATACAGACACTGATATATAGACACTTTAAATTTTCAAAGTTAGTGTTAATTGGTGTATTCTGTAGAATAGACTACACCAATTAACACTGATATGTAAAACAATAAAAAAAAATTAAGGGTGTTCTATCATCTAATGTAATTTAACTATGTAATTTAGACAATATGCTGTATCTTGGAAACCCTAAGAGGTAAACTTTTAAAATTTTCAAAAACGCTAAAACTAAAAAATTCCAAAATTAAAAATTTCAAAACGAAAAATCGCCAAAATGAAAAAAGGGCTTAAAGGAAAAAAGAACCAAATTAAAAAAAATCGCTTAAACGGAAAAAATCACCAAAACTAAAAAGATCGCCAAAAAACTAAAAAAAGCCAAAACGGAAAAAAAATCATCAAAACGAAGAAAACACTACAACATAAACAAAATCGCTAAAACTAAAAATATCCAAAAAAAAAAAATCGCCAAATATGAAAAAATCACCAAAATGAAAAAAAGCGTCAAAACCAAAACTAAAAAAAATCGCCAAAACGAAAAGAAATGTCAAACAAAAAAAGTCGCTAAAACTGAAAAATCCCCAAAACCGAAAAAAGCACCAAAACTAAAAAACGTTAAAACAAAAAAAAAACGACAAAACTAAAAAAAAAATTGCAAAAAAAGAAAACAAACAAAATTCCAAAAAACGAAAAATCCTCAAAAATCGAAAATTCGTCAAAACAAAAAAAAAACTGAAAAAAATAAACTAAAATTGAACAAAAAATCAAAGCGAAAAATTTTTCAAAATGAAAAAAGGGCAAAAGCGAATAAGGATATATGTGTATTCGCACGCAACCCTTCGTGTGCGAGCCAAAGTCGCACTTTACTGAATTTATTTACATTTACAGTATTTAAGAAGTGAAAACCACTAATAAAAATGCACGTAAATGGAAAGATTAACAAACACAGACATAACAAAAAACTGTAAAAAGTGTTTCACAATTTAACACTTAAATATTTGTGCTTTTGGCATAGTCACACATACATATGAACATACCTAAATAGTATATACATAAGTACTTATTTATGTACATAGGTAGGTTGCAATGTTATTTTTTAGGAGTACCTATCATACCTACTAAAACACATGTACTGCTGCGTATATTTCTTCTTCTTGAACTTTGTATTTTTATTGTCTTTAAATTGCTATAAAGTCATAAAATTGCCAGACTTATTTTTATTTGTATTTTTTTTTTCAAGGAATAAAACAACAAATTGCTTTCGAGTACTGGTAGTGCGAGAACCACCAGTCGCGTGTCATTGTGACATAAATAACTGGTAAAAAACAGTTTTCAGTTTAAAAATACAACTGAAGTAATAAATAAAGAACGTCATAAAATGTAGTGAGCAAGTGAATGAGATATGAGAAGTTTATATATAAACAGCAATAACAACAACTTTGCAGCAATATTTAGTACTATATAAAACAACAACAAACAACGCTGACGTTAATAGTGATAAAAAAAAACAACAAGACCTTAAACTTGTTGAGGCAGTTGGATATTTTTTAGTGTTTTTATTTATAAGATGAAATTTGTTTTCTGAATTTAAGTTAAATTAAACAAAACAGTAAAGGGCTATTCATATATTAAGTAACGCTTCGGGGGTGGGAGGGGTTAAAGATTTGTTACGGATTACATAATTTATCCTGTAAAGTTTTTAAAAGGCGTTACGCAGGAAAAGGGGGTTTGGATATAAACACTCCGAAAATAGCGTTATTTAATATGTGAATAGCCCCTAACGAGTAACTTTGAAGAATATTATTTGTCATACGTATTACGTACATATTCACTCAGTTAACCGTTAATCGGTTAACCGATTAATTGCTACCCTATTAGCTGTTCGATTTATCTAAAATTTGATATTTTCGATTAACGATTAAATCGGTTCGACTAAACTCATAACTTTATTGTTAAACTCTAAAGGTAAATCGGTTAATTTCGGTCGATTAATCGGTTAACCGATTTAACAAAATATTATATTTTTTCAAGTAATTGAATAAATTTTTTACGTGTTTAATTATGTGTTATGAATTTGTTGGCAATCGATTTTTGGCAGCTGCACCAACTATCACTGAATTCTTATTGATAACGAAGCTATTTTACAAAAATAAAAAATTGCTAATGCGAATGCGAACGCGAAAATTAAAAAAGGGGCAAAAAATGGTCAAAACAAAAAATATCGTCGAAAAAAAAATTACAAAAACTAAAAAAAATCGCGAAAACTAACAAAAATCGCCATAAAAAAAATACGCTAAAATTAAAGACATTAACAAATCAAATATATGGTATTCGTACAGAACTCTCGTGTGCGAGTCAAAGTAGCACTTTACTGAATTTATTACAATTGAGATGTCTGGTAACCGAAGTGCACTATTTGTCAGTTAAATTTATAGCTTGTTACATCCATTCCTATATGGTTCCATCTTCCCACCCTACCAAAGGTATGATAAAGTCGTCGGCGTAACCATATGTTCGGAAGCCCCTGTTGTTAAGTGGTTAAAGTAGCTCATCGATGACCAACGTCTAAAGTAGAGGTGATAGAATGCCACCTTGTGAACAGCTTCTAGTTGCTCTTGCGGTCCTCGATTTTCCACTTAAAGTCAAGTTTTCTTTTATAATTTTTTTAGCTCTTTTTTTCTGTCGTTGAATGCTCCTTGAATGTCTACCAAGGATCATAGTAGTTAAATAGTGCATGGTTGTTACCGTCAATTTACCCGTCTGGTAAGCAAATTGAAACTGGTGTATTGGCTACACTGTGAGCTAGTTTTTCCTGATATTACTATCAAGAAGATTCTTCATCGTTTAAAAAAAACAAACTGAAACTGATTGGTCTAAATGTTTTACTTAGATGCTCAGAGATCTACCGCCCGCCTTTGGCATATAGACCACTTTAACACCACGCCAATCCTTCGGCATATAGTATAACATCTCAATAGCCTTGATTATACTCTCTTTTATGAAACATGGATAGCAGCCATCTGGTCCTGGTGATTTATAGGGTATAAATTTAAATAGCGCCCAGCTTATTTGGTCCTTCGCAATATTATGTCCACCAAACTACGATCTCTGTTGGTACAACTAGATGTCCACAGAGGGAGTGAAATCTGACTTATACTTCGTACACATTAGACATTTCTCTTGTTGTCATTTTGTGGCGTCATATTTCACTCAAATATGACGCCTCAACTCAATGCGACAAAATGACAACATGCTGTCATTTTGTTTTTGTGACTGCAATATTGTCGCAATATTGTGACAACCGTACACATAGACTCGCAAACAGTTTGCCACACACCAAAAAACATCGGAAGCGGCAGACGTTGTCGCTAGTACGTACACACTATCATGTGTGCTTGCGATGTCATAAAATGGCATAGTGTGTACGTATCATTACTACCACTGATCCTAGGAAGTATTTATGTAGAAGAAATTTGTTTGTGTGTGTACAGATTTGAGTGACTTTAGCACTAACTATAGTATGCTGGGAAGTATACAAATAACATAGGTACATATAATCATCTATTTAAATAAAAACCAGTTATTAAAATTTTATTTGTAGCTTTTCGTTATTTTACGTACATAATTACGAAAACAGAAAGCCAACTTTATTTTAATCGCACACAAAGCTCAAAACACGTGAACTCAAAAAAAAAACCTTTGTCTAGAAAAATATATAGTGTTGACACTATTAAATGGATGTGTAAATAACAAGAGAGGGAGACTCTCCTTAAGTCATCACTTCCTTCCTTTGATGATAATAAAATGAAATTAAAGAAGCAAAAAAACAAAAAAATCGCGAGACATCATAAATTTATGGCCACACGACAACAGGCATTACTTTTTTCTTCTTTTTTTTTCTTCTTTGTTTTGTTTTAATATGAAATCAAGTTGCCAGACAGATAAGTTAAGTTGTTTGGGTTGGTGTAAAAAAAAAACTAAACGCTGCTTAAAAAGGGGGCTAAATAAAAGTAAAGGTATGAATGAGTAAGAATGATGAGTTTATATGGAAAATTCATATAAAACACTAAATCATAAGGAATAATGGATATGAAAGATACCTATTCATGATACATACCTATAAAATAATATACATATGTACATACAAAAGTATGTAATTTATAAACCCACTATACGAGTAATAAAAAACAAAACAAAACAAAAGACGCATGCCATAATGAATGGAGGATTGAGTTTAGTAACCTTTTAAGAATTTATTTGGAATAAACGTTATTTATAACTTTTTATACTTCCTATTCCTTTACTGTAGGAAATTTGTTTCTTTGTAGCAGATTATTATTAAAACTAAAATTAATTTATTACTAAAAGGCAGAGGTGAAATATATTTCATTATTAAAACGAGAAGAAAAAAACTCAACAACAATGAGTTCTTTGAAAAAAATTACTATTTAGGGGCAGGTTTATTGAATTGAAGAGAACTTTCAGCTATTTATTTAACAATAACCGTAATGACTGGCCAACGACCTTACAAACACACAGGAATAAATTGACTCATATATGGAGGCAAAAAAACTTGGATGTGTATTTTTATTTTAAAAAAAATAAAAAATTACCCAGTTGGCCACGTCTTTAAGACAATCCTTGATTGATAACCAGGGCTCGGAATTTCATGCAACTAAAAATTGATTTTAAGCGCTTAAGAAATGCATTTAAAAATTAAAAATATCCGCAAAAATATGCACAAACATAATTGGGTCTATTATTTAATGCAACCGAGCTGTAGTTGCGTTGCCATTTGGCAACTGAAAATTAATGGTTGCCAGAAATGCACTAAATATCAACTAAAATTGACAGTTGCCAGTTGAAATCAGTAGTATAATTTTCAGCAACTGGCAACCAAACTGAGGCTCGGCTGCCATCCATAATTGGCCTATTATATTTTGTAAAAAAATTGGTAAATATGCATTAAAAATTGTTATTACTCCAGAAATATGTGTTTATTACCAAAATATGCAAAACATATGCACTTACGACTAAAATATGCAATGATATGCAACTACAAATCGATGCCAAAGTACTTTAAATTTGATGATTCGCATAGTTAATTAGTCAATACCTCTTTATCGATCACCACAAAAACATGCATTTGCATGAAAGTCCGAGCCCTGATGATAACGTTTGTCATCAGATTGATGTCGTGATTATCGTTTTATTGATGACATTTGTCACAGTATTGCTGTCAGAATTCTGATGACAGGGTGTCATCAATGCAATGATACATTTCGCTATGAGTGTGGGGACATTGTCGCTCAGATTGTCCCCAACAAAGTTTTATTAAAGACAAAACATTGGACATTGTCGCTGAGATTGTGATGAACCGACGATTTAATTTAGTTTGTCGATTAGAAAACCTAATTGACAGACGACATGCCATACATTAATCGTCGAAGACAATGTCTGTCGTTTTCAATGATTTGGCCAACTGGGTACACTTTCTTTGCTTTCGCATGTTTGCAATCATTATTTGTTAGTATTTTTCCCATTGAAATTTTTTTAAAATACAAAACACGTTATAGCGGCCTTAACATATTATTATTGTGGCTAATTGCTACAAAAACAACTATGTAATGGCTAAAATAAATTTTTTATAAAAAGCTAAAAAAGGTAGGGCTTTTAAGTGAAAGAGACAAGTGACTACTATGTATGTAAGTATGTATATACATAGGTATAAACATCAGGGAAGAGGGGGGAGCGGGGGTACTTTAAACTGAAACCTACTATTTTGAACATTTTCTTTAAGAAACTCTATAGAAATGAGGTATGTTTTAATTGTTTTTCGGAGGAGTGGATATATCACTTTCCGACCCCCCCTGTATCCACGGCTGACTCTCGCAAATATAGTTAAAACTTCTGCGGGTATTTCAGTGGCTGTGGGTGGACTGCGTCAAATCGGCATTCCCTTTGGTAGCTGCCTTCCTCAAAACATTCTCAAAGTGCCAGACATTTGTACTATGGAAAGTAACGCGAACATCTAAGACAAGTCCAACACGTTCAACAGCTAACGGAGTCCATCTTTATTCAATTTGTGATATTCGTAGAATCTATAAAGAACATTTGATTCAGAGACAACAAATTCACTTAGATTTGTATTATTTTTATTTTGTCTCCGTTAAAGATATCTGAAGATATATCCGCCGATTCATAGGGAATATATCTTCGCTGCAATCTCTATGGATGGCTTCTCCTATTCCAGCATCAGAAAATGCAGGTAAACACTATTCATTTTTTCAAAATATGTACACATTTTTTCCGCTTGCAAGTACATACGATAATTTCTTTATAAAGCACTGACAAATAATTCATGAGAAATTTTTACTCCAAAAATATTCGCGATAGCGATGTACATATTCACCCCTATCGCGAATAACTATTCCCATGAAAAAACTCCCAAATTTTCTGATTTGCTATCGTGAATGTTTCCCATAACAAAGTTTTTTGGAGCGAATTCACAAACTTAAAAAATGTGGCATCGCCAATGTTTACTCCTGTGAATAATTTTACAAAATAAGTTCACAACAATTGTCGATGGGAGCGAGAAGGGAACATGTAAGTTGTAATTTGTATTTAAGCTAGGACTGTATTAAATTACTTTTTTATTAATGAGCATAGGTGTTAATAAATAGCGAACACCTTGCTGCTAGCAGGCAAATTTTCCTCTAACGATTAATCGTGTATGTAACTTCGCCGCGATCTCTTCCAGCACCGCAAAACGCAGTTAAACTTTATTAATTTCTTTAAAATGTGTATATTTTCCTTTTACAAGTATGTACACAAATTATTTATAAAGCACTGATAAATAAATCACGATAGAAAGAAACTATTACTTCCAAATAATTCACAATAGACACTTACTCCCAAAATATTCGCGATACTGTTGTGTTGGGAATGGGAATATAGGTTTGCTCCCAAACAACTTATTCCCATAACATTCGCGATAGGGGTGATTATGAATGGGAATATAGGTTACCTCCCAAGCCACTTATTCCCATAACACTTGCGACAGGGCTGACTGAGTATGTTTACAAAGCTGAAAACGAATACACATTTATAACCACAAAATTGTATTATCATCGGAATCTATTGTGAGGTGCAAGTTTCGAGTTGATCTGGTGTTTATAAATTGCGGAAAATGACTTTGCAGGATTACATTACATATAAAGTCAGAAGTATTTGATTGACATCACTCTTAAAGGGTTGTATTATACAACAACAAAAAAAAATACATTGTTGTCAGATATGAGTAATTCCATTTAGCCGGGTGTGACCACTTTACACATATTTTTTGTTATAAATAAAGAATATAAAATTTTTAACTTAAAAAAAGGTTGCCACTCGCAAGGCCATTTAGCTTAAAGTCGTTGAATAACAAGTAGACACTGAAAGAACACGATTCCTGCTCTGAATGGTCGTAAGAAAGCTGCGACGGGTGTAATCTTAGAAATCGTAGTTTTAAAGAATTACGACTTTCAACATAAATTCTGTAAAATTTTTACTATAACGTACACAATAATTTTGGTCTGTTCAAAGTGTTTTTAGCTGTATTACGTATTTACTGTTTGATAAAAAATCAGTTTTCTTAACAAAAAACTATTTTTAAAATGTGACGGGTGTAACCGACGGGTGTGACATAATCCGAAAATTCAAACAAATCGAAGATATAAAACTTTTTATTGATTTCATTAATATAAATAATATAAAAATAAATCATAAGAAAATAATAACACATTAAATTATTTGCTATACGTTCTATTATAGACAGCAGAATACTCTAGCTGAGCATTTTTTTATATTCAATAAAAAAGCGAAAAAATACATTCTTTTCAGAGATAAGGGTTTTTATTAATAATGAAAAAGGGAAGAAAAGAAAATCTGAAATAAATATTAAACATATAAAGAGGAAGAGCAAAATGTTTTGTGGATGATAATTTAAAAGTGCCTCTCAAATTGCTTAAAAATATTAAATAATGTATTTTTTTATTTTTTCTATAATTGTCATGCTCTGAAAAACATCAATTGATAGATTTTTATTAAAAATGAGAAAATTATTTTTTTCGTTGTATAGGGCCGTTTTACGTGGAATCACTCATATATGTTTGTTTTTATAAAATTTTTAGCTTCAAACAATTGTGCCTCCGTGTATTTGTGTGTGTGTCCTGTCTGCCTTCAAATGTGCAAGTACGAAATTAGTTAAAATTTCAAACTTGTGGAAAAACTTACATACAACTTTTTTAAAACTGTCTGACAGTTAAATTGGCGACAGTCAGCTAGTCTGCATTACGTTCCTAAGACAGATATTGATGGGCATATTATCTACAAAATTTCGGCTTTTAAAATGCTTTTAGCACATATACATACATTTTATATACATACACAATAATAACATAGCCACATGCATATGTACACATTTACATGTAGAAAGCCTTGAAGGTGGCAAAATTATTTTAAAAAAAAATTTATTCAGATTTCAGCTACTTTGGATATTAATGATTTCTTGCAATATTAGTGACACTTTATATTTTATTTTATAGCTTGCTTATTTTTTTTTATAAAACAATAGTTTATTTTGTTTCCCGTAACATAATGCCAATTAACCAATTTTTCAATTTGTGTGACCATTAGTCCTCGTTCACACGATGCAGCTGTTGTGTTGATATTCTTGAAGGAGAGAAGTACTCAGTCTCATGTAGTATCTTAAAATGTCTCTTATTTTCTTTGGCGTCACAACAACAATTTCTATGTATTTCATTTCAACTTGTTAAATACGCTCAATAAATATTTTAAGAATGATAAGAAGTTATCGATCCCCACTATCATTGATTGGAACAATCTTTACGAAATAATTTTTAGGAGTCATATTTAATCTGCTCAAATACTCAATTTATGTACCTTTCTTTTCAAAATTTTGTTTTTAAGAATATAATTTCTGCATTTGTTGTTTGTGTTATGCACACTCTCTTTAAGGAAATGTGAAAAATTGTTGGCCTTTTTTTAAAAAAAAATAAGTTAATATTGGAAAATTTAATTGCATTGTTATTAACTATTGTGATTATCTAAGAACTTGTGTAATTTTGTTTTCTTGTTGAAAGATATTTTGGAGAAATATTGGAATTTTATGTGAAATATGAATTTGGTTGTTTTTGTTGTGCACAGTACTGTATGTACATAGTTTATTTATAACAATATAATGCTAAGGCCCTTGTGACACTTCATTTTTCTTTAGTGTTTTAGGTTTTGGAGAACAGTGCAAATATAATGAATATTAAGATAAATACCAAACCATCAAAGCTTTTTCTAATGTTATCGACAAAAAAAGGTTCTGTCAAAAAAATAGTAAAAATTTTCAGCTTAAAATTGACGTTTCAATTTTGAAAGTGTTGCTAAATCCGCGATTTATGCATGACTTGTGCGATGTAGCACTTAAAAAAAAACTTTTTTTGTTTTTGTTATAAATGAATGAAAAGATAGCAACAATTAGAGAAAACATGTGATGTTTGCATTTTTTTATATTTGTTCATTTCTAAATGAAGTTTATTTGCTGATAGTGAAGCATTGTCTATATGCATTTCATTGGCGCTTTACCAAATCGTCAGTAGACTTCAACCACAGCTTTGAACAGTTACAAACCTCTTACCTTATGCACAGACTTTCAAAAAACCATTTAAGAATTTACAAATAATAATATTTTTGAAAATCACAAAAGAATAAAATAAGCGTAAGTAATAGGATTAGAAACTTATACAAAAAACAGCAAACAATTTGTATACGATATGAATCTATTTTATTTTTTTACACCTGGATTTTATTTTTCATTTCTTGTTTATTTCTATCATTTGCTGTTTCTTTCTTTCAATCCTATAGCAATACAATGCAAGAATAAATTAAGGAAAGTTCGACTTTAGCTCGCACACGAAGGGTTCCGCACGAATACACATATGCCCAGTAAAAAAAGACACTCCAAAGAAGTCATGAAAATGTAGAGTTTGCGATCCGGAAGTAGTGGAAATTTGGATCATTTCTAATGATTTTTACATAGGCTTGTCATTATTGCAAGAAGTTCTCTTTTTCGATGATTCCTAATCACCGAATTGGAAGCGAAGTTAAGAAATATTTCCTTTTTGGCGTTCTATATTAATATTTTTCTCTAGGAAAAAGAGTACAAAGTTACAGATTTTCGCAACTTGTTTCTTTTTATATGAATTTAAACGCAAAACGGTGTCTTTATGTAAATTTCTGTAAATAACTGTTAATTTTTAGACGAAAATTAGTTCATAAATTTCTTTAAAAAAAATCTAATTTTTAAAAAGCATGGTGGGTATTTTTGTTGCCGATTTTTTTAGTATTGGCGATTTTTTGGTTATGGCGTATTTTTTTGTTTTAACGTTTTTTTTTTGCTTTTTTACGATATACAGTAGTTTTCAGTTCAAGATCAATTCGCTCCATTGATTATCTTATATAACGAACAAAAATATTTTTTTTTGTGCTCAGTTTAACGAACAAATAAGATTCATAATATTAGTTAAAAAACTTATTTTAAGAAATTTCTTATACAAATAACTAAAAACAAAGCGAGTAGAAAAAAGTATCGCTATCTTACAATAAAAAATACAATTCTAGTTATTTATTTATCCATAAACTGGTTATTCTACATAAGTACTGCGTATAACGTACTTTTCAGTTTAACGAACGGGCCTGACAAAGTACTGGTTCGTTAAACCGGATTTATTTTAGTTTTGGCGCTTTTTTTGTTTTGGCGCTTTTTTTTGTTTTGGTGATTTTTTTTGCAATTTTTTTCATTTTTAACGATATTTTTATTTTTAGCGATTGTTTGTGTTTTAGTGCTTTTTTCGTTTTAAAGAGTTTTTTCGGTTTTTGGCGTTTTCTTTAAGTTTTTTGGCGATGTAGTTTTGGTGATTTTTTTGCGTTTTAACGTTTTTTTTTAATTTTGGTGCACTTTACTTAATTTATTTCATGTTCATAACAATTTTTTCGCTTTGCTTTTTCGTTTGGTTTTTTTGTTTTTTAATTTTTTTGTCGATTTTTCGTTTTTTGCAATTTTTGTCGATTTTTTTAGTTTTGGCGATTTTTTGGTTATGGCGTATTTTTTTTCGCTTTTTTACGATATATTTAGTGTTAGCGATTTATTTTAGTTTTGGCGCTTTTTGTCAGTTATTGCGCTTTTTTCGGTTTTTGGTGATTTTTTTTAGTTTCAGCGATTTGTTTTGACACCTTTTTTCGTTTTAGCGATTTTTCTATTTTAAAATTTTTTTTGGCGCTTTTTTTTGCGTTTTTTCGTTTTTGTGATTTTTTTTTTCATTTTTGGCAAATTTTTTCAATTTTTACAGTATTTTTAGTTTTAGCGATTTTTTTATGTTTTAGTGCTCTTTTTCGTTTTGACGACTTTTTGGTTTTAGACGTTTTCTTTAATTTTTTTTGACGATCTAGTTTTGGTGATTTTTTGCGTTTTTTGGAATTTTTTAGTTTTAGGGTGTTTTAGGGTGAATATTTCAAGAGTTTACCTCTTACGGTTTCCAGGATATCGCAAATTGTCTAAATTACGGTCAAAATTACATTAACTGATAGAACACCCTTAAATTTTTATTGTTTTAAAAATCAGTGTTAATTGGTATAGTCTATTCAACAGAGTACACCAATCAACACTAACTTTGAAAATTCAAAGTGTCTATATATAAGTGTCTGTATATTACATTATTATTTCAACATGTTTCGTTGCTCGCTTGAGAACACCCTTTAATTTTTAACTCTCATATATTTGTTGTTGTAGCGGCCAAAGCTGTTTCGTTAGTATGGCAACGCAATATGAGTTATTTCGTTAATATGGCAACTCAGGAACAGCTTGACACATGTCAGTGCAAGGTGTTGCCATCAGGATTTCATTCCAATATCAATTTTTGTTTTAGTATAGTAACTTTTTATTATACAATTTGGCACATATTAGCAGAGATTAAAGAGCTACAATTAATTGATTAAAGGATGGACATTTTTAATATGACAAGACTCATCTAATTGGATAAACCTAAATATGTTTTAATAATAAAGAGAAAAAAGCAGAGTGATAATAAAAACAAAATGAGCAGCCATCGTTAAAAAAACGGAAAAATATTTAAAATGTTTGAATTTGGATTTATCCACATTTAGGTTAAAGCGCATAAAAGCAATGCAAAAACAAATTTTTAGAAAGACTGAAATACATATACTATATTTAGGATTTTTTATACCTGTTTTAAATGTCGAAAATGCTGCTGTTGCTTTTGGTGTTATATGCTGATATGTTTGAACATATGGATGTGTACGTATGTTTAAACTTGCTGCCAGTCTCACTCTTGGCCACAGGACATTTATTTAGGTCAAACTGTTAAAAGAAGCGTAACGTTGAAACAAAAACAACTCATTTAGAGCTAAACGACATAACTTAATATAAAATGATTTATTAGCCATTTTGCTGGCTATTTATTACGGGTATGCTTTTCAATGCAGTATTTTGATTTAAGAAAGTAAAACTATGTATGTACATATATAAAAAAACAACAACAACTGCAACACACTAGTAGTTGGTATCAAGTTCAAATTAAATCTTTAAATAGCGTGTAAAAATGTGATTAAAATCAACATTTACTAATAAAGTACGTAAGAAATGCATGTACACAAATAACGTGTGTAAATAAATAAAACAATACTGCCAACGACCGACTAAATAAATGGCTTTGTTCAATGTCCAAGTAATATTTTGTTTATTATACCCATAAAAACGAAGTAAACATTTTATTTTAACCACGAAACACATTTTTTTTAAATAAAATTTTCATTTTCGACAAAAAACATTAATGACAAAAGCACGCGCACCTGTAGCTTCTATTTCTTAGGACAGACAAAGCAAAATGACCGATCCACAAGGTAGTTTTTTTTCCAACCATTCTTGACCAAATATAAAAATGAATGGCTTTTTGTATGCCAGTGTTTGTTTTATTATTATTTTGTTATTTAAAAGAAATTCCTTTAAGAATACAAATAACGGTATTTCTGTTATGTGCTGAGACAGACATCATGCAAGTTTAAATTAAATTTACATTAATGCCATATTTATGGACAACAAAACATAAAAACATATGAAAGCTGATGGATGGCAGCACACAAAAAAAAACAAACAAGTGGTAACGTAATTCATTATTAGAAAGAAAAAGAGAAGATATAAATAAAGTAAAAGAAAGAACCGCCATTTTATGCATGATTAATATGACAGCTTAATTTAGCCCCTTGGAAAAGTGCATGCATGATAGATAAGATAGTGAAGACAAGAGTATAAAAAATCTAAAAAAAAACACATGCATTCTTACGACAGTAAGTATAATGGAACACACTCTGTATTCAATAATATTCGAAATATTTTATTGAACTTGTACGCTCATAGAAAAATGTGTCTTTGTATTGATGACTCCGTGTCATCATAGTTCTGACATCAATCCTATGACAAATGTCATCAATAAAACGAAAACAGTTATCAATCTGATGACATACGTCATCATAGAAATTTGACATAGTTGAAGTGTCATCTATGCTATGACTGGAATGACATCAGTACTATGCCTCTTATTATATATGTACATATTATTAAAGCGTAAAATAGACATATATATAAAAAAAGTAATTGTAATATGCATTTTAATACAAATTTTATTGTTTTTTTTTTACTTTTGTGTTTAAACGTAATTTAAAAAAGTTAAAAAACATGACAGTGCATTGATATACACTCATCATCATTACTTTGACAGAGCTGATAATAAAATCTACAAAACTTTTCACAAACTAAGCTAGTACAGCATATATGCACCGACAAAACATTGAAGCAAACGAGAGTGTTGCACCTTTTCATCATATTGATGACACTTAGTCATCATTTGTATGTCGCATCAATTTATGTTAAATTTGTGCTGCCGCAGCTTTAGATGGTGACATGGCTGAAATGGTAGATGTGTCAGCTTATAAATATTTGCACTAGCAAAAGTTTACTTTGCAAAGTTTTAATTCAGCCGGTAGAAAGACAGAGAGATGAAGTATTCCTCTCTTTGTCTTTCTAACAGCTGAGTTAAAACTTTGCAAAGTAAACTTTTCTAGTGCAAAAGGGGTGTTAGAATGGCGAGCAAATTCGCTCTGATCTCAGGAACTTTCCCGCTCTTTGACATAACCACGTGAGATGCCTAAGAAGCGTTCCGGTTCTATAAACCTAAGTTGGACTATTTTGTTGGCTAGACAGTCAGATCGTTTGTTTCCAGCACTGCCTTTATGGCCAGGCACACAGCATAGTTAGTTTAGTTTAGTTAGAGCCGCAAGTTCATTTGGAGATGTAGCATAATCCATGACAACATCCGACCTTATCCAACAAGACATTAAGGCATTAAGTGCTGCCTCGCTATCCGACATCAAGTATGTTTATTTCGAACGTATTTGCTTTGTGAATCCAAATTGATTATTAGGCTTGAGCTTTTCACATGTTTACACGTTCATATATACTTAAGTATAAAATCAAACCAAAAAGTTTGTCTTGAGTAGAACAAAAATCAGAAAAATGGAAATGAAGAAAAATAAACCGATGGCAACGCTGGGAAAGTGCACTTTAATATCAGCTTGAGAGTGATTTAATTCTCGTATTCAATTTTCACGAAAAATTTGTATATATAAAAGTGGTGATAGCAAATACACGTGAGCTCTGACGATGGAAGTGTAGCGGCTTCCGAAAGTGGCGCTACTCTGTTCTGCTGTGTACGTTGAAAAATTAAGTTGATGTTAATTTTTCCCTTGTTCCTTGGAATATTAATCATGCCCAATTCTTTCTGAATATAACGTTACGAACCTTAGCCTAATAATCAATTTGGATTCACCAAGTATGTTGATTCGAATACGCTTACATTTTATCCTCAAGCATTCTCTATCACAAATGACAATGGCGCAGACTACCGCCTGGAAAATTTTAGGGTATTCACCCTTATTCCTGCCCCGTATCTCCGTTTTACTATTTGGAGCCGTCAGTGAAACAAATCTAGTCAGCATTTTCGTTTTTCTTTAAGACTAGTGTCGATTGTATTTGATCACCCATCCTAATATATGGGTCTTTCACAAACTGTTATTTTACTCTCAGATCTCCGGTTTTTATAATAGACATGTCTTGTAGCCGAAGTGCACTCCTGTGGGGCTCCTCCTTCTGTAATATATAAAGGCGGAATATGCAGAATGTCAAGCAGGTCATATTAGAGGATATCTTGTCGAGTAGTACCCTAATAGGGTACTATATCAGTATTGATGTTATTATGTTGGGGTAAATGACCAATATATCATGTTTGCCAAATAGCCGATGGCAGGCATGCAGTGCCCTGATAGGTTTGTATGAGAAGCATATTTTGATTCCAAGTGAGTAACTTGTCAAGCATGACCCCAAGGTGTTTAACTTTGCTGGAGAGTCTGATAATTGAACCATTTAAGGTTGGCTCAATGAGTCTAAGTTTTCTTCGTCTGGTAAAAGGCAAAATTATTGTATTTTCTGTGTTAATGGACAACCCCTATCTTTGAAACAGTTGTTAGTTAAATTTAATGATTGTTGCATCCTTTACGATATGGTTCCATTCTCCTATCCGACCACACATATATGATAAGATCGAAGGTGTAACCATATGTTCGGGGTGTTGAGTTGTTCAAGTAACTCAGCGATGACCAAAGTCTGCAGTATAGGCGACAGAACACCACCTTGCGTCTTATGATCCTCGATGTTCCAACCCTGGATGACAATATTTCTAAAGTTCAGATTTTTTATTATTCTCGGAACTCCTTTTCTATCAAGAGCTTTACCGATTATGTCGTACGATGTACTGAAGGAAGGTCTATAAAAGCGCAGAATGATATTTGTTTCGGGCCATGAGCCTTTTGTATGACAGTATTTAATTAATGTAAAGCTGTTATATAGGATGACATAAACTCGTTGCAGAACTTCGGTTTCAGATGGATCAATGACATGAAAATAATAGCGGAGCTTAAGATAAATAACTTTCCTGGGCCGGATGGTATTCTGGCACTGGTCTTGAAGCGCGTCCATTGGCAACCCTCTTCAGTACTTTGTACCAAGCTGGTGAATTTCCAAAGTGTTGGAAGGTTGCTAATGTAACGCCAATCCCCAAAAAAGGAAGAGGCTGGTAAACATGAAATTTACCGCCTAATAGCAATTTGTTCTGCACTTTTCAAACTGATGGAAAGAAAGTATGGTGAATTTCCATTTTGTGAGGTATCTGGAGTCCAACAGTTTACTCAGAGACCGGCAGTATCGCTTCCATAGGAAAGCTCTACGGGTGACTTACTGGCCTTCCATTCGGAAAAATGGTGCCACTCCATACACCATTTCAGCGAAAGTAAGGTGGTGGCTCTAGATATTTCCAAGGTGTTTGATAGAGTGTAACATAGTGCAC
Organism: Panzeria rudis; assembly: GCA_956483635.1. Lineage (NCBI taxonomy): Eukaryota > Metazoa > Arthropoda > Insecta > Diptera > Tachinidae > Panzeria > Panzeria rudis. Next base: position 22,705,406 of record OY101447.1, on the reverse strand, counting down.
TTTGTCAAGACTTGTGACTTTTGATGTCGGTGATGACTTCTTTCGATTCATATCGAGCTTTCTCTGAATCATACTATACGAGTTGTTATATATGGGATCTTTTCAAACACGTTCAGTATTAATTCAGGGGTACCGCAGAGCTCCGTTCTTTCTCCTACACTATTTGTTATATTTCTTAATGGCCTTCTCTGTCCAACTTCCAACCCTATCTTCTCTTTCGCAGATGACGATTTATGATCATTCACCAATAGGCCAAGCCTATCGGAGATTGGGGCTATGATGAAAAACATGAATGATACACTTAATCGCCATCTTATAACGATCTCCAAATGGTTTCATAAGAGTAGGGTCGATTTTAATGCTCGTAAGAGCAAATGCTAATGTACAGGCGTATGACCGAACATGCAGCTTCATCTGTAATTATCGACGGTGTAAAATGTTCTTGGCATGAAAATCCAATGTGTTTGATGTTCGATGGAACGATCACATTTTTCAAGTCTCAAAAGAAGCATTCAAGTGCCTCGGTTTCTTAAGACGGTGCAAGAAATACTTCACTTTATCTGATCTCCTAAATATTTACGAGTGCTACATCTGACCAAAAATAGAATATAACTCTCATGTATGGGCCGGTGCTTCAAAGTATATTTTTAAGCTACTCGACCGCGTACAGGAGGGGGCGAAGAAACTTATCGGTGGCATTAGAGTAGCCAACTCTATTGACTCACTGAAGCATCGGCGCAATATGCGGTGTGTTTCGCTGTTCTATCGTTACTACAACGGAATGTGCTGTAATGAAATCAGGGAACTTGTTCTCGAAACCAGATCCTTTTTGCGTACAACACGATCCTCAACGAGAGCACAGTTTTTTTATGAGAAGTAACACAATCAGGCAATTAATGCCTTCCAGTAAATTAATAAATGTGTTACCTTCTTTGGCAAAGGGATAGTTTAGAGAAAACAGGTGGTGAAGTGGGAGAGATATAGAAAGCTTAATTCATTTACAACTCTGCTATTGCGCGTTTTTTTTGTAGAGCAGTGTTGCAGCCCCTGTAGTGTCAAGTATAGCCCTTAATTTGTTTAAGCTGTGTAGCCATTTATTAGTTCTTTACTTCGCCGACGGTTCTGCTACAATACTGACGAAGGCGGGTGCTGTGAAGTGCATTAGGATATGTTAGTGATCAGTACTATGTCTTCATCACTTTAACAGTCCAACAACAACCAACACAATGACACACCAATGCACATCCGAAAAATTCATGATTTTGTTGGCTTGACTGAAACTAGTCTTGTACTCAAGACCTCAGGGTTCTTCAAACAGCACCTTCAATCTGGTCAGTGGTCCATCTGCCAGTAAGAGAATTCTTACTTTGACTGAATAGTTCGTATATAGAATAAACTGCCTGCGGAAGTCTTTCCAGACACTTTCAGTGTGGCAAAATTTAAATCGAATATCCACAAACACTACTACCTTTATCCTCCTTCCCATAACCAATTTTCCTAGTTGCATAAGCAGTTTCCTAGTGCATAAGGAGGAGTCATTCCCTAAATGCTGGTCCAAACAAAAAGGTATTTTTTATAATTCAGTTTAAGGTTCTTATTATAAGCTATCCCCGCCCACCGACACTTCAAAAAATAAAACAAAGGGGTTAATACCTATATCATATAGGTATTTGCATATCCCTCATTTAATCCAGATTCTTAATTTAACGGTAACTCTTCTGTTATTTTTAAAAGGAAATTCACAAAAAGTTTGTAAGTAATTGCTGTAAATTACATTTAATTTGCTCTGTCCTTTGCTTAAATTCCAATGTAAAAATTAAATTTTCTTCACCTTATTTTTAAGAAATGCTATAAAAACCGTTAAAGCACACATTAATTTCTATTAAAGTTACCAATACATCCATATTGTATAACTTACAAACAAACACACACACACACACATATTTTTGCTTTCATGAAAAGAGAGACTTATTTCGCTAGACACTTTTTCCTTTTGATACTTCAAATAACATTAAATTTTAATTTAAAGCTAAAAAAATTATATACAAAATATGAAAGCAAAATAATATAGTAAAGAAGAAAATATTTTAAACAAACTAAAGCAGAAAATAATAAAAAAGAAAATTTATTAAAATGTATGTAAAATGTAATAAATAAAGTACATAAGTAAGTACATCTGTGTGTAAGTATGTATAGATGAGAGCTAAATGGTATGTACAGCAAAAAATAGAAACAACTCTATGTAATATTTACCAGAGATGTTAAAGTAAATACCAGCAAAGTAGAGCGCATTAGACAAAGTAGTGATGTAACGAATATACATTTTTGAGTATTCGCGAATATTTGCCGAATTTGAATATTCAATATGAAATTTAGCGCCACTTATCTTTGGCTCAATTGCGATACAGATTTTTTTTTGGGCCCCCCCTTTGCCAGAGTCCAACCTGCTTACTTGGCAATATATTTCATCTTTACAACATGGGGAAGGTTATGGGAATTTTTACCGTTGTAATATGGGAAAGAATTATGAGAACAAAATGTTGCCAAGTTGGCAGGTTGCCTAGAAATGAGACGGTATTGTACCTACGAAGAACTTGATCCTCTTTTTAATCTCAGTAGTTTTGGACTTATTAAAAACTAAGTTTATTTTTCATATTTTTTGGAACGTTGATATTCTCAAAATATTCGCTTAATTTTAGCGAGTACGAATATACGAATGTCATGAACAGGGCTCGGAGTTTCATGAAGCTAAAAATTGATTTTAAGCGCTTAACAAATGCACATAAAAATGAAAAATATGCGCAAAAATATGCATTTATCTACGAAGAAAGTACCAAAACTAAAATAATGTAAAAATATTTTTTTAATTTTTTTTTATTATTATTATTATTATAAAGAAAAATAAAACAAACATAATTGGGTATATTATTTAATGCAACCGAACTTCAGTTGCATATTTGCCTACTAATATTTTCTTCAAAAATAGAGAAATATGCATTAAAAATGTGTATAACTTCAAAAATATGCATTTACTATCAAAATATGCAAAAATATACACTTACCACTAAAATATGCAAAAATATGCAACTACAAATCGATGACAATCTACTTAAACTTTGATAATTCGCATAGATAATTAGCCAATACCTCTTTATCTATCACCACAAAAAACATGCATTTGCATGAAAGTCCGAGCACTGGTCATGCAATAAGCGAATATTCGCCAATACGAATATTCGTAACATCACTAATACAAACTTACCAAATCAGTCCATCCATATCCATCCATTCATACTTAAACCCAACAAAAGAATTCCTTAGCAAAAAAGAAAATAAAGTTTGCGGAAAAAAATCTTCATCATCATCATCATGTTATAAATAAGTATAAGAACAAATAGCAAATGAAAAAAAAAGAATCCTTAACGACAACATTAATCCTTAAAAGCCGTCATTCACAATCTTCTGTACTTTAAACTCTATAAACCTCACTAACACCCCCACCAACACATTACATACAGCACGGCAACAGAGCATACATTCTACTAAATAACAAAACTTTCACAAAACCCATCAAGGAAACAGGAACCAAAAAGGAAAAAAATAATAAAAAGTAATCCACCATATTTTTCATATCATATACAAAAGACACACACACACACACACAGAGTACATACATATATAAATAAATTCCTTAAAACAGCTGTAATGCAACAAAACGAGCCAAAAGGTAAAGAAAATCTAAGGAAAAAGCATTACTGGTGATAGGACAGATGAATAACAGAAACGAAAAATTAATTGAAAATGACAGTAAACTGGAAACTTCCATTTCAAAATGAAATCTTTAATAACTATTCATACATACAAATGATGGATCCATAATTCGTAACAGGCGCGGATCCATATTCAGCTTTTGGAAGCGTAACTTTTAAATGAAATATACCATTTTATAAAATTTCTTTGAGAAACTCAACAGAAATGGGATATATTCTTCTCGTTTTGGGAGGAAAAAAAATCTTTCTTCGGCACCCCATCAACCGCGCCTAATTCCCAAAGTGGTCTATAGCGATCACATGAAGTACATTACGACTTAGAGCAGTAAAAAATAAATGGGGGTTCTAGACCCAATTTTAATTTTTTTGTGGTTTCTTTATAGTTTCCTTCCAAAATGCCTACGCTAGATCGGCGTCTAAATATAGAGCAGAATAAACCATTAAATACACTAGTGTCCACAATTTTCGGCCTTGTTTTTTAAAATGCAACGTAATCCTTTAGGTTCGGTTGAGAGGAGCTTCACAACTCAAGAAGTTACTCAATTGGTTTCTTCAATTTGGTCTTTTTGTGATATCCTGGAGTCGACAAGGCTTGATTATAGTTGCTCAGTTGCCGTGCAAACCATCCTGATTGTTCTAGATCAGAGGATATCTGGGCTAGTCCAACATTTGCCAGACTGTCTAAGTTTGGCAAAGTTTTGGATCCAACTATTCGTGTCCTTTCGCTGGCTAGTGCCGGACTTTGCCATAGAAGGTAGAAAACCCTTTCCTCTTCACTTTCAGCCTTACAACACCCGGAGGCACGATTCTTCACCTTGCTGAGTACCCCCCAACTTGGTGATGTGTTTCCTGGCGAAAAGATTAAATGTTTTATGAACAAATAAAGAAAATACATACAGTTTATTTCATTAAAATATCTTTAATATTTCCAAAGATATTTGGCTTTGAATTTTAAAATGTCGGGTTTTGGCCTCGACTTTGTTCTCTATTTCGCCAATATCTCCGGTAATAGCATAGCCAATATTATCAGAAATATATTTTAAAATTTTCAATACAATCCCTGATAACATGTAGAAAAATTTGTTTTAGTTTTCTTAATTCATGTAGTCGTGAAAGCGAATCAAATACAAAAAATTTTTCGATTACGAATGGCAACCGAACCTCACTCAGTTGGGTTGCCAGTTGCTAAAAACGGTATTACGGATGGCAACTGAGATGTGTTAATTTCAATTGCTATTTAGTGCTAGTTTCTAGCAACCACAAATTTTCAGTTGCCATCTGGCAACTCAACTGAAGTTCGGTTGCTATCCATATTCGAACCACAAGACTTAGCAATTAGAGTAAAATATAGCTAAATTTTGACAAAAAATATAGCTTAATTGTTCCGTTTTTCTCAAAAATTGTTTAAAATAATTTTTTTTATTTTCAATATTTCAAAAGAATAGACTTCAAAAATGACTGCAGTTGAAATTTTAAGTAGATTAAAGCAAGCACGCTACATCCAGCATTAAACGAAAATTATGATTTTTTTTTACGAAATTCTAAATGAATCGCTTAAGAATAAAAAATGCCCATCGACTTTTTCAAAATTTCTCTACAAATTATATTAGATATATCGTTTCTACCATGTCAAACTATCCAATATGCAAATTTGTACTTTTCAGAAGAGCGCAAAGATCGTTCAATTGTGAACTCAAAGTCGGAGTGTTGCTAAAAAAAAAGCAAGTTTTAAAATATTTCTTATTGACTCTCTCACTCCTCTATTAGAAATTCAGTATTTTAAAACGAGGAGTATCGTATACATAAATTGGGGTACTTTAACTCAAAGAGCTTTAAATAAATGTTTAAATCGGATAACATTTAAGAAAGTTACAAGCCTCAGAAATTTTTTTGAGTCCCAGGTAGTCAACTTTGGCCCACTGTAACTCCGCTCATGCTTTAAACAGAAGGTCACTAAGACACGTGTTATAAAGCCTGACTCCTCCTCTAAAAATGTTCGAAGTTTCAGATAAATCTAATCAACAATTTAGAAGTTTCAGATTTATTACCATTTATTTTGCAAAAGTTCCCACTGTGCGGTACTTTTTTTTAATGAATTTTTAATTAAAAAAAGATATGTGAAAAAAAATTCGAATACCATCATATTACTCATACGTAACCTTTTGCTCTAAATTACCGTTTATAAACTTTACACAATTTTTAAATTTATTAAAATCGGATAATATGTATTTGTAAAAGTTATGATTTCGACAATGTTTCTCATGGCGGAGTCAGTTAGCTTTGCCACCTTGTAGCTCAACGTGTGTTTCAACTAGGGATGTAACCATACGCCGTTTTGTCGATCCGATACCGATACCGATATTTAAAAATAAATATCGCCGATACCGATTCCGATACCGATACGAATATTGATATTGAGTTCAAGTTTAGATTAACAAAACTCAAGCGCAATTTTTTTATTATACAAAATTACATTATAAAAGAGAATATTTCAAATTGATAAAACATTGGAAGTAATTTTTAAGGAGCTAGATTTTCTTTGCTTCCAAAATATATATATTAAAAATATGCAGATAATTAGTAGAAAAGCAAGAAAAAATGTTTAATTCCTTTATAATTTTAAAAAATACTCGCCATGCTTTTTAAAAAATCGATTTTTTTTAAAGGACATTTATCAACTAATATTCTTCTAAATAACTTAATAGTTAATTATTAAAAGACTTCTAAGTTTATATTTATTCACTTAAATTTACATGAAAATACAGTTCTGAGTTTAAATTCGCATAAAAAATTGTGAAAATGGGTAATTTTGTATCCTTTTTCCTCGAGGTAAAATCATTATAGAATACCGAAAAAGAAATTTGTCCTAGCATCGCTTCCACCGAATTGGTAATCGAAAAACAGAACTTCTTGCAGTGGCAAGGATATGTAAAACTAATTAGAAATTATCCAACTTTGCAATACTTCCAGATCGCGAATTCTACATTTTCATGACTTCTTTGGAGTATCTTTTTTTTTGCTGGAATAAGATTTATAAAACAACGACTTGAACTTGAATTCATGGTAAAATTAACAAAAAAAATAAATAATTTTTTTACAGAATATCAGCATAAAATATTATTAATTTTTAAAATTGATATTAATAAGATATAAAAAATAACGAAGTGAATTTAATTCATGGTAAAATCGAGTAAAAATAAATTATTTGTTAAAAAAAACTCTGAAAAAATTTTTAAAAGTATCGTCGTATCGACAGTAAAATATCGCCGATACCGATGTATCGAAAAATCTGAAGTATCGCCGATATATCGGTATCGGTATCGGTATTCGTTACATCCCTAGTTTCAACAGGGTGATCCAAATGTAAACACTCTTAAAGCTCAGGTTCTCCTGCTTGATTTTCACCCACATCGTTTTTTAATCGGATCGCCAGTTTCAAAGATACAGATTTATTGACCTTTTTTCCAATTGGAACCACTGTGCAACGCCGTAATCATTTTGGAAGAATTAGCAAATAGCCAGTTTTAAATTTTTTTAAATTTCAAGTCCAGGTTTTCCGATCAACTGACGACGTGCTTATACCAACCACCACAATCTAACTTGAAAATTATATTTCATAGATATTTTTCTTAAATTTACTTTTTTAAGGGGCAAATTACGGCATCGATATCTAATGAAATTTCCCTTTGTGGGTCGATTATTAATAGCAACCGAACTTCAGTTGGGTTGCCATTTGCTTAAAATCATATTACGGATGTCAACTGGCAACTGAGAGCTGTCAATTTCAGTTTCATTTTTTCTGGCAACCACAAATTTTCAGTTACCGGGTGGCAACGCAACTGAAGTTCAGTTGCCATCACAATCGACCCATTAATTTCTATTGGAATTTCGTTTGATATCGAATGTCGTAATTTGGCCCCAGGTCTATTTCTAAATTTATTAAATTTCTTCATATCAATGCCTATCAATCACTCCATTCCATTTAATTTCTTGTTGTTATATACTATTTTTTGCAATTTGCTTTTAAAGTCACTCCAATAGTTAATTTCAATTTATATTCATTCAATTTAACTTAGTTTTCAATGAAAAATTTAAGAATAATCAAACGCACACAAAATGAGAAAATTAGGTAAAAATTAACCTTAAAGCATTTTGCAAAAATTTAAGCTGATTGTATTATATACAAGCAAGCAGTGTATATAAAAATATACTAGATACATATATGTATACGTATTTATCTGTGTATCGTACATACTAATACATAAAAACAGACGACCATTAAAAACTGGGTGGGACACATAAAATTGGGTGGTTGGGCGACGACGACACTAAACCAACGACGGACGATGACAACGATGATGACAAAAACAAGGAAAATATTAAAATTTCTTTCTTCTCTCTACACACGTATACACATAAACATTTTGTATGCAACATAAAAAAATTTAAATGCCAAAAAGAAGAAGAAGAAGAAGAACATAACAACAAACTGTACATGTAAAAGCATCCGAACCGAAATAATAAAATTTTATGAATAAGAAAACTAAAGTACACATCTAGTACAAACAAACCAACAACCGGCCGGTGTGGGAGGGGCGAAAGGGAGTTGGGTGCAAAGTGAAAACCCTAAATAACAGATGTATTAAGTGCATAAATGATAGAACAATTTCTAACGAAAGCACAAAATATCAATTGTAGGAATGTACGTAGCAAAGTAGTGACAAGCAAGGGTTGGGTTTTACTTTTTTGATGATGGGGGGAGGCCATTATTACATGGCAATTTATGTATACATACATACATATATGTATATGTATGGATGTACAACAAAACATACAGAAAATGTAAAAGAGCACTAAAGGAAAAAACAATCGATAATATCAAGGGCAGACAATGTACAAAAACACTAAAATGTGAAAACAGCGGCAAGTAAACACCACGTGGGATTGAGAATCAAAACAATACATATACAAAACACAAACATACACACACAAACTTTTCACATAAAAACACGCACACACTCTCACTAACTGCTATAAACTATAAACCAGAGCAATAAAAAAAGCATAGAAAATAAAGAGAGAGTGCTATAGTGCTTATTAATTCTTTCTTTTTTAAGGATGAAATTTAATATTGGATAACCGTGTGGCCAGATGATAAAAAATATTAAAGAGTCAAGTCTAGACCGAAAAAAACTAAATTTCATTTTCAGTAAAGAAATTCAGAAGTTTCAAGTTTCAGCTAAATCCAATCAGCAGTTTAGAACTTCCAGATTTATTACCATTTATTATGCAAAAGTCCCCTCTGTGCATCATAAGAAACATGAATTTCTTTTTAATTCAACATGACTTAATTGATGATTTAACATAAAATTTATTTGAAATTAGTCACAGTCATATTGATTCAAAAAGAAACGCAACGTTGATAACAATGTTTAATTTTAACACTGAAAGATATTAAATCAAAGAGATTTAAGGTTAGATTAAAAACTTTTCGTTTAACATTAATACGAAGCAATGGTAGTTTTAAATAAGCAGCAGGAAATTATCGCTGATTATTATTGTCGGCTATTTACATTTACACAACACGAACATGAAAATAAACAACAACAACAACAAGTTACACAACTGAGCAAACAGTGCATTCATTGCACAGTGGGGCAGAATCAAAATATTTGAAACATAACTATCCATTTGGAAATGCCAGATTTATGCATTTCCAAATGGATAGTTATGTTTTAAATATTATCTCTCTTTCTCTCTCTCTCGCTTGCTCAGGAGCGGAGCTATGAAGTCTCAAAGTAGGGCACTACGGCCATGTAAAATTTTTACTGCTTGCCATTTTTTTTGTTTCTCATCCAATACCATATTTACACTATGCAACTTTGTTGCATGCAATTTTCTTTTTAAGTGAGAGTGTTGAAATAGAAATGTATACATATTGTATTTCTTCTCTGTCTTTCTCACTGAAAAAAAGAAGTTGCATGCAACAAAGTTGCGTAGTGTAAATACGGTACAATTTAAATTTGTTTGCTGTATTATAGCCCTTAATAGGATCGATCTATAAGACACATGTTTGGTTTTACTCTTATCTCTTCTAGTTAGTGAGTTATACTCATTTGAAAATTTAAATTTCTAAAGTTTTCAAAACTTTGGTCCAGTATTTTCCAGATATCGGATCAAAATATCATCCGATTAATAAATTCCTTAGTTAAAGAACAACATTTCAATGAATTAAAAAAAATTTCATGGAATTCTGCCATCTGAGTTAAAAAATATTAAATTTTTAAATTGAAATTTGAAAAAATATTGAATTTTCGAAAATTTGTACTAAAAAAAATATCTTTTGGAAAATATAGCAGATGTATACTTATCTGAAACGTATCTGCAGAGACGTGAATCGAGGCCAAAAAAATAATTGAGTTTCCTAATATTGTTGGACCTGGGCACTTCCTAATACGACCTATTTTAAATCGAAATTTTTAATTTGGTCCACATGTTCTAAAATTCCAAAGCTGGGATTCCAAAACAATTGCCACTTTTGCAAACCTTTATGCGTACGTAGTTATTTGGCAAAGTGTTAAGGGGGGGGGGGGGGCCTTGGATCAAGTGTGGGCACTATGGGCAAAATTGTTAAAAATTGCACTTTTTAGATTTCTTGGAATTTTCTTAAGAATTCTGAGATTCTCAGTAGAAAATCTTTATTTTTCTTTCTTGCATGTTATTTACTACATAAATTCGAATATAACTGCAAATTTACATTCGAAAATATAAATTTTAGTTGAAAATTTTGTTTTTTTACACTTAAACCACCACAACTTAGCCATTTATTAATCGATTGTAAAAAATTAGGCCTTACTTGAAAGATAAGAATCATATCTTTCAAATTTGAAAAAGATCGTAGAGATCGATTTTGAAATAAAAAAGTAATGCCTGTTTAAAATTGAAACTTTAAGAAAAATGTTTTTCACTACATTTACCGTTATAAAATCACTTTACAAAGTGTTTTAGAAAATCTAAAGGTATTTTCTTTCTCTATGGGCTCAAAAAAAAACAGAATTGAAGCATGAGAACCCCCTGAATAATCTCAGTGTATCACAGTGTTATTTGCAGGCGCGGATACAAGGGAGGGGGAAAAGGGGTATTTCCCCCAAAACGAGTAAATTTCTAGAGTTTATAAAAGAAGTTTGGAAAAATAGTATGTTTTACTTAGAAGTCCCCCCCCCCCCAAAAAAAAAGCTCAAGCTGGATCCGCACCTGGTTATTTGTCATGTTATTTTTTTTTAACACAACTTTCAAAATTTCCAGTTGTTTCTGAATCATTTAATTTCGTTGCAAAAAATACCACAAAACGGTCACACTGCTAGAGAACAAACTCTATAGAGAGCATAAACATATAAAATAAGGATTTTTATTAAGTCCAACATAGAATTTTAGATACATTGACAATAATAAATGGCTTAAAATGAATTTCATTTCTTTTTTTTATATTTACTTTTATTTTGGTAGTTTTAAGAAAAATACCACAAAATACCATTATTATTGCTTTGTTTTTCTTTTTGTTCTATAATTTTTCTTGATGATAAAGTTTCAGTGCCGTTTTTTTAAAAGTATTTTTCTTCCTTTTTCTCAATCGAGTTAGAATGAAAAAGAGGCGTTGTTGGTAATAAAAGTATTCCCTTTTTGCAAACAAAAAAAAGGGAAAAACTTAATAAAGGATAATAGATTTTATTTTGGTATTTTTATTTCATAGAGGGTGTGTTAAGGGAATTTTTATTGAAACTTTTTCATTCAAAGAAAACTGTATATAAATTATATGATTATATATTTTGAAATATTTATTCCTATTTACAAAAGAAAATGAAATAAATTTTAATAGTATTTGAAATTCATTTAAGATAGCAATAAAGTAGTGTAATAAAAGCCTAAGGCTACATTACTCATACGTAAATATTGCGTATACGTAAGTCTGGCGGTGTTGTCACAAGTAGTATTTGTAAAGCGCAATAAAATTATTTTTAAAATGCCAATTATGTTTACAAAAAAATTTTTTTCCAGCCGCGGTTCCTACACAGAAAAAATTATCACCAAAAATTTTTCAAACAAAAGTTTGTCTAAAAATAAATTTAATTTTCAGTAAATGTTCTGTCCCTAATCTACAATCATAGCAAGAGGAATGCAAGTGTACCAAGTTTGTTTACAAAAGATTTTTGAGTGAATCGATTCGTTAATGTCGTTGCGTTAATTCTCATTAATTTTTTTAGAGTATTTAGATAAACATGCAGACTTCAACACATTTAACAAAGTGAAATCTCCTAAATGCTTAATGGATGATGATGATGACACAGACAAAAAAATTTTTTTTTTGTTTTTTTGTTTGATTAAGTAAATTATTTTGCTTAATAATTGTTAGCATTTTTAGACTAATTGTTTATTAAATTCAGACAGAAAATTTTATTGATATTTTTCAGAAAATCCAGCAAATATTTTTGTTTGATTTAGTAAATTGTTTTGTCTACAATTTGCAAATATTTTTAGACAAATTGTTTTATAGATTTAAACAATTTGTTCACTGAAAAAAAAACACGTTTTTTTCAATGAAATTGTTGAGGTAGTTTTGTCTATATTTATAAATTCGTTTGTAGGTCCGTTCAAAGACAAAATATTTACTATTTCATTCAATTCCTTTACAGAAAATGAGTTTTTTCTGTGTATGGCGTCAATCAGGCACAGAAGAGACATAATTTTGGCTGAAATTTACGTAATTTTCTAAAGGTAGCTAATTGAATTTTTTGAAAGATTTAATTGTTATCTCAAAAATAAAATGCCAGACACCCACCCACCTACGGCGGTTCTAAGGCCATGGAGATGATTTTGAAAGTTCGTTTCCCGTACAAAGTATTTAATAATTTTAATTTATATCTGGATTACAGTATCAGTGAGAGTCTTAAAACCTGGTTTAGTTCACTAAGAAATTTATAAATTTGTAAATAGCTAATTATCGTGTATCACGAGAACTGTATTAGTGAGAGTGTTCTAACTCGGTGTCAGTTACTTTGCAGCGGAAAATCTATTGAATAACATTGATTTGAAGGATACCTTTAATGCTAACCAATTAATAATTATCTCATATCTATAGAGCTTTATAAATAAAAGTTCTCAATTTTGGTGTGATATAGTTGAAAAACAGTGTGCGTAGTCCCACAAAAATTGTTCGGGAAAGGGCCGAGGGTAAGGGTACCTCCCACGCAAAGTAATGTTAAAAATTACAAAAGTGGTATGGGAGGAACCCTTCCTCAGATCCTACTACGTAAATTTTTGTGTGACCACGCAAACTAACTTAAAACTATTTGACACTAAAATTGAAGAATTTAATTGATATATTTATGTACATATTTTGTTCCCCTGATATGAGATATTAATAATTGTTTTGCATGATAGGTACCCTTCCCTTTGCTTTAAAAAAAATTTACTTTTTTTAAAAATGCTCTTTTGGTAAAAAGTACGGCATTAAAATGATATCTTTGTTAATAAGGTGCTTTTGTTAAAAAAATTAATTTTCTTTTGATAAAAACGTAGTAGCAAATATAGTTTGAAAGTCTTTGCAATACAAAGTTAAGCGAACCCTCCCACTCGTTAACTGCTTCGAAAAAGGTAAGAATAAACTACTGGGAAGGCACTTTATTTAAAAAGATACTTTTGTAAAAGCTGGATATTTGATAAAAAGTTACATATGATTAATTCCATTTAGATGGGTGTGACCACTTTACACATATTTTTTGTTATAAATAAAGAATATAAAATTTTTTTACTTAAAGAGAGGTTGCGACTCGCAAGGCCATTAAGCTTACAGTCGTTGAATAACGGGTAGACACTGAAAGAACACGATTCCTGCTCAGAATGGTCGTCAGAAAGCTGCGACGGGTGAGACCTTACAAATCTTAGTTTTAAGGAATTAGGACTTTCAGCATAAATTCTGTAAAATTTTAACTATAACGTACACATACATTTTGGTATAGCTATTTGTTCAGTGTTTTTAGCTGTATTACGTATTTACTGTTTGACAAAAAATCAGTTTTTTGAACAAAAAACTATTTTTAAAGTGTGACGGGTGTGACCGACGGGTGCGACCTAATACGAAAATTTAAAAAATTCAAAGAAATAAAACTTTTTATTGATTTCATTAATATAAATAGCATAAAAATAGATCATAAGAAAATAATAGCACATTAAATTATTTGCTATCCGTTCTATTATAGACAGCAGAATACTCTAGCGGAGTTTTTCTTTTTAATTCAACAAAAAGCGAAAAAAGTATATTCTTTTCAGAGATAAGGCTTTTTATTAATAATGAGAAAGGGAAAAAAGAAAATCTGAAATAAATATTAAACATACAAAGGGGGAGAGCAAAATGTTTCGTGGATGATCATTTAAAAGTGCCACAAATTGCTTAAAATATATTAAATAATGTATTTTCTTATTTTTTCTATATTTGAAATGATCTAAAAAACATCAATTGAGAGATTTTTATTAAAAATAAGACAAATTTTTTTTCCTTGCATAGGGCCGTTTTACGTGGAATCACTCATATGGGTATTTCCATGAAAATTACAACCACGACTGAAAAAATTAAAGCCCTTAAAACTTTATTTTTTAAATATGGTAAGGAGGAAAAAGCAATCAAATTTTACTATATTTATAACTTACTACAATTTTTAAATATCAAAAATAACAGCTTAAACTGAATATCTCTTTGACTAATTATTTCAAGACATTGCAATGAGATATTTTCGCTTTTCTAGCGACTAAATTCAGTTATTTGTAACATTGCAATTATACTTTAAAATTAATGTTCCAACATAAAAGAACAAGTTTCGTGAGGAAAGATAAAAGATAGAGTTCCACTAGCTGTATAATTTTATCTTTGTACCCTATTCTAATGTCACGTACCTAGTGCAACAATATTATTTGTCTACGTCATTTGAATTTGACCGATCGCAACTGTTTCAAAATAAAAGTTTAAAGCAAGATATTTGTCGCAAACAAATATTCATCGAATTTTTTTTTTCAATTTGGTGTAATAAAAATTTTATAAGCATTTAAAGTTCGTCACGTACGCTATAGTAGTACTACAAATGCAACTGAATAACTAAATTTCCATTAAATTTCAAAAATAAAGAAACTGCATCCGTTTTCATATCATAATAGTCAGCATACAAATGATTCTCGAACTGCGTATTCTGCGTATTCATTAAGCGAAAAATTTCAAATTAATTAGTATAGGCTAAGGTGGCGCCGTAAGCTCAGCGCCCAAGTGCATAGTATGAAGTATGAAATGAGCTTTGACATTATTCGCAAATACATATTTTTTTAAGTTTTTGTTTACATATATTTACAAAACATATATTTCATTACTTAAGAATACTAGAAGAGAAAACTAAATCAGTCACGTACGTTATGTCACGAACGCTGTTAAATTTTGTTCCTTATAAATGCATCCAAAAGTTTTTTTATTTCAAATTTAGGGATAAGAAAGGAAAAATAGTTGGCTTACTCCTATTTTTGCAAAATCTATTCCACTTTGCATGCGTACAAATGTCACGTACGCTGACATGGAAAGGCCCATATGCTAAAAAGTTCATTTAAAGTTATATTAAAAAAAAACTTCTTTAAAATATACTTTAAGCTCTCTTTCTTAAAGTACGACCTAAGTTCATTTTTTTAATCACGTTCCTTTGAAAGTTTCGCATTAACTATGCTACAGGAAGATATGTAATTTTCATTAAATATTTGAAAAGAAGAATTCTAAACCTTTCAAAACACACTATTTTTAATAAAATGGGATGCGGAATTTATTCGAACTTGAATAATAAAAATTTTTCAAAAAAATTTGTGACATATTCAGCTTTCGAGGGTTAATATTATTGGGGTATTCAATCGGTTAACCGTATACTTGCTATCCGATTAACAGTTCGATTAATTTTAAATAGTCTAAGCAATTTATATATATTTTTTTATTCATTTAACTTAAGGTATTTATCGAAAATGTTTATTAATCGGTTAACCGATTAATCCAAAATTAACCGATTAATAATCGACTAAGCGAAAACCTCGATTAATTAATCGAGCGATTAGCCGATTAAAACAGAAACCCGATCAATGGAATACCTTAGTCCAAATAAGCATGCATACCTATTTATGGATATCCAAAAAATTGTATAGCAAATTCAAATTACCTGCAATTAAAAGAAAAATATTATATTATTAAACAATCGAATAATCGAGGAGTAAAAAAAGGAGGAATAATTTTGGGGGCGTGGAATAAAAGTAAATATGTGAAAAGCTAGACATACTAAGCTTTAGAACAACTATCCGTCCACATGCGAAAAATTTGACACTCGCGGCAAGGATCCGAGATGGCATAAGTGGTGCCCAGAATTTGATGTCGGATTATAAAGTCACCAGAGGCAAAAATGAAGCTCTATATAAGCCATGAACAACTTAATGGGTGATGGCTGATGTTTTTATTTAAAGCTTAAAAATAGTTTCAAAAAAAGTTTTTACTGACTCAGACATAAAATTTGTTTGATATATTGCAAGAAATCAAGTAAATATTTTGGTTTGATTCAGTAAACTAGTTTGTTTAGAGTTTATAATGGGTGATTTTATAAGAACTATCGGAAAGTAAAAAAAAAACACATAAAATTCCGAAAAATGCATGAAATATTTATTTGGATCGATAGTTGGGTCGATATAATTTAATGTTTGAAGATTATTTCATGCAAATGTTGGGCGCGGCTGCGCCTCAAATGGTCCATCCGCTTAGTCCAATTTTGGCATACTCTTTCCAACATTTCGGCCGGTATCTCACGAATAATGTTGGCAATGTTGGCTTCCAGTGCGTCAATCGAAGCGGGCTTGTCGCTATAGACATTAGCCTTAATATAGCCCCACAAAAAATAGTCAAGAGGCGTTAAATCGCACGATCTGGGCGGCCAATTGACTGGTCCCAAGCGTGAAATAAACTGTTCACCGAACTCGCCTCTCAATTGGTCCATTGTTTCGCGTGCTGTGTGGCATGTGGCACCGTCTTGTTGAAACCACATGTCATGCAAGTCAAGCTCTTCCATTTTGGGCAGAAAAAAGTTTGTTATCATCGCACGGTAGCGCTCACCATTCACAGTAACGTTGTGATTCGCATCATCTTTGAAGAAATACGGCCCAATGATGCCGCCAGCCCATAATCCGCACCAAACGGTTGTTTTTTGTGGATGCATTGGTAGCTCTTGCAATGCTTCTGGCTGCTCTTCACTCCAAATACGGCAGTTTTGCTTGTTCACGTATCCATTCAACCAGAAATGAGCCTCGTCGCTGAACACAATTCTTCGATAAAAAAGTGGATCTTCATCTAACTTTTCAAGAGCCCATTCACCAAAAATTTGGCGTTGTGGTAGGTCGTTTGGCTTCAATTCTTGCACCAGCTGTATCTTATAAGGCTTCACACCCAAATCCTTCCGCAATATTTTCCACGTAGTGGAGTAACAGAGGCCCAATTGCTGCGAACGGCGCCGAATCGATAATTCACGGTCATCACCAACACTGGCCGATACGGCTGCGATATTTTCTTCAGTTCGCACTCTACGTAAACGTGTTGGTGGTTTAATGTCCAACAATGTAAATTTGGTGCGAAATTTTTTTACAATAGCCCGAATAGAAGCCTCAGTAGGTCGATTAAACTGACCATAAAATGGAAGAAGCGCGCGATGAACTTTCTTAACAGAGCACGCATTTTGGTAATAAAATTCAATAATTTGCAAGCGTTGTTCGTTTGTAAGACGATTCATGATTAAATTATAGACCAAACTGAAGATGTTTGACAGTGACACAAGATACAAAACGTGCGTGAGCTGTCAAAACTAGTGTTGCCAAAAAGATAATAGCAAAAAAATCACTCGTTATAAGTATTTTTAAGCAAATCGTTTTATAAATTTAGACAAAAATATTGTTTGCTATATTACAGAGAACCCTTTAAATATTTTTCTTTGATTCAGTAAATTATTTTGTTAGAATTTTTAATTATTTTTATACAAATTGTTTTATAGATTTGGACTATTTGTTTTTCAATGAAATTTTTGAGACATTTTTGTCTGTATTTACAAACTTGTTTGTAGGTCCAGTTCTAGACAAAACATTTACTATTTCATTGAATTTCTTTACTGAAACGTTTAAAATTTAGTTTTTATAATTAAGTGGAATGTATGCATGAGCTCAGTGAATGCAACGTATCCATAAATCATTGAATGGATGCATAAACTCAATGAATCAATCAATAGTTTTAAATGTCACATTCTATTTTTGGAAAAATTATATTTATTTGATAAAAATATTTACACTACAGCTGATCAAAACAAAAAACTTGGCGCGCAAAAAGCGTTGCATGTAACTTGAATTTAGAAATGCGTCGAAAGTATGAAATGCACAAAACGCGAAATGCACGCATCGTGTGTTATGGACTTTCAGCTTTAGTTCGCATTAAAAAAACAGCCAGCGATTGGCAAAGACCTCTACGAATAGAATTAAAATTGATATGACAGTTTATTCTTGTGCAACTAATATTTGACTAAAGTACCATAGGAGTAGTGCCAGTGGTTCCAAAATTATGACGGCTTTATTATAGGAAATCTTACAAAAAGTGCTTGAAGCAGTTTGCCTGATAAAATATTAAGTATACGCTAAACTGATAAAACAATTATTTCTTAATTTTTTCCCATAATAAAGGAGTCATAGTTTGGGAATCACTGACGCTAATTCTATGATATTATGGTCATATATTAGTCGCATATGACTGAACAGCCATTCAAATTCTTTCTATAATAAAGGGGTAATAAGATATATGTTGATATTTCCTCAAGCTCTGAGTCCATTTCAGACCCATGGTTTCTGGGGGAAAAATACTTGTCCTAAAAAAAAGAATCGGCTCACCCTAATGTGTATACTACCCTGTAGGGATGTGACCTCGAGTCGGAAAAATCGATTACTCAATAATCGATTTTTTTGTGTAGAGATAAATCGATTTGTGAAAAATCGATTTTAAAAAATAATCGATTTTTTTTAATAGATTTTTTGAGAGTAAATTTTCCCGTTTACTCAGTAATTACTCATTTGCTGCATTTTACTGTAAAAGTAATCAAATGCACCTATTGTAGAGACTTTTTGTGAGCTAGCCTTATTTGAACACTTTTAAGCCGAACTTTTTTTTCAATACTTCGCAAAATTTAAATTTAATTCAGATAAAAGTGGCATATGTACGAGCGGACGAAAAGGATAAAATATTTTATCACAATAAAAAAACTGCAATAATGAGGTTTTCTAAAAAAAAATTTTATATTATTAATTGTACTAAATAAGCCATTGGTGTACCATTGTACTTTTAAAATCCGAAGTGTACCAAAAATGGTCAATTGTACCAACTTTCCCATCCCTGTTTTGGTCTGCTGTTTTTGACAGATTAGGTTTATTCAAAATGGCCGAACTGCATATTGTTTTTGTACTGTTGTACTTGACGTACAGAAGGCGCTGATTTTTTTTTTATCGTCCTGTGCAGTAAACTTACCCATTTTTTTATCCATCGCACAGATGACACTATTTACAAAAATCGATTAAAAATGTGTAGTTCTTATAATCGATTTATTAAAAATCGATGTTTATCTTTAATAAAATCGATTACGAAAATTCTACAATAAAAAAATCTATTAAAATAAAAATCGATTATTTATTCACTTCCCTACTACCCTGACTGATCTGAAAATTAGAAAAATTAAATCCACTAATAGCAAAATTTGTTCACACTCTTTTGTAGTTTTCTTATTTTTGGAGCTTAAAATATAATATCTGAAATGAATTTTTAACATACATCAATGGGGCCATTATATATTTTTCGAAAACGAGAAGTTTGCTTCAGTTTGCAGAACAGGTCCGTACATAATACTTATCGCTTTTTTAATGCAACATAGTCATATCTAAAAATTTTCAAGTTACTGAAGACAGTGTTCCGTAATACATACCTTCTTTATATGTAAAAAAATTATGAAATATATCTTAATATAAACCGAAGTTATACCCAGTAAAAAGCTAATAGCACCTACATAATATGTAAGTAAGTATATGTAATATGTAAGTATCTATTATATATTATGTAAGTATGTATCTATTTACCTCCAAACATTTTTAATACTTCTGAAGCATTTTGCCAAATTTCACTTTTTTTAGATATGTATGACTACTCTTGTAATAATACAACTATCTTTTACTAAAAATTTAAAAGCTTTACCCCAAATCCTCTTTAAGTACATTACAAAATTTAACTTAAAAAAATAACCTTTTTCAAAGTTAATGACATTTTAAATTAAGCTTAATTTATTTTTTTGTTGCTGTTATGTAATTCAATTTCATTCTAATGCCAATAAATTCAACTGAAATTCTAGATTTATTTTTAAAGCAAAAAAATATGTGAAAACATAAATTTTGTTTCTGTGTTACATACACAGAACACGAAAAATCGATTTTTTTATCAACAGACTTACAATGTTGTGTTTTTACACCGATAGTTTGTGCGTATAACATACACACACACACACACCACACACATTTTCGTGAAGAGGAAAAGTTACTTAATTGCCAGAGTAAAAGATGCAGGATATTAATATTTAAACTGTTGTGATGTCTGTGCTGTTATACACACCTATAAAGAAGTGTGTGCGAGTGTTTATCATATAACAGGATGCGTATATACGGTGTAGAACAAGATTTATATTAGCAATTTATATCATAGTCACACAAACATAAATCCGCATGTAAATCTGTATATATCACATACCGTTATATAACTTTACTTTGTATATCCAGAAGCTTCTATGTACCAAAAAATACACACAAACATGGATTTTTCAATATAAAACACAAGAGTGCACAAAAAAATTTTTATGAAATAGTTTATGTTGACATTTTAACGCACCGAAACAATAACAAAAAATTTTTGCTTAATACGATGTCAGGATGAAAAGTTTGTTTGAGTAACGTTATATAACGCTTCTTTAAAACCAATATTCCTTCTTTCGTCCACACTGAAAGAGTTTCGCTTCATAAATCCATTGAAACAATTTCGTTGGATTCTTTTTTCACAAATCTAATGAAATATTTCACAGTTCTAATGAAATTTCACGAATACTGTGAAAGAATTTCATTGGAATTGCTTCATTAACTTTCATAGTTGCGTTAGAAAATTTCATTGGATTTATGACAGCAACATTTTGCCGTTTTATGGAAAACCCTTTAAGTTTGGACAAAATATTTTAATTCATACTTAAAATTCTTTAAATATATACTACAAAAAATTTTTTAAAAATTAAAAATTTAATGTTCTAGAATGTCATAATTTCAATGAAATGTATTTCATTGATTTGATGAAAATTTTCATTGGATTTATGAAATAATTAAATTACATATGTACATATTTTTTAAAAACATAAACTTATTTATTTCAACAGTTGGCAGCCAAAAGCGAACAACAAAAATAGTTGTATATATTTGTTGTTGTTGTTGTTGTACTCTTTCGTATTATTATACACTCATATGCACATTGTTTTGTTCTGCTGTGGGCTGAATTAGTTACGAAATTGACTATAAAGCAAATGACGAGAATCGAGAGTCTGAGTTCGATTCTGTGAGTGGTCTTCAACATTAAACATTTTTCTAATGTGCATTGGCGTCTTCGCATGTATTTCAACCATGGAATTGTCAATAAATTAAAATAAACAATGAAAGATAAGTTAATGAGGCTACTAAGTAATGAAATAATTTCATTAAAACAATGAAGTTTAATTAAAATAATGAGAAAATATCATTTAAATAATGAGTTTCATTGAAATAATGAAATGATTTCATTAAAATGATGAAACAGTTTCATTAAAACAACGAAATAATTTCACTGATACAATGAAATATGTTCATTAGCTTAGTGAAATTATTACATTGGAGCAATGATATTATTTCATATATTTAATGAAATTTTCATTAAAATAATTTTAACGAAACTTATTTCGTTAATCCAACGTTGGTTGTTTTAGTGAAATTTTTGATTGGATTGTCAAAATTAACAGAATTTATGAACAAATTCTTTCAGAGCCCTTCCACTTTTTCATTTCCTTGCATAACACTATACAACAATTTCGAATTTTCTTTCAAAATTACGGGGTTCTGTAAACCGATTCTGGTAGAGGAGACAACATCGGAATTTTATTTTAGGGGGTTGGGTTAAGTTTCCCCCATTTTGGCCTGATCGTGCAGCATATCGGTACATGGTTCTCTACATCTGAGGCGTAGGGTGTGCTCAGCTACTTTATAGAAAATATTAGGGCAAATATTATTTGTGAACCATATTAACCCTCTAACTCCCCCACATAAGGGTAACTTTTGGCTCTTTTCTAAAAAATTGTAAAAAAATGCCCCTAAAGAGCGGGAGTGCGGGGCTAAAATGTTCTACAAAAATGATGGCCATAAAATTTTAATATAGGTCTTTAAAGACAACCAGCCTTCAAACTCAACGTGTACGCCAGAAATCTTTGAAAACTTAAACTATGTTTAAGGGTTAACTTCATACTTATTCACAATTAGTACTCGGCATAGGAAATCTCGTCAGTCTTACGTATAAGGTATAAGATGTGTTCAAAACCAATAGAAAAATTTTTGTGGAACATTTTAACCCTCTAACTGTTCGTTTTATGGGACTTTTTGTACATTTCTTAAAAAAGGGACAAAAAACTCCCCTTCAGCGGCAATATAGGGGGCAAAAATCTTCTACAAAAATGTTCCTCGTTGTCTTTTACATAAAAAAAGCTCAGCACATCTTATACCTTAAACATAAGGCTTACAAGATTTTCTATGCCGAGTACGAATTGTGCATAAGTACGAAATTAACCCTTAAACACATTTTAAGTTTTAAATCATTTCTAGCGTCCGAGTTAATTCTGGAGCTTTTGTTTCGTTAAAGATCTAGAGTAGAATTTTATTGCGAATATTTTTGTAGAACATTTCAGCCCCCTATATCGCAGCTGAAGGGGAGTTTTTGCCCTTTTTTTAAAAAATGTACAAAAACACCCATAAAACGAAGTGCTAGAGTTTTAAAAAATGTTCCAGAAAAATGTTTCTCGGAGTGGTTTTCATAAAAGTGCTGAGCACATCTTATATCTTGAGCGTAAGACTTACAAGTATGAAGTTAAGCCTTGAAGACCTAGTAAAATTTTAAGGCAAATATTTTTGTAAAACATTTTATTCCCGCACTCCCCCAATTTTGGGGTGCTTTTTACAATTTGTTAGAAAAGATCCAAACATTACGGTTATGTGGGGAAGTTAGAGGGTTAATATGTTCCACAAAAATATTTCATCTAATATTTTCTACAAAATTACTGAACATATCCAACACATCAGATGTGAAGAACACATAGTTTTTCATCTAGCGACATGCTGCACGAACAAGCCAAAAGGGGAAAACTTTAAGCTCCCCTAAAAGAACATTCCGGTGTGATCTTGCAAAACGCCGACACACGTATATTTTTTTGTCTCCTCTAACAGAACCGGTTTACAGAAGACCGTAACTCTTTTTGGTGTTGTACAGTGTAATTATTAATAACTTCTTTCTGATGTTTTAAAGCGTGTTTACACGATGTGCATTTGCCAAATGAATTGTCACTTTTCGTTATGAGAAATTTTGCACACGTTTTGTGAAACATTTCAAAAGTCGCATGTATTACATATGATGTGATTTTAAGCTTTGATGTGACAAAGAATCATCTGAAAATGGTACATAGTGTACATATTAAAAATTTCTTTAAATTGTGAAGTTAGCCAGTAACAAATTTGTGGGGTTTCCTGACCAAGTAGCGAACGAAAGCGTGTATATAAGTATTTTCTCGCTTACAGTAAGCACGTTATATACGAGTAGCAAAAACTTTAAAATCGGTAGCGAGTTTTTATTTTTAAAAACATTGCTGCCATGAGGGGGCTTCCCATATAAAAATTATGCCTCTTGCAAGAAAAGGAGAGCTCATATGTAAGCCCTTCCTCGTTTATAGGTAGCAAAAACTTTAAAATTGGTAAAAATGTTTTTTTCTATTATATTGCTGCCACGAGGAAGCTCCATATTAAAATCATTCATCTTGCAAGCAGGCTGTCAAGCGGAAATATTGGTTCTCTCTCTCTCTCTCTATCTCTCTGTATTACACAAACCTACTGATATGGTAACTAAACATCGTGTAAATGCACTTCTAATGAATATTGACAGCATGGCATTATTATTTTTTCTTCTTCTTCTTCTCTTTGTTTCATTATGTGTCTATGTGCTTAGGAAACACCTTATGTCGGCTCCAGTTTCATTTTGTTTTAAGAGAAAATGAAGCAATAACAATAAAAAACTAAAACCTAACCCGACTCTACTCTACTTTATACTCCAGTCAACCAGCCATCTGTGCGCTGTATATCATACGAGGTGTACGTGTTGTATTTGAACCAAATCATAGCATATATTTCAACAATTTTTTTTGCTTTTATTTAATATAAATGCTTGTCTCCCTCCCTCAACACCTCCAATTTTATGTGAAAACCAAAGTTAACTTTATTTATCATCCCCTTCCTTAACTGTTTGTTTGCTAGACATGGCATTTGAACATTCTAGGCTAAACGGCAAACTGCAGACTTACATTCATATAAAATGCAATTATACAACACGGATTTGGTTAAGACATTTGCAGTAAAAATTAATTTGAAAATGGGGACTAAGTCTTACTTTACTTAAAAAAAGGGAGTTTCACATATCAAGAATTAAAAACAATAAAAAATCAGAAGTGAATATTTTATTGTAGATCTAATTCTGACAACTTTTCTAGGGAAATTTTCGACATGTCTGAGCAATACGGGAAAAATGTCTGACAAAACATCAGAACATTTTCCGACTTATCTGATACTTTTTACATCCTGTCGCATTAATGTCGTAGAAAAGTGGAAGCTAAAGTTAGAAATTTATCAGAAATGTTGTTTAAAGTTGTAAATGCTTGTTCTGCACAAAAAAAATTATCACCAAAAAATGTTCAAACACAAGTTTGGCTAAATTAAAATTTATTTTCAGTAAATGATCTTTACTGAATGAGTAAATTTTTTGTTTGGATTTTATTTAGAAAACATTTTTATTTAGAAACAAAACCAGTCTTATGTGTCGGAAAAACCAACCCCGATGACGACACATACACACACAAAAACAACAACAATGATAGCAAAATTAATGTGATTGTAATAAGTTTGTCTACGGAAGATTTTTTAATTAATCGATTCGTTTATGTTGTTGCGTTAATTCTCGTTCATTTTTTAGACTCTTTAGATAAACATACAGATTTGAACACATTTAGCACAATGAAATTTCATAAATGGTTATTGCAATTTATTTAGAAAATCAAGTTTTTACTGACTCAAACAAAAAGTTTGTTTGATATATTACGAAAAACCCAGAAATATTTTTGCTTGATTCACTAAACTTTTTTGTTTAGAATTTGTAAGTATTTTTACACTAATTGTTTTATAAATTCAGACAAAAATATTGTTTGATATATTACAGAAAATCCAGTAAATACTTTTGTTTGATTTAGTAAATTATTTTTTTAGAAGTTGTAAATAATTTTAGTCAAATTGTTTTATAAATTTGGACTATTTGTTTACTTAAAAAAACAGGGGTTTTCTAATGAAATTTTTGTCTGTATTTAAAAATTTGTTTGTAGGTCTGTTTCTACACAAACTATTTACTAATTCATTGAATTTCTTTACTGAAAATGAAATTTAGTTTTTTCTGTGTGCTGCTTATGGCAGCTCATCAGAAAACATTTACCCATATTTTATAAGTTTAAAAACTCAATTATTTGTGCACATTAGCTACTGGATAATGATGTATAGAGTTTCTTAGTAACAGGATTTGGATGCGCTAGACTATGTAGTTTTATGAGGTTCGGAAAAAATGCATGAGCAAAAAAATGGAAGTGGTAGGACGAGGGCGAAGTGGACGCTCATTGAGCTTAAAATGGGGGCGAAAAGGAAAGAATTGACATAAGTGCTACAGAGTCACTTCTAGAAGGATAAAATGTAAAACCGACCCCCTTTAATTTTTCCTTCTCGGCATTTTTGCCAAACATACTTACCCCCCTAACTACATTACTTAAAGGGGCTCATACAAAATTTAAAATTTTATGAAATTATAAAAAATTGGCCCCTAGTTTTCTAACCCCAACATATTTTCTGAACATATCTACCCCTATTTCCATTACTTAAAGGGGCCCCATACAACATTTTCAATGCGGACTAGTAATATATTGAAGAAAAAGTGCCATTACTGGCTAGGAGTCCCTAGGGGGTAAAATGTATGACCGACCTCCATTAGATTTTTGTCCTAAACATTTTCTTAAAACATACTGGCCCCTTATCACTATCTCTTAGGGGGGCTTCTATTTTACCCCTCTAGGAGTGACTCTGTGGCAGTTATGGAGTTTTTTCGGAATTGTTTTCTTTTTGCCCCACTTTGAGCTCGATGAGCGTCGACTTCTCCTCGTCCAACACCACCCCCCTTCATTTCACCAAAAAATTAACTTCGATCGAGCTTCAAAAAGTTAGATCTTGAAGTATTCTCCAAGAAAGTACATTTCACACAAATAACCTTTAAAAAATACATTTTAAAACAAGTTCCTAGTAAAAAAATAATTTTAAAATAAGTACCCATTAAAAATAGTACATTTAAAAAAAGTACCTTATAAAAAAATAACCTTTTAAAAAATACATTTTAAAATAAGTACCTTCTAACAAAAAAAAGTACATTTCAATAGTACCTTTTCAAAAACTTACCTTCTAAAAAAATACCTTTTAAATAATATCTTTTAAAAAATACATTCTAACAAAAAAAAAAGAACATGTTAGAAAACTATGAACCTTTTAAGGAATTACTTTTTGAAAGAAGTGCCTTTCAAAAAATACCCTTTAAAACAGTACATGTTAAAAAAGTACCCTTTAAAATATGTAAGTACATTTGAAAAAAAAATTACCTTTAAAGTATCTTTTAAAAAAAATATCTTTCAAAAAAATTACCTTTAAAGTACATTTTAAAAAACATATATTGCAAAAAAAGTTACTTTTAAAAAAGGTACTTATTTAAAAAAAATTTTTTCAAAAAGTATATTTTTAAAAAAGACCCCTTTTTAAAACCCCGCCTTTAGAAGCCTTTTAAAAAAGAACCATTTTAAAAAATAGCCTTTAAAAAAAGTATCTATCTTTTCAAAACAAAAGTACCGTTTAAAAAAAAACTAAAATTTCAAAAAATTGCTTTAGGTGCCCTTTTTAACTGTCAAAGAATATAATATATATGTATACTACTTATGTATAACACATTTTTTTGTGTTGCTTTTATATAAAGGTTGACATTTAGGGTTTACCTGGTTTTAATGTACCCTGGCCTTTGCATTAATGAGGATTGTTAGTCCAAACAGATGTTAATTCTTGACTTTCGTCGCGTTCTATTCTACAAAGTAGGTTAAGATGACCACTATTAGACAATTAGAATAATCCACCACACCACGTTTTGACTTATGTGAAATCTTTGGACCTACACAGTAATGAAACATTTGGACACTCCGGAAAGATCTTTTTTTTAAGTGCAGCGCATAAATCTTTAACTTTTCACAAGCTAAGGAAGTTTTGATTAGTCTATGTGCAAGAATTGCCCATGACAGAAAAATATGTAAAAACATCAGTATCTCACCACTTTTGTTATTAACTTAGAAAAAAAATATATGTATGTTTCATAAAACTTTTTTATTTCACAAGGTATTTTCGCTTTAAATTTTCATTAAACAATTTTTGTTTGTGCATCATTCAAAATAGTTTTTTTTTTCTTTTTAATAAGTGCCTACTGTACAGATGGGTTGGCAACACTGCGTTTGCGTTAATCATGTTTATGTGAAAATGTGTGTGTGTGTTTGTGTTTATGTCAGACTAAGTCGGTCTCTGTTAACGTCAGGTCATTGGGTGGCATTGGGGGAGTAGAATATACTATTCAACTCTATAATTTAACTGTATTTTTTTATTAAGAATAAAAATGAGAAGAAGAGGAACATATACAATGTATGCTGCAGCAGCAGGCTGATTTTTATGATGCTGCTTCGCTGTTTACTGTTACATAGTAGCACTCGTGTACATACATACATATTTATGTATGTATGAATGAATATATTGCTGAGTTAAAATTTTTTTCTGCTGCTCAAGCTCTTTTATACTCTATTCTATTATTAAATTGGGGTCGTAGGGGTACGGGTTTACACGAATGAATGTTTATACATGCATAAACACATATGTATGTACATATGTACATATATACAAACATTTATCCACACATTTATTGTTAGTTATTTATGTGAATTTGTATGTTGGATAAAATGAAAAAGTGCTTGACTACTACTACTATTGCTGAAAAATGCCTTGTCAGTTTGCCTGCAAATTTTATGTTGCTGTTGTTGCTAAAGTATACTTTAAATCCCATTTAGTTGATAAATTGAAGACCAAATTGCACATGGAAAAAGAAATTACACCAACATACTCTACTAATAAAATATGTTTTTGTTCGTAAAAAAAATCTAGTTTTTACGTGCTTTTTAACTAAATTTTAAATTTACTTTTTCGGTGTTTACATGTATGTATGCGTTTAATAGATACAGCTGTGTGCAATATAATATGTAGTAGCACTCTACAATTGGCCTCAAACTAAATTCAGCAACATTCTCTATACAGATCCAAAAAGGTTCTTTTTGGTACACCTCGTAAAAGGAAATATGTTAGCAGACCTAAACAGAAAAAACTAAATTTCATTTTTAATGAAAGTAAATATTTTGTCTACGAACGGGCCTACAAACAAATTTGTAAATATGTATGGACAAAAATATCTGAACAATTTCATTGAAAAAAAATCGCGTTTTTTCCCCAGTGAACAAATTGTTTAAATCTATAAAACAATTTGTCTAAAAATATTTACAAATTGTAAACAAAACATTTTGCTAAATCAAACAAAAAGATTTACTGGATTTTGTGAAAAATATCAAACAATATTTTTGTCTGAACTTATAAAAAAATTAGTCTGAAAATACTTACAAATATTAAAGAAAATAGTTTACTTAATCAAACAAAAATATTTAATGGGGTTTTTGTAATATATTAAACAAAATTTTTGTCTGGGTCTCATCATCATCATCATCATCATCATCCATTAAGCATTTAAGAAATCTCACTTTGTTAAATGTGTTCAAGTCTGAATGTTTATCTAAAGAATCTAAAAAATGAATGAGAATTAATGCAACGACAGTAACGAATTGATTCACTCAAAAATCTTCCGTAAACAAACTTGGTACAATCGCATTAAATTTGGTATCATTATTATTGTTGTTATCTGTGTGTTTGTCGTCATCGGGGTTGTTTTTTATGACACAGTTTTAAGCCCAGATCCCACTATTGTCACACATGGCACAATTTGTAACAATTTTTGTCGTCCTATATCGGCACACAATTCAAAACATTGCACAATTTATTTTTCGGTGGACCCATTATCGTCGCATATTGTTACAATCTTTTTCGGCTCATATCGGGCAAAACAAAATTGCGACAATAATTGGTTCAATTCGGTCACACTATCGTTCTTTATTGGGCAAATTTGTTCATATGCTTTTGTTTATTTTCTTGTTTTCAGACGCATTTCTACTTTTGGAATGGATTACTCTCAAAAACAGAATATAGATAAATATATTATCGGGTTAAAAGTTTAAAAACGGAACAATTAAAATATGTAATAATAACATACACATACATAAATAAATTTTAGTGAAAACTTGCCACACTTCACTTTTTATTCTTTTTGTTTCGTAAACAAATGTTTTCTGAGCAGGGGTGGCTAAGTTTGTTTAGTTATAATTTCTTTTGTTCAATCGCAATTTCTTCTGTTCAACAGTAGAAATAAATATAAATATGCTTTTCATTTATATGAATAATATATAAAAAATCTTATTTTTAGTAATATTAAGTTGAAAAAGTAAAACTTTATTGGTCCGATTGTGCTATTTCAAAATACCTTTTACCATGCTTGGGTATCGGCGCTGATTGACGACTTTGATCGGCGCACAAGTGGCCGAAGAAAATCGGTGCATAATTTACAATTTGATTGCTCGTCATTGTGCACAAGGGTGTTCACATTATCGGCGCATCAATCCTGATTTTGATTGCTTATACTCAGCACGATTTCGCCCCAGATTGTCGCATTTGCTAAAATAATCTGCGTTCACATTATCGGTACATGAATTGCGATGAAAATCAGTACATTGCGCCGATAGTGAGATCTTAGCTTTAGTTGTTGTTTTTTGGTGTTTGTGTCCTAAATAAGAGTCAAACAAACAATTCATTGATTATGTAAAGAACATTTACTGAAAATGAAATTTATTTTTAGACAAACTTTTGTTTGAAAATTTCTTGGTGATAATTTTTTCTGTGAATTATATATTATTTATATTTATATGTTTCGAACCTATGCTCGTTCAGATTTGAAGACAGTACTTTACCCACTCAGCTATTGTTGACTTATAAATTTAAGAGACAAATATTAGTTTTCATATACAAGCACATGTTGACTTAAAAAGTTATTAATACATAACAACAAATTATAACTATTTTCAGATAATGAGAAAAATACGTGCCAATTTTACTAATAACTAAGTAGAAGTTCTAATTTGAAACATAGTAATAAGATAAATAAGTACCACTTATTACTTTGTGGCCCATTAATAAAGTACTAACGCATAATAAAATGCATAATAAAATAAGAGTATAATTTTTTCACAATTATGAAAAGTTATTTTACTGAAAATAAAAGTTTTTCGTATGTTGCTATTATTATTTTTGCACACAGCAGTATGTATAATGTTAGTACATATCTCTGGAAAGTTCTGTGTTCCCATTTATGTAGATATTTATATTTAAAAAAATTTTAATTCTATGAAATCCTTTCGAAAAAATTGGCTTCTGAAATGTACTCGTATGTATTCTAAGAATTTTTTCTTTATTAGTGACTATATTATGTTTTGCATTTAAATAAATAAAAAATTTTAATTTATTTTGTGTGATTTATTATTATTTCTTTAAACTGCAATGAAAATATCCTTATTGATAAAAAGTCGTACATTTTCAACAAATTGTAGATATTAGCAGCGGAATTCATTGTTCGTGTAAAGTTTGATCAAAATCGGTTATATGAAAATACACAACGCAGACTTACAAATTGGTACATTTTCTTTAGGTTTGGGAAAAAAATGAAATTTTTCTAATCAGTTTGATGCGCTAAAAAAACTTCAAAAACTAAAATTTTTATATATATCTGCTAAGGACATGTATCTGTCTGTCTTACGAATAAAATAAGACATAAGCTATGAAAATTATTCACAATTAAGTGAAGGAAGTCAATTGATAAAAATCACAATTTCTATACAACAGAAAAATTTAATGTGTGCCGGTTGATGTGTTTGTGTGTTGTATGAAAATCGTAATTTTTGTCTATTGACCTTATTTAGTTAATTATGAATAAAATCAGCAGTTGTCCATCGATTTTTATGATTTATGGCTTATTTTGTTCATAAGACATCTGTCTTTAAGAGCATTGCATAAAAATTCAAGTTGTTGCCGTTTTAAATTTTATAAGAGCTTTAAGATTTTTTTTTGGTTTTTTATAAAAATCCACATTTTTCGATATTAACTTGTGAAGGACTGAGAAACCACTGATTTGCTTACATACTTATGTTTAACTAGTTTGAGGGCAATTTTATCATGCAGCCGCTGCTGTTTTTTAATGGAAATCGAACATACTGTTCTTGAGTAATCAACATTACAACAACAAATTTAATAAAACAAAAAAATTTCCGCACATTCCCGGCTATTAACATACGTATAATTTTTTCTGCTGTTGACATAAAGGTTAAACAAGAAATTAATGTTTTTGGAGCCGGTATTTTTCCTTTTTTGTAGTTTTTCAAATACACAAAAAAAAAGTTTATACATTTATCTATGATATTCCATTGCACCAATCAATCTTATTTTATCATAAATATGTTTTAGTACACTCAAAATAAAAAGATAGGTAAATCTAACCAACTTAAATAATTTACCTATTGTTAATGTAAATTGTTGTTGCAATTTTTATGAAATAACAATTTCAATTGGTTGAAATAACTTTGTAAAGTTGTAAGTCATTTCATGTCTATGGTTACTTTATGCTATCGTTATTCAACAAGATGACTTTGCTGACATGGTAAAGGCTTCCAGTTCATAAGCGTGAGCATCTAAGTTCAAGACCAAAATAGTACATTTTACTGAATTGTAAAATATAAATATGGGAAAAACGACGTTGGGAAATTAAAATTATTTTTGATGGTTAAAATTACTAATTTAATTTTTAAAGAATTTTTGTGTTTAAAATTATAAATTTTTATGGTTAAAATTATCAATTTAAAATAATAACAACAAAAATAGTTATTTTACAAAAATACTGTATTTAAGTCAATTAACAGGCCAACCGAAATAAGAGCGTTGAGGGTCGCGTAAGCAACAGGGCACGTATTTACAATACATTCACAGTAAATATTTTGTGGTAAAATGTACTGTAAATACGTACCCTCTTGCTTACGCGACTCTCAACGCTCTGATTTAGGTTGGGCTGTAAGTCACCACATGTTATGTATACTTTGTGCTATCGTTACTTAACAAGATGACTTAGTTGAGATGGTAAATGCGTCCGGTTTACAAACATGAGTAAACTTGTGAGAACCTAAGTTCAAGACCAGAAAATTACATACAAACAAATTTTTATTTGCTTTTAACAAACACACTTAATGCTTAATCCTTGGCAGACATCGAACCTGTGACGACCTTCCGGTTAGTAGTTGTACAACACTATCAACTAAAAACTAGAATTCCATTAGTTGATTTTTACTATATTGTATGGGTTGGCGCAATTCTAGCCTACGAAATTGGTTAGATTTACCAATATTTTATTTTGAGTGCAATAAACTAAAATGCAAAATAAAAATTATGAAAATTTTTAATAATTTCCGTGAATTCCTAAATAAGTGGTCTTAGTCTCCCCAGAGAAACAGTTGTTCACGTTCCCTAGTTGTAAAAACAACCTTTGAAACAAATCTTAAATTGATAGTCGTCTGAAGTTTAATATACATTTGTAAAAAACATTTTACGGGAAATTTTTTCACTTTTTTCTTTCTTTATACTCCATAAAAGTCCTGTAATCCCCCCCCATTTTTGTTTATTTATGTTTGTCTATTTGCTGGTGTATTAAATGCACAACATTACAATTTTTAAACTTATACAAAATTCTAATTCCTTTAAATACATTTTGGGTGTGTTTTATTTTAAACGAATATTACAATTTAATTTTAGTCTTTAAAGAAAACGCAAGATATTGAAAGTATTATTGTTAATAATAAGTGTGTTAAAATGGGGGTGTTTTAAAAATTAAATTTATGAAGGATATACATAAATAACAAAAAATCGATTTATTTTAGGATTTCATACACTTCCACTCAAAATAAAATATTAGTAAATTTAACCAATTTCTGCTGCTTAAGCGTTGGCAGGCATCGAACCTGCGACCTTCCGTTTAGTAGTTTAGCACACAATCGAATAAACTACAATTATATTGGTTAATTTTAATATATTTTAGTTAGATTTACCAATATTTTATTTTGGGTTTGCATTTGTTTTTAAAAAGCTTTTTGGTGGGAGTCATGGCTCCAGCGGGTCTGCAGTTGAAGCGAAATATTCCAAAATGGGACTACGACGACGAGACGTCGGATATGGCGATCTCTGAGGCTTTGGGGACGCCTGTTGCAGCACAGAAAAAATTATCACTAAAAAATTTTTCAAACAAAAGTTTGTCTAAAATAAAATTTAATTTTCAGTAAATGTTCTTTACTGATTCAGTGAATTTTTTGTTTGACTTTTTTTAGGACGCAAACACCAAAAACTAAACAGTTTGATTTGCCGTAAAAACACAACCGCGATTACGACATGTCGCGACATAGACATAAATAACAACAACAACAACAATGATAGAAAAAGGAATGCGATTGTAACAAGTTTGTATACTGAAGATTTCTAAGTGAATCAATTCGTTATTGTATTTGCGTTAATTCATTCTTTTAGAGTCTTTAGATAAACATACAGAGTTCAACACATTTAACAAAGTGAAATTTTATAAGAGCTTAATGGATGATGATGTTACTATTTAAAACTTAAAAATATTTTCAAAAAAAGTTTGTTTGATATACTACAAAAAATGCAGTAAATAGTTTAGTTTGATTCAGTAAACTATTTTGTTTAGAATTTTTAAGTATTTTTAGGCAAATTGTTTTATAAGCTCTGACCAAAATATTGTTTGATATATTACAGAAAAAGCACTAAATATTTTTTTTGATTTAGTAAATTATTTTCTTTAGAATTAGTAAATATTTTTAGACAAATTGTTTTATAGATTTGGGTAATTTGTTTTTTGGGAAAAAAACGGATTCTTTTTTTCAATGAAATTGTTGAGACATTTTTGTCTATACATATTTACAAATTTGTTTGTAGGTCCGTTTCTAGACAAAATACTTACTAATTCATTGGATTTCTCTACTGAAAATGAAATTTAGTTTTTTCTGTGTGGTCTTGGTGCAAATTTTGCTGCTGTTGCTATTGGTGATGCAGTTCGTCCAACGGCTGGTTGCACTGATGCTACTGACAGTGTTTTAGCCTCTGGTATGAGGAATAGTAGGCAAAAGAAAAAGGAGGTTGCTAGTTTCGGTGTGATTAATGAAATATCGTAATTCCGTCATAGGGTTGAAGAGTCACTGATGGAGGTGTTGCTAACTGACAGAGTATAAGATTCTCTTGATGCAGCTCATAACTGAGAATGAGCGTTTTTGGGGAAGATGCTCCATTGTGATTACTCCTGCAGTTGCTCACAAACCGCTTGAGACATGGTCGATGGTGGTTAACGGTTGGGGTAGTACTAACTACTACATCTGAGGAGATGTAGTCATGTCATATCATGTCCTGTCATGTCATTTCATGTTATGACATGAAATAACATAACATATACTTTTATTTTTTACGTACGACAACGTGCGTTCTTTTTTCTATACAGAAAATTTTTTAGAACCTGAGCAATTTTTCTATAAAGAAATATTTTCAAAATCTTAGCAATTTTTCTATAAAGAAAATTATTTAGAACCTGAGAAATTTTTCTATAAAGAAATATGATCAAAATCTTAGCAGCAATTTTTCTTTAAAGAAAATTGTTCAGATTCTAATAAATTTTTCTTTAAAGAAATTGTTCAGATTCTGGTAAATTTTTCTTTAAATAAATTTGTTCAGAATTTGAAAATTTTTTCTATAAAGAAAATTGTTTAGAATCTGAGCAATTTTTCTATAAAGAAATTTTTTTATAAATAAAATTGTTTAGAATCTGAGCAATTTTTCTATAAAGAAATTTTTCCAGAATCGAAAAATTTTTTCTATAAATAAAATTGTTCAGAATCTGAGCAATTTTTCATAAAGAAAGTTGTTCAGAATCTAAACAATTTTTCTATAAAGAAATTTGTTCAGAATCTGATCAATTTTTCTATAAAAAAATTTTTCAGAATGTGATCCGATTTTTATAAAAAAAAATTTTCAGAATCTGAGCAATTTTTCTATAAAGAAATTTCTTGAGAATCTGAATTTTTATTCTATAAAGAAAACTCCAGAATCTGAGAAAATTTTTTTTCTATAAAGAAAATTGTTCAGAATCTGAAAATTTTTTCTTTAAAGAAATTTAAAATTTTTCTATAAAGAAAATTGTTCAGAATCTTCACAACTTTTTTTATAAAGAAAGTTGTTTTGAATGTGATCAATTGTTCTACACAGAAAATTGTTCAAAATCTAAGAGATTTTGCTTTAAATAAAATTCTTCAGAACCCGATCAATATTTCTAGACAAATTTGCAGGAAAAATTATTTGGCGTTCTGAAAATTTATCTGATTAATTTTTCTTGCAGAATAATTGAGAAAGTAAAAAAAAAGAAAATTCATCATCTGTCTTCTTTCTTGCTTTTCAAACACTTTTTCTATCCATTGGCCACAGATTGTGGCAAGAAAATATGTTTTTGTTCTTTTGCAGCTATCCATATTTTTCTTGTTTTATTTTTTTTGTTTTGAAGATTATTTTTTGTATCTTTGAGTAGAAGATACTCGGTATTAATTTTTTGTTTTGTACATGTGCAATTTTCTTATTGCTTATTTAAATAACTCTGCTTCTATTTCGTTATTGAAGTTGTTGCTGTTGGTGTTGCTTTGGCCCATGGTTTTAATGTTGTAGTATGTCGTCGTTGTAAAAATATTCGCTTTTTTTGTATTTATTTTTCTTACATTTTTTGTGTTTCGTATCACCAATATTTCAGACATTTGCTGCAGTGTGCAGTTAGTTGCTCTTGTATGCCTGCCTGCCTGCCTGCCTGTATTTCATACAAGAAGAAACCATTTTTGTTTCTACCAAGTCTATTGTTATTTCTTGCAGTTACTGCTGGTTTGTCGTTGGCTGTTTTTATTTTATTATTATTTTCTTTTTCAAAAGCATTCAGTAACTTTATCTTCGCAGCATTTAAAGACAGCAACATCTAAAATCGTAGCAGCCACTGCCAGCACTTGCGCATTCGTGCGTTACTTGTAGTTTTTTCATCATTTATTTATATTTCTGTTGTAAATTTTACACCAACAGGAGAAAAAAAAATCCAATTTTCTTTCTAACGTTTTGTTTTCATTTTTTCACGATTTCCATTTTCTGGCTCTGCATAAATAAATTTATGCTTTTGTGAACTGGTATTTTTTGGTTTCTTTCGAAATATTTTTAAAATTGTTTATATGATAGATAGATATTCACGTGTAGGTTATTACGAATGCTGCATTGTTATGAATATATTTTTTGGATTATTTTCTTAAAGACATTAGGTTTCATGCAGATTACATTAAAGATAAATAACAAGGTTTAATTTAAGAATTGTAATAATGGAAATTTATAAATTACGATTGGTTTCTTCAAATATTTAAATGGAAAAATCATAGTTTAATAAATGGGTAAAAAATTCTGTGAAGCTGTCAAATACCGTAGTTCCCGCGGGAGCATATGCGACTTTAGGTTAGGTCAGTTTAAGTGTCAAAACAAGCCCATTTGGCCCTAGTTGATCCCATTGTGTTACCTGAAACGGAGACGTGAAAGGAAATAGAATTTGAGTGTTGTGTTTTCTTCCGACAGGGTTTTTTTTGAATTTGGAACGATTTTCCGTCATCCTACATCAAATTTGGTTTGTAAACAGACCGGTTTCGGCTATGTGCCATCTTCAGTGTTCTATTGAATTAGTATTCAATAGAACACTGAAGATGGCAGATAGCCGAAACCGGTCTGTTTACAAACGAAATAGAATTTCTTTTACGATTTTTTTGGTCTAATGTCGCAGTCGGATAGGTATGCTACATCTTGCTGCAGTGGACTTAGTGGGGCAATGACAGAGGAGGTGCTCTGCATACTCTTCCTCCTCCTCATTATGACAACTTCTACAGAAATCATTATATGCTAGATTCTCCTTGTAGAGATCTATAATTACCACCACAAGAGTGCGTAGTAGCACGCGAGGTGCCCTCCAAGATTTCCGATCTACGAAGTGCATCATACTGGGGACATATTAGCCTGGATGTCGAGCTGGTGATCCCATTAGACCATCTAGTCTACGCGATCCCAAAAAGATTCTGCTGAATTAAGAGTTTGGATCCATATCTCTAATGTGTATTCGGTTTCCAGATTTGTGTAGCTCATCCCTGGAAGCCAAAGCAGCACCAGGACTGAATGTTTCGCTATCCCATTTAGATATCCTCCATTCATAAGCCAAACTGGATGTTGTATAAGCATCTTTTCTGTCAGTACAAACAAACAGATCTCGTTTGATGCTCGTTTTATGGCTAATAAATCATCGTGTTGCACGTAGTTTCAACCTTATCCTCTGTTGGTAACGGGGAACAAAAGCGCCTCCACTCACTTCAGAGTCCGATTTGGATCACTCCGTATTGATGCTCAACATGTTCCCGCGATGATAAGAGGACGTGCCCGCGGCCATTACAGCATACCTATTATCGAGAGAGCATTAATCAATGTTATTCAGGTGGCGTTTTTCCATGCTTATTGTTTGACCATGAGATCAGCCGGCAGCCAATGAAGAAAGTGAATACGCGAATAATCCTTTCTATGATCCGACAGTCTAATGCAGTCCACTATAATGGTTCATCATACGTTGAAGAGCCAGTTGGAGTT
Source organism: Panzeria rudis (assembly GCA_956483635.1). Lineage (NCBI taxonomy): Eukaryota > Metazoa > Arthropoda > Insecta > Diptera > Tachinidae > Panzeria > Panzeria rudis. Next base: position 22,667,139 of record OY101447.1, on the reverse strand, counting down.
CCTGGGATTTATTACCCAAATTTTTCCTATGGCCCTTCTTCTTGTCCTCCTTTGACTGGACGTTACGGTGCCATAACAGTTTGGAGTCCAGCAGGCGCGGATTCAGCTTAAGTTGTTGGGAGGGGAAATTTTGAATGAAACGTACCATTTTGTAAATATACTCCATAGAAATGAGGTATATTTTATTCGTTTTGGAGGAGGAAATATCCCTTTTTCCCCTCCCCTGTATCCGCGGCAAGAGTACAGGTATATGCCCAGATATTTAGCACTGTCCGACAAACTAAATTCTCCTCCGTTTAGTATTGGAAGCGTAGAAGATGGTACCTTATATCTTATGTCCATAGAGATCACTTTCGATACTCCTCGTGCTGATAGTTCACAGTGAAGCCTGCAGACGCTGTGAGAGTATGCGTGTGCTTGCCGGATACGACCACCGCTATATCATCGGCACATGCCACAATTTTAAGCATCATGGTGTCAAGTTCGATATGCAAAGAGTTTAGAGCAAAGTGCCATAGAAGAGGAGCGACAGAAAAACTCCCTGTGGAGTGCCTCGATTACAATGACCCTATCGGCCAATAAATAAATACCACACTACGCTTATGACCAACTGATGAATTTTCAATCTTCCTAAGAGCCATTATGATGGTCTCTGGTTTCACAATGTTAAAGTAACCTTCTTTTGTTCAATCGATTTCTCAATAAAACCAACAAGCGTATGAAGCGCAGTCTCAACTGATTTGCATTTAAGATGGATTTACATAACACGTGTTGCGGGTGGCAACGCATTACAGACTTCTGTCAAAAAATTTTAAATAGTGTGTTTACATAAAGTAGTTTGGAATACGTGTGCAGCAAAAACTTCAGCAACTTTCAACTTTTTCTTGAGTAAAATGCGTTCTGAAAGATAGCGTTGCCAGATTATATTTTTGTGCAATTAAAATAAAACTACTAAAAATTTATTTTTTCAAGCTATGAAAGGAAGCAAATCGAATTAGAGATTAAAAATGAAACATAAAATTAAAAAAAATAAAATAAAAAAAAACAACCAACAAAAACTAGAACTTTTTTAAGAAAAATGCCTCTAACGCGTGATGTGTAAGTTACCGCTTTGAAAGTGTCTAAAGTTGAGAAATCACTAAACGCGTTGCCGTGTTAACGCGTGTTATGTACCTCCGCCTTCAGTGTAAGCATGTTGAGGTGTTGATAGCAGATTCATATTTATCTCCATTCTGAGATGAAGATCAATCATCTGTTCGAGGATTTTATAAAGACAGTTGGACATACTTATAGGTCTGAAATCTTTCGGGGATGAGGAGCAAAAACAATTGTCGCCCACAAACGGCTTTCCCTGTTTTCGGGAGTATTTGATATTATGTGGGTATTAGAAGAAACACAGTCAAGCCTTCGCCTCTGTAGGCGATGCTGTCTGTGAAGTGCGAGTCCATGAGTACCTCAAGCATAGAAAAAAAAAACTAAATTTCAGTTTTAGCAAAGAAATTCAATGAATTAGTAAATGCTTTTTTTAGAAACGGACCTAAACACAAATTTGTAAATGCTGACAAAAATGTCTCAACACTTTTCATTGAAGAAAAAACTTTTTTTTTAGTAAATAAATTGTCCATATCTATAAAATTTTTTCTAAAAATATTTAGAAATTAAAAAAAAAAAAATTTACTGAATCAAACAAAAACACTTACTGGATTTTCTGTAATATATCAAACAATATTTTTGTCCGAATTTATAAACCAATTTGTCTATAAGTTACTTACAAATTTTAAACAAAATAGTTTACTGAACCGAACAAAAATATTTACTGGATCTTCTGTGATATATCAAACATACTTTTTGTCTGAGCAAGTAAAAACTTTTTTTTAATATTTTTAATATTTTTAAGTTTTAAATAATAATTATCATCATCCATTAAGCACTTATGAAATTTCACTTTGTTAAATGTGTTCAACTCTAGATGTTTCTCAAAAGACTCGAAGAAATTTAATGGGAATTAACACAACAAAGTTAACGAATTGATTCACTCAGAAATCTTCAGTAAACAAACTTGTTACTATTTACGATTAATACTAATTGTATGAAAAAAAGATTTACCTAAAATGACATTTTATTTTAGACAAACATTTGTTTGAAAATTTTTTGGTGATCATATTTTCTGTGAGGGTCTCATGTCCACTGTTTGTCCAACTACCACATGCTTGAGCCTTGGTGTGGGTGGTAAAGGCATTTGATAAGATGTTCCGATGTGGCCTCTGGTCAGCCACAGTTACAGACCCCGAAGCAGGCTTTAATCATGGGAGCGCCTTAATAACATTAATACAACATAAGAGAGCTGTTGTATATCATGGCAACGCTGGAACTTTACTTATATACTTTTTCCCCCCCAAACGATTTTAATTTTTTATTCTGCGGAAAAATTATTAATGACATGTGGAAATCTAAAATCTTTAAAATAGAAATTCCATTGAAAAATTTAATTCTTTTTCTAAACATTGTTCCGTTTAATGTTAATTCTACTAAATAAATGTAATGTGAATTCTACTACAGCACTCTATTGATCTATTTCGATATAAAAGGCAAACCAGTTTATGACTTGTTTTAGAAAAATAATGATTTATGCCGAAATCTGGAAACGCTGTCCTATCTATCTATTTATTACTTGGCCTGCGTGTTGTTTGTTTTTTTCTACATTTGATGCCAGAATATTGTTTTTCTTTTTTAGTTTATGGTTTTTTATAGTTCTTGTCTGGTTTTTTGTTGCAAAAAAACATGATTTTTCTGTTTATAGTTGTCTGTCTCAAAGAGTACGTATATTGGGCCAACATTGTTGTTTAGCTTTTTTCTGTGTAAATGTGTGTTTGTATTATAGAGAGAGAGAGAGAGAGAGAGATTTCATATTCTGGGAGTTTTACTGTTTGATCATATGAGTTTATTTTTGTTTTTAACTGTGTGTGAGTTCGTTCAACTCCCAAAATAAAAGAAATCGAATGAATTTATTTAAGCAACAAACGTCTTGTATGCAATTAGTGTTGCCAATTTGTGTGAAATTATCTACAAGTTTTAATATCAAGACTTTATCATTAAGTTTTATTACTTAATAGAAAGATATCTTTAATTTAGAACATTTCGGTAGAAAATTATTTCAAACGTATACGAAAGACACATGAGTGATGCTACGTAAAACGGCCCTAGGCAAGGAAAAAATAATTTTCTTATTTTTAAGAAAAATCTCTCAATTGATATTTTTTAGAGACTGACAACTATAGAAAAATAAAAAATACCTATACAATATCTAATATTTTTTAATCAATTTGATGCACTTTTAAATGTTCACGTACGAAACATTCTGCTTTCCCTCTTTGTATGTTTAATATTTATTTCAGATTTTCTTTTATTCAACTTCCCTGAAAGATTATACCTTTTTTGCTTTTTATTGAATTTAAAAAAATACTCAGACAGTGTAAGTGTATTCTGCTGTCTATAATAGAACGGATAGCAAATAATTTAATATCTTATTATGTTCTTATGAGTTGATCTTTATATTATTTATATTAATGAAATCAACAAAGTTTTATATCTTCGAATTTTTTATGTTTTCGTACTAAGTCACACCCGTCGGTTACACCTGTCTTATTTTAAAAATAGTTTTTTTAATAAAAACACGTTGAACATATAGCTATATCAAAAGTATTGTATACGCTATAATCAAAATTTTACAGAATTTATACTGAAGTCATAATTCTTTAAAACTAAGATTTGTAAGGTCACACCCGTTACAGCTTTCTGACGACCATTCTGTGCAGAAATCGTGTTCTTTCAGTGTCTTCCCATTATTCGCAACCTTTTTTTTTAAGTAAACAATTTTTAATTCCTGATTTATAACAAAAAGTATGTGTAAAATGGTCACACCCGGCTACATAGAATTACTCACATACATCTTTATAAATCGTTTAACGGCAACACTGCACCACTACGTGCAATTAAATTATATTTTAAAATAAATTTCTCGGTACTTTATATGTTTTCTTCATTAAATAGTCAGAGTGTTTGATGTTTTATATTAAATTGTTTTTTTTTTTTTCATTTTTTAATATGTACAGACAACAGCAAATGTGTGTTCAATTGACGTGTCTATTTTACAAATAATATCTTCTTTATTTTTTGGCTAAAGATCACGCTAGAGACATGAAAAATGTAAGTGTACTTTAATAATTAAAATATTTTAATTCAAAAGCTTTTAAGTAATTTATGAGTCATTTTAAAATAAACCAACTGAAGAAATGCAAAGCAAAGTACATACATAGTTAACTTTCAATGTATAACATGAATTTATGTAAAAAATATAATTGTGGAGTGTATGTTAGATCATTAGACCTTTTTTCATAGTCAAGATTTACACGAAAACGTTTTTTTTAGTTTGACTAAATGTTTATGAATGAACAGCGTAGAATGGCGTTTAACGGTTTAGTAACTCTAAATGGAAATTCAAAAATTTTGTTTATTTTATTCAAACGGGAAATTGCTTTGAAATTCCAAAAAAAAAGTTTCAGATTCTGAACAATTTTTGTTATTATAAAATTGCTGAGATCTGAATAATGTTAGGTTAGTTTATACTAGGTTAGCAGGTTGCTGGTATAGGGGGAAAAGAAATAATTCCATTCCACTAGGGTCCAAAAGCATGGACCGTTTGTGATACCTGTGCTTCACAGAGTGAACGACCATTTCTTGTTTATGAAATTGCTTCGTATTTTGCTAAATTATTAAGAAATAAAATGTTAAAAGAAAACAAAAGAGTAGATTTTTCGTTTCACTCAATCATGTAGACATGAAAAATATTTTATCGTGCTTTCTGTTGTTGCATGCACATAATGTTGCATACAATGTAATTATTAAAGAAACAAAAAAAAATACAACAAGTCAAAATAAGAAAAGAAAAAATTAAAAAGGTAAATTCCAGCTATAGGCAAAAGTTTCTTCACACACACACACACACACAACAAGAGAAGTCAAAGAACAAAAATCACAAAGAAAACAAAATAGATATAGACCGAAATTAAAAAAAGACGGACAGACAGAGAGCATGACAGACAGACACACATAATGAAACCCACAACTGGCAACCACATAGCTTCGATGGATACATGGATACACACAACATATAGACACAGGCCGATAAACAACAGTCCGCAGTTTCGTAACGTTAAAGGCAAAATAGTTTTTTTTTTCTTTTTTGTAAAATTTTTGCTTCTTCTGGCCTGACTCCGGGTATTGGAGTCTAAATGTTGGTCGCTGTTACTGCGGCTAATGCCGCAAAGGAAATGGCAATAAACTGCTGTTGTTTGTTATTTTTTGTTGTAGTTTTTGGCTTAGATTATGCGTCTATTTTGTTGTTGTAGCCTTTTGGCTTTAATGCTGCTGCTACTTTTTGTGTTTTGTTGAATGGGTGTATTTTGTCTTATTGTGTGGCTGGCTGGCTGGGCGCTGCTCCGTGTTGTTTCGTTGCAGTTTTGTTTTTAATTTGAACAATTTTTTTTTCTTCTTTTCTAACTTTTGTTTTGTTTTATTTTGTTTCATGTTCTTAGCATTTACTTATTATTGCTTGTTCTTTTTTCTTTTCATCTGTTTGCACATGACTCTTATGAATCGTTTAGGTTTCAAAAGTTTTACTTTATTCATTTTGTTTCTTTTGTGTAAGAACTTTTATTGCAAGAACATTTTTATGTATACAGATACTTTGTGTATAAATATAGAATAAAATACTTGACTAAATGTACAACTTTGGAATATTATTGAGTATTTACGTTTAAAAATAAAACAATTTTAAAAATAACACAAGCCTTTATGAATTTATTCATATAAAAAGGAATTTAAATTTTTTTTTATAAAATTACCGTTTTACTTGGTTAGATTTTGAAAAATTTTAATAAAGAATAAAATTAAATAGTTTATGAAAAGATGTTAGAAGAATGTCTATCAGAATTTAAATAAATATTTCCAGTTTTTTAACAATATAAATTCTAGGGATGTAACGAATACCGATACCGATACCGATATATCGGCGATACTTCAGATTTTCCGATACATCGGTATCGGCGATATTTTACTGTCGATACGACGATACTTTTAAAAGTTTTTTTCTGACAAATTATTTATTTTTTGGTTAATTTTACCATGAACTAAACTCATTTCGTTATTTTTTAAATCTTAATAATATCAATTTTAAAAATTAATAATATTTTATACTATTATTTTGTAAAAAAATTATTTTTTTGTTAATTTTACTATGAATTGAAATTCAATTCGTTGTTTTTTAAATCATATTCCAGCAAAAAAAAATGTCATGAAAATTTAGAATTCGCGATCCGGAAGTATTGCAAATTTGGATCATTTCTAATTAGTTTTACATATCCTTGCCATTGCAAGAAGTTCTGTTTTTCGATTACCAATCACCGAATTGGAAGCGATGCTCGGACAAATTTCTTTTTCGGTGTTCTATAATGATTTGTCCTCAAGAAAAAAATATGAAAAATTACCCATTTTCACAATTTTTTTTATGCGAGTATGGCGAGTATTTTTTTTTAATTATAAAGGAATTAAATTTTTTTCTTGCTTTGCTACTAATTACACTATGCGACAAATAAAGACTTTTGGAAAAACACAAGAACTGGACAGTACAGGTTCGATTTTCCTACAATGGGGTAGTAAAACCCTTTACTCAGCTTGGCGAATTTGGTAACCAATTTTTTTTATGGATCTCCAAAGTTTCTGAAAATCAGTGGGGCCTCAAAAAACGGTGTCATCAGTATTTGGCCAACAGCTAATTCAAACTTTATAATACTGCTTAACTATATATGGCAATAATGTAGCTAAGAGTCTGTTTAACAGATTTTTTTTTAAATTTCATGGCAAAAATTTTTTTTCGTGAAATTTTTGTTGACAAAATTAAGGAAAAAATTGTTTCTTTCACTTTTTTCAGAATAACTTACAGGGACTTGTAATTTTTAACTAACAATATTTGGCAAACTTATAGTTACGATAGAACTGAACAACTTTTGTGAACATATCAATACAATCTACACGTATCTAGGTACTAATAGCTCACACAGACCACCTTTTACCTTAAAAATTGTAGTTTTTCACTATTTTTGTATGCTACAAAAATATTTTTTTTGAAAATAGTATATTCAAGTGCATACTTCTCTGTTGTGTTTCACTAACATTTTGTGCCCATATTATTTTATATTCCTGTACTTTTTTTGAAAAAAAAAAAAATAAATATTTTATTCACTTTTTTCAGTATAACTTATAGGGACTCCAAATTTTTCATTACCATTAATTGGCAAAACAACAACAAACAATAAAAAATAGTAAATACTAAAATCAGCAACATAAGAAGTGGAACAATAACAAAGAAAGCAAGAAATGCAATAAAAATATAGCATAACTCGTAAAAAACGAAAACTTTTAAGGTAGTTTTTCTGGGCTGTTTATGGTGCCCAGATACATTCAGATTGTATTGACATGTCCACAAAAGTTGTTCAGCTTTACCGTAGCTACAACTTTGCCAAATATTGTTAATAAAAAATTACGAGTCCCAGTAAGTTATTCTGGAAAAAGTGAAAACATTTTTTTTCCTTAATTTAAGAAAAAGTGCACGAAAAAATAATTTTTTGGCATAAAATGGTAATAAAATCTGTTTAGCGAACTCTTAGCTACATTTTTGCTCTATATAGTTAAGCGGTATCACCAAGTTTGAATTTTCTGTAGGCCAAAAGTTGATGACACCTTTTTTTGAGGGCCCGCTGATTTTCCACAACTTTGGAGGTCCATAAAACGAAATTGGTCACCAAATTCGCCAAGCTAAGTATAGGGTTTTACTACCCCGTTGTAGTACAATCGAATCTATACTGTCAAGTCCGTGTGTTTTTTGACTGTTGCACTGTGTTATCTGCATATTTTTAATATAGATTTTTTGGAAGCAAAGAAAATGTAGCTCCTTAAAAATACTTCCAATTTTTTATACTGGGTTAATATCAATTTTAAATATTAATACTCTCTTACACTGTAATTTTGTATAATAAAATAATTGCACTTGAGTTTTGTTAATCTAAACTTGAACTCAATTTCAATATTCGTATCGGTATCGGAATCGGTATCGGTATCGGCGATATTTATTTTTAAATGTCGGTATCGGTATCGGATCGGCAAAACGGCGTATCGTTACATCCCTAATAATTTCACCAGATTCTGAAGAGCCACATAGAGTTCTGAAAAATGTTTCATTATACAATTTGTTTATATTTTCTACAATGGTTTTATTTAAAGTTGAAAAGAGTTCGGGATATGTTGTTGTAAAGTTGAATTCACCCATTTTGTCCGAACAATATTTTTGTCTGGACAAAATTTATTTTATATGTAATTTGACGTTCTCTTCTTGAGAGGGACGTCAAATTAAATATAAAATAAATTTGTCCGGACAAAAATTTTGTTCGAACACAATGGGTGAATTCAGCTTAAGTGAAAATGTATTACAGTCAGTGTTGCCACGACCAAAAAATTTTTGTAACCAAAATTTAAAAAAGTAACCAAATGCAAAAAAAAAAGTTACTACAATTTTTTTTTTACACATTTCAAATACTGTTTTATTTATACTTATGCACAATATATAATTATTGTAAAAGAATATAATATCGACCCCTTTGCGTGAAATAGTCGTAAGCGACATTTTATAAAAAAAATAATTTTTTTATTGAAATCAAAATTTTGACTCCATGAAAAATCGCCCAAAACCAAATCGCCCACAATTTTTCCATATAAATTTTGGGTGATTTTACATATGAAAAATCGCCCAAAATTTTACACCCAAATATTCTGGTAATCATCAAAATCGAATATAGAATTTAAAATATTTATTATATTATATTAATTAATTGAAAGTTTCTCCAATGTATTCCATCTCCATCATTATTTGGCTTCTATAGCAGTAAAAGTTTAAAATCCTTCCACCCGGCCAAAGGCCGGCTACACGAAAAGTCGTTGAAAGCACGTGCCAAATTAAGCATTCCGAAGGCTGTTAATATTGAAAATTGTCGTAAGCGAAGCCGAGATTTAACATACCATAGAGTTGAAAATCCTTCCGCCCGGCCAAAGGCCGACTATACGGAAAATCGTCGAAAGATTTTCTCAAGTTAAACATTCCAAGGTTCACTAATATAAAAAATTGTCAAAAACGAAGCGGATATTTGACATACCATAGAGTATAAAATCCTTCGTGCAGGTGGAATCAAGTCTTTGCTTCGCTTACGACAATTTTCAATATAAGTTGCATTCGGAATGCTTAATTTGGTACGTGCTTTCGACGACTTTTCGTGTGTCCGGCCTTCGGGCGGGCGGAAGGATTTTAAACTCTATGGTATGTCAAATCTCGGCTTCGCTTACGACAAATTTCAATATTAGTAGGCTTCGGAATACTTAATTTGGTACGTGCTTCGACGACTTTTAGACTTTTCGACTTTTTCGAATCCATGTTTTTAACGTTTTTTATAAAGCAACTTTTAAACGCTTACGACAATTTTTAATATTAGTAGCCTTCGGAATGCTTGATTTGGGACGTGCTTGCGACGATGTTGCGAGTTGCCGGCCTTTTAATCTCTATGGTACATCAAGCTTGGTTTTCGCTTACGACAATTACACGGAAAGTCTACTAATATTGAAAATTGTCGTAAGCGAAGCCGAGATTTGACATACCATAGAGTTTAAAATCCTTCCGCCCGGCCGAAGGCCGGCAAAAAGCAACGTCGTAGCAAGCACGTCCCAAATCAAGCATTCCGAAGGCTACTAATATTAAAAATTGTCGTAAGCGTTTAAAAGTTGCTTTCTAAAAAACGTTAAAAACATGGTTTCGAATAAGTCGAAAAGTCGTCGAAGCACGTATCAAATTAAGTATTCCGAAGGCTACTAATATTGAAATTTGTCGTAAGCGAAGCCGAGATTTGACATACCATTGAGTTTAAAAACCTTACGCCCGGCCAAAGGCCGGATACACGAACAGTCGTCGAAACTAGGAGTACCATATATATTAACATATATTCCTTTTGCCTTTTTTGCGATTTTTTTAGTTTTTTAGGATTTCGTACACTAACAGCCTTATTCTGGCAATTTGGTAATAATAAATTTGTAACCGAATTGTTGTTACCTTATTGTAACGCTTATTTGTTCCGGTATTCCGTCAATATGGTAATAAAAAAAAATTCAACAAATCTGGTGAAAAATATTTACACATTTTTGTAATAAAATTTAGCTATTTTAAATTATTTTTTAATATAAATAGATTGTGGAATGTCAAAAATTAAATTGTGAATTAACAAAAAAATAAATTTTGGCTTCTACACGAAAAATCGCCCAAAGCGCCTAATTTCTTGAGATTTTATTCATATTGCAAAAGAAAAGTAGTTGCAAATTACACAAAAGTTTTGTGTAGAACAATTTTAGTGGGAAAATGAGCAACCGTCCATATTTTTGGATCATTACTGATTATACCAAATTGCGAAAAGTCGCAAAAGCTTGCTAACTTTAAATAGATAGGGAAGTCTGTAATCGCTAAAATTGCGAAAATTACGTAAATTCGCAATTTTCGCGGTCAAAGTGATTTCTTTTGTGAATCCAAATTGATTATTGGACTAAGGTTCGTAATGTTATAATCAGAAAGAATTGGGCATGATTAATATTCCAAGGAACAAGGGAAAAATTAACATCAACTTAATTTTTCAACATACACAACAGAACAGAGTAGCGCCACTTTCTGAATCCGCTACACTTCCATCGTAACTAACAAAAAATTTTAAATTGCATTTTTGATTAATTATTGCGTATTACATCGAAATGCATGTCCCCACAAATTTTCAAATCTTTATCATAAAAATCATCCAAATTACAAACGAAAATAAAGCGGCTTTACTTCAGTAACTTGAAGTATTTTATTTAGTTTTCTCTCTCTCCTGTAAAATTTAAAAAAGTGTAGTTACGTGATTTTGGATTTCAGCTAACGATATAAAACTTTTATCGTGAAAATTTAATACGAGAATTAAATCACTCTTAAGCTTATATTAACTGCACTTTCCCAGCGTTGCCATCGGTTTATTTTTCTTCATTCCCACTTGGCAGTTTTTGGATTATTTATGCTGACTTTACACGACATGTTTTTTACATATGGCTTGTTAGGTGTGTGAGACATATGTAACTTCGCATGTTTGTCAAAATTGTCAATTTACAGACGGTTTATAATATTTGCTTTCACACGTACATGTGCAATTTCATCTGACATAACTTCTGAGTGTTCACAACAGCTGAGTTTTTGCACAATTTTCGTAAATATATAAATCGCTCTTTGCTTTTTAATGTTTTTTCAGCCAAACCACACTTTTGATAATTTAATACAGCTGATGTCAGACGCCTTGTCAGATGAAAATAGAACACGCTCTAATTGAAAATTTTTCATCTGACTTTGCTTCTGTAAATGTCATCTGACAATGTTTCATATGTTTCACACGGCATGTATCACTTTTGCAGTGGGAAATTTGACAAGTCAAATGTAAAATACATGTCGTCTAAAGTCAGCATTACAGTTCTAACGACGTCTAATCAATATCAGACTTCGGCATATTTTTAATCTTAGCAAGTTTTTGGAAATTTTCGTCATTTTTGCGGTTTTTTCCGAATAATTGGCATTTCTTACAATTTTAGCTACTCTTAAGCAAATTTATGGCTCGTTTGCAATTTTGCAATTTCTCGCGAATTTTCGCTAATTTCGCAGTAAAATTGATTTGATTTGAGTTTAAGGGCTTGTTTCCAATTTTTCGCCAAATTTAATAACAAATTGAATACAGTTTTTTTTAAACAAAGTTCTTGTTACCTACTTTTTTGTAGGTAATAGTTTTATTGATTTTTGTTACGATAAAAAATTATCAGAATACCAATTTCCTATTTTTATAACTTTGGTTACAAATGATAACCATGGTGACTATTATTACTGTGTCAGAATAGGCCTGCAAATCAGCTTTTTTAAATATATTTTTATATTTTAGATATACATAAATATTTTTTGGGAGAAAATGTATTTAAATAATTTTAGCTAAAATTGCATGACAATGTTGCAATAAAGGAGCGACATGTGCATATTTCTACTTAGCCAATTCTAATAAAACTTTGCACGCACATCTTTGATGCGACTTTCGGCCCTACTTAGCCGACTTATTTGATAGATTCTTTATTGTGTCTTTCTCTTCCACTTTATCTTTAGATAAAATTTCTCGTGTATTGTTATGCATATTTTCACTTTAAAAATCTTTTGTGAGGGTTTCTTTATATGAATTGTTGACATTCACCAACTTTTACCAGCTGCCGACAGTTTTATTTTTCAGACGCTGCTGCCAAACATTTTTCGGATCAAGTCGATTTTTAGCCGCCGCCTAGGTGTTTTTTCAGCCTCCGCCGATAAATCGGCATCGGCAACGTTCTCAAATCTCAGCTGTTTCATTTAGTATTAGGGAGCACTTTAGAATATAATAACTCGTTAAAGTATATTCTAATGCAGTTTTGCGCAAATAAAATTTAAGGATAAGTATAAGTAAATTTAAGGATAAGTATGTATAAAGTGATATAAAAGTAAATACATACACTTTTATTTTATTCTTCTTAAACTAAGTTTTCATTCTAATGAGATTTTTATGTGAAATGTGTATTCATAACTAAATGTGCCCGCCCGCTTCGCGCGCTTAAAGTTCGCTTTATGACTTTAAAGTGTCTATAAAATATAATAATATAGCGTTCTTTATATATTGTTTAAAGTTACCGGTACGCAAAGTAAACAGCGCTACCAACGTTAAAAAAACGTTAAAAAATCTTTCTAATTTCCAACAACATTTATGTATATTAGTAAAATAAAGTACACTTTCGGTTTTTTCTATTTTACCTTAGAAATGAGCTATTTTATCGCGGTAAAAAATACCCTATGTTTGAATCATGACTAAAGTACCTCCATACCAAATTTATTGAAAATCCATTCAGTTTTTTTTGCGTGAAGCGTGTTCGGACAGACAGACAGATAGACAAAAATTCCAAATTTTGTGTTATGTTCTCTACATCGATTACTGTTTACACCACCAAAAAAATTTTTTAAAAATATTTCGTGTACAGACACGACTCTTACAGTTTTATTATATGTGTAGATATCTAATAATAATATCTAATTATGACTTTTAGTGCTAGGGAATGGTAAACAGACTCAAAAATCGATTTTCGATTTTTCGATCAACATTTTTCGTTTCGATTTTCAAGATCGATTAATCGGACCTCAAAATCGATTTTAAAATCGAAAACGATATTAGATTTGCAAATTTCTAAACATAAAAACTTTAATCATGGAAATTCGAATAAACATTAAACAACATTAACAAGGAAAACCAGACAAAAACACAATTAAAAATGAAAATTAAGAATTTTAACAACTTTCTTTTATATAAATTAGGTAAATCTAAAAAAAAATTTTTTATTTATTCGACGTGGTTATTTTCAGAAAGATTTCTCAAGGTTGTTCGTAAAAAAATGTGCTAATTTATATGAAGATTGTTTGCAGAGTTACTATTAATTCATTTTTAGAAAACAAACTTTCAGATCGCATTGATGTCTCACGGATGTACGAACTTTCCCTTGCATTACATATATTTGATAATAAATTGCTGTTTTCCACTCGTTTAGTGGATTTAAATTTCGATCAAACACTGGTCGCTGTATATATTGGCGTAATTCAACAGGAATGCTTCTCAATACTTCATAAAAACACACCAGAATTGCCAATATTTTGATATGATAAGAAAATCGAGTTTCAAAGCCCAATAATCGATTTCAGTATAAAATCGCTGACGTAAAGTCGATTCCAAAAAATCGATTTTTTATAGCACAAAATCGATTTTCGCTTGAAATCGAAATCGTTTTACCATTCCCTAGCCCCTCCTGAGAAATCAACTTTAAGACATAGCCTATTGTTCATGTAAACCGCAGATAGATTCCTCTATAAAGCGTAGTATGCAGCTGTGCCTGAAATTCAGGCTGCCATAAGAAGTATGTGTAAAAAAAAAACAAACTGAAATTCAGGTTGGTAAATTTCTTAAAGAAATTTCCGTTTACAAGTACGCAGTTCCAAAAGAAAGATACACGGAATTTTGACATTTATTGTCTATTACAGGCATGTTATAACAATAAGTGGAGAATTTTTTCCGTCAACTGAAACAAAAATTAATGTTCAGACAATTGTTTGGCCACGAAATTTTTTACATTTCTAATTTTTCGTACGTTGTAATGCATTTTTAGTGTTTTTGTGTGTTGTAAATTATAAAATATATAAATTTGTGTGTATGCAAACAAAATTCTGTATAGAATTCTACACGATTATTTTTTCGTGTAAAAATAAATGCAAAACTCCAAAACTGAATTTCAGTGAGAGCTGCATACTACGCTTAAAAATGTTGCCAGAATTTTATATTTCAATTTCCAGAAATGAAAACGTCTTCTTACCTCGTTTTTCTTTCTTTTGTATTTATGTTGTTGTATTGAAGAAAAAATCCACAATATTCCAAAATTTTTTAGACACTTTTCTTTACTTTATTAGAGAATTTTGTTGCAATTTAAGCCTTTTAATTTTTTTCTATAAATTTTCTTTTCCAAGTTGAAAATATTGCGTTGAAATTTTTGCTGTATGTATCTTTCTGTACACAATTTCTATTTTAATTTAATTGAATTTTTCAGATTTCTTTGTTTTTGGCTGTAAATTGTTGCTTATTTAGCAATAAAATTTTTATTACACAAATTCCTTAGTTTCTATTTTTTGTTCAAGATTTAAAGTGGTTGTTGTTTTAAATGGCTGACTATTGTTGTTTTTGTATTATCTGTTTCTACACTTTTAAACATAATTTAAGAATTCATTCTTTTTTTCTTCTCTATTAAATATTCAACAAAATTTTTGTCTTATTTTTTACTTCATACAAAGAAATATATATGTAACTATTTATTTATGTACCTATATATTTTTTTATTTATTTAACTTTTTTTACACTTTTTGTTTTATGTATGTACTTATTTTGTAGACATTCACTTTATAAATGCACTCATTCAAACACACACATACACTAATTTTCTTTATAATTTGATGCTTGCTTTTGTTGTTGTTGTTGCTGGGTTTAATCGTTTAAACATAAAAATCACGTACACAATCTTTTTCTTTAATTACAGTTTTTATTCTATTCTGTTATAAATTTTATAATATGTACATATTACTAAATTCACTTTATATTATTTTCTACTTATGTATTGTAATAAGTAATTTTTTTAATATTTAATTAATTTCTATTCCACTCATTTACACTTTTTAAAACTAATTTGGTTTTTTGTTCATATTGTTATTGCTGTTTTTGCTTCTTTTATGAAATCTTGCTTCACTTGTTCTTTTTTCTTTCGTCTCTATTCTTCTTTTACATATGTTTAATCTTTTTTATCTTCAGCTTTTGTTAATTTGCTTTTCAACTCATTTCTAATTATTTTTTATTCTTTTTTGCTGGATCTTCCGCTATTACCACATACACTGTACTTTTTATATTAAAATATATTTTTTGCAATTACTTTTGCTTCTTTGTGATAGAAATAGACTAAACTGTTTGGTGTTCCCTTTTCTTCTCTGCTGCTTTAATTTTATAACACATTTATTGATTTTCTGCTGTTAATGTTAAGTTTTGTTTAATTAAATCTTGATTAAACACATTGATTTTAATTAAACTACACAGCGCCATTATAGTCACTTACTTCTTCCGTCTAACTCGTTCGCCGATAAAAAAGGAACTGAAATTTTAAGAAAAATTCGCTGATTTCTATTTCTTCCACTAAAAGCGGCCATTTTGAATTTTGTTAGACAAAGACAACCGGATGAATAAGAAAACCAGGGCTGTTCAAGAGGAACGAGTAGTGGTAAATTGACTATGGAAAACAATAACAAAAGTACTTTATATACATAAATGAAACTCTGCACAAAATAGTTTTAAGAAAGATGCTACCATATCAATGATTATTAGTGCAATATAGATTAAGGGGGTAACAAATGTTCCCATTCTATTCGATTATTCTACCTATTCGCTTTTGAATATGATGTTATAAAAGAAATTTTAAATTGATTAATAAATCTGTAATATATCAAAAGGCTTAAGTTTACTTTACCGACATTCCTCCGATTTTAATAAAAACTCGCTATCTGATGGAAAAACAAATAATTCAACTATTTTTATTATTTATTTTTGAAAAAATAACATTATCAAAAAAAAGGCAGAAAATTATTCTTCAGCGAAGCCGCTTTTCGACATACCCTGAGGAGAAAATCAATAAGTTCGGCCAAAGGCCTGCAATGCAAAATATCATTCTTCAGCGAAGCTGCTATTCGACATACCTAGACGTGAATATCAGTAAGCCCGGCCAAAGGCCGGCTACTCAGGAAATCATTCTTCAGCGAAGCCTCTATTCGACATACCTAGAGGAGAAAATCAATGATCCCGGTCGAAGGCCGGCAAGGCAGGAAATCATTCTTCAGCGAAGCCGCTATTCGACATGACTAGAGGAGAAAATCATTAAGCCCGGCCGAAGGGCGGCTACGCAGGAAATCATTATTCAGCGAAGCCGCTATTCGACATACCCAGAGGAGAAAATTATTAAGCCCTGCCGAAGGCCGGCTACGCAGGACATCATTCTTCAGCGAAGCCGCTATTCGACATACCTAGAGGAGAAAATCAATAAGTCCGGCCCAAGGCCGGCTACACAGGAAATCATTTTCAGTGAAGCCGCTATTCGACATACCTAGAGGAGAAAATCAATGAGCCCGGCCGAAGGCCGGCAAGGCAGGAAATCATTCTTCAGCGAAGCCGCTATTCGACATACCTAGAGGAGAAAATCATTAAGCCCGGCCGAAGGGCGGCTACGCAGGAAATCATTATTCAGCGAAGCCGCTATTCGACATACCCAGAGGAGAAAATTATTAAGCCCTGCCGAAGGCCGGCTACGCAGGACATCATTCTTCAGCGAAGCCGCTATTCGACATACCTAGAGGAGAAAATCAATAAGTCCGGCCCAAGGCCGGCTACACAGGAAATCATTTTCAGTGAAGTCGCTATTCGACATACCTAGAGGAGAAAATCAATAAGACCGGCTGAAGGTCAGCTAGACGAAAAATCATTCATATGATACCCATATTGTTACACTGTAGCAAAAATGTATCTAGAAAATACATATGATTTGCAAAACTTTGGGGGTCCGTAACTCCGAAAATATGCTTTTCCGGGGATTTTCGTGCTTAACACTTTCTTCTTAGAATTAAGTTTTCTAAGTAAACTTGTTCCGATCAAAATGTTTCTATAATCTGTGAAATTGAGTTTAATCTTATATTCTTTCTTTACGTACTTGTCATATATCGTTACATGAAACTCAAAACCATGCAAAAGAAAAAATAGGGTATTTTGTTGTTTGGAAAAATTTAACTTCATGTCAATCTATATATTAAGAAATAATTGACAGCGAAAATATCATAATTAAAAATGTGAACGCACATTAAGCATATTTTATAAATTAATTTCACTATATGTGATATAATTATATTTTAGAGTTTTATATAGTTTTTATATATTATATATATAAATTTCTTTTCTTCGGCCTTTCTTTATTTAAAACAATAAAAACTCTTTTTAATTTTAAGCTTGAGCTTAAAATTAAAAAGAGTTTTTATTGTTTTTATATATATTTTTACTCTGGGGCCAGGGGCTGGATCCCGCAACGATGAATTTTTTACCAAGGGCTAGATTCCGCAACGATGAATTTTTACCAGTGAACACTTAAAAACAAAAAATTCACCGCACTTTTTCCAGTGAAAAAAAATGTAGGCCCTAGTGTTCACTGTAACTGTCAAAATAATACATTCTCACCGTTGCTGGTGCACAAATCAAAAGTGAACACTGAAATCGGTGAACACTTCAAAATTCATCGTTGCGGAATTTGGCCCCAGTGAATACTTAAAAACAAAAAATTCACCGCACTTTTTCCAGTGGAAAACTTTAGGCTCTAGTGTTCACTATAACGGTCAAAATAATACATTCTCACCGTTGCGGGTGCACAAATCAAAAGTGAACACTGAAATTGGTAAACACTTCAAAATTCATCGTTGCGGAATTTGGCCCCAGATTCCGCAACGATGAATTTTGATGTGTTCACCAAGTTCTGTGTTCACTTTTGATTTGTGCACCCGAAACCGTGAGAATGTATTATTTTGACAGTTATAGTGAACACTACAGCCTAAATTTGTTCACCAAAAAAAGTGCGGTAAATTTTTTGTTTTTAAGTGTTCACTGGTAAAAAATTCATCGTTGCGGAATCCAGCCCCTGAACATTTTAAAATCTTTTTGGAGTTTTCTATTAATATATCAATTAATACTACATTCATACTGCTATAGTTTAACGTGTTTCGGCAAATATTTTAAGAAACTAAACAAAGTTGTTCAGACTACAATTTTATAAACTTTCTGTTTACAGCATGACGAATTCATAAAAGGTGGTAGCAAACCGGCAGCTAAAAATTTTTTTTGTGCTAAGTACTCTGTTCAAATTTGCGAAAAATGTTGATCAACATTAGTTTTTTCATACGAAAAATATGACAAGTAACCAATTATAATAGCCCTTGAAAGTATGCTGCAATTGTGTACGTTTTTAAAAAACCCAATGTGTTTCTTGTAAATTCCACACGAAAAAAGTGGTGCTTATATTCTTTCGCATGAAGACTCAAAATGTTGTAGATACATTTCATATGTTTTTCACAAAATAAACAGAGTACTATTTCTGCAAAAGTTTTTCATGAGAAATTCGTAACAGATTTAGGTAAATTACTTCGAAGTGTTTCCACCGAGCTTCTGAGTGATTTCGTGGTCAAATGATGCGCTTACTTTATAAGGTGCGCGCAGCAGCTGTAATTGAATTATTTCCAAATATAGTTTGACATTTCAAATTAATTAAATATTCTTTAATGTCATTTTTTCGAAATTGTCAATCACAATTAATTGATGACCCAGGGTGGAGTTTGTAATTTTAAAAGCAACGCAGGGTTGCATAGATAAGTCCAGTTCGAAAAAGAATATTTTCGACATAATTAAAAATAAATCACCTTCTTTAAGATAATTTGGTCGTATGCGAAATGTATGGTAAATCATCTATAAATCAACATGATTTGCTCAAACCAACATGATTTGTCGAAATCATGCCGGTGGAAACATACTATTATTAAAATATATCTACTGCTTTGAGGTGATTTGGCCGTATGCAAAATGTATGGTAAATCATGTATAAATCATTTGCTCAAATGAGCATTATTTGACGAAATCATGCCGGCGGAAACATGCTGCTATGCGGCTTACTTAGCAGCTGCAGAGTTACGTGCGGTCTCCATGTAGCATTATTTATTGCCGCAAACGTCAAATTTGATTGCCAAGAGTGGCAACCCATTGCGCAATGATTGCTCTGCTGATTACTCGAGCAATTATTGTCTATCAATCTACTGTCCCTTGTGTTATGTTTTTTATTTATTTTTGCAAAATAGCAAAATCAGTCAAAATAAAAAAGACGTCATCTGAAAATATAATATAAGAACAAATCTATATAATTTATAGACAACACGTTTCTTTAGATCCCTTTTACGCCCGTAATACTGAACCGAATTTGGAAGGATTTATATATTTTTAAGGGTTTTTTTACATAGAATCGGACAATCTTAATTTTATTTAAATTGGTTCAGTACTTTAGGAGTTTTGCGACTATCAAGTTCTTACTAACACCAATAAACAAATACACACATATATGTTTTTTCTCAGCTACAAGTAAAACACACAAGTAAATATTCAATTGTTTTTGCATAAATAAAAAATAGAAAATTGAGTAAATGAAGTACAGAGCTTTTTCTTTAAAAGAGAATGAAAATTAAATTCTGGCGTACATATTTATGTACATATATATATTAATTTTTTTTAAGTATTTCTAGTACATATAAATTTGTAATGTTTTTGCATTGGAATTATATATTTTAGGCACTACCTGCCCCATGAATGTGTCAAATTTGTGGAAAAATTCTTATACGTGTTCTCCGCCTCAAGCTAGAAGCAGAGTTGTCAGATATGGCGATTTCTCGCCAAACGTGCCGATTTTTCAAGTTGTTTGGCGTCTAAATTTTTGATTTGGCGACATGGCGACTTTTCTGGCGATAAATAAATTTGTTGGCGATTTTTATGACTATTTTCTTTTTTAAACAAATTGAACTTCAAAGTTTTTGTAACTCAGGAAAACTTGTCTGTTAGTACGTTTATACGCACGAGTTATTTGCAAATAAAAACGTAGTGCTACCAAGTGTGTATTTTTATTGTAAATTAAGTTTGGGTTGCCTCCTTTACATATGTTTGTTAAAAAAAAATTAATAGATACATACATATATTCACAAATAGATGAATAATCAGTGATTTAATAAATCAAAATAAAAAAGGATATGGCAGCATTTTACGTTTTTATTTGCAAATAAGCTCTGCGTATAAACTAGGTATGTAAGAAATTAAAACATTGTGATTTTGATGATTTTTCTTATATTAATTATAGTCATTAATGACTTTTGAATTTGGATTAGAAAAATTTACAAGTAATAGTTTTTGGCAATTTTGTTTCTACTTTTGATGATTTTCTGCTAAATTTTTATACAACTATTTTATAGCAGGTCAGCTATCCAAACAGGTCAACTATACAAAAACCCTATATAAAAGTTTATATTAAAAAAAAAGTATTATATAAAAAGAAATTTATTATCAAATATATATTTAAAAAATCATACAAAACTTATTTTGGCGACTTTTGGCGATTTTTAATATCAATTTGGCGAAATAGGTCGGACAAAACTGACAGCCCTGACTAGAAGCAAAAAATAAAATCATTCTGCCGACGTTTTTGCTTGGGCTCAAGGATTTTTGCTTGAGCTCAGGGATTTTTTTTAATATAGCCGAACTTTTCGCTCTTCATAAAATTTTATATTACAATATATTTGTACTGCTTTCAAAATCTTAAAAAGACAAAAAAGCAAGTGTCATACGGGCTTAATAGTGCGTTTCCATATACGTGATTTCAACCAAAATATTCGATTTACCCAAATGAGGTAATTTCCGACATGATTTCTCATATATTTTTCATATTATCATATTATCTCAAATGACATATACTCCAGATTATGTCGAAAATACTCTATGCAACCCTGCGTTGCTTTTAAAATTACAAACTCCATCCCTGGGTCATCCATCAATTATGATTGACGATTTCGAAAAATTACATTAAAGAATATATCATTAATATTAAATGTCAAGCTATATATGGAAAAAATTCAATTACAGCTGCTGCGTACAACTTATAAGGTAAGTGCATCATTTAACTACGAAAATTCGAACATCAAATCACTCACAAGCTTAGTGGAAACACTTCGAAGTAATTTCCCAAATTTACGTAATTTGCTCATAATGGAAACGTACTATAAGGAACTAAATTTTATTTTGTATGGGAAATCTAATAAAAATGAACTAGATTTTTCCCGAAATCTCGGATGACTAGATATCATTCTGATGTAAATGCACCATTTGTCTTAGGCAAAAAGGTATTAACTCCTTAAATTAAGTTTTTGACTTAATACCTCTTTCCCTAACGTAAAGGGCCCAATAAATTCACATACATGAATGACACACTTGAAAACTGACAAACATTGGCATTTGTCAGTTTTTCTCCTCACACTGTTCATGGAAACTGACAAACATTTATTGAAAATTTTTTCAAAAGAAAACTGAAAAATTTTTCCAATTTTCAATCATATTTAAACTAGAAAAAATTGCTACAAAACCAATTGTGATTTTAAATTTGAATTGAAAAATATAAATAATTAAAAAATATGTAGCTGCTTATGAAAAAAATCTAAATTTTGTACGTTTTCCTATGATATTTACATTCAAGCATGACACTCTTCCCCTTACACCATATGAAACGTGTGAGCAAAGAAGAAATTATTAAAACTTTTTAATATTCGTCCAACATGTACCCTTAATATATATATCACCCTTTATTGCACTTATTTTCTAATAGTTTTCTTGAGTGGGACTTCCCGGAATCACAGGAAAATTCAAATCTTTTCCGAAATAAAAAAGTCCGAGAAGAGAAAAACTCTAGTGCATAATCATGAATATTTTGTTGTCCTTAAAATATGATAGTACTGAACTTTCCATCCCAGGCTCACAAACACAACACTGTTTGCTATTTCTTTGTTTTGTTTTCATTTCAACGTTCACAGCATTGCCATCTTCAATTTCAACCTCGTATATTCCTTCTATTGCTTTTATCTGTTACTTTACTTTACTTATTTTCCCCTATAATAAAAACTTTTTCAGTCTGTGTTTTCGTGCGCAGCCAATTCCATGAACTACGCCAGCAAATAGAAATAAAAATATTTCGAATTGTGTTAATTTTTATATTTAAAAAAGCCAAAGAAAAAGTGTAAAAGATTTAACTTTTTACAAATAGCAACAAAGTGCGGGTGTGTGATAAGATTTTTCATTGTAATTTTATAAAAATAGTTGCAATAAAAATCTGATCAAGTTTACGTTCATTAAATATTTAAGCCAAAATTATTTAAAATTTATAAGAAATACATATTAAAACTAAAAGTGTAGGCAAATAGAATTAAAAAATTTGCATCTGAAAAACTTGAAAAAAAACGAAAGGTGTGTATGAATGTGAATAGAGAAGAAAAATAACCAAGAATAGAAGAAGGAAAAGGAACAAAAAAACTGTGTAAATTTTCACTTGATTTATTTATTTTGTTTTTATTGCTGCTGCTGTTTTTATTTCACTGCTCATTTTAATAAAATTTCCTACTGGAGTGTGTGCTTTTGTTTTGTTATATGTTAAAATATTTATGCCTTGAAATGAAAAGTTATAGGTATATTTTTGTTAAATAGAACGATAGAAGTTGCTTTCCAAATATAAAACAGTTCCCAAAAAATAAAGGGTGGACAAAACCGATTGGAATATTAAACTGATTAATAAGTGAAAAAGAATATCCCAATGTATGTATGCAATTGTGAAGAGAAATTTTTCAATAAAACATTTTAAAGATTTTGAAAATTATCTAACAACATTTTTCTTCTGTCATTAGCTGCACGTTTATGGAACTTTTTTAATAAGTATTTTCTATCTTAGTCCGAAAGGTAAGTTCATATTATTATATTTATTTAAGGAAAATAAAAACTTGTTTTTCTACTTTCGAGTGGAATATTTTGAAAATTGATTTAGGTATGTACTGCATTTTAAAGCTTCTCTCCGGTTACAGGATTTTTATTTCTTCATCAAATGATTTGTTCAATGTGTACATTTCTGTATGTGCATGCATAATTATGTACATATGTACACGTGTATGTTCACATGAAGTAATGCAGTTCGAAATTTTAGTTTAAATGCAACCATCAAAAATACAAATTTGCTTTTATGATATAATTATAAAAGGTAAAATTTTCTATTCTTGCAAGACTAACTGTGGAACAGCTCATCTACATGATTATCAGCCCAATTATCAATAACAATTTCCCGGGAGTTTTTTTCCTATTCCCTGTTCCTCTATTATAAATAAAATCTCCCCGGAAAAATTTTCCCTTTTCCCATTTATCCTATTCTAAATTACAGTTTCCCCGGAGAAAAACTTCCAGGGAAAAAAGTATTCTAAATATGAGGGAGAGGGAGACATTCTAGGGAGTTTTTTCCCCAAACATTTTGAAGGGAACTAATGCAAAAATATAAAAATTCAAATGAAAAAATCTTGTGTAACAACTGTATAAGCATTTATTTAGGACAACAAGTTTAAATAATCACCGGAATGTTATATTTATCTCCTGTTTTAGGTATTTTTATCCACACCGTGCCAACATGCGCTT
Organism: Panzeria rudis; assembly: GCA_956483635.1. Lineage (NCBI taxonomy): Eukaryota > Metazoa > Arthropoda > Insecta > Diptera > Tachinidae > Panzeria > Panzeria rudis. The sequence continues at coordinate 22,643,059 of OY101447.1, read as the reverse complement.
CAAAAACATGAACTAATTCTGCCTTCGGAAGAAAGTTTTAAAACACACTCAACTGTGGTTTAAGAAATTGCAATTTCTTTTTTACACATAATCATTGGGGATTTAATGCAGCATAAAGTTCTTCCGAGTGACTACACTGCACATTTAACTTTTTATTTAAGCAAAAACAAATATTTATATTAACACAGAAACTTATTATCAATGAAAAGATAAAATTTTTATTAATTTCTATTACTGAACTCTTGCGTTATTGCCGAATAAAAACTTTATATAATAAACAGTTCCCTTCAAACAGGAACATTTCCAGAATCGTGAAAAGTGTCAATGGTAACCCCGATTGAAAAAGTTAAAAAGACCCAAAAAAGTGAAGAATATCGTCCTATAAATACTTTAAAAACATATGCAAAAATAATTGAACAAATCGTTAAAATGCAATTGGTAAGTTATATGGAAAAAAATAATTTATTTTCAAACTATCAATCGGGATTCCGAAAAAGGTATTCATGTGAAACCGCTGTCAATTATGTAATAAATAGGTGGAAGAAAATTGATAAAAATAACAAAGTAATGGCGATATTTTTAGATTTTAAAAGAGCCTTCGAAACAAAAAATGGATGAAAACTGCATTAAATATATAAAGAAAAATAAAACTTAAAGGCAAGACAAAATATAGCCGGCAAAGGCTTGAAATTGTATAAGCAGAAGAGTATCAAAAGCGTGGTGTGCAACTTGCCATTCTTAAAGCGTTAAAAGTTCGAAAAGTAAGAAAAGCGTTGCCGAGTAACGCGTGGTATGTACCTCCACCTTAAGAGTTAGGCGGTACGCGATACGTTTTTACTAGACTTTAATAGACAGACAGAGCATCAGTTTTAGCATATTGTTTACGGGATGTGTGTGAATGTGCGTACCAATGACGAAAACGAAGAGAGAGAATCGAAAAAATGTCCAGTACAGATAGTCATGTACTACACAGTCACCTCTTCAACCCCTCGCCATCACATTACGTCTGTCTGTCTCAATTTCCAGCTTTTAAAAGGGGACTACATAAAAAAGTACTGATTTTGGTACCCAAAAATCCTTTTTTTTTTTCTTAAATTGCTATCGTTCATCGCGAAATAATCAGCCCAATCACAAAAAAAATTCCGTGAGAGTTTTTCACTTTTTCCTTTTCTATTATTATGAATAAAAATTCCGTCGGAAAAAATTCGATGGGGGAAAAAGTAGCTATTCTCACTTGCAAAACAGAAAGGAGTTTGCATAAAAATCGATGTAATATTTAAATAAAATAAAATTTCTATCAATAAAAGAATATTTTATTGTTCTTGTAGGTCGAATACCACAAATAAAGCACAAACACAAACATTTTTTAACTTTAATCGATCCATCGCTTTTGGTTTTCATAAATGCAGCAAGGAGTAACTTGCACAATTTTTTTCTTCTACATCACCAATATCCTTCACTAATGCTTGTACAGCTATGTTATTACTTTTTTATTCATCTTTTTAATTAATTTTTTTTAAATTTAATTAAAACATCAATTTTATTTGTTTTTGGACACAAAAACACTGAATATATAAATGTCAACAGGCAAAATAGCCGCCATTGTTATTCAATGATGCCACTGTTTCATATTTTTGTTCCCGAAAATTTTATGATTGGAGGAATATTTTCTCGAGAAAAGTGTTTTTCGGAGGAAAGAAATTCCTAGGGCTGATTCAGCCCAATCATGAATATTAATATGTAAGGGGAAGAAACCAACAAAGACTCAAAGTGTACAGTAGTTTATATTTAACAGCCTTTTTTTAAGCGCACTCTTGACTTTACTGCACATAATTATTACTTTGTGCCACTATTCTTTACAATTTCGTTTGTTAAGTGCACTTTCTATAACTGCACCTTTAGGATAAAGGATTTAAATTTTTTAATTTAATTAAAAGCAACTGCAATGTTTTCAATATGCACCAAAATGCTCGGTAATTCGATATTCAGAAAATCATTATGCACAATTTTTTGATGCATTTAATGACAAGGAAATTAGAATAATAGAGATTACTTCAGATAACGTTATTGAAAGAGAAGATTTTCGAGGAAACTTTACACAAGTGAGTGATTTTTTGACGTAAACCCTTACGTCATTACATATTTTGGCATATTTACCAAATATGTTTTCGCTTATCAAATATGTTTTTGTTCTAAATATGTTTTTGTTCTGAATATGTTTTCGGTTTCCAAATATGTTTTCGCTTTCCAAATATGTTTCTGTTTCCTAAATATATATTTTTTCTGCAGCAGCACTAGTCTTGTTTTTCTGAGGAATTTTGCGAATTCCGGAAAAACTAAGATAAATAGATTTATTTTTAAATAATTGTTTACTTTTTTGTGAGTACTGATACTGTTTCTCTGAGGGATTTTTTGAATTATGGGAAAACTGATATAGTTTACAGGATGGGATATACCGCGTTTTGAAGGTATTCCATCCTATTCTTGTAATCCTTTTTGAAAATCCGGAGAAAATAACCAGATCTATTTCTAAATAATTTTTTACTTTTTTGTGAGTACTGGTACTGTTTCTCTGAGGGATTTTGTGAATTCTTTGAAAACTAAGATAGCTTAAAGGATGCGATATATCGCGTTTTGATGGTATTCAATCCTATTCTTGTAATTATTTTTAAAAATGCGGAGAAAATGATTTCTTTTTTTTCACATGTTATGGCAGCCTGAAATTCTGGTTTTATAGGGCAAATAAATGACCGTGAATCATAGTAGTATTCGCAAAAATCGCTTTTATCGGTCTTTTTACAGTTTTGCCGTCGTGCAATTGAACTTGTCGTGCAATTTAAACATAATACTTATCGGGTAAAACAATTTATTAATGATTTATTTAATTTTTTTTCTTATTTCATATCTTTCCTGAAAACAATTTTCCCAGTTGACATCTTAAGATTTTCAAACACTTTCATAATGGTTTCAACGGTTGAAATGATTTTTGAAAAGATTTGTTTTTAATTCCACTCATCGTACAGTCAAAAAGTGCTTAAAGTTTCAGCTTTTAAGTTATGAAAAATCAATTAGAGAATCAAATAATTATGTACATTTCAACATTTTCAAATACTTTGTTAATAACTCAAATTTAATAAATAAAAAAACAGGTGGTGGCAAGCACATTTTAATGTTTTAATTAAAACCTCTGCAAGAAATAAAATTTCAATTTAAAAATTAAGGTGTTAAGAGTAAAATAAAACCTTATAAATAAATTAAAATCAGTGGGGGTGAAATTTATTTTAATATAAATAGTAGTGTTTTTCATTCGGGATTTCCCGGGAAAAAATTCCCGGGATCCCGCACATTTTCCGGGAAAAAATCCCGGGAAATTTGTGCGGGAATTCCCGGGATTTTTTTTGTAACATTGTTATGACAACTTTACTTTGTAAGCACACATTTTTAGTGCTGCTCTTAGAAAAATATGAAAAATAAAATAAAACATATACACATAATTGAAATTCTTTGGATCAAAACCCATACAGTTCTACTAAAAACATAATTCCAATTCTTAACACTACAGCACGAAGCATTAAAATATGTTTGATTAATTCGAATATATCAGGAAAAATAAACACGTATGAATCATAGACTTCGAAAGCAAAAGGTTTTTAAACTAGGTATGAGAAAAAGAAAAAGCACAAATAGTGTTTGGCTAAGACAAATATGGTGAAATTTTTAATATACCAAAAAAAAGCTTATCTAAGTTTGGAAAAAATCTCCTCACTTGTAAAGAGCTTTATGCAACTTGGCCTAAAGCTGGATATTTATCTGCTTGAGTTTGAGGGCTTAGAGTATAAGAAGATATCTGATGATGGGATCGTGGTTGATCCCGAAAATATGATGGTGTTAAGTTCGACCCTTATACAAATTCAAGAATTTGTCTTTGTCTTTTTCAATTATTACATGCTTTGAAAAATCATTTCTCAATAAAACTAATTAAATTTTTGAACCAATTCATTATTTCAGCTCAATTTTGCTTAGCAATATGAATTGCTCATTATTGGCCTATAAAATAAAGCATAAATCATATTTAGCATAAATCTTTTCTGGTTATAAATCTAGAGCAATTATAAAAAGTCTCAAATTGGTAAAATTTTTACTTTAGATGGCTACTAGTCAGAAGTTATACAATAAAAAAATTTAATTTTCTTATTAAAATTAAAAAGCATGCGACACGGCACACCTTCATACATATTTGTTGGAATTACTCTGTAAAGAACTGAAATTATATTTTTTAACTTACTTTTAATGCATTAATAAATTTATTTAATAGATCTCATTAACTTATATTTTGTTTTGTTCAAATAAATTCAGTTAAATGATAGATTGTATCGTTTTGTATTGGGCGGGAATTCCCGGGAATTCCCGGGAATTCCCGGGAAATTGAAAAATCAATCCCGCTTTCCCGGGAAATGAAAAATTCCGGGAAAAGAAAAACTCTAATAAATAGACAAATATTGTTGCTGTTAGCTACAGCCAATTATTATTAATAAATAGAATGAATGTAAAAACTCAACAAGTATAATTCAACAATAATAAGAGTAACAAGTATAAAAATAAAAATATATCATAATGATGAAAGCAATGATGATGGTAATGATGTTGATAAGAACATTATTAGACAATTGCAATAGATAACAATAGCAACAATAACGAGTAGAAAACGGGGTTGCTGGTTCTGTTGCTGGTGCGAGTAGTAGTTGCGTAGGTTGTGTATGAAAATTGTTAGATATGAAGCACAATTTTCATAACATGTACGAGCAAATATTAAAACATTTTTAAATAAATTTTCAACAACAGAAACTCACATTCGCCTTTAATTTCTTCTTAATTATATACAAAGATATTGATATCCCAAACAACTCATTCGATTACTGTCTTGCGCCTAACAAATATGTTTCTTTTATTACTTTTTTCTGGTATAATTCCTACATAATTTAATATCTTGAAATGATAACTAGAGAGTCCATCAAAAGACCATTGTCGCAGCACTTATACGATAGTCATCAATCTTTGAAATTTAAATAAAAAATTTCCAGCTGAGTTTTATGGTGAAACGCAGTGTCATGTCATAAAATAATGTGAATGCAACTAAATGTTAGGGTATTCATTTAATCGGGCTTTTGCTTTAATCGGTTAATCGCTCGATTAAGTAAACGAGTTTTGGCTTAATTGGTTAATAATCGATTAATTTCGATATTAATCGGTTAATCGATTAATCGATTAATAAAGTTTTTTCATAAATCAAGTAATTTCAACAAACAAAAATGAATAAATTATTTGTTATTTTGAGTTTATTAGTAAAAAAAACAAGAACATAACATACACAACAATTCTTGAACTAAATCAAGTTAAAAAATCATAAATATGTATCAATTAAAAAATTAACAAGTTTGTAAGACATTTTATTAGTTATTTCAATAGTTTAAGGAGATCTTCTAAAACAATCTTTCAGAAAAATAATTTGGTTTAAATGTTTAGCGATTCTTTTCTTTAGTTTTGATAAAAATTTACTTGAAAAAATCCTTTCACATCCAAAGGTTTACAAATTTTACTTAAGTTAAGATCACTGAACACACTTCTTTGTTTGTATGAAAAAAATAATTACTAAACACATACCTTTTTTTTAAAGAAACGAAGCAAATAATTAAACACAAAAAATATTTTATAATTCTACAAAAAATTAAAAATTTTGCTACGTTGGATAATCGGTTAATCGACTGAAATTAATCGGTATAACCGTTAATCGAAAATAGCCAATTTTAAATTAACCGATCAGTTAATCGGTTAGTAACTAACCGGTTAACCGATTAACGGTTAACCGAATGAATACCCTACTAAATGTTTGTTTGTCTGTTAGTCTATGGACTTTCCTGCTACAGCAAATAAAAAGCTCCAGTCAACTGAAATGAGCCACTTGTGGAAAAAATATACGAGTACAACAATTCATTATTTCTTTTTGTTGTTGTTGATATTTTTTGCTATTATAAATTAAACTACATTTGTTGGCGTTTTATTGTTGTGGGTTTCTTTATGTTTAATGGTCATTTAAAGACATTATTCAGACATCCTCTTAATAGCGATTTCAAGCCATCATTTCATTCATTTTTTCTCGCTCCTCTCTTTTTCTTTCAATAGCTCTTGCTACTGCTTAAGAAAATATAACTTAGCAAGTACTAAATGCCACTTAAGTAATTGTATTATAAGTTAAATTGGAATATGAATACTTGGTAAAAGTAATAGAGATGTTAAAGTGTTTCAACAAATGTACAAATGTATTAAAAGTTTCTATTTTGATTTGGGTTAGGTTGAACAGGCTGCCAATATTAAAGCAAAACCCAGCTCTCTTGAGTTGAGTTGAGTTACCTGAAACGGAGACATTGCTCAATGGGTTCAGTGGTAAATCAAACCGACGACCGGATATGCGAGTTTATCCGTCTAATGTCACATATCGATAACGCTGCCAAAGATGATCTTTTCTCAAAGAGAGAGAGAGAGAGAGAGAGAGAGAGAGAGAGAGAGAGAGAGAGAGAGAGAGTCAAATCACAGTGGAATTTCTATCACATACATCTTCGATATGAGACCAATGATAATGTAGGTACGACCCATTCAAAGTCTGTATACAATTTCTACTTACATTTACACAGCAATGACCTAGGCCGTCACAGCGATGGCCGAGGATGTCAGAAAGTTGGATGAGTTCAATAGTTTGGTAACGGCTTATGCGTTGGCAAAATGTTATTCGTCTCAGTTTTGTTCTTCAGCATTAATATACATTAGATATTACAATGGGATAGAAAAAAGACTATTCTGAATCCGATACTAGCTGATCGGCTTAACTATTTTGCTATAGTTTTTCCTATTGACATAATAGTATACAATCGGATGCTTTTCAATTTGTAATAAATTGTAAACTGCTGGGATGACAGAGAACTCCTCCACATTCTCTTCTTCTTCCTCCTACTACTTCTATTCTATAGAAGTCCTTAAATGGTATGTTTAATATCCTGGAAAGCGAATGTAAAAAACTGTGCTCTGTAATTTGAACAACAAGTGCTCGTAGCTATGTACGAGGAGTACCCTCAAATATTGCAGATCTACTACAATCATATTGACCCCGTTAGACCATCAAGTATGCGTGATCTCAAATAGATCCTTGAATTAGAGGTTGAATTAGAGTTTTTCAGCATTTCAACGAGACGCCAACAATTTGATTTGTATCTTGAATGCATTCGGGCTTCGAATTTGTCTATTTCGGCCGCATCAAGGTTTTCGGAAGAGCTCCACGTCTAAATGACTCGCTATTTCATTGAGACATATTCGGCATTCATACACGATACTGGCGGTTCTGCAAACGCTCGATAGAGACTTGAACGCAGCTTTGCTGTCCGTACAAATTTGGATATCCTCAATGTATATCCTATGGTGCTTCATTTGCTGCCCTGTTTACGGTTTATTTTCAGACAGTATCACGCTACAGGGAATAAAGAGTCGTTCTCCTAATTCCGATTTTAATGCGTCCGTATAGATCTCCAGAAAGTTCTCAAGATGATAAAAGGACGTGTTTGAGAGCATTACAGCAACCTTTTATCTGGCAGAGGTATGGTTGTGCAGCAGGCGCGGATACAAGGTGGTGGCAAATGGGATATCCTCCCCCCCCTCAAAACGTATAAAATATACTATATGTCTATTGAGTAGAAATTTCGCAAGATAGTATGTCTCAGTTCCTCCCCCAAAACCGCAAGCTGGATCACCTCCTGCTGACCAGTAATCAATGTTTTCAGCAGACCTGTCCCAAAATTCTGTCCCCTGGTAACATTTTCCCATGAATTTACTGCCTCAAGTGTGATCCCAGAATTCTTGGCTAATTGTTTGACCATAGATCAGCTTGAAGAAGCTTTTAATGGGTTGGTGCGTGGAGCAGTTGTAGCTGAGTGGCTGCGATGCTATCCTATCACTTCAGAGTTCGTGGGTTCGATTCCCGCCATAAACCCTGTCTGTTTTACCGCAGGCAAGTTAAATCACTTGGCGGGTTGTGTCTTTAAAATAAAATAAGAAGAAAAAAATAGTTAAAAGAAACTAAAAAAACCAGACGTGCGCAGAATCCTTCCTTTGTTCCGACAGTAGGTGATCTTGTCTAATGCGGTCCTTTATACTAGTAGGTCTTTCTTGACACGTTGAAGACCCATTTGAACTTCATGTTTATTCCCCAAGCCTTCCCTATGGCCATTCTACATGCGCATATGGCCACCGCTTCCTTGTCCGCCGCTGACTGGACGTTACGGTGCCATAGCAGTTTTGAGTCCAGTTATATGACCAAATGCTTCGCACTGTTAGAAAATGTAAGTTCTATTTTGTTTAGGTTTGGAAGCGGAAAAAATGTTAGCTTACATCTTCTAGGGAAAGGTACAAGATCCGTTAAACTGAGGATTTCCACTGATACAATGTTCGGTACTCCACCTGCTGATGGTTCTCAGTGAAGCCTACAGATTCTGTAAGAGAGTATCGGTGTGCTTGCTGCATACTGCCACCACTTTGTCTTGAACATCATGGAGTCGAGTTTCATGAGCAAAGAGTTTAAAACATGGCTCCATAGGAGAGGCGACAGGCCACCTCCCTGTGAATTGCCTTGGTTTGCTACATTACTAATCATAACCCGTCCTAAAGGGGATACAATGATACTATTGGTCAATAAACTTCAGACTAGGCTTATGACCAACAGATGAATATTTAATATTCCTATGGTCTGTGGTTTCACATTGTTAAAGGCACCTTCTATGTCTAGAAAGGCCACCAATGCATATTCCTTGTGCTCAATCGATTTCTTAACAAAACCAACAAGCGTGTGGAGTACGTTCTCAACTGATTTGTGGTGTCCGACCGAACGTTCGGGTTCGGTGTCGGAGTTCGGCAAAAAGCTGTGTTCAGTTGATGTTCGAAAAAAGCAACGTACTACGAATTTGTTCATTTTGTATTTATTAAATAAATGAGTTATAATTAAAAAAAGTTAAGTTGAAATTCTTTTCTTCAATAAAAAAGTTCGGTTTCGCGTTCGGGTTCGGCTTCGGTTCTAGAAATTCAACCGAAGTTCGGGCTCGGTCTGAAAAAAATGCGTTCGGTAGGACACTACTGATTTGTTTTAAGTGTAGGCATGCAGGGATGCTGATGACAGGTTCGGATTTATCTGTATTCAGAGATAAAGATCAATATCATCCGTTCCAGGGTTTTAAGAAGAAAGGAGGACATATCTATAGATCTGAAATCTTTCGGAGATGTGTTAACCCAAGTTTGCTGGTATATATAGCCGAATGCAAGACGCATATATCCTCATTAACCATGGTACAATAAACTTTGCTATAAATTGGCTGGTATAATGCCTTCCGGATATGATGACTGGCACGAGACAAAACTATTGATCGCTCACATAAGCCATTCCCTGTTTAGGATAATTTGTGGCATTATGTCGCTAATAGAAGAAACTGTAAAGGGGATGCACCCCGCGATGTGAGATTCAATAAGCACGTCAAGAGTCTCATGTTCGTTGGTTGGTCAACTACCACATGGTTCCTTAATGATACTTGCGGTAGGAGGATAAGGTTAGGTAAGGTTGAACAGAGTGCCAGTTTTTAACAACCGGCCCACTTGTGATACCTGATATGGATAAGAAGAGATTTAAAAAGTTCCCTATCTATCGCAAAGGTTGGGTCAGTGTTGAATCACCCCGAGTAACGTATGAATGAATTTATTCTCCTTATGTCGCATTTCCCAAGGAGGTCTGCTACTTCGGCAAGTGTCGGGTTTCCCAAGTTTGAGTCATATTTTAACAGGCACAACCCTCGCAGGGATTTTGCTTGTCTGGGGAAAACACCTACGGTCTATGGCGGGAATCGAACCCATGACTTCTGGACTGATAGGATAGCATCGCTACCAATCAGCCACAGAAGCTCTTCATCCTCCTCAATCTGAGAACTTCGGCAGAAGTCGTTGTAAGGAATATTAAATATCCGATGAACACCGATGAAACAGTGCACCATTATGAAAGATACGAGTATACCCAGCTGTTGACGAGGAAGCCTTAGTATGATTGCATATATTGCGAGGTTATACTGGGGCCAGATGGATATAAAAACCTCCCATTTGATTTGCTTTGTCCATCTGGTTTGTGCTTCCCTAAATAGTTGGTGCTGGATTTTGTATTTTGCAGTTTTAAGTGGGTATCCTACTGAACAGTCGATATCCACTTCTTGCAAGCGGGCACCAACCTTGGCTAACTCAATAATGTTACCGCGCACTTCAGGGGGTTACTCTGTAATGCGATGAGAAAGGAAAACTGTTCGCCTTTGTATGTTATTTACATTGCAATGCGAGAGAATTTCTTTCGCTTCGAATTACAGAGTAACCCCCCCCGGAAGCACTGGTACCCAGAAGAGCCATAGGTTAGGTTATTCGTTAGGTTAGGCAATTCGTTCTCTAACAAATTCCGATATTGTGTAAACACCAGATAGGGGATATCCTGATCGAATAGCCTATTGTACCGTAACCAGTTGACCGCTCTTTTGATTGCCGATATCCCAGCCTGAATGATTGTGTAGCCTAAAGTGTATCCTACATTGTAAGTGTGAAATAAAGAAGTACCCGTCTACTTAAATACCCCACATGGATCCAACGGTGTAGAGCACAAGCACATCCTCACGTTGATAAATGTTATTTGTCTGGGAAGATGTGCCCGAAAAATCCACCTCGAATCTTTTGTCGAGTAAGAGAGCAGGCGAGCAATAGTCAGTGTGTCGGGAACATCTAAGATATGTTGTTTGCAGGCACCCGAGGTATTAAGTCTAACCGCCGAGTTCATGGGACAGTAGTATAAACCTTAAACTTTGTGTTGTACAGTTTATGTAGTTTGTTATTTATTTTTTTTGCTAATAGAGAAGACGCTATTTAAAATTTAAGAATTTTTAGCATTAAAGTAATTCTTTCTTCACTTGGACATTCCTCGTACAATTCGTTTCTAATGAATTTAAATCTTGACTTAATTTATGCCGCATTATTGTTGATGAACGATTGTGTCTCTAAGAATAGATTTTATTTAAATTGCATTTAATTCAATTTATTTTAAATCTACAATGCAAATAATAATGAAATTACCAGTATTGTTATGTTTATTTAAAGAAAAGCTTCGCTTTAGCTTGTCTTGAGACTTGGAGATTGTGAAGCAATTTAAATTGTTAATAAAAATTTTAATCACATTTTCATTCAATTGGAGAAATTTCATTTTATTTAAAATCTACTTTAGCTGTACTAAACACGGGCAATAAGTGCGTTTAACGATTGCATCTTTATATATGGTTCTTCTGACCTTCGATAAGTGCTAATACAATAGCGGAGTTCAGTATTTTATGCAAATGGTCTTGCGAAAGTACAAATGCAAAATATCGTAGCTTTTTTTTATGAAATCCAACAACAAAATACACAAAAGTTCATAAAAAAAAAGCTACGATATTTTGCATTTGCACTTTTGCAAGACCATTTGCATCAAACACCGAACTCCGCTAATGTTTAGGATTTTAAACAGCATAGTTTGCATTGGCAGGTATTTTAGTCAACTAAGAGGATCTAGATTCCTGCACAGTGAGGTTTTATTTATGGTTTGAAGGATCATAAATAAAGTCATACCTACATATAATAAAAAAGTAAAAGGACCGTGCATATGTTTATGGTCGCGTTGATAGCAATCGATTTAGAATCCAAAACACTAATTTTGAGAGAAATTTTGCTTTTTTCTGTGTCTCGTTGAACATGTAGGATAATTTTAACGTCATTTAAATCAACCCTATCGCCAATAATAAGTGAAATTTATATTTCTCATCGAATTTACATTACCCTTCGAGGGAAAATTGCTATCGTGAAGTTCCCGTGAACATTTTCTCCCGCTATCAGTTCTTAGTGAATGTAAATAAGGAAGAAGCTTAATAAAATTAATTAAAAAGCAAAGAAATTTTTGTTAAAAAAGAAAAAATGCAGTGCTAAGAATTGGACTTATCTTTTTATTACACGAGGAATCTAAACAAAATCGAGTTGTTCGTCCAGGATTGCTAGATGCAGCCAATGCCTTGGAGTGGCCGAGCCATTGCCGGCAGCCTAATTCAATCAAATAGTATTTTGGTGTTAAATTAAAATTTCTCAAGAGTAAGTAAAACTGGGTTTTGTGTGCCGGGAAGGTATTGCATGGAGGTAGTGTTAAGATAAATGTGTCAGTATTAAGATTAATGAACACGATTTACTGATTTTGCCCAAAAAATAAATATTTATAAGTTTTAATAATTAATTGGAAGGATAAATGCAAATTACATGATGTATTTATCCATTTCGCCTGCTAAAATGAAGTGAACAAAAACAGGGGAAAAATCCACGTGAAAAAATCATTCATGATAAGGGAACTTTTTCGATTTTTAATTCTCGATCATAAAAGAAGGGAAAGGGAAACATTTCGAGGGAAAAATATTCACGATAGGGGTGAATATCTCTTTGCCAGGGGAAATAGAAAAGAAGAAAGTATGCAATTTTTAATCGACTTCAAGGCGGTCATATGCTCGTCATATATTTATTTTTTTTCTATGTTCACCGATTTCCCCATCATTTGTGAAGCGTTTTCAAAAATTATTGTTTGTGTGAAGGATACACTCCACAGGTGGTTCCATTGTCACCAATATACAGTAGGAGCGGGAGATGTGTACCTCCAGTAGAAAGCAATTATCAATTGCAATATATCGAAAGTACTATATTAGAATGACTCTAGGAGTGGTTTCGCCCCCTCCCCCCCCGACCTCCACAGAATCGCTCTAACCGCCCTAGAAATTCAAAATATTAAAATAATTTTTTTAATATAAGCGAACTGTAGGGACTAATGTGGGATACGCCAATGTATATCAGGGAGAGTCTCCAGCAGTAAAATGTTGGTGAAGGGGAAAGGGTACCCCCCCATACCAAGTATTCATTAATTTTCTCATATTTGGAATACCATATCAGTGAGTCTTCAAACAAGGTGTTACAAAGGGTACCTCCCATACAAAGTAATCATTAATTATCGCATATTTGTAAAAGTATATCAGTGAGAGTCTTGAAACTGCTCGGAATTAGTTTATTTACAATGCTTATAGTCCAGCGAAAAAGTGGTGGTGTAGGAGCACGGCAAGGTGTACCTCGCATTAATCATTAATTTTTACATATTTGGAATACTATATCAGTGAGTCTTCAAACAACGTGGTACAAGGGGTACCTCCCATGCAAAATAATTGTTAATTTTCGCATATATGGAATACTGTATCAGTGAGTCTTCAAACAAGTTGGGAATTATTTTATAGACAATGTGATTATTGTAACAGAAAACTGATGCGTTAAGAGATTGGGGAAGGGCACCTTCCAACCAAAGTAATAGTTAATTATCGTATCTGAATATCTGAAAATATATATTAGTGAAAGTCTTTATTCTTGGTCTGGGTTACTTGGCACTCAGTATGCGCGGTCGAGCACAAAACTAAGTGGATGGGGGTGGGTGGAGGGTACCTCCCATACAAAGTAATTTATAAAAACTTAAATAAACAGTTAAAAAATTAAACCGACTTTAAAATATGTGCACTAAAAAGTAAACAAGAACTAAAATAATATTATATGCATTAACTATTTAGCTGTTTGCAGTCGCAGAAATACACACACACTCACTACGTCAGCATTCTTTGTGCCAACTATTGAAGGTATCGTTGAAATCCTAACATGTTATAAAAGCTAAAAATTACTTAAGCCAACCGCTAACAACGTAATCTCATCTAAAATTGTAATCTTTATTAGGCACCGCCCGTTAGGTCATACAGGCTGTCAAAAAAGTGCCAGGCAGTAACAGCATGTGTTGTTTTATTGCTTATTTAGCTTTTTTATGTTTTCAGTAGAAGTTGTTGCCTCACTTTGATAAGAAATTAATATTATCTCTTTTTTTTTTGCTGTTGTTTGTTAAAAAATAATTCTATAGCTTAAAAATTATTAATGTTGTAGATATTATTATTATTTTTGTAATAGAATAAATACACCCGGAAATAATGTAATTAATAAGTTAATTTAAAATTAGTACTAAACAATGTCAAATTGAATTTATTTTTTAAATTATAATTTGCTTTAAAAAGCTCAAGAGATAATGTTTCAGCATAAGGAATTTTTATTACAAACTCTATCTATCAGCCGTGTCACAGATTCCGTTCGGATTGGTTTTGATTCCGTAGTTGTCATTCCGAACAAGTACATTTTTGGTGCTTTATATTCCGTTTATTTTGTATTTCGTTTTTACAATGATTATATTTTTATACCTTGAGGCGTTTGTTTACTCTTGTTTTTAGATGCTAAGCTCACATTGAGCATTTTATTAACATAGAAAGCTCATGACCGAATATTTATTTGACGCTCCTAAAAGTATGCACGTTTTTTTAGTATTTACTGCAAATGAAGTCAGTAGAAAAGTGTTTTTCAATTCCACTTTGAAATTTAAAAGTGGTTTAATTACGAAGAAAATTCTCTTTTTTCGTTTTCTGAAGAAGCAGCTTACGGAATTCAAACCACTTTCGATAGGAATGGTATTCTGTGACATGGCTGTATATATAAAAATGAATCTGTGTTTCTATGTTTGTTTGTGTATATGTTCCTTATAGAACGCCAAACGGAGCGACCGATCGCTGTGAAATTTCAGAACTGTATTATTGACGATAGGGAAATTCAAATAGGCAATTTTTTTTTAGAAAATTTTGGCGCGAAAGTGTACCTCCCATACGAGGTAATTCTTAATTTCCCTATATCTGTGCAACTATAAGAGCAAGGCTCTTCAAATTCGATACGCGTTATTCCTAGAATAACATGCAACTTCTAGAAAAATATTGGTGGTATAGGAGGGTGAAACGGGTACCTCCCATACGAGGTAATTCTTAATTTTCCTATATCTCTACAACTATAAGAGTAAAGCTCCTTAAATTCGATATGCGTTATTCCTAGAATAACATGCAACTTCTAGAAAAATATTGGTGGTATAGAAGGGGGAAACGGGTACCTCCCATACGAGGTAATTCTTAATTTTCCTATATCTGTACAACTATAAGACTTCGGCTCTTTAAATTCGATATAACTTATCCTTAGGCTAAAATGCAAGTTCCAGCAAAATATTGGTGGTGTAGGAGGGAGAAAATGGGTACCTCCTATACGAGGTAATTCTTAATTTTCCTATATCTGCGCAACTATAAGAGTAAGGCTCTTTAAGCTCGATATGTGTTGTTCTTAGAATAATATGCAAGTTCCAGCAAAACATTGGTGGTGTAGGAGGGGGGAAAAGGGTACCTCCCATACGAGGTAATTCTTAATTTTCCTATATCTGTACAACTATAAGATTACGGCTCTTTAAATTCGATATCTGTTCTTCTTACAATAACATTCAACTTCCAGCAAAACATTAGTGTTATACGAGGGGGGGGGGGGGGAATGGGTACCTCCCATACGAGGTAATTTTTAATTTTTCTGTATCTGTACAACTATAAGAGTAAGGCTCATGACCGAATATTTAATTGACGCTCCTAAAAGTATGCACGTTTTTTTAGTATTTACTGCAAATGAAGTCAGTAGAAAAGTGTTTTCATTTCCACTTTGAAGAAAATTCTCTTTTTTCGTTTTCTGAAGAAGCAGCTTACGGAATTGAAACCACTTTCGATAGGAATGGTATTCTGTGACATGGCTGTATATATAAAAATGAATCTGTGTTTCTATGTTTGTTTGTGTGTATGTTCCTTATAGAACGCCAAACGGGGCGAGCGATCGCTGTGAAATTTCAGAACTGTATTATTGACGATAGGGAAATTCAAATAGGAAATTTTTTTGGAAAATTTTGGTGGGAAAGGGTACCTCCCATACGAGGTAATTCTTAATTTCCCTATATCTGTGCAACTATAAAAGTAAGGCTCTTTAAATTCGATATGCGTTATTCCTAGAATAACATGCAATTTCTAGAAAAATATTGGTGGTATAGGAGGGGGGAAACGGGTACCTCCCATACGAGGTAATTCTTAATTTTCCTATATCTGTACAACTATAAGATTACGGCTCTTTAAATTCGATATCTGTTCTTCTTACAATAACATTAAACTTCCAGCAAAACATTAGTGTTATACGACGGGGGGTACCTCCCATACGAGGTAATTTTTAATTTTTCTGTATCTGTACAACTATAAGAGTAAGGCTCTCTCAATTCGATGCTTGTTATTCCCAAAATAACATGCAAGTTCCAGCAAAATATTGGTAGTATACCAAAGGCGAAACGGGTAGCTCACATACGAGGTAATTCTTAATTTTAAAATATCTGTAAAACTATAAGAGTAAGGCGCTTTAAATTCGATATGTGTTATACCTAGAATAACATCCAAATTATCGTATATTATAAATAAAACCAGCCGTATTTTTTTGAGATCGATGCAATAGTTTTAATTTTATTCATAATTGATTTAGATAAATAATTCCGTGTATGGCATACTTGCATACAATGTTACCACGCTTGCATTTTATGTTTATTCACAAAGAGATGAATAAAGGCAAAATAGACATTTTAGCTTATATACATACTTTTGCCTATAGTTGCCATAATTTTTATCCGCTTTACATAAATAATACCTTTCTGGAAAGCCTATAAAATCATGGGTTGTTTCAAAATGTTGCCGCAAAAAGGCGCTTATCAAATATTTGTTAAACATTTTTAAAAATTTGCCATAAAATGAAATTTTTAAAGGTTAAAATATTCTAATAAAATAAAGAACTAACCTTCCTTAACAAAGTTGTTAAACATTTTAAAGTCATCTTTTGAGGTTTGGGGGGTCAAATCGGCGATTTTCGTGACTAACTGATTGATCACGTTTCTGCTATACGATTTTTCGAAACATAAATCGATCCGCCCTAAAATATTCATATTTAAAAAATGGTAAAAGAAATAAATATGTACATATCTTCACGCAACAATACACTCTCACTAGCCAATTTTTATAAATTTGCATTCATTATTGTGATTTCCAATCACATGAGATGTATCCATCTCTGCTTCATAGTAATGTGAGCACGGGTTCTGTATGCTTCCGCTTTTAAACAAATTATGTATTTGGTTTGAGGTTTTGTGTATATTTAGTATTGTTTTACATTGCGTGTCATCGGTATTTTTATATTATTTTCACATAATTGTGGCTATTTCAAATAAATGTAAATATTTTATATAAAGATGACTGTAAGAGTTATTGAAAAAGAAAATGCTATTTAAAACAATTTATCATGTTAAGTAAAATAGATAGAGGTCCGTTCAATCAAGCTTACTTCATTAAGAATTTGAACATTTTTAAAACTGCAACGAATGTAGATTGAACAGGTACCACTACAAGAACAGCTGTTTTAGTAAATTTGAGAAAGTGTGCGTCACACAGAAAATAGACTTTGACACATGTCTGGGATTTTTCTATCAACAACGGACATGTGTTAGTAAATTTGAGAGAGTTTATGAATGTGTGCGACACACAGACAGTAGATTTGACATATTTCTGGTGTGTTTCCACCAACAAAATAAATGTGTTTTTTGGTGTTGTATTTGTTGTCGTCGTGGTGGTACCTGAAATGAATCTGCCTTCACTGCAACCATGGTAGAATAATATAACAGGTAGCCGCATAACTAATACAAATGTAAATTTTGGGATAGAAAATGTCAAACATTAATAGAGAGGATATGTGTGTTTTTTTATACAAAAGCAGCAAACGTACGCGTGTGCAACGTAGTTATATCACATATACACAACATT
Source organism: Panzeria rudis (assembly GCA_956483635.1). NCBI lineage: Eukaryota > Metazoa > Arthropoda > Insecta > Diptera > Tachinidae > Panzeria > Panzeria rudis. The sequence continues at coordinate 22,625,165 of OY101447.1, read as the reverse complement.
TGACAGTTCGTACCATGAATATACCTTGTATATTATTCTACCATGACTGCAACCAAACATAAGATAACATTAGAACTTGTTCGTTGTGTTCCGCTAAATGTATATCAAGTTTCAACGTATACTGGTTGTATCATTTGGAATTGGTTGGTCAAACTTATATGTTGTAAGCAGGGAGACCGTAAATATACAAATAAAATGTGTGTTTTTAGCGTATTAAATATGCACCAAAAACTTAAAAAATATGCTCAACAAAATTTAAGCAAATATGATCTTAAGAGGAATTACAAATTTTATCATTTCGCTTATAAGTTTTAGAAAATTCATTTTTGTCATTTTACCTCGGAGGTAAACTCCACTATGTCGACATAGTGCTGATTTATAAAAGTTGTATATTTATGTTCAGTTCATCGAGATCTTTCCGGGAATACACTATAATATGTATTAATGACGTCACAACTACAAATTGCCGAAAAAATATAGCACGATGTTTAATATTGTTCAATGTATTTTATTACTTATAAATGCTTAATGGATGATGATGACCCGACAAAAATTTTGTTTGATATATTACGAAAAGTCCTCTAAATATTTTTGTTTAATTAAGTAAACTATTTTGTTTAATATTCGCTAGTATTTTTAGACTAATTGTTTTATTAATTCAGACAAAAGTATTGTTTGATATTTTTCAGAAAATCTAGTAAATCTTTTTGTTTGATTTAGTAAACTGTTTTGTTTACAATTTGTAAATATTTTTAGACAAATTCTTTAATAGACTAAAACAATTTGTTTACTGAAAAAATGAAATTGTTGAGATATTTTTGTCTATATTTACAAATTTGTTTGTAAGTCCGTTCGTAGACAAAATATTTACTATTTCATTGAATTCCTTTACAGAAAATGAAATTTAGTTTTTTCTGTATGGAAATGCGCATATGTTTCCTAGAAAGTTAAAAAAATCAATCGTGATAACTTTTTCGAACATTTAAGAAGACGAACCAGCATATGACCTTAACTCGATTTTCACTTAACTCGACTTAAGATGTTATGATAAAACGACACAGATATAGATATTTTTTGTTTGAATAAAACAAATTCCTTATTTTATTCTCATAAATATTATGATGCATGTTTTTCCCTCTGTTTGGCTTTTATTGTGATATCGCGCGCCTAATCGCACTGAAATAAACAATAAAAGTGTTATAATACCAACAAAAGCTAACAACAAGTCATCACTTTGTTAATTGTCTTTAAATGAATCATCAACATCATAAAATATATGTAGTATAAGTGTGGGCATTGGTTCATTTTATTTCCCCTCTCGAATTCAATCAAACTGCCCGCAGCAATGGAGGCACAGGTAGTTAGCACGTGTTTTCGTGTCATTTATTTTGTTTTTCCTGTGTTTTTCTATTTCATTAGCCTGTTTCAGTTTTACTTGGAAATTTAATGAGTGGAAAGAAATTATATTTTTCGTTAATTAACTAAAATAATGTTTTCGCCATAATCTTTCTTACAGACTTCGTTTTAATTGCATTGTATTTCATAAATTTAAAATTTATTGCTATTTAGTGCTATTTTGTCTTTTGTAGTAATTTTCTTTTAATTTATTATCGAAATATCTGCAATATGACACTAAAATTGCTGTCCATCTTGATGCACTACACTGGGCAATTATAAAATTGAATGAAAAATATGTAAGTAACAAATGTTATTGAGAACATTCTGCATTTGCTTCATAAACGACTTGTCATTCAGTTTTTTTTAACATCGGTTTGTGAGTTAGATTCTCTCAAATGATCCCGGCAAAGGCGTATTTCATGAGGTGGCAACGCCATGGCAGGTGATTGTTATTTGCTGTACTTTTTTCGTGCCAGTCACTGTCAGAATCCAAATATAAAAATCGCTGATTATATTTCTATATATACTTTCTTTACATTTCATATCGAGTGTGACAGCGACCTGTTGCATGTTGTTTTTGTATTGTTGTATTTGTTGCTCTAGCGCCCCCATCATGTAAACTAAATACGTCTTGGACACCGGTTTGCTTCGCTGCAATTGCTGCCATCCCTGAAGGAGCATTTCCCGCGCGCCACACGCCAACATTTTTTCAAGAAAGCTCTAGCACCACGTGTCAACGCACAATCGTGACGGCATTGGAACTATCCAAGGTATCAAATTTCTCCTGCTTCAACCTCCATCCGATGACACGCTATCTTAATATTAATTTTTAAAAATTCTAATACCTAGTTTCAGGAAAACACTCCTGACAACAGCACAGCTGTTACATCTACAACAACTACAACGGATATTTGGTTAAGGCCATGATTCGCTATGCTGCACAGTCGCGCGGTCCGCCAAATATGACATGTGTGCTAAACAAGTATGGTAGTGTGGACTAAAAATGCAACTGTGTGACAGATTTTCTTGGCAAGTCGTGCGACTTGGAAAAATTTATGAAAATTTTCATAAAATGATAGTTTCCATGCGATCATGTGCATACACAAAGCAAACAGATGTTTTTGCACCATTTTTGTATAATTTGCATAATTTTGTATAATGGTGGCACCTACAACGCTATTTTGAAGCGATTTTTTAAAGTCTGTCAGACTTCTGTAAAATTTTCCTGTAAATGAATCGTGCGATCGGTTAGGATAGTGAATCAGGGCCTTTAACAATAAGATGAGCATAATAATAATTATGTAGCTTTTTCAAGCTTTGTTTTAATATTTAAATTATATTTAAATATTAATCTACAATAATGTGGCAGCTTAAAGAGGTACAATTAGTTCTACATTAAATACTACAATCCAACACCATAACAGAAAACTTCCAAAATCTATTGTCTATGCTCTTAATTTTACTAACACATGCTTGCTTATTGCAGAAGCTCATGCACAAGGCTGCTTGTAAACAATAAGTTAACATAAACAAATTTTACATATTTCTGTCATGTAAGCAATAGTTACTTGTACTAGTGGTCATACCTGTTTAAGCTGCCTTGAATGCGGCTCATTTTCATCTAATGGACTTGGCAGCACTGCTTCTGGTTGTGATGCATGAAGTTGCCATATGATCAACAATAAATTTGCATTTTGTCCGTTTTATTAAGCTAGAAAAATATGTATTGCTAACATTTCAAAGATAAAGAAAAAATATCTTTAAATGTGTGTGAAAATTGCGGCCTTCGATATCGTCCGAAGTTGTGATTGTCCTAACTTTTCACCCACCTGCTTTTATAATTGATTAAAAACAATTTCAGGTGTATGTAGAGTGTTTCTTTTCCCAGACTTTTTCATTTCCCGGGAAAGCGGGAATGATTTTTCTATTTTCTGGGAATGCCTGGGAAACGATAAAAAATTTAATTTAATTTGATTTAGCTGAACAAAAATCAAATAACAATTCATGAGATCTATTAAATAAGCAAAAAAAATTATAAATTTTAACAAAAAAATATACAGCAATTCACTAGATCTGTTAAATAAATAAATTAAATGTTAATATGTATGTAAATGCATTACAAATTTCAGTTCTTTATAGAGCAATTCCAAGTGAAATCAACAAATAGGTGTGCCGTGCCGCATGCTTTTTAATTTAAACAAAAATTTAATTTTTTATTGCATAACTTCTGATTAGTAGCCACCCCAAGTAAAAAATTTTTCCAATATCATACTTTTCAAAATTGCTCTATCTCTTTAAGTAGAAACGATATTGAAATGATTTCTGCTTTCATTTCATATTGTTAAGCCAAACTGAACTGAAATAATTAAGTGGCCACATGAAAATGACACAGTTTTTTCTCGCTTTAACGATTTTCAATTGAACCCTGTAGCGGGATTCAGTAACTTTTATTACGATTATCGTATCGTTAAAATAAATATAACGAAAATGTATCGAATTTGTTATTCAGTAGCATTTATAACGACAATAAGTTTTCTGTTGTTAATGGATAGACAAGAGTCAGCTGTGCAGCCGTAGCACGTAATTTATGCCAACAACTGAAGTTATTGTTTTACAATAATATAGAAGCATATAAACACTTTTATGTATAAATAACAATATTTCTATTATTTAAAAATTTATTTTAACATATATTTCGGAAAATTAAAAAAAAATAAATGGAAAAATTATCTGTACATTGTTTGCATTAAACAAATTAATTTGTTTTTTTTCGTTCCTCTTTGCGCTTTTCGCTTTTTTTTTTAAACAGAGATGCTACATGATATCGAATAAAGTTACACAATCGCACTATCGTTACTGCAAGCGACTAAATATGACGACAAATGTTACGATTGTCGGATCGTTAAAAACATTGTTTATTTTTATTCATTGTCTTAAATTAATATCTTCTGCAAAAATTTATAATTTTTGAAAAATTCAAAATCTTGAGCATCAAAAAACCCCATTTGGGGATAAAAATAACAATCCGATATTTATTTGTCATTTTCAATCGTTTGCGAAGTATGATTTCTTAAAAGTGAAATTTTTATAAAAATATGGGTCAAATAAAACGGGTATACAAATAAAAATCTGAAATTTTTACAAAATATATGTTCGTTATGTCAACTTATTGACAATCAATCTGTTATTTATATTTGTTCAGGAAATATGATTTTTTTGAGTGTTGCTCATAGAAGAATGTGAAAATAAAATATGAGGCAATAAAAAAATGGGCTCAGAAATAAGTATATATTTTTTCTTTTATGTATTTTGCTATTTTAACATATAAAACAATATAAAAAATCCCGGGAATTCCCGAAAAATGTGCGGGATCCCGGGAATTTCTTCCCTGGAAATTCCGAAAGAAAAACACTAGGCGTATATCAAAGGATTTTTTATTGAATTTCTTCTATGTAGATGTTTATTATAATTCTTTGACGTTAGGCCAAAGGGTATTAAGTCCTTGTGACTTAAGTTAAACAATTAAAACCTTTCTGGCTAAGACCTAAGAATTATTTCTTGGAAGTAATATCAAACTGCTTTATTAAGTTTTTGACCTCAAAAGTTCAAGTTCTTTTCTTTGTTTTGTGTTTATTTTAAGTGTAGGGCTTCTTTTGGACGCTTTTGACCGACCTTGCTCGTTTAAATATTATGTTTGCTGTTTGTTACTAATGTCATTTTCATATATAAGTATGTAAAAGATTTATCTATTCTATTCTCTATTTTTTGTATTATTTAAGTTGGTTTGGGTTGGAAGATTTCGAATTTGATTATATGCCAAAAACAGCAAATATTTGTTGAATACAGTTTGTATACATCCATACATTAGTACTTTTAAAGAGGATTAAAACAAAGATAGAAAAAAAGCATACATACATATGTGCATTTAAGAGAATTAAAAAAAATAGATAAATATTTATATTTTATTATTAAAATCTTTTTAGTAGTTTTCTTTACGAAATTAATCTATTTCGAATTCATCAAGATGTCTTATTGTCAGAAAATGACTTTGAAAATATTTCTTTTTAAATTGCTAAACGAAAGTTAGACTATCACTTAAATGAATTATGTATATTTGAAAGGCGTATTTTCCTTTGTAGATTAAATAAAATCCAATTTCAGCAACTTTTTTTAGTCATATTGCGACTTAACTTTCAACAAGTGTTATCGTTCAATATGTAAGTTTCTTCAACGGTTAAATTACCTAATTGCTCACAATTAAGATTTATTTAAAATGCTTGTGTTAAAATAAAACTTTTCCAAAGTTAACAGAGCATGCAAAATTATTAAAAGGGTTTCTTCGGTCGAGCGAACACATACACGAAAGAAAGTTATACTGCGTTTTGACGAGCTATAAATTTGTTTACACATTTGTCAAACTTCATACCGAAAAGTACCAGGAATAAAATGACGGTAAATCGTTCCAAATACAAATAGTGTTATTTCTTTATATCTATTTTAAAAGATCAAATCGTTTTTTATTATGAATCTTTTTCCTCCATGCAATAAGTAAGAAATGTAGAAAGAGTGCAATGCACCAGCGTTCCTAGTTTTGGGGATTTCTCCCAAATAGGGGATTTTTTTGGGATTGGGAATACAAATTTTGTGAAAATCCCTAGGGATTTTTTTGGGGAAAACCACTTTTTTCCCTGGTGATTTTTGGAGATTTGAAATATATTTTTATTCTGCACCAAAATCATTTCAAGATACCAGCCACCCAACAACTATGGGCTGGTGTGCGTGCGGCTTACTAGACCTCTTTAAAGAGGCATATGGGAATCAGTAAAATACAAAAATAGCTACGATTCGCTTCATATAAAAACACTATATAAAACGCTAAAACTTTGTACTACAAACAACATGTACAGCAAAATTGCATTAACAGATTATACAGAAGATTTTGATTCTGAAGTTTTTGAAGTGATGAACATTGATACGAGGGCGGATCAATAAGTCCGTGACTTTTCGAACTTCCCTCGTAATTATATGAAATGCAACTCTGTTCCCATCAAGTACCACCTGTTAATAGACTATTGTCAAATTTTGAGCAAGTGTTGTCATTTACTTCGCGCTTAACAGCTGTTCAAAACATACAACCTCGTGTATTTTTCTAAAAATGGAAAAAAGTGAATTTTGTGTGCTCATTAAACATTATTTTTTGCGAAAAAAACCGTCAATTAAACCAAGGAAAAGCTCGATAAATACTATGGGGACTCTGTACCATCGATTTCAATGGTAAAAAAAGTGGTTTACTGACTTTCGTTGTGGTCGCACAAGTACAAATGACGCTGAACGTTCTGGACGGCCAATTGAGGTCAGTACACCCGAAAATGTCGAAAAAATTCACGATATGGTGTTGGCCGATCGAAGAGTAAAAGTGCGTGAGATTGTTGATGCCATACGCATTTCATATGGCAGTGTGGTTTCGATTTTAAGTGATCAGCTGGGTTTAAGAAAGTTGTCTGCAAGATGGATGCCGCGTTTGCTCTCAATTGACCATAAACGTAAAGGTAAAACGTGTGCAATCTCAATGGCAAAACTCTATGAATCGGGCTACGAATTGGTACATCATACGCCATATTCTCCGGACTTAGCCCCTAGTGACTACTTCCTATTTCCAAACCTAAAGAAATGGCTCGGTGGAAAAAGATTTAGCTCCAACGATGAAATTATTGACCAAACAAATGCCTATTTTAAGGACCTCGAAAAATGCTATTTTTTGGAAGGGATACAAAAACTGGAGAAACGTTGGACGAAGTGTATCGAGTTAAAAGGAGATTATGTTGTTTTGCAAAAAAAACTGTGTTTTATTCAAAAAGTCACGGACGTATTTATCCGCCCTCGTACATACATATGCAATTGTTTTATTCTTGTGTGTTTTTTACGTTACTCTTTTTATATATGTAGGTACATATGTATGTAGGTACATATGTATTTAAAACTCAGAGTATACATACCCAGCGGTTAAGCTTACGAGGCATTCACTAAACAGGTCTTTTTAAAGGCCTTCAAAGACCTGAAATAAGATCCAAAACTAATTATATTCTTCCTTCTCAGGATATTCTTCTAGAAGGCCTTTTCTAAAAGATCCGATACACATTCGTTCTCCCTTCTTTTATAAGGAGTACTTACTCTATTTTGTAGATTTTTCGTTTTGTTTAATAAAAAATGTACTTTAGAAATAACAAACATTCTCGTATTCTTTTTTCGCAAATAATTTGTATATAAGACTAAAATTTATGTACAAGGGACATAAAATATGCTGCGAGTATGTCCTTTATTTTGCAGCTACTACATCATGTTCAATTCCTTTTTAATAAATACACGAAATTTAGCCTCATATGTATAAAAAATTACTTTGGATGAAAAGAAGGAGCTCGAGATAAGAAATCACGATAATCAAAAATTTAGAAGCCGCTATACCGCGATAAATAAAAGTTACCTCCATTTGATTTTTAACAGACCTTCTCAGAACAGGCCTTCTATGAGGCATGCCACGTGTGACCTGCAAATGGGCCTGCTAAAGAATGCCGTCAACCAGGACTGCTCAGTAATGGGTCGATGAAGGCCTTGGTCCGCAATGATATCGGGTGTAGAAAATGTACGAATATGCAATGGAAGTGGAAGTACGAGAGCCTGCTAAATAAGGTCTTATAGAAGGCCTCTTTACTCCTTCCATTTACCGCTGGGTATATGTAGAAATAAAATTAGTTTTAAAATATTCAATATAAATGGATTTAGTTAAATAAATGTATGCATATATTTCCTTTGATATACGAGTAATATGAATTTCTTTTTAAGGTACTGTGGGGATTTTCGGAGATGAGCAAATAGCTATTTTGGGGATTTTGGGGACGAAAAAACGAAAATTAGGGATAAGGTATGAAGTATAACTGGGAACCCTGCAATGCACGGAGAGATACTTATGTGCGTTCGTTTTGCACATCCTCGGAAGTATTCCAAAACAGCTTCCAGAAACAAAATATTTTCTTGCTATTTTAGTCCAAATTTAGACGTTTAAACTTTTTAATACACACAAATTTTTTACAAATCCTCTGAAAATAAAATTTTTCCGGAAACCTTTGGAATCCTTGATATAATATTCGACAAGTTCTACTTTTTCGAATTATCGCTTAGCCCTATTTTATGCTCCTTATTTATGACTAAAGTACAACAAAAAACAACAACAAAAGTCCAACAATAATTTTAACAAATTATTACAAATTATCAAGTACATGAACATATTTAATTTGACAAAGGCCAATGACTTTTCAGAATACATATAAAATCGTATAAATTCAAATGGAATTTATTCAACCAGCATGACTAAATAATGAAATGCATACAAATTCTAAACTAAAGACTTTACACGAAAATATGTAAGTTGAGAATTAAAACTCTTATGCAATAATAACACTGGTCTGCAAAAAAAAAAATAAAAATAAAATTTTCGAGCCGTTAAATAAAAATATGTGAAATATACAAAGTTGAATGCGCTCAACTCAAATCGGTTTTCAGTTTTTTTTAGCACGTACAGACTTTTGAATGGGCTGACTAATATTTCCTCTAGGTACATCTAGGTACACCTTAATTCGAGAACGGTATATTAAAAACAAAATAAGTCTCAAGTCATTAAAATTGATAGACAAATGTCGATTTTATACACAATTAAGTGAGAAAACTTAATTGACAACATTTAAAATTTTTTTTTACAACGCACATCCACACATCCACACACACACATTGAAATTTTACTGTTGTACGGAAATTTCCGTTTTTATAAATTGAGTTCATTCACTCAATTTTGAATAAAATGAATACTTGTCCATCGATTTTCATGATTTATGCGATAAACGATTAAAATTTAAAATTTCAAAATATTATATACCAATATCTCAAAAATTCAAACCAATTTTACAAAAAAGTTTAATGTCATTCGATTCCTTGGCCCTAAATTACATAAAATCAACTGTCAGAACCTTTGCCCAAATGTTCGACTACACTGAAAAATTTTTTTTACATAATTTCAATGAATGACATTCATTGACTTAGATTCATTAAGTTTATGCAAAAATACGTTGATTCCAATGTACGCATATGTTGTTTCAATGAAAATATTCATTAAAGTTCAATGTAAAACGACTCAGTGAAAGCTTTCGTTCTTGTTATTCATTAATAAAATTAATGAACTAGCTCATTTATATAACGTAATAGTACATTAGGTCCAAATTAATGAAGAATTCGAGGAAACAATGAACTTTTTCCTTGAATGTATCTAGTTGTTTGGTTTAGTGTATCACAGTGTTATTATTACTTCTTTCATCATATAACTTTTTCGTGTACTCTCTTTATGACATACATCCATCCATTCATAAACATTTTAACAATTAACTGAAATTATGCCCGCTTGTATGTGTTTAATTTGACATTTGACTTTTTTATGTTGAGGGACTCGTAATAAAATTAATTCTTATTTACATATCGCTCATTTGCTGCAACAACATCATAACTTAAAAAACTAGCTTCCCACAAAAGGAGTCACAAATTACAAATAAATTATTTTATTTATACTCAATTATCATGATTTAAAAAAAAATGGAAAATAATATTAAAAAAGTACAAAATTAAAAAATCTTTTAATTATAATAATTATGCGAAAATTTTAAATTTTGAAAATTCAACTTGGAAAATTTTTTATGATCTTTAAGGGATTATGGCTATATTTGGGCACATCTTTACTTGTAGCTCATTTGCACCATATGGAAATTTTAGCCAAGGATCCACACAACTCGAGAATATCAGTCGCATTTTTCAATTGTATTTGTGAATTTTTTTTACAAAACTTTGAAAATTTACCTTAAGTAAATTTTTTAACGATCTTTGAGAGATTTTGGCCATGTTTGAGCACATCTCTACTTGTAGCTCATTTGAACCATATGGAAATTGTAGCCAAGGATCCACACTATTCGAGAATATAAGTCGCATTTTTCAATTGTAGAAAATTTTGCAAGTCGAATTTTCAAAATTAAAATTTTTCGCATAATATGTTTAATTGAGACGCTTAGTGCAATAACTCGTGGATAGTTTGACATGTTATGGACAATGTGTAGTGCTTTCGTGGAGCATTATTTTTTTCGTAAAATTCTCTCCCAGACTATGCGTGGAGTTGTGTCTAAAAACTTATTGGAAAAAGAAAATTTTATTCTTATCTCAAGAGAATGAATTTTTTGCACAATTTGAAAAACGATATGACGATTAATTCTGCACTATTAACTCTAAATCACGTTTTTTGAGTTAAGATGTTGTTGCAGCAAATAAGCGATATGTGTATTACAAGTTCAAAAAAGAAAAATATAACAATATTTTCACTGTATGGAATAAAACATTAAATTTAATGGGCAAACAAAAGTTGAATTTTCCACGGTATAATGAAAAGATAATTTTTTTGGTTTTGTTGAAAATGTTTTGTTAAAATTTCGCTCTTAAAGATTTTTTTCTTTTTAATATAAATTTTCGGTAAAATTTTAAAAACCTTTCGACCGTTAATAGTACTGAGACGAAAATGAGGCAAAAGCTCTTGCTTAGCACAATAGCTTCACTATAATTTCCTATTGCTGTTGGCTGATTCACTACAAACCGTGAGGTCTTGAGTTCAAGACTAGTTTCAGGCAAGCCAACAACATCATGCATTTTTCTCATGTGCATTGGTATGTTATTGTGTTGGTTGTTGTTGGACTCTTAAAGTGATGAAGGCATAGCACTGATTATTTTGGCAGTATCGGCAGCGATTAATACATATACTAATGCACTTTACACACACATGAGGTCTACTTGCTGATAGTTAACCATTGTCTATATGCATTTCATTGCCGCTTTACCAAATCGTCAGTAGACTTCAACCATAACTTTGAAAAGTTGCAAACCCCTTAAAACTATTTTTTTAGTTTTTGGTATTGTTTCCTATCGTTTAGGGTTGTTGCACGTAGATTCTCGTATGTTGTAGAGTACAAAAATAATTTGTAACTATATTGCAAATATGTTAGTCTAAAGCAGACGCAGGTACCCAAATATTTTTGTCTGGTAGGCCACTCACTTTTCTTCAACATATGGATAACATAAATTTGTCATTCTTGAGAAAAGTATTGCAAAATTTTTACAGTTGATAGATATGAATAAATAATGTGGATATTAGGTAAAAAGTGATAAAATTAAAATTTTGAGTTATTACAGTATTGTTTTAAACAAGTGCGATATGTACGTACTCGTATATACCCATTTTTCGTTTTGACGATTTTTGTTTGCTTTTGCGGACTTTTTAATTTTAGAGTTTTTTTTGTTTGACGAATTTTTTCGTCCCGGTGCTTTTTTTCGTTTTAGTTTTTTTTTATTTTAGCGATTTCTTTTTCGTTTTGTCTATTTTTTTAATTTCGGATTTTTTTAGTTTTGGAGTTTTTTTATTGCTTTGGCGATTTTTTCGTTTTAACGACTTTTTCATTTTGACGATTTTGCTCGTTTTTGGAAAACACGATTTTCGAAAATCAGGGTGAATCAAAAAATGGGAAGTGTCCGACATTTTGATTTTGAGAAGTTAAAAATCTGAATTTCAACAAAAAGTCCAAATATTTTTAACAGCATTCAAATCAGCCATTCTATTAGTCTTACTTGTTTATTAGTGTATAATTAAAAAACAAAAGATATATGAATTAATCTTTCCTCGTTAAAATTTTCAAGCTTCCTTTCTTTTTTCAAAGCATTTAAACCGTTGATAGTTAAGAAGAAGAAATTCATTGTAATAATGACTATGATAGCAATTATGGCTTCTAGTGACATGCCACTCATTAAGTTACACGTATCTTATAGTTTAAATACTTTGATTCCATTTTTTTATTCTTTTTTTTTAGCCTTTTTATAGCAGTACTGTTGCTAGTTTTAATCTATGGAAATTATAACACTTGTGCCATTTTATTGCCATTATCGATCCTATTGGCTGCATTATATTTATTGTAGGCAAAAGTGTAGATACATTTCAGAATATGAGTAGATATTTAAAAGAAAAAGGATTGTAATGGAAATTTTTTTCAAGTTGAAAATTTCCGCAAATGATAGAGAAATTAAAGAAGAGGATAATTTTGTGGCAAAATTTAATTAGAATGTAAAATATACGAGTGCATATTTTGTATAATCAACAATTTTAATCCTACGTGTCTTCAGCGTTTAACGAACTGCATGGTTTTTTATGCAAAGATATTCAGGCATGTCACAGAGTTGAATTCCGTTCGGAAACAGAATTCAACCTACCCCATTTTTGTAGCAGCTGGTGTCTAAAAAAGAAAACTAAAATACGCCAGACTGTTTGCGGCATGCTCCAGCTAGGGCTTGACATATTAGGGTGAATTGAATTCCGTTTCCGAACGGAATTGAACTCTGTGACATGTCCGATTAGTTAATTAGATATTAGTTTTTAACAATAATGCTTTGATAACTCCGAACATTTTCATTCCGCATGTAATACTGAAGATGCCTAGCTATGCTTTTTCTTGAAATTTAAACAGCCCAATTACAAACAAAAATTCCGTGACGGTTTTTTCACTTTTCCCTTTTCTCCTATTATGAATAAAAATTCCGTCGGAAAAAATTCGATAGGGGGAAAAAAGTAGCTATTCTCAATGTATTTGAACTTCGTTTTCCCCCCGGAATTTTTCACTTACAAAACTGATGGGAGTTTGCATAAAAATCGATATAAAATTTAAATAAAACAAAATTTCTATCAATAAAAAAATATTTTATTGTTCTTGTGGGTCGAATACCACAAATAAAGCACAAACACAACAATTTTAACTTTAATCGATCCATTTCTTTTGGTTTCCATAAATGCAGCAAAGAGTAACTTGCACGATTTTTTTCTTCTACAGCACCAATATCCTTCACAAATGCTTGTATAGCTATGTTATTACATTTTTATTCACTTTTTTAATTAATTTTACTTTAAATTTAATTAAAACATAAATTTTATTTATTTTTGCGTACAAAAACACTGAATAAATAAATGTCAACAGGCAAAACAGCCGCCATTGTTATTCAATGATGCCACTGTTTCATATTTTTGTTCCCGAAAAGTTTATGATTGGAGGACTTTTTTTTCGAGAAAAGTGTTTTTCGGGGAAAGAAATTCCTAGGGATTATTCATGATTGGGCTGAAAGTGTTGCCTTAATAGTATGAAAAGATTTTAAGAATACCATGTCTGGATTGAAAACAAAGTGCGGCAGCGATAGCGAAATTACAAACTATTATTCAATGCGGTTAAATCATGTTTAAATTTGTTTAACTAACACCGGGTCTTGACGAGACATAAGTTTGGAAATCTTTGTGTTCGCAATTGTAAAAATCTGTTGAGAACACAAAAAATGACTGTGTGGACAGCAAATGTTAGTGTTCGGACACATGTTTGGAAATTGAAGTTCAAATACAAGCCAGAGTAATTATGTTAGACACAAGCTGTCAAATTTAGTATGTATATTGTAGTTTCTGTACAAATTGTTTGTTTTTATAAAAAAACAGGAGAAAGAAAGCAAAGAAACAAAATATTTAAATTGTTCTTTAATTATTTGCACATTATTTATGTTCATATTCATAAAATTTTCATAATACAAAAATAATAAAGTGAAATATATCGAATATATATAAAACGCCGTGCAAGCTTACTATACGAATATAAAAAAATTGGGTCCAATTATCACTACGTTTACCCAGCCCTCAACAGAAGTTTGAACACAGACATTTTTTCTGACGTCATTCTGCTGACGTGTAAGAAGTAAATAACCAGCTCTTAGAAAACTTACTCTTATATATACAATAAAAAACTTGCAAATTATTACAAATTTCTCCAGTATGCGAACACACTTAATAAAAATTAAATTTAAAAAAAAAACACTTTTTATAAAAATTTTTTTGTTCTTTTGAAACTTCACGCTCGCTGACCTTAATAAATTGTATTTATTTATTCAAACAGAGAAACAAAACAAACTTATTACTCATTCGAGTAATGTTGAGTAATTTCACTGATTTTGTTTTTACTACTATTGTTATTAAATATCATTTAATATTATTTTTAATTAACGTACTTTGAAAAGTAATAAACGTGTTCATGTTATAATTACCACTATTCTATGCATTCCCTCAAAACAAATCCAGTTAAGTTCACATTGCAGACAGCAAAAAAAAAAACCTTACTTTTATATGTCATGTTCGCCAGTACATTTTTTTGTTCTTTCTTTTTGTAATATGATAATAATTAAAAAAATAATTCTAACTTGTAATTTTGTTATCGCTTGCAATAATAAAAAAAAGACTAAAAAGTAATTTTATTGAAAAAATTAAAAAAATAGTTTGGCAAAAGTCTCCAATAAAAAATGGCGCAGCACTCTCAACTTTGTACTTCAAACTTTAAAAATCTGGCAGCCCTGGTTAATACCTCTCGAAAACTCATGTGACAATTTTTCAACATATACCCGTACTAAAATGTTCTTAAATTCAATTTATACTTGATTTTGCCTCGATTCAATGGCACAGAAGGGTTTAGTTATTGTGACCGATTTGTTAAGAGATGGAAAGTTCAGTGCAATATGTTTACAATATACATAAGTACATAAATACATACATATGTATGTATATCTCACCTAAAATCAAAAACACTCACAACTCAACATATATAAAAATCGTCAATTTTTAGGGTTCTGTACACCAAAAGTGCAAAGGCACCCTATTGTTTTCGCTACGCTATATATATAACAGTTAAAAATTAAATGGTGTTCTAAAGCGAGCAACGCAACATGTTGAATTACTAATTTAATATAAAGACACTTATATAGAGACACTTTAAATTTTCAAAGTTAGTGTTAATTAGTGTAGTCTGTAGAATAGACTACACCAATTAACACTGATGTTTAAAACAATAAAAATTAAAGGATTTTTTATCAGTTAATGTAATTTTGACTATGTAATTTAGACAATTTGCTGTATCTTGGAAACGGTAAGAGACAAAATCATGAAATTAAAAAATGTCAAAACGAAAAATCGCCAAAACGAAAAAAGCTCTTAAAGTGAAAAAAACGTCAAAATGAAAGAAATCGCTAAATCGCAAAAAATCACCAAAACTAAAAAGATCGCCAAAAACTAAAGTAACCGCCAAAAACCGAAAAAGTCGTCAAAACGAAAAAAGCACTAAAACTTAAAAAATCGCTAAAACTAAAAATATCATCAAAATCGAAAAAATCAGCAAAAATGGAAAAAAATCACCAAAACGGAAAAGACCGCCAAAACAAACAAAAAAACCGCCAGAACTAAAAAAAGTCGTTAAAAACCGAAAAACTCGCCAAAACGAAAAAAAGTATCAAAACAAAAAAAAACCTAAAACTAAAAAAAATTACCAAAAACAGAAAAAATCCCCAAAACCGGAAAAGCGCCAAAACTGAAAAAAGCGCCAAAACTGAAATAAATCGCTAAAACTAAAAATATCGCCAAAAAGCGAAAAAACGTTAAAACAAAAAAAAAACCCCAAAACCAAAAAATCGCCAAAGCTTAAAAATCGGCAAAAAACGAAAATCAGAAAAATGAAAAAAAGCGTCAAAACCAAAAAAATCGCCAAAACAACGAAAAAAAGTTAAAAAATAAAAAATTAAACAAAATAGCTAAACGAAAAAATTGCCAAAATGAAAACAGGGCAAAAGCGAAAAGGGATATATGCGCATTCGTACGGAATCCATCGTGTGCGGGCCAAAGTCGGACGTTACTTAATTCATTCCTTTTTGATAGAACAAATCTCTAAAGGTACCGTCACGCTTGGCAAATATTTGCCCAAAAAAAACGTATTAGTTAGTGTGATTTAACTTGGTTTTTATGTCACAAAATAAAGTCAATTATGCCGCAAAAAGCTATTTTTATATTATTTTTAATAAATGCGAATCCATATTTAAAAAATATTGAAATTAAAGAAAATGCAATTTTCGCTTGTCTGTTGGTCGGTCAGGTTTTTTTTCGGCAAATATTTGCCAAGTGTAACCTAAAAATTTTTCTTCCATCACCGGGGGTCTACATTAGCCATGAACTTGGTATGAACATCATGTGGGACATCGCATATAGCTAATGTAGAACGCTCATGTCCATGTTTCGTCCATGCTCTTACATCGATGCCCGAACATATGGCTGAGCATCAATGTTTGCCATGAGATTCGCCGTCAACAACCATTTTTAATGGAAAGAAAAGAGACAGAAAGAAATTGTTAAAATTTCCATTTCTCTTGCACTACCACCAAATACATTGACAAGGCAGAACATGGACATCGTACGTATTCACCACACAAAGAAGTTGATGAATTTTTTGTAGTTGCTCTGCCGGCGTCATGTTCATGTCATGATCAAGTCGATGGCTCGTGAAGACGTAGGGTCACATTCTTCTTTAACTGGAAAAATACCGTTATGCTTGCTTTTATGTTATTTGCATCGCTTGAGTAGGCATGAAGAGCTATTTGGCTCTCCTGAACATTTGAGATTTGTTAAGTTTCGAACGTTTTTGATTTATTGTGCCATATGTATGCATATAGATTTTTTTTGTTGCATGCGATATTTTTTAAAGTCGTATTTAACTACACATATTTATCTGCAAACATATTAGTAACTACAATATTTGAAACGGAAAAATTCTTATTAAAGAAGATTAGCGGTTCATTGTTCTATTTAAATTTAAATATATGTAAATATAATTTTTTCTTCTAGCCCATCATTTTTTTATTATTTAAAATAAATCTTTTAAGAACCTGGTCTTGAGATAAGATATTTTTATAATTCATACAATGATTCATTAAATTCTTTATTGAACACAATTTTAATATTCAAATAACAATGAAAGGAAATAATAAAAGTGAATAAATAAATAACATGTGTAATGCATTTAAAATTTTACATTATACTCTCTGATGCATTATACATCTATTAAATTAATACAGAAAGAATATTTTAAATTATCTTCTATATTTGTTTAAATAGAAGAATTCATTTTGTAAAATGCTGTGATTTGAATAGAAATTATTTAAAATTCTTTGTAGAAGAAATTATATTACAGTTTTTACTTTATACAAATCTAGCAGACGTCAGGAAAATTTTAATACTCGTTTTATTCGTCAACATGTGTTTCAAACATTAATTTTGATAAATTTAATTCCGTGGCAAAAAGGAATAAGTGCTTAAGTCGACTTAAGAAAAGTAGTTTTTCCGAAAGTTTCAACGCTACTGCTAATAGGGATTGACTTCCACTACATCAAAATACATTGTAGTGATGCAAATTCTTAGTTGCTTTGTTTTTGTAAACAAAGTAAAGGCGCATCACTACAATGTACATACTTTGATGTTTTGGAACTCACCCAGGCTTATATAGGCTTCTATGATATATTTCTTGTGTGACCCTTCCTGCAATCTTCAACTGAATGCGATAATATTTAAGCAATAAAGCACTGTTAAAGCAAAATTTGCTTGTGCCGACTTAAGCACTTATTCCTTATTGAAACAGAATTTATGTTTAGTATTTGTTCTGTAAGCCATAAAACCATAATCTTTTAAAAGTTTACTTAACACATTTTTAATGGGATTTAAAATGTAAATGTAAAATGCAATCTTAAAACCTCAGAAGGCAGCAGTTTTTATGTACGGATTTTGACAGCGAGGGTACACCAATAGTGCTGGCAAATTATTCAGAAGTGGGTACTGAGTATCGAGTATTTTCCATGCGACGATGGATATCAGTCTCAAGCCGTTATCACTCATGTCTTCGTGGAGACTGAATCTTCCGATTGTTGGACCGTAGCTTTCTTCCCTTCCGATTGTAGTGTTAAAATCACTCAGAACAATTTTAACATCATGGTTGCGGCAGCGGTCATATGCTTCTTCTTCTTTGACCTGTTCGTCCTTATCCTCCGTCGGGGTATGGACACAAATAAGGCTTATTTAGAAAAAACTTTGTCTTGAGACGGATTGAAGCTGGAGACAAAATTGGAACGATTGTCCGTCATCCCACGTCAAAGTTCGTTGATAAACAGACCGATTTCGGCTATTTGCCATCTTCAGTGATCTATTTTTGAAGATGGCACATAGCCGAAACTGGTCTGTTTATCAACCAACTTTGACGTGGGATAACGGAAAATCGTTCCAAATTCAAACAAACCCCGTCGGAAGAAAACCACAACACTGGAGACAAATGTTTGATTCTACTACTAACTACGACACCGCATCCAAACTCGCGCCTAATATCATGGCACCTGTAATAGATATCGTCAGCATATGATGTTCTGGTGACACCATACCCATTTCATCTTAATTCTTGGATGGCAGTAGCATCGGATCTCTACTTACTCAGTACGTCCGCCAATTGGATCATTGCACTAGCTCTGTACAACCTACGATCTTTCCAGGTGCAGATTCGTAAATCATGGTCTGTTTACAAAAATTATACAAAAATGAATCTGTTTTTTAATACTACAGTTTTTGTATAATTATACAGAAAGTGGCAACGTTGATATAAACAGGTGTCTGCCGCGGCGCTGCCATCTGGTAAAATTAGTTCCCTTTTAACTAGCTGTTATAGAATGTTGCTAGATGTAAGAGTTTAATAATAATGCAATGCATAAATATAATGCTAAATTTAATACAAAGTGCTATTTCTATTTAAAACTGTTTAATTACAATATGAAAACAACAAAAGTCCTAGAAAATTTTCACTTTTGATGTTGCAAATATATAAAATAAAATCATGATTTGTCTAAATATTTCTTGTATTGTCAAGAGATTAAACAACTATGTACCGGTGACATGAGAATTGACATTTCTGACAGTATTGTCCGTTATTTTCAATCAGCAAAAACGCCAACGTGCTAAAAAAACATGATTTTCTCTATAATTGAATAAATAAAATTCATAAAAAAACTTATGTATGTTTAAACAAATTTTAATCAATTCTTCTTTATTTTATTGCAGGTATTGAACTCGAAATACGAGTATCTAAATGAAATGGTTGGTATAAAATGCTTTATTTTCTAAACTTTTTTTTAGATTACTTAAAAAATAATGGAGTTCTTAATTAATTTGTCACATCAAAAAAACACACACACACATACAAACATATTCTACAAGTTGACTCATTGTCAATTTGCTGTGAAATTTTATGAAGAACCAAAACTAAAATAAAAACACCTGAGAATTGAAAAGGCGTGAAAGTCATTAAATAAAAGTTGATTGATTGCTTAAGTCTGTTTTTGTTTTAACTTTAAATTTGCTAAAATTTCTTAATACATACACAGAAAGAGTTAAATTACCATTTCAATTACCAAAACTTCATATTAACTTAAAAGAGGGGTTTCAATTACGAAAACTGTATATTCAATTAATTCTGATACTAAAGTTCAACATACGACGAAAATGATGTATTCAATTACCTAGAATTTGTTAAAAATTTTTCATAATTTTTTGTTTTAATTACATGAGTAATTGATTCAATTACGAAATTAAGTAAACTCCATTTTAATTTTTGATAAAATCTTTTTATTAAACTTTTTTAGCGATCATTGTCTGTGTAGGCAAAAAAAAGCAACAATAAGATACTTGTCTTTAAAAACTTAAAAATAAACTCGTAACATTTTAAACTTCAATTTTTTTTGTTGATTTTTTTTTTCAAGAATAAAAATCTATGTCAAGTTCAATGAACAACAGTTCTGAATGAAAGTGTTTTTATTTGATTTGTTTACCTCTGTCGTATATATTTATTTTAACAACTTATTTCCTCATAAATCTACAAATGTTTGAACGTACAAAATTTTAAAATACATAAATAAAAATAACTTTTCCTTTTTCTCTTTTTTTTTGCTTAATATTATTTAATCAAAGTATATGGTACTTCTGCTTTTGAGCAGAACTAAAAGAATGAATTCATAAGTGTATGGTATAGAAGGAGGAGCTTAAAAATATAAAAATAAATAAATAAACAACTTTCAGAGTAGTAGCAGAATCCAAGTCAGAATTTGTATTTAATTGGAACTCAAAATCAACTCTGATTTGAATTGGTGTCATGAAATCGTCTTGGTTTTGCCTCGACTCAAAAAATAAACAAAAACCATATTTGAATCAGCTGTTTTATTTTGTTTACATTTTTAGTGCCATTTTAATTATCAGTGTTGCCGCCTTAACTTCTTCGGAGCTTTTACGCCTTTTAGCTCAAAAATTTTTGCTTTAGCTCGTGGCCTTTTTTGCAAGCGGTTTTAATTTTTTTAAATAAATTTCCAGAAATTAACATAAAGGGTGCCCTTACCTTCTTCAAACCCGACTCCATTATCTGTCGGTTTGTAAAAAACCTTGTAACAAACTCTTTGCTCTTTTACGTAGCAGTAGCTATTTCCGGTAAGCAATTAAATATAATATCTCAGTGCAAGGAGTCTGCACTAGCACTCCAAAACTGAATTGGTAATTTTTTAATAAGTTGAAAACTTTGTGCCTCCAAAGCTTAACGGTACCACCCTGGTAGTCTTGGACAACGCTAAATAATTGTGTGTAATCCTAGATAGCAAACTATTATGGAACCTGAACAACCAAGTAAATGGGGGATTGGCCCTTGTGCCTATAAATACGTGCAACACAGAAAAATAGACAAGAATTATGTTCAATAACGCCATGCTATTGAAAAAAAAATATGAATTTCAATAACATTTGTCATTAACTTTATACAATATTTCGTTGTATGCATTTCTTTCCCATGCCGGTTATTTCTTTTCTTTTCATACATAAGTAGTTAAAACAAGTTTTATCTCATAAAAATAACTGGGGCATGGCCCAGCTGTAGAGAGCATGCTTTACGTCTGTGAAGCCCGTGCTCGTATCCCAGGCTTGAAAATTTTTTTTTTTAATTTATATATATTTTCTTTTGAAATAATTTTGTTATCAATTCTTTATCGTACACTGAAAAAATTCCATGCAACATATGGACGAAAATGCTCGTACATATTACGAAATATTTTGTAATTTCGCACAACGAAATTCTTTCGTAAAATATACGAAATGTACGAAAATAATCAAAAAATAAAAGTAAAAAAAAGGATGGCTCAACCGGGGCACGAACTCGCAATCTTCATATTTCAAGTAATGTACTCTACCCACTGAGCCACTTTCTACTTATTTTATTAGAGCTAAAAATTAGTTTTATTTACTTACATCTGGAAAATACGTCAATTTATAAAAAAATATTTTAATTTATTTTTTTATTTCAAATATATTTTTTAACAAGGAAAAACTTTTACGAAAGGTATTCGTTACTTTCGTAAATTTAAAAAAATATTGCCTAAATGTTTTTTCGTAATATATACGAAAGTTTCATATATTTTACGAAAAAAGTCACTACAAAAGTTTCTTTTTCGTAAAATGTTGCATGGATTATTTTCAGTGTAGGAAATTTGAAAAAAAAATTTATGAATACCGGGATTTTTGTTATCAAAAACGAAACTTATATTTTTTTTCTGTGAAAAGAGCAGTCGGTCGCAGTTTAGAAATAGAGCACAGAGAGATCATATTATTTTATGATGTAGTCGTCTGGTGGGATGCGTAGAGAAAGACTCTCATCGCAAAATAATTGAGAAAATCATTCGCCTAACAAGGAAAGCGGTGGACGTTGTGGAAAAGCTGCTAGCTTTATTTTCAACGATCAGACTGAATGCTATATGTTCATGGTCGAGGACTGACTATGGATATGCCAGTATTCTGCGACAACATCAATTGCCCTCCGAAACCTTATTTTGGTTGGCTATTTCTTTCACCTGCTCCCTATAGGGGACAATATAATGCACGGCTCCAAAAAGCGCTTATGGTTGCCGGGGGCTTCTTCGTGGAAAACTTCAATGTAAGAGTTTCAGGCTCACAGGATTTTGTGGGACGGGAATTCCAGGGAATTTTTGTGTCTTAAAGCTTTGTAAACTTCTAAAAATACCTTAATAATATTTAAATTTTTTAAAAATAAAGTTAAGAATTTATTCCAAAATGTAGATTTGTTTGCAGAAAAATTTCATACTTCTAGTTTTGTTGATTATAAAATCGATGAATTCGAAGAAAGTGGAAACACCGAGGATAGTGATTTTTCCAAAATAAAGATTTTTAGGATATTTTATATGATTTTTATAGATAGTACTCACACATTATTAATTTACTTTCGAACGTCGAAAGAATACTATTATATCTTCTCAATCGATCTGCCCACGACTTGAATTACTGGAAGCGTCTTGTTGTATTTTAAGATGTGAATGTTTTACAGTCTCTCTTTGTCTTAAATTTTTTCCTAGATTTAATTCTTTTAATGCTCTGCACCTGTAGATAAATATAATTTATTCTAAATGCATACACATATACATATCGTTATCCGAAACGCAAAAGGCACTAACTAACATTTTTATTATTTTACAGGAGAAGCAAAAAACATGTTAAATGTAATTTTAACTTTTTGCTATATTTTTTGAGCCGTACCAGGTCGGCGCTTGAAATTCTCACAGTATGTTTATTATTATGGCAAAATGAAATAAAGTTAAAAATTAAATGGGGTATAGACCAGCGTTGCCACTTTCTGTAATATAGTACAAAAACTGTATTATTTTAAATGTTTGTACTATTTAACTAATTGCTGAAAAATAAAAATATAATAAATAAAACAGCAAATTTTTCTGAACGTTTCTTAAATTTTTGTTTGAAAAGATTCTCATTGCTTTTATTCACGTTTTGCCTTTTCTTTTTATTTATCTTTACTCAGCTGAAATGTCAATTTGTATGGAAAAATACGTTCCGCCGTAGTTCTTTTTCATCATTTATATGAAAAACCAAAAGTGTAAGAAAACATCGCACTTTCAAATACTTTGATGACAGCTTTTCTAAATTACAACATGCATTTTTCTATTTGGAAGAATGTCAAGCTTCATCCGCAACACGCTGTTGCGGCTGCAACTTAATTGGCAAGTAATGTTACGGCAGTAACGATAGAGCTATAATAAAACGCCAAATTTTGTACTGTCAGGCTGACTAAAAGTTTTATTATCTGCAATTACAATTTTGTACTTAAGAAATAAAGCAAACAAGATTCAGTATTTCCTACTTACTTAACTCTACTCTCACGTGTCTATTCTGGAATTGACGCTAATTTCAAACCAGCCACAAACAGATTACTTTAGAATTAAGGCCATGTCAGATAAAACTTTTGCTTCGCGTTGCGTTACAGATTCGCTTTGACATCTAAGATGAAATGTACATACTTATACGAAACATGTCACATAAAGCACTTTTAACGCAGCGTGAAGCGAAAAGTTCGGCAACTCTCATCTTTTTGCTTGCTTTGACAATCAGCTGGAATAATTTTCTTTTATTATATTGCCAAACGAAACATATTGCGCGTTTGAATCTGTTTTAATAAGAGGTAAATATGTATGTGGCATTTATTTATTTATAATAAATCGTAAAATAACATAATTGACTTTTATTTTTATAAAAAATATATATATAAATAGCAAAATTATCAACTACTTTTTTGGTAAACGATCAATGCGCGAGCAGAGGGCGAAGCCGATGTAAAATGGTGATCGGCGCCGGCTAAGAACAAATATAGTCGGCGGCGGCTATTAGCCGGCTAAGAGCCGAAAATTTTTCGCCGGCGGCGGCTACCTAAATTTATCGGCTAACGGTCGGCTAACAGAGTATTTCTTGCTTACTTACATACAAGGTATATTTACAACAGGTATACTCGGCCCAATTATAAATAAACTTGCCTTTCTAGACGATTTACTGCCTTATTTATAAAAATAATTTTCATAAGAAATTTTTTTCATATGTTCCAAAACCGAATTAAATATTTTTAAATGCGCATGTTAGTAAATATCCACTTTTTATTATAAAAAATCGGCTTAGCCGCTAGCCGATATTAGCCGCAATAATCGGCGGCGGCTAAGTGATTGTGAAAATCACCGGCGGCGGCTAATAGCCGGCTATTAGCCGACCGGCTTCGTGCTCTGTGCGCGAGTGTTGTCAAAGTTTTCATTGTGTCATACTCCTTTTGCTTTACACTTTTCTATCAAAGTTAGAAACGTCACGTAAAGCGACAAAGTTTTATCTGACACGGCCTTTAGGTACTAACTACTTCTATACCGGTTACGGTCATTCAAAACCAGAGTAGACACACATAAAATGTAAATGAGTTGCCACAAATACTCTAGGTGTATACACCTTAAAAATTCAAATGTAAATAAAACGTAAATAAAATTATGTATTTAAATCTGCAACACACGCTATTAAAGCAAAAATGGAGAAGGGGGGAATCCCCATTAATAATCTTGTTGGTTTCGCAACGGACTCACCAAATGTCATATTCGATAATTATAATTCTGTTTGTACTAATTTAAAATACGAAACATCTTTTGTGTGTTCTCAAAGTGCTCTTGTCGCTTACTACATCCAGTAGCTTTCAAATATATTCCAGCTTATTTAGAAGATTTGTTGAGAATGCTTGGATCTTACTTTAATTTCAACTGTTTACGACAATGTAAGCTCCAAGAGTTCCAACAACATTTTCAGATGATAAAATTTTATCAGCTGTTATAACTAGATGGTTGTCATTCATTAAATGGTTGCATTAATCGGTTTATCGAACAACAAGAACTTTGAAACAACAACAGCTACATACAGTATTCCACGGTTAATTACCTCGCCAAAATTGTCAATATTTTTGGGTAATTATGCGGGGAAAGCATTCAAAAGAATACGCTTAACTACTTCATTGAGGTAATTAAATGAATATGTTTAATTACCTCAGGGAGGTAATTATACGAATATGAGTAGTATAGAAAATAAATAAGAAAACACTCTTATTAAATTAAGTTCGATTGGAATCTATTAAATTTTTTTGCAACCTTCATACATTGCCCACCGTTGGCTATTCAATTAGCTTAAAATCTTTATTTTGAAAATAATATGTGATGGAAATCGATTACGCAAGAAAATCGCCACAAAAGCAAAAGAAGTTGTGTACGAAAAAACGATAAATCACATGCTTCATAGGAATTTGTAGATGTATCAGCTAAATCTAAAAGAGAAAGCAATAAAAAACAATGGATTTTGCTCTTAAATTTTATCTCTACTGGTTTTTGAGATGCCTTGTCATATCCTACTAACAAAAACGTACGCATACATACATATGTACTTATGATTAACATGTAAACTTGCGTGCATTACTTGCAGTGTTGTTGTCAAATAGTACTGAGGTAATTAAACGAATGAAATTGTGGGGACATTTTATTTTGGGAGTTTAATTTTTAAGGCAATTACCCGAATTGGGTAATTAAGCGTATGGCAATTAAACGTGGACTTTTGTTTGAAAAATATAGGAAAAAAATCGGGGACTTAAAACTCCAAAGTAAATAAGCGTGAAATGCATTTAAGCGTGGCGTAATTAACCGGGGAATACTGTATTGTTTTCGCCAACAATAATGAGTACTAATGTCAACATGTATTTTTGCGTGAGCAATCGCTTATACAATTAAAAAGATTTTTTTCTGGAATTTGTATATGCATTGAAATTGATTATGGACGGTATTAGCTACTTCTTTTTGTCGAAAAAATTTTTTGTACTATTTCATTTGGTTTTGTACTACATATTTTTGCTTGATTTGTGTACTATTTTTAGTTTCTTTGGTGACAACACTGGTATAGACAAATAATATTACTGGTCAAGCCAATTTCCTTTTTGCTTTTTTTTAATAAAATCGCTATTTTTGTTCGGTGAAGTCTGCATTTTTCGCAGCGAAATACATTGGAATTTATAAAGAAGTTGATTGGGATTTTTTTTGTTACTTAGGGCCTTTTACGTTTTAGGTAACGTTATGTATCTATTATTACAAATACTAAGTGCTTAACACGCAAGTATAAAATGCTTAAATATCTCTATAGAAAATGAAAAAAATTAATTAAGACGACCTTCACCATCACAAATAATATGTACCCATAGAGGCAGCAAAAAGACCGAAGAAAACAATAGTTAGTGTTGCCGTTTTAAGCTTTTCCTTCAAACATTGTTTGGATATAGTTTGTACATGGGGATTTCATGACGTTTTTCGGGAGCAGTATGTTTCTAACGCTTTGAAATAATGCTTAGACGGTAGTTTTGCTTATTAGAGCTTTTACAAAAGTCTGGCAATATTATATATCAATAGTTTCATTTCATTTTACAGGGTTGCATAGCGCCGGCGACAAATACAACAATACAAAAACAGCAAGGGGATTATTTTCGGAGGTTTTATTTTCGAGCTAAATCTAGTTGGTTTTTTTAGTAGATTTCCCATACAAAAGGAAATCCTACTTTGGCAGTAGATTTGGACGAAATCTACTTAAAATCTAGTGTTTTTAGTTATTCTTTACTACCCTGTACAACATGTTTATATAAAAAGAGAGTGAATTAGCTACAAGAATACTACGCTCTACAAAAATCTTCCATAAAAGGTATGTGAATTAGCTAAGCCGGCACTTTTTGGGGTACAGTTTAAGATAAATTTCAGTCAAAGGATTTTGTCTTGGATACGAAATCTTGGAAAATGTAAGTTAAAAATTTCAAATCAAATTGTCTCGAAATCTAGACAATGTAAATGCAGTATAAAAGGAGTATACAAATATTTTTGGTACAATTTTATAGAGAAAAGTGTCTAGCTTAACATAAATATTTATTTATGGCAAAAGTTTACATTCAAGTGCCTAGTAATAAATTTTTATAATGTGAAGAAAAAATTTAGCCTTTTTGAGACTAAATTGAAAAAAGGCTAACAAAAAGCCACGGAGCTGAGATGCAAATTTCACGGCTAAAAGACAAAATAAAAGGTTAAATCTAGTCTCGAAAAGGCTAAACTGGCAACATTGATTCTGACAATGACAAGTCCAAAGCTACGGCCACACTTGGCAAATATTTGACAAAAAAAACGTGACCAAGCAGCAAACTAAAATTTTATTTCCTTTGTTCCAATGTCTTTAAATATTGGTTCCCATTTATTAAAAATTATATAAAATAACTTTTTGCAGCATAATTAACTTTATTTTGTAATATAAAAACCAAGTTAAATCACACTAACCCTGAGCAAAAGTATTGCTTACGCTTATTTGGTAAAATATTTGCCAAGTGTGACCGTAGCTTAACAATTACGTAAAAGCATAAATTGTACTTGCAAATATGTTTGTATGTATACATAGTATGTACAATAACAAAAATCATGGTGCTAAATCCGTGTGTTGTTGGTTGTCTGATAATTTTGCACTTGTTGTTCTCTTTCACTTTCTTTAAGGCCGTGTCAGATAAAACTTTGTCGCTTTACGTGACGTTTCTAACTTTGATAGAAAAGTGTAAAGCAAAAGGAGTATGACACAATGAAAACTTTGACAACACTCGCGCACAGAGCACGAAGCCGGTCGGCTAATAGCCGGCTATTAGCCGCCGCCGGTGATTTTCACAATCACTTAGCCGCCGCCGATTATTGCGGCTAATATCGGCTAGCGGCTAAGCCGATTTTTTATAATAAAAAGTGGATATTTACTAACATGCGCATTTAAAAATATTTAATTCGGTTTTGGAACATATGAAAAAAATTTCTTATGAAAATTATTTTTATAAATAAGGCAGTAAATCGTCTAGAAAGGCAAGTTTATTTATAATTGGGCCGAGTATACCTGTTGTAAATATACCTTGTATGTAAGTAAGCAAGAAATACTCTGTTAGCCGACCGTTAGCCGATAAATTTAGGTAGCCGCCGCCGGCGAAAAATTTTCGGCTCTTAGCCGGCTAATAGCCGCCGCCGACTATATTTGTTCTTAGCCGGCGCCGATCACCATTTTACATCGGCTTCGCCCTCTGCTCGCGCATTGATCGTTTACCAAAAAAGTAGTTGATAATTTTGCTATTTATATATATATTTTTTATAAAAATAAAAGTCAATTATGTTATTTTACGATTTATTATAAATAAATAAATGCCACATACATATTTACCTCTTATTAAAACAGATTCAAACGCGCAATATGTTTCGTTTGGCAATATAATAAAAGAAAATTATTCCAGCTGATTGTCAAAGCAAGCAAAAAGATGAGAGTTGCCGAACTTTTCGCTTCACGCTGCGTTAAAAGTGCTTTATGTGACATGTTTCGTATAAGTATGTACATTTCATCTTAGATGTCAAAGCGAATCTGTAACGCAACGCGAAGCAAAAGTTTTATCTGACATGGCCTTTATTGTTTTCTTGTTTGGTTTGTTGACACCAAACAGCTGAGATTGTGAAAATTTTAATTAAAAAAAAAAAAAAACAAATGAATAGAAAAACTGGTTATGCAATTTAATTTAAAGTATGCAACATAAAAATACACATACATTTTTTGTTGAAAATTAATCCTTTTGAGTGTCACAGACATTTGAAAATTAGCTTTTCGATAAATTTGGAAAATGTACACCATGAAGGTAGTTTCTTCACAAAAACATTAACCATTCTACAATTTGGAATCAAAGTAACACAATCGAAAACTTGTTCCAACATTTTTCAAAGTTACTTTTATTCAAAATTATTTTTTTGAAAAGGTATTTTTGAAAATATGGTTTCTAATAGTGCCAAACGGCATGGCTACCGATTCAGCAGTGGAGGCTTCCATAGCAGAGCCAGCCCTGGCCAACTCATCCGCCTGTTCGTTGCCAGTGAAGTTGCTATGTGCGCGAACCCAGTTGAGGGTAACGTCTGTCTGACCACATAATCTGGATAGAGACAGAAGTGTCGCCTGACTGTCGACGAAGATGGCGACTCTCCCTTGAACACTCCTGTCAATCAACACCCTGGCCGCCTCCCTTATAGCCAATATTTCAGCCTGAAATACACTGGCTTTGTTAGGAAGTCGGAAGGATAGTCTTAACCCAAGGTCATTCGAGAATACTCCAGAACCCACACCGCAGATCATTCTTGATCCATCAGCATACGTCCTTTTTCTATGCTACCTCCCTTTCACTCCCGTCTGAATGGAATAAGAACTATGAAAGTTCTATCAAAGTCCAGATGAGGTACTATGTAATCAGAGGGCTTCCTCAGTGTTGACGGTAATTGATTAAGATTCTGGCATGGCCATGAGCGCTTGATCTTCATCTCCCAGATGCCGCTAGTCTTGCCGCACTGCTCGAGGATACAGCCAATACATGAAGGTCAATCGGAATTACGTTTAGTATAGCATTCAGAGCCTCTGAAGGACTAATACGTAAATAACCTGTAATCCCGATGGGAGCAGATTTCTGTTTTTTTTATGTATAGTTGGTCTACCACGTATTTCTTACTTGTGGCGGACCACCATACTACCGATCCGTAGGTCAATATGAGACGATCAATCTTTGTGTACATCCATTTAAGCATGTTAGGGCTTAGAACCCATTGGGAACCAAACATTCTCCGACAGGAGTAGTAAGACAACTGTGACCTTTTTGACTCTGTGTTGAACATTTAGTTTCCACGATAGGTTAGAGTCCAGGATAACTCCTAGATATTATGCGCTGTCCGATAGGAACAGTACTTGATTCTCCAGCCGAGGAAGTCTAAAGCTCTGAACTTTGATCTTTGTAGTAAATAGTACCAGTTCCGTTTTATTTGGCTTCACTGCTAGACCACAACCTGAAGCCAATTTGTTGAGTGTGCCCAAGACGTTGGATACAATGTCGCTTATCACTTCCGTGAACACAGTTGATACCATTAACACTACATCGTCCGCGCAAGCCACAACCTTGACTCCCGCAGCGTCTAATCTCAACATTTAAAATTACTTTTGGAAGGTTCTTTTTTTAAAGGTAAATAATTTTTTTAAATATACTTATTAAAAAGGCACCTTTTTAAAAGGAACATTTATTAATAGGTACCTTTCTGCTGCGTGCTTTTTGAAAGGGTACTTTTTGAATGGTGCTTTTTTAAAGGGTACTTTTTTTGTCTTAAAACGTACTTTCTTTAAAATGTACTTTTCAGAACAGTGCTTTTTTCAAGCGTACTTTTTGTTTTAATTACTCTGTAATTATGATTTCTTTTGAAAATATCTATTAGAGAAACTACAGGTTCCAATAGAACAACATACAACCTATTAATCCATGAGTCAATAATTTGTAAAGAAATATGTAATAACAAATATATTTTTCTGTGGGTTTAGACAATTAACCAAGATAATCACAAAGGCAACCAAACATTGCAATCCTAGTGCTTTTTCTATTTGAAACTAAAAAAAGAAAATATGTGTCGATAGTTGAATAAGCTTTGGACTTTGACCTTCTTAAAACCAATTCTAAATGGAGAGACACAGGTAAAATATGAAATCGTGAGTAAGTTTACACTTACGATCATGCATGCTCATAAGGTAAATAGTTATCTTTTGCATGCTCACGTAGGAGTGTGCTATTTTTATTAGAGATGGGTATCACTCATGGGATTTGCATGATAATGCGTTAGCAGACATGATTTTTAATGATTGTGATTTATTTTTCTTTACGCTCACATGAGCGTGTAAGAACATGAGCAAAAAAAAAAAAAACAAGGCCGTCCATTAGTGCGCATGAGTAATATTTTTTTACCGTGAACGTAATTGATCATAACTGAAAAATTACTCACGATCCCATCTCAAATATTTATAAATATAAAAAATTCATTACGATCGCGAAAACACAAGCTAGAAAATGTTTACGAATAATATATAAGCTGGACTTTCTTTAATATAAATTTTTCTTTAATTTTCTTAAAGTTTCTATTGAACTGTAGACACCATTTCCAATTGTTGTTCTGGGGCGTTACTCTGTACTTCGATTCGAAAAGAAAACTGTTCGTATATGTATCTTATTTACATTACAATTCGAAAGCATTTGTGCACATCAATGATTTGCATGTTGGGGGTTGAATTTTTTTTAAATATGAAAAATACGTGTAACGACTACTGATTAGTTATGTGACTCTGCTATAAAGGTGTCTCAATTTGAGGGTGAAATTTCGGCATGGATTTCGGGTTTTTCAGTGTTGCCATAGTTTTTCGGGGAAGTGCTATGGAAGTCTTGGGATTTTTGTTTTTGTGAATATCCAACCTGGTTTGTGTCCTTGTTACGTTGTTTTTGACTTGGCTAAGTGCTGTTTCTACTAGCAATTGGCGATAGGCATCGTTGTAGTATCTTCAATATTCTATCTTCTTATTATCTAGAAGCTCAAGTTATTATCTTCCTACTGATCGGTGTTATTAAATTAGGTGGAATTTGTTTTTAAATAAGTCATGGCTTCTCCGCGTCCACTGTCAAAGCAGAAAATTCCGAAGATTGATATAACGACGACGAGATTTGGGCCATAGCGAACTTTGGGACTATGATGGCGTCAGCTGCCATTAAGAAAGAAAAAGGCATAGTGGCACGAACAGAAAGGTTGATAAGACTGAGAGGGCGAGGCGTTCTAAGCCATTGTCGCCTAAAACCAGGCGCGCTGCTGCTGCAATGCTACCATTCTGTTGGGGCAAATTTGGCTGCTGGTGCTATTGGTGGTGCTGCTGCTTCAACTTTTGTTGCTATTTTTGCTCCTGCTAAAGTTGCTTCCGTTCTTATTTTTGATCCTGCTGTTGTTGGTTCGGCTGGTACGTTGGTTAGGGCTGCTGGTACGTCGATGGGGTCGGCTGATAATAGTATGGCTGAGGAAGTGTTCAATGGCACTGACAGTGCTTTGACAGCAGAAAAAGGTGATTGATACTGTCGGAGGAGTTAATGCTGATGGTGATTCCGTGATAGAGTTGAAAAGGGCCACTGATGGAGGTGTTGCTACACTCTAAAACACTTTTGTTGAAAATTGGGTGGATAATAGTCGGCAACACTTTACAGATTATTATCGACCGAAAATTACACACGCATTATTTTTGAACAAAATGCTTTTACTAAAAAAAAAGCGATTGGCTGCGTGCAGTTTTTTCTTTAATAAAATAACTACAAAATTTATGTAATTTTATACAAAGAGAAATTTTCAACACAAATTTAGACAATATATGATCGTAAATTTGAAGTAATGTTTTAGTGTTTGAGTGTAGCTGATGAAGTAGATAGAAAACTGACACGGCCCGTAATATGACTACAATTTCGGTGGAGCTTGATGAAGCACATGAATCGGTGGTTGATACGTGGTCGGTGGTTGTTAAGGGGAAGGGTGGTATTACTAGTATGTCCTCTCATGCCATGTCATGTCTTGCAATGCCATGCATGTCATGTTATGTAAACATTACATAACATAACATATAGCTTTTTTTATTTTTTTAAGGTAAATAAAACGTCAAGAACTTTGATCCTACCCGGTATTCATGACACCGTGCGTTCTTTTTAGAATTTTTTACATGCCCACATGATGGATGGAATAAGTTACCCATCCATGGTGCTCATCTCTAAAGCAGGTAGATAGATGCATACTCCCTTGCAATTGCTAACAAATCTCTTTGATGATACTTTGTATTCTAGTTTCTTTTTGTTTTTGCTTATTCTTGCTTTTGTTTGTTCAGATAAACAAATTAAATAAAAAAAACCATGGCCTCATCACCCTCGGCCAGCCACTGGTTTAAATCATAATCTGTGTGTGTTTTTTTTTCTTTTTGTTTTAAGTATAGCAAAATAAATAAAAAAAGTTTATTCAATTTATGCTGATTAAATGTATTTTTATTTCAATTAAACTGATTTTAATACAACAAGAATACTATTACAAACAAACATACAGCACAAGCAATTTTAATTCAAATGAAAAATAAACTTTTTATGTCTCTATTTTAGATTTAAAATTCTTATCATCAATCACTTGGACCAATATGTCAAGAAAGGCCTAAGTTCCAGTTAAAACATGGAAATATTTCTTCTGTAGAAACAAAACTTTCTGGTGGAGTACAAAGGGAACTATTCAAACAAAAACTATTTGATTAAACATTTATCTTTGAAACTGAAATGCAATGTTTTACTTCAAATTTATTTAAATTGTTTATGTCGTTAACTTACTCTTAAGAGTAAGTTCATTAACCACCCTCTCTTCCTCGCTCTCTTACTGCGGATGCTTGATTTTACATGAGGGAGTGCTTCAGCGTTAAAAAGTGTATTTGAGCAGTAAAAATTTTTGAAAAAAATTATGGATGGTTTACATCTGAATAATCAGTTGTCTAAAGATCAATTGCTGCCTTCGCAACCCTTATCATCAGCAGTCTCATCATCATTATCACTACAACAACAACAGCAGCAGCAACTTCAACAGCATCATCAACCACAACATTTATTATTACAAACCAGAACCGGAAGTCAGTCTCTTTTGCGCACAAGTAGATCACCATCCGCTACTCGCAGCAACGAACAAAGTAAGTCAATTTTATTTTATTCAATTAATTAATATAGAGACATATTTATTTAACAATTTGTTTGTTGTTTTTATTATTATTGTTGTTATTGTAAATAAATGTTTTGCATTTTTGTTGTAATATAGTAGTGAGTAACACCTTAATACTTCTTTATTTCATTTTTTACAATACTTTTACAAAGTAATATTACATTCATTATTGTTGATGATTTCTATTTCTGGAAAAATGTATTGTAATTTTTTTTATACATTTATTATCACTTTCATTTTCTCGTTATTATTTTTAAATTGCTCTTCAATTGTTTTATGAAAATCCCTATAAAATCAAGGTTGTTTATGCCTGGAGGGCTTAACAAGAATGATTTTGTTTTATTTTCTATAAAAAGCATTAAAAATCATGAAGTAGCTTTTTTTAAATTGTAAAAATAGTAATTATGATGAGATTAATGTTTTGTTTTTTTTAATCCATATTTTTTTAAATTTAAATACGAGGGGTGTTTTTATTTTTGAAGGCAAATAACTTTAAAATGGTTGTTGTTTTACGTGAAAACTGTTGCACAGTGGTTCCAAATGAAACAAAGGGTAATAAATCTGTATCTTTGGAGCTTGGGGTCCAATTACAAAACGATGTTGGTAAAAAGCATAGAGGAAGGCCTAGGCCTTAAGAATGTCGAAGTTAGGACCATCCTTATGAAACACACAGGGTGTCAAAGTTGATTACCTCGGGCTTGGAAAACCTTGTCGGTCTCATAATTTTTCCAAATATCCGATTTTAATGAATTTAAACTGGGTGTAAATTTTATAAAATGATCAAAAAAATACAGTTGATTTTATTAACATATCTTTAATATTAAATTTATTTGCTGAAGTTTAAGCATTGTCTATATGCAGCATTTCATTGGTGCTTTACCAAATCGTCAGTAGACTTCAAACACAATTTTGAACAGTTACAAACCCTTTATCTTATGTACAAACTTTCTAAAACCATTTGAGAATTTACAAATATATACATAAATGATTTTCAAAAATAAGCATAGTAGGCTTTGAAACTTATACGAAACCCAGCACCAATTAAGCACCAATGAAATGCTGCATATACACTCTAAAACACTTTTGTTGACAATTACGTCGATAATAGTCGGCAACACTTTACGGATTATTATCGACCTAAAATTACACATGCATTATTTTTCAACAAAATGTTTTTACTAAAAAGGCGATTTGCTGCGTGCAGGTTTGAGCCGCGACCTCCTGACTGATAGTCTGATGTATCTACCGTTCAGTCATAGCCGTATTATACTTTTAGCTACATTTTTTCCACTTGGACTAAATATGTTTAATTTGAAAGGTTTTTTCTTTAATAAAATAACTACAAAATCGATGTAATTTTAGACAAGGAGAAATTTTCAACACAAATTTAGACAATATTTGATCGTAAATTTGAAGTAATGGTTTAGAGTGTAGACAATGTTTAAATTACAGTAAATAAATTTCATTTAAAATAAAATTATGACAATATGTCAAATAATAAATTTCTTAAAGGTTTAATTTGGATTTTATTTTTCATTATAAATACTTTTATTGTTATCCGATGAATTTCTAATTGTATAAAGGTGTAGAAAAATAAAAGATTCATATCGAATAAAAAATTATTTGCTGGGTTTTGTATAAGTTTCAAAACCAACTATGCTTATTTTTTGAAAATCTTTTATATATTTGTAAATTCTCAAATGGTTTTTTGAAAGTTTGTTCAAAATTGTGTTTGAAGTCTACTGACGATTTGGTAAGGCACCAATGAAATGCTGCATATAGACAATGCTTAAACTCCAGCAAATAAATTTAATTAAAATAAAATTATGACAATATGTCAAATAATAAATTTCTTAAAGATATCTTTAATATTTTCAAAGATATTTGGCATTGAATTTTAAAATTTTGGTTTATGGCCTGGACTTTGTTCTCTATTTCGTCGATATCTCCGGTAATGGCATAGCCAAAATTTTCCAAAAAATATTTTATGATTATTAACACAATCCTCTTGATATAATGCAGAAAATGTTTTTTAGATATCCCAATTCATGTAGTCGTGAAAAAGAATCAAAGTCAAGACTTTGAAATGAGAATGAAAAATTTCAAAATTGTTCATTCTTAAGGGTGAGGTCCTCCTCTATGATTTGTTATGTACATCGTTTTGTAATCGGATCGCGAAATGAAAATAAACAATGAAAAATGTTTTCTGACGTTTTTAGGAGCGATAGAGACGTTCTCTCATTCCTCGTTCATTCACTGTTCAAAGTGTGCCCTTGTGGTGTAAAATATTTGGAAATGTGCCCTTTTATTATAATGTGCATGGGCTATTGTCACACCTGAAAGATAAGGTTGGTCGAGGCGTGGGACGCATGCGCAATGACCGTAGGCGATATAAATAATCACTTATAGCGACTATAGAAAATTCGTTCTTTTGTGTCAAACTCTAACAATTAGGTGGAAATGTGTCGTTTTGTACGAAACTATGCTTTTAAATTATAGTTTCGATGGCATTCTTAGGTTTGTTCAAGATCGTAAGTGGAAATAAGGCCTTTTGAAAAATCACTCCTCAATTATAATTATTTTTATTATTTTTATGTTAATATTCTTTCATAATTTTTTATGTAGTTAAAAAATTAACATCCCTTTTAAAAGTTTTGCACGTTTTAAACTCTATTTTTTGTTTTTATATGTTTTATCTTTATTTATATCAATTTCATAAATTCTTTTTATCACACACAGCTTTATAAAATAATAATAAAAACAAAAAAACAAAAGAACCAAAAAAATACAATAGCAAAAAAGGACATATAACTCTGCTACACCCATTTTTGTTTAAGATAGAATCAAACTAAAATTCTTGCACATGTAATTACATTTTATATAGATAAATATATATAAAACAATATCAAAGCGAAATTTTATAAAGAAATCAAATTCTTTTTAAATATTTCACATACTATTCGTATTAAATAAACACGCTCTTATCTATTACATCACTCCTTAAATTGTATTTCACCTACAAAAATACATATTTTTGCGATGCCTAAAAGTCTGCTATTAAAAATACATCAGCAATTGCAATTGTAGGTATGTGATAATTTTTATTTGCTTGTGTCATATATTTATGTAAATGTGCTTCTTCTTATTCTTCTATTACACACTCACTAGCGCTAAAAAGATCTTTTAAATTAGAAATTTCGGAAAATAAAATCAATTTGATATTAAAATTTAAGACTAATTAACGGACTTTCCTTACGACTTCTCTTACGACTACAACTTGTACTTACATTTTACAATTGCGTTTTTAAAATAAATTCAAACAAATTAATACGCATGAATACAACAACAGTGTCAAGAGAGCGTGATCATCATACACATCATCATCATCATCGCGGTGATAGTGCAGAATCAGCTTCATCGGCGACTGCGCCATTTGCATCTGGCCCACCAGCAGTTGTTGCTTCGGCTGCAAGCATAGCAGGCATAACACCGGCTACGGCAACGAGTGCTACCAGTAGTAGTGGTACAATGACCGGCAGTATAGGCAGTGGTGGTGGCGTGGGTGTAGTGGGCGTAAGTGCCTTTCGTGGTTTTCGTAGTCAATCACCCTCAAATCGTCGAAGTCGTGAACGCAATCGTACTCACGCTCGTACGCATGGTTCGGATCAGGGTGGCCTGTTGGCCTATCATGGAGCCATGGGCGGTGGTGGTATGCCTTTGGCAGGTGTTGGTGATTTAACTAATATGGAAATAGGTTTAAGTAGTGCCGGTGGCTCTGGTGGTATCATAGAAGATTCTCGATTATCAGGTAATTGTTACGGTTGTTAACTTTAAGATTAAAAAAAAATTACAAATGAGCCTTTTGTGAATTTCAACTTCTTGCTGTTGTTGTTTTATTTCCGTTTTTGTAGGCAATGAAGATCTTTGTTATCAATCGTTTGCCTCCGATGATTTAGATGGCAATCCCCAGGGTTCTTTGGGCGATAGTAGTAAAAAACATCATCGTCGTCATGAACGCACTTTAAGTTTACAAGCTTTAGATCGTTTAAATACAAAAATTCAATGTACAAAAGAGTCCATACGTAAAGAACAAACTGCCAGAGATGGTAAGCTAAATAAGAGATTTTAATTTGTGAATATTGTTAAAAAAAAAAATTGTATTCCTCTTTTTTTTAATTGTATTTCAGATAATGTTAATGAATATTTAAAACTAGCCGCCAGTGCAGACAAACAGCAACTGCAACGGATAAAGGTGAGTTTTTGCGTTATTATTATTTCGGTCTCTGTAAATCAAGATAATCTTAGGGAGTTAAGTTCCTCTCAGTTACAAAAATGCTTACTATTTTTATTATACAAACTAAAGACCTTGACCTTGAGTAAATGTTCACTCACGATAAAAATACCACGCTTATTTATGTTCGCTCATGCAATCAGGATGGTTTGACAAATCAGGAAAGTTTACACGGTGACAGGGCAACTATAATTAATTACGCCCTGTCTGCTCCAGGGCATTACAAAGGGACCGAATTAACGGATCCAAGTGAGTCAATTCTTAAATTATGACTGCCTCTTCAACCTAACCTACGCTCACGCACGACATTGTTTTTGGCTCATCCTCATGCACATGAGTGTAAAGAAATATCAATCACAATTTTTAGACTTGAATAGCGTATCTTAGGGTGGTCCATTTTTATGAATGCAAAAAATAATAGGTTGAGAAATTATCGTACGAAAAATTCTAACCAACTTTGCCTTAGAAACCATGGGTCCGAGCTTGCGGAAATTCAAAAATATGTTGTAAGCTCGTATAAAACTAACCAGTGATTGGGCAAGACCTCCACCTAATAGAATAAAAATTGGTATGGCAGCTCAGTCTTGTGCAACCAAAGTTTGATCAAAAATCCTAGGACTATCGCCAGTAGTTCCCGCTTTGACTACCCCGTTTGACTACAAAGCCTAAGTTTTTGAGTTCAAGACTAGTTGCAGGCGAGCCAACAACATCATGCATTTTTCTCATGTGCATTGGTGTGTTATAGTGTTGGCTGTTGTTGGACTGTTAAAGTGATGGAGGCATAGCACTGATCACTTTGACAGTACCTGCAGCGATTAATACTAACATATCCTAATGCACTTCACAGCACCCTCCTTCGTCGGTATTGTAGCAGAACCGTCGGCGAAGTAAAATAACTAATAAAATAGCTACATAGCTTAAACAACTTAATGCCTCTACTTGACACCAGAGGAGCTTACAACACTGCTCTACAAAAAAAAGCGCACAATAGCAGGGTTGTAAATGAATTAAGCTTTCTATCTCTCTACCACTTCATCACCTATTCTCTCTACACTATCCCTTTCCCAAAGAAGGTAACACATTAATTAATTAACTGGTAATATAACTTTTACTTAAACCGTCAGATTGAAAATTAAAAAAAAAAACAAGTAGCTCGCAGTGGGTTAATAGATTTGAAAAGATTTATGTACCCAGCAAAAAAAATGATGAAAAAGAAGTAGAAAAAGCACCACAACTACTGATACGAAGCACTTCAAACTCCGAGCAAAAAGTGAATTTTACATTAGCGTGTCATTGAAGCGAAGTGGTTTGTTTTTGCCAACCCGTAAGCTAATAAAATTGACTTTTTATTTGCTATAAAAACTCTAAAATAAGGTGTGATTTTTTATTGGTGAAGTAAATCCAATACATTTTACATTTAGGATGTGGTTATTAACCACTTTTCCAAAGCAGTTAAATTTCAGATTTAGGAAGTGGTGCGTATTCAGTGATTTATAATCCCACTTGCATATGTTTTTAATACCTGAAAATGAAGGAAAACTTCTTTTTTTTAATAAAAACTAAAAAAAAATTATTTAATTAATTCTAAGTGCCAGGCATAGTTAGAGAAAACAAAATTGCTATTCATTAAAATAGAGGATATTTGCCAATCTTGGGGATGACCAAAGTAGCTTTAGTCGACTTGTCGGTATCTAAACAAGAAAAATCATTATCTATAGTGACATCTCCCTTCAAAAACCTTTTCGAACTATTTTTGTTTCCTTACCATTATTATTTAAAACTTTTAAATTAAAAAGTCAATTAACTGTACAAAAACACTTTTTAGCTGCACACGTCGTTTTTAATTTATTTACAAGAGAAAATAAATCAACTACGACCAACTTCACGTTGTTTTGTTTTTGAAACAAAGTTATGAAATGGCTGAAAACAAAGTAGTGATTAAAAACTGAATTTGGAAGTAGTTAAAAAGTGGTTCATAAAGAAGTACTCCATTTATTTTTTCCTGGGTACCAGCAGAAAGAAAGGCATTTAAGCGTACTTTAAAATGGTACTCATATATTTGATATCCGAGGCATATTATAAAAGATATGAGAATTATTATTTATTTTGCTTTCTTTTCAGGCTGTTTTCGAAAAGAAAAATCAAAAAAGCGCACATACAATTTCCCAACTACAAAAGAAACTCGACAGTTATACAAAACGTGTCAAAGATTTACAAAATCAACAATATCATAATAAATCACAACACCGACAGCCGCGTGAAGTTTTAAGAGATGTAGGCCAAGGTTTAAGGTAAAATGAAACCAGTTTACAAATTTGTCGCTTTATAAAAAAATATTTGTTTGTTTTTTCTTTCAGAAATGTGGGTGGTAACATTCGTGATGGAATTACTGGATTTTCAGGGTCTGTTATGTCCAAACCTAGGGAATTTGCACATTTGATTAAAAATAAATTTGGCAGTGCTGATAATATAAATCAAATGTCAGGTAGGTGTGCTCTTCCAGTTAGGATGCAATTTTCCAGTTTTGAAATTATAATTATAATAAAGTTGTTTAATTTTTTGCAGAATCTGAATTAAATAGTTTAAACATGCCTGTGAATCAACATGAAATGTTAGGTAATACCACGCCCAATAATGCCATACCCAGCGTCTCAACGGGTTCGGGAGGTGGTGGCGTTAATACTGGTGGTGCTGGTAGTGGTAAATTTAATAGTGAAAATGGCAGCGAATGCAGTAGTGTCACAAGTGAAAGTATACCTGCTGGGTAAGTTAAAGTTTTTTTCATTATGATAAAATTTAGGGTTAAAACTTTTGGGAGAAAATTTGGAGGCTAAAATGTAGTACTTTTTTGAATAACTGTTTAAAGCCGTCTGAGCTTTCATCTGATCTCAGTAGCTAACTTTAAGAATAGGACTTTTAAAACTCATATTGTGTAATATAAGAAAATAGAATAGGTTCTACTTTCAACTGGGCTCAGATGGAAAATTAAAAATTGTATATTAGACACGATATTTAACTTTTACATATTGAAATCAGACAGTGTAATGGCAGCTTAAGAAAGCTTAATGGCAGCTTAAGAAAGCTTAATGGCAGCTTAAGAAAGCTTAATGCATTAAACTATTTGTTCGTTTAATAAGAAAGGATATAAGAAGAGAATAAGAACGTAACATCACTGTTTTCAGCGGTCGCTACATCATCTAATCAGTGAATTTAAATGTTTTAACACTTCTTTCTGTCTAGTTCATTTTTTATTTAATTTTTAATGCTTGCTTTATTTTTCAGTTCTGGAAAAAGTCAATCGGGTGCCAGCCAGTATCATATCGTTTTAAAGTCCTTATTAACCGAACTAGCTGAACGAAAAGCTGAAAATGAAAAATTAGCCGAACGTGTTGAACGTTTAGAGGTACCAATATTTATTTATGGCCAAAATATTTATTATATTATATTGTTGGATTTTCAGAATGCTCAAAAAGAATTGAATAATCTGACTGCGACATTAGAAAGTGAACGCTATAGAGCGGAGAGCTTAGAGGAGCAAATAAATGATTTAACGGAATTACATCAGGTAAGTTTAACAAAAGGCAGGATTTTGTCGGACGGATAAACAGTTTATCTTGATTACAACTTTACTTAACTGAAAGTAGGTAGGTTGAATTAAATTTGTAATAACGATAAACTATTTATTCGTCTGACAAAATCCTGCCTTTAACTATTCCCAAGTTGTAATAATGACCCTTAGTATAACTATAATACAATTTTAAAATGTAGCTACAATTTTTATTTCAAACAATTTTCATACATACAATACAATACTGATACATTAATACAGATAGGAGTAGTAGATTCTTAAAACACCATTCACTCCTATCGTGAATAGCTATTCCCATTCAAAACTCCAAAATTTTCTGATTTTCTATCGTGAATGTTTCTCATAACAATATTTTTGAAACGAATTCACAAACTTAAAAAAGCGTGCACCGCCAATATTTACTGTTTCACAAAATAACCAATGGGAACGAGAAGGGAACATGTAAATTATAATATTTCAAGGTGGGACTCTATTGAGTTACTTTTTTTCTTTTCTTGAAGGATCGCAAGTGTTAATAAAATGCAAATCAATTGTCTGGTATGCAACTTACGACACTTGGTATTTGGTATTTTGTGTAGAACCATTTCGCAATCTTCTTTTTTTCCGTCCATCCTTTTGCAAAAAACCCTTCAAAATATTGTTAAAACTTCTATTAGCACTTCACTGCATGTGGTTTGCGCCAAACCGACATAGATTTGTCTGCCCACTCCATTTTAATAGCTGCCTTCCGCCAAAAATCTCAAAGCGCCAGCCATTTTCACTACCGGAGGTACCGCGAACATCTTACAGCTAGGAGGCACGTTTTCCTCCAACACGCTCAACAGGTATCGGGATCCATCTTTATTCAAACTGTGATATTCTAAATGTAAAGAACATTTGATTTAGTATCAAACGTACTTGAATCTGTTAACGATAGTGGATCCGTTTCATCGCGTAAATATCTTCGCTACAATCTCTCTATGGATTGATTCTCCTCTTCCAGCATCAGAAAACGGTGATAAGCGCTATTAATTTGTCAAAAAAATTTTACATATAAAACGTCGCAAATATTTCAAAAACACTGCCAAACAATTCACAATAGAAAATTTTACTACCAAGTTAATTCACAATAGAAACTTTTGTTCCCAAGATATTCGCGATACCGATTTGTTGGGAATGGGAATAGTATAGGTTTCCTCCCAAATAATTTTCATAATATTTGCGTTAGTCGTAATTGTCTCAAAAGCTTTCACCAATCTGGAAAAACTGTTGATAACATTAAATTCCTTGGGAGCAAAAAAAATTTAATCTTCGATCATAGTGTAATTAATTAAGAAAAAAAAACAAAGTTTCATCTTCTTAGTTAAACTTTAAACGCCAAAATACTATACCGATATTCAGAAAATATATATTCTGC
This sequence comes from Panzeria rudis, assembly GCA_956483635.1. NCBI lineage: Eukaryota > Metazoa > Arthropoda > Insecta > Diptera > Tachinidae > Panzeria > Panzeria rudis. The sequence continues at coordinate 22,581,977 of OY101447.1, read as the reverse complement.
ACATCTGCAAATAAATACATATAAAATGGTATAGTTTTCATCTAGATCGACTGTATAATAGGAATGCAAAAGGGATAACAAAAAGTCGCCTTAACTTTTATTTACATAGATAGAGCGAATATAAGCATGAAAAAGCTAAATTTGTCCTCACGACTTTTCATAAATTTGCTCAACTTTATTTTAGAATGAAATTGAAAATCTTAAACAAGCTATAGCCGATATGGAAGAAAAGGTCCAATATCAGAGTGATGAACGTCTGCAAGATGTCAATGAAGTGTTAGAAAATTGTCAAACTAGAGTAAGTTTTTAACAATTATTAATCACATAACTCAGATTAATGAGCATTTTTGTAACTCTTCACAGATTTCCAAAATGGAACATTTATCACAACAACAATACGTAACGGTTGAAGGCATAGACAATTCTAATGCCAGAGCTTTGGTAGTAAAACTTATAAATGTAGTATTGACCATATTGCAGGTAGTTCTATTATTAGTAGCCACAGCGGCCGGTATTATAATGCCATTTTTGAAAACAAGGTAAGTTTTGTTTTAAACTTTTAATTTTCAATATCTTAATAAAAATTCTTGATATATTATTGATGATTAATGTGTAAAAATTTTGCAGAGTCCGTGTTTTAACCACTTTCTTATCGATATTTTTTATAATTTGTGTGATACGCCAATGGCCTGATGTTCAGGATATTGGCGCTGGCTTATTGCGTCATTTAAAACAGTCGTTGGTTGTTAAATAGATTAATGTGCTCGCTCATCTTCTGTATATACATACATATTATACATATAATAAACAAACTGAAAAATCTCTTTATTTTTGTACGTTAACTAGTGCTACAAAATAAAAGAGCGTAACATATGGTGTGTAGAAACTCTTAAGTCCGTTTATCATATTTAATGAATATAATAAGTTAATAAGAATAGCAAAACACACAATACACATTATTCACATTAAACAAAATATTCCTACAACATTTATAATCAAATCAATTAAAATATAAAAATCAAACATCACTTTTAACTAAATTACATAAAACACCACCTCTAAACATCGAGATAACAAAGTTTATCGTTAATCAAACATATACTGCCTTTCCCACGATGTCGAAAGATTTCTTTCTTTCCTACATTTAATTACCTTTGAAGCAACAACAAAATTTTAGAATTTGTTATTTTAAATGTAATTGTATGAAAGAAAGAATTCTTTCAATATCTCGCGAGAGGCCGATAATTTTCTAAAATTACTTTCATATACATCCTTTACTTTTAGTGTAAGTTAATAATATATGAAATATAAAAAAAAAATTTTGCTGTGACTAGTGAGTCATTTTTTTATAACAAACGAAATAAAATTACGAATAATTTTTAAGTAAAGTTTGTTGAACTTAAGAACGAAATTTATAATCGTCCATATGTATTTGAATATTAACTCTGTTTGAGTACTTGATAGTTTGTAATAATTTGTACAAATTATAAAAAAAAATACTAGATTGTGTTCGTTTATGTTAACATGTCGTCTACATTAGACATGAAATGCTGTTAAGACATGATGTTATGAAAGCGTTGTTAAAACAAATGCTCTAACAACCATGTTAAAACATGAAGAAATCATTTACATAAGTTATTAATGTTAGTCGTTTCATGTCAGGTGTAGACGGCAAATTAAATGCCAAAGTTTTTTACTATTTATCCAAAAGTTACTGGAAAACTTTTACTGAAAAAGTGCTCAAACACACCTATTATTTATTTTTTTTAGTATTTGACTTCCAAAAAATCCCATAAATAGAAATCTAATGGTGTCAAATCACACAATCTATGGTGCAAATTCTAATCACCGAAAGGAGAGAGCACATGACCAGGAAATTCTTCCTGTAGTAATTGAATTGTTTTTCGGGCTGCATCCCTGCCTTTACACATGAAAGTACTCTCTTGAAATTTCTTGAATATTCTTGAGTTTCTTGAAGTGTGAGTATATTGCGACTTTCAAGCATTTATGTTTATGTGTAAATGCTAAGTAAGATATGTGACACCGTCTAGTTGAAACCTCATATTGGCCACATCAATAGCATCTAATTTCTGTAGAAATAACTGTAAAAATAACCCAAAATCCTCATCAAACAGTGACAGGTCGTGGTTGATTTTGTTTTTCGACAATCGCATGTTCGTTCTCCAAACCGCAAATGTGGGAATTTTGGCGATTAATTCGCGATAGTGGTGAATATCTACATACAAATTTAGTACATAGGGGCCTGTTTACATATTACTTAACGCTATTTTCGAAGGTTTTATACCACCCTGGAGTGCTACGTAATATGTGAATGGCCCCATACTAAATAAATATATAGTAGCGAACGATAACGTTCGACGTAGTGGAACGGACTGCAAATATATAAATTTTTTTAATTTATATGTTTGAAAGCTTAAATTTAAAAAGCTAAAATATATGTATATTTTATATTGCTCAAAATTTTATATAAAAATAAGCACCCCTATCGCGAATGACTATTCCCATAAAAAAAAACTCCAAAATTCTCTGACTTTCTATCGTGAATGTTTCTAACAGCTTTTTTTGTGAAAGAGAACTCACCAATTTAAATAATGTGGCATCCCCAAAGCTTACTATGTACCACGAATTATTTCACAAAATAAATTCACACCAAGTGTCAATGGCAACGATAAGGGAACATGTACATAAATTGTAATTTGTATTTCAATTAGGTATTGAATTACTTTTGTTTTCCTTTATTGAAAAAAACGCTAGTGTTAATAATGAGCAAAAAAATTGTCTACGACATTTGGTGTCAGTATTTTTGGTATAACCATTTTGCAATCTCCTTCTTTTCGTCAGGAGATGGCCACATAATCGACTGAGAACACAAAACCCTTTCAAATACTGTTAAAACTTCCGTTAGCTCCACTGAATGTGGATTACGCAAAACCAACGTCGATTTATCTGGCTACTCCCTTTTCGTAGCTGTCTTCCGCCAAAAACTCAAAGTCCCAGCAATTGTTACTAGGGATGTACCGATATCTTAACGCGAGCTTTCCTCCAGCACGCGACAGGTATCGAAATTCATCTTTATTCAACTTGTGATATTACTGAAATATGTAAAGAACATTTGATTTAGAGACAAACGCATTTAGATCTGTATTATTTTAAATTTGTCTCCGTTAAACTAGCTGCTCGACTTTTGTAGAAAATACAACCCTGATATAATGGCCCTTATCGTGTTTGGCGATTTTCGTCTTCGACATTTTTGTAGTAGATTAAAAACTATGTATTTTAATCTATTACAAAAATGTTGAACCAATTGTCGAAGCCGAAAATCGCCAGTTGCTATTGTTTTTAGACTTTACATCAGGGTTGCATTTTCTACAGAAGTCGAACGGCTTGCGAGATAGTGTAAAAACCTATTAGCGTACATATCTTCCTTGCAATATATCTGTGGACACAAATAATACACAAATCACACAGATATTTCCAACTCACTCACTCCTGACAGACCAGCTTACAAAAGAGAAATGAGAAATTATTGTAAAATATGCAACACTTTTAATTGGATAAAATGAAACACCAATACATAATTGTTGTCTCTTTCTAAAACTGCCGCCAGAAAAACTGATTTGGGCAATTATTAACTGTCAAAGTTTACATTGTTTGTTCTATGAATTGCACCACAAAACGCAGATAAATGCTATAATTTTTTTCAAAATACATATGCATATTTTCCTTTTAGAAGTATGCAAATTCACAATACATATAAACTTTTACTCCCAAAATATTCACGATACCGATTTGTTGGGAATGGAAATATAGGTTTCCTCCCAAACAACTTTATCTGCCTGTTCATAGAATCCGATACGGAATTGGATTGGAAACAGAATTTCAATCCAATTCCAATTGTGTATGCGTTCATGAAAACGTATCGAAATTGCTTTGTTCAAAAAGACTTTATTTTCGTTCAAAACTCAAAATATCGTTTACTAAGTTGTGGCTAAGAAAAATTTTTTCTACCTGTTAAATGCATAAATTAATTGGCTCCTGAACTCGCAATTCATGAACAATTAATTCCATTTCTCAACGGAAATTTCGCGACTTCAATCAAGTACAAACGGTTTTCATGAGCGCAATCAACCGGTTTTGTAGAAAAGACGATACCAAACGATTGGATTCTGTGAACAGCCTGATTGTCATAACATTTCATATAGGGATCAACAACTCAAATAAGACATCAGATTTGATTCCTCAGAAACAGATGTGACAGAGAAGTTAATAAAATTTATGTTAAAATTAATCTGAAGAAGGAAAATCAAAACAAATAACAAATAAAGTTAAAACATATTTTTATTTTATTTTATTAAAATGTTAAATATATAGTTCCTTATAAACAATAAAACAGACAATTAATTAAACCCATCATAAAGAGCATTTAACCACACCCACCCAGTAACAACCCCTTTCTTATCATACACTTTTGTTAAACAAACTTTATTTAAATTTAATTACTGTTTATAACGACAACTAAAAATATTCATTTTGACCAAAAAATATGGAAATATTAAGAATTATAAGGAAACATTTAAGGCAATTAAATTAATATCTAAAGTCCAACTATTGTATTGTAAATATTAAAAAATTCCAAATTACAATTAAAAACATTTTGCATTGTTAAATTAAATAATTTAGATAAATTCTGGATATTTTATTCTAAATAAATCGAAACGAAAACAAAGCCAATTTTATTAATATTAAAATATATTTAATTACTTTTCCTATATGCTGAAGAAAAAAAAACTATAAAAATTAAAAGTAAATTACACAAAATACAATGACTCTAACCTACCAATATGTAAAAATAAAACATAAAATAAACTTAACTATTATAAACTACTATCGGGTATGTTTTGTATTCCATGCGGAACTAAAATATGCGGAATTAGCAAAGCATTGTTGTTATAAATAATAATTTGCAACAGCAATGCTTTGCTAATTCCGCATGGAATACAGAACATATCCGCATAATTTATTAGGTTTACCAACCAAAAAAAAAAACAAAAAAGTTAAATATAAAGATATTGTAATTACAAAAATACCTATAGCTTAATTAATCGTATGTATATGTATGAATATTATTACTTATTTTATATGTATATCGAAAAACATTTTTTTACAACTCTCCTCCTCTCTCCCTTTCTGTGCCTCTTCCTCTCTCGCTACTTATATTTTTCTCCATCTTAAAGTTTTATGTAGATTTTAAAAATTTAAAAATCGTTTAAACAATTGTTTAAATGAGTCGATACTAAATAATAGTGTTTGTATTTATAAAACTATTGCTAATAATTGAGGGGCTTAGTGCAATAACTCGATAAGCCACAAAAACAAAATATGGAATAAATCAACTTTTAAGTTTAAACAAAATATAAAATTGTATGGTTTTTGGAACTTTCTACTTTAAATACGCGGCATAATTAGTTGCAAAATACTAGAATTTATCCAAAAATGTCTCTAGGATACAAAGCTATGGTACCTAGCAAGGAAATGAGCACATAAACGCAATTTTTGAATGTATGTGGCTTACCGAGTTGTTGCACTAAGCCCTTCAATTATACATTTTAGTAAAACAAAGTGATTGAAGAGTGTAATGTAATTAAATTATATTAATAAACTTAATTGTAAAATTGATTTATTGTAATATTTTTTAAATTTTCTTTTATTTTTATTTGAAGGCTAATTTTTTATTTATAATGGAAAATCATTTTTTATTCTGATTTATATATAGGACTAGCAAACAAAAATATGAAAATATAAATAAAACAAATACTGAATTGGAAAAAAAATTAATTAAAAAGCAAACATTTTTCATTAATTTGTCGCTGAGACTGAAGAATTGTAAAAAGGTAAGAGAAATTATGAAGCAAGTCGAACTAGGGGCTATTCATATATTACGTAACGCTATTTTCGGAGCTTTTATAAGCCCTTTTTTATAACGCTTTTTACAACATTTTCAGGACTATATATCTATTCCGTAACAAAATCTATAAAACTATTGAACAATTTAAATTTCAAAAACAAGAATTTTGTTGTCGAATTTCGAATTTTTTTTATTTAACTGAATAGGACAAACCGTGCAACTGCTTTCATTTCTAACATAACGGTATTTCTCGAAAACTAGAGCCAATAAAAAAAACGGAGTGAAGATTCGAGTCCCAAGCATCCGAAATAACCAAAGAAACAATTTTCACTTGTAGTGTAAAATTGTTCGAAAATGTTCTTTTTGGGATTGCGGCGTACGATAATTGAGTACCTGCTGCTTAAATTTCACTCGTTAGTACTAGAGCTATCGAAAACAATATTTTCTTCTATTCACCCCTATCAGGAATAACAAGTGAAATTTATGTCCCCATGAAATTATCATTTCCCTTCGAGGGACAATTGCTATCTTGAAGTTCCCGTGAACATTTTTTCCCGTTATCAGTTCTAGGTGAATGTAAAAAAGGAAAGAAGCTTAATAAAATAAATTAAAAATCAAAGAAATTTTTATTTAAAAATAAAAAATACAGTACTAAGAATTGGAATTATTTTTTCATTCCATGAGGAACCTAAACAAAATCGATTTGTACGTCCAGGTTTGCTAGATGCATCCAATCCCTTGAAGTTCCCGGGGTGTTGCCAGCAGCATACTTGAATCAAATAGTCTTTGGTGTTAAATTAAAATTTCTCAAGAGTGAATAAAACTGTGTTTTTATATATTTTGGACGCGATGAATGATTCTCTACACAGACGAGGAAAAACCATTTGCTATTACATATCCAGAAAACTTAGTTCATGTGTGCCAGAAAGATGTTGCAAGGAATTAGTATTAAGAAATGTGTTAGTGTTAAAATAAATGAACACTGATTTTTTCCTAAAAATAAGTAATTACAAGTTTTAATAATTAATTGAGAGGATAAAACAGCAATTACATCATGTGTTTATCCAGTTCGCAAGCTAAAATAAACTGAACAAAAACAGGGGAAAAGGGATAAAAATCCACATGAAAAAAATCATTCTTGATAAGGAGAATTTTTCCAATTTTTATTCACGATCGCCAAAGAAGGGAAAGGGAAAATATTTCGAGGGAATAAATATTCACGATAGGGGTGATTATGTTTGTTTTGCAAAAAAGCATGGAACATTACCTTTTACAGTTTTCAAATCGACTTGGTTGTTGTACTAACTTAAAGAAACACAAAAATTTTCGTTAATGTATTACAAATTCTTAGTCGATTCAACAACCGGTGTAAAACAAATTTGGTACATTTTTTAAAAAATTCGATACGTTAGTTATCGAATGCGGTAATCCATCCATTCGATACGTGACGAAATTTTATTCGATACGAAAGCCTACTCGATAACGAATGCGGTAATTCGGCCCTGGTTCGTCAAACCGGAAAACTACTTACAAATCAACACTTTTTTTTTCTTTTTACATTTTTTGTTTTATTATGTCAATTATTTCTTAAGTTTTTCTATTGTTTCTTTTTTATTTTATTTTCTTTTTCTTTTATTTTCTGCAATTTGCAAAGCCAGCTGATCAGAGATGCCATATTTTATTATTTAGTATGTCAATTTTGAGAGGTTTAAGCTTCCAATTAAAAACGGCAAACAGAATTAGCACTCAATTAAATTTATTCTCAGATTAATTGATTATAGCTTCAAACTAAGATCAAATGTTCACATTAAAAACCAGCCCTAAAAGATTTAAGAAATTTATTATTTGACATATTGTCATAATTTTATTTTAAATAAAATAGATTCATATCGACATCAAAATTATTTGCTGAGTTTTGTATAAGTTTCAAAGCCTACTATGCTTATTTTTAAAAATCATTTATTTGTAAATTCTCAAATGGTTTTTGAAAGTCTGTACATAAGATAAGAGGTTTGTAACTGTTCAAAAGTATGTATAGTATAGACAATGTTTAACGATCAGCAAATAAATTTCGTTTATAACTAAAAGAGAAAAATTTAAATTTGGGTATTTTGTTAAAAAAAATTGGTAACATTTTTGTTGAATTTTCTTGTTTTGGCAATATTGAATAGCAAAGCGAAATTTCAAAACGTATTACGAATGTGCAGGGGAAACAGGGAAATTCATCAATGTAAATTTGAGAGGAAATTAAGTAACTTGAGGTGTAGTGGAAACATGCTATCAACACGTTCATAGAAATAGTTACGAAATTTAGCTGTAGACAAAGTTCCTGTCCCTGGCACAGACCAGGTGGCACCTAAAGGAAATTGTCACAGCATTTACTGGTCACTGCGAATTTAGTAATTACTTCAGGCTAATGTGATTAATATCACACGACTTCTGCAGAAGTTGACAAAATGAGATAATTTTCCGCCTCTTGTGCCTGTCATTCTTAGCTGCTTGTGGGGACACTCAACGGACTCAGTTACTTTCGCAGGGGCATTTGGTGGTTCCAGTCCCGAGCAATATTATGGACACGTCCTATCCCTAATCTCTTCTTCCTTCATATCGAAAACTTCCTGTACCACCATTTTTTGATATTCTATAATCAAATCTGATATTCTATAATCAAATCTGTATTTCACTACTACAAATGGTGTCAAAGAGGACCCAAAGAACAAATGCACGCAGTCATTAGTTTGGTACTTCTTTAATAAAAAAAAACTCGATTTTATATAAAAGACCATAAACATTTTTATCTACATTTTTATCTATCCTTCCATCAATATACAACAATAACGACTTAAGGGTTCGTGTGGGATAAATTATTTCAGCACACAAGCAAATATACTACGTTGATATTATCGGAACATATCTTGACAATTTTTAAAATTTCTTTTTTAAATTTTAAAGGTCACTTATGTCGACATAAGCGGTTTTATACATCTTGGCTAAGATTTCATTCTTACGTTATTTTTTGCCTGAAATTTACGGAATTGTTAAGTTAAAAAAATTTCATACCGTAAACATAATTTCATGGAAACGTTGTTTTGGCTCTACTAAAAAATTTTAATTTTAAGACATAAGGTTATTGGAGAAAACCACAGATTTATCTATACCAATTTTATATGGGAGCTTAAATGAAAATGTTCCCTTTTTAATTTTAAATAAAATGAACTTTTTTTCAACACATATGTGTTAATGCAAGGTGTTGTTAATGCAAGGTAGTATGTGACCTTTGCAACTCTTTATTGCTAGGAGTATTATCCTTGTTCGATGTAATCATGGTTTCCATCCTTGAGCTGGTTTCTCGCATCACCCCAGTTATGTCTGTAAAATCAAAAGCTAAATGAGCGGAAAACCTGTTGTAAACTGAACTTCTTTGGGACTCCTTATCCAATTTATTTTTATTCTTTTCATATTTCAATTGTTGATTCAAAAATATAGAATTTTTTACCATATCTTGAACGCGATTAAATATGTCATCCGAGTTTTCGATATTTTTCATTGCTCGTACAGCATATTCCATATCGAAGCAATGACCTTGCAAGTTCTTTTGCAACATAATCACCTCAACTCGTTTGTCCAAAATTGGCTGGATAACCTTTCGTACGTGCTCCTGTATCCGAAAGAAGGCCAGGGAAGGATCATTTGCCACAATGTGTATATTTTCCGAGATCTTTTCGCTGGACTTTTTAACTTTTACATTTAAGTTGGCTTGTGAAGCACTCATTTTTTTTTTTATTATTTGATTTTTATCCTCAGCAAATTAATTTTTTTCGGTGTATGCTGTATGTATGTATGGCTGTGTGTGCCTAACATTTTAATGAATATCATCAATTGGTGCCAAATCAATACTTTTGAAATATACTTACTATTTGTTTTAACTGTTTAAATTGCTTTTATTTAAATCTTTTATTCATTCACTGTTAAAAATGTTCAGTCAAAGAAAATATGAAATTGTGATCGATTATTTTATGTTTTTGTTTGTGTTTTTGTTGCAAATTTGTTATAATATACTGTTAGCGATGTTGAGTAGGCAAACAAGAACAGCTGTGTAAACTGAACACACACAGAACGTTATATGCAGAAATTAATACCAGGGAGCGCTAAGATATAGACTACTTTTAGGCTTTTAATAAACATTAATATTTGGAAGCCCTCTTAAGATTATGGTCATAGGGCGACACAAGTACATTGCAATCCTCAAACCTATGCTGTGGTATATTTTTAGCGATTTATTAAGGCGCTAGTTTAAATTTAAACAGTTTTTTGTTATAATAATTAAAAAAGTACTTACTGCAAGGGAACTTACACCTAGTTTATACGCAGAGCTTATTTGCAAATAAAAAGTAAAATGCTGCCAAATCCTTTTTTATTGTAACTTATTAAATCACTGATTATTCATCTATTTCTGAATATATTTATCTATTTATTATTTTTATTAACAAACATATGTAAAGGGGCAACCCAAACTTCTTATTTGCAAATAGCGCGTTAATCAGTAATTGTTTTCGTGAGTTAGTAATTTACAATAAAAATACATACTTGGTAACAAATAACTCATGCGTATAAACGTACTATTAGTTGTATTTCTCAGTTTATTATATAAATAGAAACGAAGGCTTGTCTATCGCCTAGGTCTCTGAAGTGTACACGATGCAAGTATATTGAGGCAAGTACCTTAGTCAGTTGCTGGAACGTGTAAATTAAAACAAATTTTGGTTTGTATTTTGAGAAAATTTATTTATATTGATTTTCTTATAATTTTTTATTAATTTTTTTTTATTTGTTTATGCGCTTTTTGAACATTGTACACCAAACTAAGCTTTATTTCTTGTAATATTTTATTAAATAATTTTGTTTAAGCAGTTCTAAGTATATAATTATGTTGTTTTAGCTTTTTCATATTTATTGAATTTTTTTAATTTTTAAACTTTTTTTATTTTTACATTTATGTATATATGTATCTTAAATGCGTTATATATATTTTGACTATTTGTTTCTTTAATACATTTTTATATAATTGTAAAAAAATTTGTTTTATTTTGTTATAAATGCAATATCAAGTAAAGAGGTGGAGAGCGGAGGGTTAAACTAAAAAAGAAAAATAGAATGAAAGTTAAATCGAGTGATTTTAGATCCAGGGAATAGTCATGAATAAATAGCTAACTTTGAAATACAGCAGAATTACATATAACGTCACAGGTCCAACTATCGAATGTGAATATCAATACCTTTCATTAATTGTGAATACAAAACCAGCGCAATCCTACATTGTGCAACACCGCCTATCGTATCTAATGTGAAAAAGGAATTTTTCACATTCGACAGTTGGACATGGTAGCGACTATATGTAGTATGTACACAAAAACGGCAATAAGTCTGCTATAAATAGAATTCATTTGTAGACAATTTCACTATTGAAAATTATACGATTAACCGCATCTTATTTCCACGCCTCTTTGTCTGGCTTAAAGTAAGCTTTTAAGAACAAGATTAGAGATTAAATTATTTACTCTATGAGTTGACTTTTTTTAAAATCTTTTTTAATAACTTTTTAATCCTAATCTAGCAAAACATTTAGTCAACTGAGAGACTAAATACAGATATTAAATTTAACTTAATCCCAATCTTAAAGTCTAAAAACCTCTATTTGAGAAAACTTTTAGCGACGGAAATTCCATTGTCACACCTAGTTTACACGACGAAATATCTCTTGAAATTTGTAGCATGAAACTTTTTTTATTTGCCAATTCGATGCGCAGTGTATTGAAAAACTGGTATGAAATGATATTTCAAGTGTATTTTTATCAATTACCTTTATCACACTTGTTATACTAAAAATTGTCTACTTGTTTTATAAATAATAATAAAAAAATATTATCAGTAAATAAATAAAAAAATTCTTTGTCCATTTTTTAAATAAAATTGCAAAACTTTTTATTTGGTTTCAACAAATTATCTTAAAATAAATTCTTATACTTAGTAAAATATTAAATTTTTAATGAAAATTAAGTACAACAAAAAACATTCTTAATAAAAAATGGCGAGTGCGATTAATCTATTAATTTTATTATTCAAAATTATAATTAATCGATTAATCAACAGTTCTGAGTAAAAACAATAAAAAAAGCCTAAAATAGAAAAGAAAGTAAAAAGGTAAAGCTTAAAGTCCAGATTAATCAATTCATCTTCATTTTGAATAAATACTAAAATTTTTCTGAAAATTTTTTTTACGTAAATATAATAATTTACGTAAAAATAATAAAAATTTTCGATTAACTAAATAATCGATTAATTAAATTTTGCTTAATCAAAATATGTGAACAATTGATTAATCACACTTCCCAAAAAAAACAGTAAATTCATAAAGTAATTGTTTGATTTAAAAATTTACTTGTCTACGAAAATTATCACTCAACAAACCGGACAAGGCAGATTAACGCAGGTACCACCATAACGCCAGCAAATGCAATTTGTTGGCAGAAACCAGACATATATAAAATATGTTGGCTATACATTTATAAGCTCTCCAATTTACTCACACATGCATTTTGTTGCTACAAACATATCAGCAAACATTTTTAAGTTTTGTGCCACCACAGTACTGTATACACAAAAATATGATTTTAATTTCCCAATACTGCGTTCATAGTAATCCAATACCGCGACAACATTGTAAATTCAAAATTATGACTTAACCGTCGAAGTATCATATTCACAATAATCATGTAGCACTACAACACTGTAAAATCAAAAATGTGACTTTAGTTCATAAATAAATTTAGCTCTCTCTCTCTCAGATGCTCTCAGAGTAATTTTATGTTTACATTTTGCGCGAACTCTGACAAATTTTTTAGGGAAATTCTAAAGGAATTTTCGACATGTCTGAACAATGTCGGAAAAATTTCTGACAAAACATTAGAAAATTTTCCGATTTATCTGATACTTTTTTATTCTGTCATATAACGTGGGAACCAAAATTAGAAATTTATCAGAAATCTCTTTTAAAATTTTCCATTCACTCTTCTGCTGCACTTGTTTTGCCTGTAAGGTGGTACAGTTTAGTGCGTACTCCTTCCCAAACTTCTCCCTCCCATAGTCATTTCGCGCCTTTTTTACTAACCCCGTAAGGTTCTCTACAGCTCTCACCAACCAATGCGACAATTCCGCTTGATCCAACAGCTTTGTCAAGCATAATGTAAGTCAGCTCTTAGCAACCAATCTTCACTTGAGTTGCCAGCCTGCAACTGAAAGTTCATAGTTGCCAGAAACATTAAATAGCAAGTGGAAATAACAACTCTTTTTAACAGCTGGCAACCCAACATATGTATTTACGGTTACTATCCATAATCGCTTGTGTTATACCCGAATTTGTGGGACTTCTTATGATATTTTATATTGGAAACTTAAAAAACGGATTAGCTTTTTTAAAAAATAATTTCTAAATGTTACAAACTTCTATTATAGTACATGTTCTTCTTCTTGCCACACTGTTCACTTAAAATAAGGATATTATGCTATTCAAATTATATTTTCTCGACAAAATTTAAGTAAATTTCTTACATTTTATAATTATTTAGGTTTAACTATAATAAGATTTACAGCTCTTTTCACAATGTATGATTACCGTGGACTTAACGGCAAGTTTGTATGCCGAACTTGCCGTTAAAGTGCATGTTAACTTTTTTAATCGAACATTTTGAAAAGGGCCGTTAATGTAATTAAATTGAATCAATATAATAATATTATGATAACACTAGATTGAAGACTATGCCTTTTATAGAAAAAAATATTTAATGTTCTTTAAGAAAGTAAACACTTTTAATAGCTCTGCCTTTAACTCAATTTTAATCTTTTGAATTGGAATAATAATAATCAATTTCAGAACGAGTTTATTTATTTATTTATTTTAGGGTAGGTTTTTAATATGAACATTAGAGATTTAGTCATCCTTAATCTTTGTTTTCAGTTTTTAATACGATAATTAACTGTTTTTATTGCCCAGCTTAAGCGGCCAACGTTGGTGGTTTAAGCTGTAAAAAATAAGTACATGGTGTTTTTTTTAGAGGTATAGAACTTCGAATTGAAATAAAACACAAGAAAATCGTTTTAATGTCCATCAATTTGGCTTTATTGGAAGGATAATTTTATGCCATTAATGTTTAAATATGATTTCGGGCATGTGGCCGCCGCGGCTGGCTCGAATAAAGCCAATTCTACAGGTCCAATTTTCAACCACTTTTTCGAGCATATGGGGCCGTATGTTGGCAATAACGCCACGAATGTTGGCTTCCAAGTCCCCTAACGTTTCTGGTTTGTTGGCGTAGACGAGCGACTTCACATATCCCCAAAGAAAATAATCCAATGGTGTCAAATCACACGATCTTGGTGGCTGAACAAAATTTTGCGATGAAAATCAGCATCGAGATCAATCTCATTTTCGGCCCATACACCAAAATCACGACGCATTGCATGGTCTCGCGGCTTTAATTCGTGCACAAGCTGGATCTTGTAAGGTCGCAAGCCAAGATCTTTGCGCAAAATCTTCCATAAAGTTGATGGACAAAGCTCCAATTGCTGTGCACGGTGGCGAATTGATTCATTCGGGTCCTCTTCAACACTTTGCTCTACAGCGGCAATTGTTTCTTCGGTGCGCACTGTTCGACGTCTCTGCGGATGCGTATTATCACATAGAGTAAACGTAGTGCGAAAACGATCCATGGTTAACCGAATTAATTGCTCTGATGGACGATTATGTCGACCATAAAATGGACGGAGCTTGCGGTAAACTTCGCGAACTGAACCATTATTTTCGAAATAAATTTGCACGATTTGCAAGCGTTGTTCTTTTGTCAACCTGTTCATGATGAAATGGCAAACCAAACTAAATATTAATCACTTGACAGCTGACAAAATGGCCGCCAGTTAAAAAAGTGATGCCAACTTAAAGTTCTATACCTCAATAAAAAACACCCAATATGTCAACACACACATTCAATTGTACTTTTTTCAATATATATATTAATAATATGATATAAATTCTGTTTTTATGTTGTAAGCCCGTCTATACTTTTATTTTACAGCACATAACAATTATTTCTTAAGTTTTTCTATTGTTTCTTTTTTATTTTATTTTCTTTTTCTTTTATTTTCTGCAATTCGCAAAGTCAGCTGATCAGAGATGCCATATTTTATTATTTAGTATGGAAATTTTGAGAGGTTTAAGCTTCCAGTTAAAAACGGCAAACAGAATTAGCACTCAATTAAATTTATTCTCAGATTAATTGATTATAGTTTCAAACTAAGATTAAATGTTCACATTAAAAACCCACCCTTAATGGCAAACAGATCATTAAACATTTAAACTCTAGTTTAGTTAAACTAACTGAAATTTAAACTCAACAGCAGTAAATTATTTTGCCATGTATTATGTTTAAACAATAATAATGTGGCAGCACTAAGATAAATGTAAAAAATAGCTGGTTTTGCAGCTAGCGTTTAAAAGTGCTGACGATTTCTTCTACTTTTAATTACTCAATACTTTCCATTTGTGTACTCAGTACTTTCAATTTGGGTACTCAATACAGAGTTGTATTTTTCACCATAAATTTTCCAGCCGGTTTGACTCAAGCCACATCCATCAGGTGGCCCCTCTAGCTTAGCTGAGTCCACGTCCAGACTTGCAATTTTTGTTGCAGAAACTTTTCATTTTCTAGTGAGAAAGAGCGGGAGAGGAGTGTGTATATTTCTATTTCATCACTCTCACGCAAAACATAAGTTACTGCAACAAAACTTGCATAGTCTGGACCGGATCTGACTAGCCATTTATTGCTTCATTAAAGTAAAATTTTGTGGAATGTGATGAAATGCTCATATCGTCACTGACTTGTCGTCGACTGACGTCAAACTCTATATAGAGATTCCCTTCTAAATGGTATTTGATATTTTCTTAAAAAGCTATCTGCGCTGTTAACTCGACATCTCTTTCAAATTTTTTTGACAACTGCTGGACTGTACATATCCAACAGCGATTATATCGAGTAACTACTTTTTAGTAGTAAGAGCAATACTTTGCCAGCACTAGTTTAAAAATGGTTTATATGTTTACCTATTTATATAGTTGCTGGTTGAAACACATTTTAAACCAAAAAGAGATATTATCTTGCACTGATTTATTAGGCCTTAGTCAAACAATATTATCCCGACCACATATCGCAGTTTTGTCTGTTTTATACCTACTTTCAAAGATCGATCCCCCTTACAAAGTTTATCCTGCTTTTATTATAATAATTTTGGAGTTTTCAGATTTAAACATCGGAATACACCAGGATGTCTGGGGGTAAATTACGGCATTTGATATCGGTCGAAATTTTCATTCAAATTGTATTGAAATTTCAATCGATATCGAATGCCATAATTTGGGCCCTGGTCAGGTTAAATAAGACACCGCGTTTTTGCCTTTGCTACCTAGTGATTGTCTTCACAGATGGCTGTGCTTGTCCACTTTCTTCGAGAACATAAATAAATTTGTATTTTTGGTTTTTGTTTTTAAGTTAATAGTGATTTAAATTATGATTGATTTTAATTGATTAACCTCTTAAATGATTATAGCAATTAATTATAATAATAAGTAATAATAATTATAATATTAATTAATAATATAATTTATGTTTTTCCTTTTTCTATTAAATATACAAGTTTCTTTGTGTTTAAGCTGTGTTTTGTTGTTATGGGTTGTGGTAGAATTAATTTTCTGTTTGTTTTGTATGGCAATAAATTTAAAAAAGAGATTTTGTGCGATTTATTAAGCTGTTTAGTCAGAAATTCACAGTCGTTAGTTAACTAATGTTCATGGTTTAACCAATGATGTTTATATGAAATATAATTGTTTAAACTTTTGATGTTAATTAACTAAAGGCCATGAAATTGTACCTCAATGTGTCATTTTCCTTACAAAATTTCAAAATATTTTTTTTTGTGGAGGAAATTTATATACACAAAATGTAGAGTTTTAAGCAAAATTTCTTTGTTTTTTCCTTTTTCTCTGGAACAATAAGCTCTGCGGGGTTTTATATTTAAACACTTATTAATTATTTATAACTTCAGTAGCCTTAAATATTTTCTCAAAATATTTCATGTTTCTATTTTTGCTAAACAAGCGTTTTGTTTGCCTTGAAGCTAATAAAAGCTTCTTAGAAATTTGGTTATAAATCAAAACCGTTAGCTATTGCCACCGGTTGCAGTTTGAGCCAATTCATTGGTAGTGACTTTTGTAACAGGAGCAACTTTGGAGACACTTTTAGCATTAGTTACTTCGTCCTCCAATTCAGTTTCAGTATCCGTCTCTGTCAGAGTTTGCGTGAGCAGTGTTGTACTGGGTATGGACAATGATTTCAAATAGTGTGTGGGCCTTATTGATTTTAATTGTGTGGTGCCATTGAATTTAACATTCACCTCACCCACCATACTTAAAGGATGCATGGCTGCTGTTGTTGTTTCCTCTATGTTATTATTTATTTTCAAATCTGTATCGAAATCGGGCGATAATTTAATGGGTGATGTCATAATGGTGGGGGTGCTGGTTAATGTTTGACGATTTGTTAAAGGCGAAGTAAAAGCAGCCGGTGTATTTTTATAGCCAATGCGACTAAATAGACTACCGGTACTTAAGGAACTACTTTGACTACTATTACTGCTGGTACTGGGTGGACTAAGGGGAGTACCTACTCCACTATCAACTTCCAAGGGACTCTTAATATTGGCCATAAACCTATCCACATGTTCGGGAAGTTTCAGCTCATCCAAGCGTGTTTTCATGTCTTGCATATTGGGACCTTTGTCATCATACAAACGATTGGGCCTTTGCAGAGGCTGCTGTTGCTGTTGTTGCGAGTTTTTGGTTTTCATTTGTCGTATGGGCGATGTAGAATCTTCACCACTGCTATTGGCCTCAAAGCGATTGTATCTCTGTTGTCTCAACTGTTCGTAGGTGTTTTCAAAAAAGGGTGTCTTCTTGATTTTTTGGGGCGAACCATGTTCGTCTTTTTCGTTCAGCTCTTCTAGGACTTTCAGTGGAAACCCCAAATGACTATTAACTGATACTGATTTACCTATTTTACGTTCAGCGAAAAATGGTTTACGTCTTTGTTTTTCCAAATCATCTAGTTGTTGTAAAACTCTACGTATTTCCTGTGGTATTTCCAAGTCTATATTACGTTCGGCCAAGTGGGCTACATAGCGTCCCAATGTTTGTATGGTTAATTCTAAAGATTGTACTTGACTCTGGAGATTTGTTATTTGTGATTGTTGCGAGGATCTGGTCTTTTCCAATTGAGCTATAGACGATTGGGCGAACTGTAAGGAAAATGTGATGGTTATTCACAATTTTCTCAAAATGGATATTTTATTAGAAATTAAATTTGTTTTTTATAAGAATATCACTCAGGTAATGGCTCCTACTCATGCAATGCATTGTGCTGGAACTAGGAAAATTCGGTATGGGAAAGAGGATAGAGGAAGTAGTATTTATGGACATTTGATTTGAACTTTCCGATATTAAAAGTGACTGACAAGACCTCTAGAGGAAGTTTATTCCACATACGAGCTGTTAGGCAAAATAAGGAACTTTCTGTGTAATGTGTTGTGCGATTCACTGGCGTATATACTACTAACGGATGTGCTCTTAATGAAGAACTTGTTGTTTGCTAAAAGGAGCGGGTATCGGGAACAAAACACAACCCACATTGCGTCGATGATCCACTGAGTTAATAGAGCTGGAGTTTCTTCGTACGCTAATGATTTTGAGACACCGTCCCATACATGAGAGTTGTATTCCATTTTATGTCGGTTATAGGTAGTAAAAACATTAAGGAGTTCAGATGGATTGAATTCTCTCACACCGTCTTAAGAAACCCAGGGATATGAATACACCGTCTTAAGAAACCCAGGGATATGAATGCTTCTTTTGGCACTTGAAAAATGTGATCAGTCCATCGAACTTAACACTGGATTTCTATCCAAAAACATCCAGAGCTTCCGATTTCCCATTACTTACTTATACCATCCATAATTACAGATGGACCGCAAGTTCGATCATATGTCTGTGCGTGAGCATACCGCATTAGATCTTGCGAGCATTAAAAAAGACCTATTCGCACGCCCCTGTTCAGAGATTATTATAAGATCGTGATTAAGTGTATCATTCATGTTTTGCCTCATGGTCCAAATTTCCGGCATGCAAAGATGTAGATAGGATTGGAAATTGGAACTAAGAAAAATAAGAAATGAGGTAGGAGAAAAAACGGAACCTTGCGGAACCACTGAACTAATCTTGAATTCGTTTGATGAGACTACCTCTATAACATCTCGTATATTGCGGTCACTGCTAAGCCTCGTTTTGACAAAAGTGCTCCACACTATCAAACGTCTTAGTAATATATACATAGATCCACTTTTGTTGAAATGGTATATGGAGTAACCCTATTTTTCCAAAAGGAAGGATAGTAAGACACTCGTAGAGCGTCCTCTACGAAAGCTTTACTAGTGGTCGCTGACTAAACTGTTGGACTCCAAATAATTCAAAAGATGGAAATTCATACTTTCCATCACTTTGGAAAGAAAGTGCAGAACATATTGCAATTGGACGGTAGTTTTCAGACTTAATAGCCTCTCCCGTTTTGGGAGATTCACGTTAAATTGGCAACGTTCTAACACAATGGAAATTCACCAGCATTATGCAAAGTGCTGAAGAAGATTGACAGGAGACGTGCTAGCGTCGAAGAACACTGCTTCAAGACCAGTGCGGGGATACCATTCGGCGTAGGACAATTATCTAAATGGAGATCCACTAAAGCCGCGATCGAAAGAATATTTTTAGCATATTTACAGATACTCTATTGGACAGTGGTCGATTGCGTTACTGCAAGTGAGAATTACTTGTAAAGAATTCATCTAGAACGTCAGCTTTGTCAACCGGATCACTGAATATTTGGTCACCCTATAAAAAAAGTCGAAATTGAGGAACTAATATTATTCCTTACTACTTTAACGAAAATAACCAAAACCTCTTGCTACCCGAATGGGCAGCAATAGCTTTAGCGCGTAGACGCTACTCATGTAAAACATTTTCATGCGTCAGTACTGTGGTACACGAAGATCTTCCACTTTTGCAGGGCCTGTTTTTTATTACGGCAGATGCTGAATGCTTCGGCTTTGGAAGTCTAATTAAACCAAGACTTCGTCCTGGGTTTAGTCGTAATTTGCTTTGATGGAATGAATGTTTTGATTCCCAGCAAAATAGTGCTTACGAACATTTCTGCCATGTCATCATCATACATGCTAGAGGCAATTGCGGAAGCATTAGTTTCAGATTTTGTTATATCAACTTACTTGTAATTGTTGTTCCAAATGCGAGTTTTTCGATTTTTCCTGATTTAAAATTTCCAAATGATGATTGGTGGTCGTTATTTCTTCTTGCAAAACATTGTATTCCACATTATATTCCATTAGTTGTTTGTTAATATCCAAAATGAAGACCTAAAGAATAGAGAAATTTAAAAATGTATTTTGTTAGCACTGTTTTTCCGTTCCACCACTTACCATTTTCATAACTTTTTCCATAATCTTGACATCGATTTTGGGTACTACTGTTTTCAAATAATCCATAATTTCTTCGAAATTATCACGTGCCAACAACTCTTCCTGATGTATGGTGAGCAAAGCTATGGCAAATTTAAAAATAACTTCAGAAGACTCCAAAAACATTAAGTCAAATACTCGAGCCACAAAACCCAAAGGGAATTGTGAGCTAAAAACGGTTAGAATCCAAGGAGCCGCATACAAAGTTGGCGAGACATCATTTTGATCCAGCCACACATAAATATCGGGCAAATGATCTTTAACCAAACGGGACAATTGATATAATTGAAGTTGGAATTTTTTCATATCCGGCAAGTATTTAGTTCGCATTTGGCGATGGAACATGAGATGTTTTAACAGCTGGAAAGCATCAGCTTCTTCACACTTTAGAAAGACAAAATAAGATTTTATATTTATAAGCAAGAAATGAAATATCAAGCATCAACTAAAACTTACATGCAACAATAATATGCCACATATAAAACCCAAACCCTGGCAATAGCCCAATTCCGGATCTAATATCGAATATGCTTTTAACAAATTAAATAACGACAATTGACCCAAACCTAGAGGATCTTTGTAAAATTTATGATTGGGAAAGGTTCTGCCCAAATCTATAAAAATGGCATGTTGATGCTCGGTAAGATTTTTCAAGAGCATATGATAGGGCGTATTGAAATTGGGAAATTTATCAGTGTCGACTGGTGGTGTATTCATGGAATGCTGTTCGGCCAAGAAACTCCATACATCGCCGCGTTTGGAGCGTGGCACACCAGTCTTAATGGCTTGAGCTAACACTTTGGGGTCCTTTTTGTTGCCAATTTTCATAGAATCTCTTTCAATAAATGATTCCCAGCGTTCGATCAGCTGTTTATCACATGGTATAATTTCTTCATAGTCCAATTTCATCCGCTTCAATTCATTTTCATTTTGTCTGGCCTGTAGCATAGCATTTTCCGTTTCCATGCGATTGAGTAAAATTGTTTGGCGAATGGCGGTCTTCCACAGTTCACGCAACTCTTCGCGTGATCGTTTGCCGCGTTTGGGTTCTGTAATATGATAAATAAATAGAATTAAAACTTTTCCGATCTTCCGCAAAAAATTACTTACGTGTTATTCTCATGGGTGATAAGAATTCTGATTGAGCGTCATGTTCCATGCCTTTTGAAGGTGTAACCACACTATTAAGTATAGCCTGCCGCCAAGAACCCTGATGAGTTTCTGACTCTTTGGGGCTATTGCCCACCTTGATAAATCTTTAAATAAATCAAGCAAATTAACAGAAATCTTAAATATCTTTATTTTATGGCCAGAACTTACATATCCATCATGGGGCTCTTTAGTTGATCTGCCGAAGGCTTACTAGGACTTGCATTTATAGAGCCAATAGTATTCGATCTAGATCTAAAAGTTTCCGGCGGTGAATCAGCTTCTTCTTTGCCACCCTCCAATTTGGGCTCTGC
Organism: Panzeria rudis; assembly: GCA_956483635.1. Taxonomy (NCBI): domain Eukaryota; kingdom Metazoa; phylum Arthropoda; class Insecta; order Diptera; family Tachinidae; genus Panzeria; species Panzeria rudis. The sequence continues at coordinate 22,559,906 of OY101447.1, read as the reverse complement.
TGAACCTTCTCTTATTTTATGCTCTTTAACCGTTAGCGTATTTGCTCCAATATCATCTTTGGAAGCCTTACGTTTCAATAAATGATCAAATGAGTTTGTCAGGGATCTTTTAGCCTTCATAAAAATCGTACTACCACCCAAATACTGATTTAGAAATTCCGATCTGTTTTCGGCCGTATCATGGACATGTCTCTGTTGTCTCGATTCACAATGTGCCCTTAAGAGCATCATTAGGAATTGATTTTGCTCCGCCAGAGGAGCATTCATTTTCTCAGAGCCATAAAATTTAGCCCATATGGTATCTTGTTCATCGTCGGTTAAGGTCTCTATACGTCTAAATATCATATTCTGTGTTTTCTTTTCACTCAAACCCTCCACATCGGTACACAACTTGTGATACCACAGCATGGGACAATGATCACAAGAAAAGATTTGTGTAGCTTCTTTACGTTTCTGTTCGGCACATGTTACAAATGCTTGGGAAATTGCCGCAACAATATCGTCGCACACATGATCCGACTGACACTTGAAGACGTAACCGATATAACCATCATTATGAGCCTCACGACAGATGATGCCAAAGTGATCGGCATTCTTTTGGCCTTGAGCACAGCTGGCCACATCTTTGAAATCCTTATAGAGTAAGACCTGTTTGCGATCAGGTGAGATCAAACGTAAATCAGAACGTCCTACTAAAAATACCATTGTACGATTTTGCTCCACATATGGTGGTATGCAGCCATAAGAGGCCGAACGGTCACGTTGTTTTGGTATACTAAAAGCGAAAGGGAATAGTTAAGGTTAAAGAAGTTTGGATTTTACAAAAGTTATACATATTTTAATGTAAACTTTCTTAAAAGTATACTTTTCGAAAAGTACTTTTTTAAACGATTTTTTTAAATTAAACTTTTTCAAAAAGTACTTGTTTCAAAAAGGTACTTTTTTAAAAGATAATGTTTTAAGAGGTAAAAATTGCTTGCGTAAAACATGCTTGTTTTTATGTGGTTTAAAGTAAAAGTAAAAAAAATAAACATTTTGAAATTGTTATAAACAAAATTTTTTTTTAATAAGGAACAAGGCATATTTATATAAGGTATACTTGGCCTACTTCACCTTGGAATATGCATTCTTGGGATGTCAAAAAATATGTGTATCGAAAAATGTGTCAAAAAGGTATTTTAACAACTGAGAGAGAAGAAAATTACTAGCGGCAAAAATAGTTACCTGAACTGAAATTAAGTTATGAATTTTAGTCGAACTATATGGGGTTAAATCCAAAGAAATTTAGTTGTTTTGGCTTGAGTTCGTCCTTAAATTAAATTGTTTTTTTAATTAAAGATAAATTTGAAGTATGTAGACAAAGAAAAATTTGACTGCACCAAGGATTGAACTGACATGTTTCGAGACCTCCCGGTCTTATCATCAGACCACTTGACCAAAGTTGGTGGTTTGCAGTCAGGAGTTGAATATCATTTACCTTTAATCAAATCATGCTGTCACTCTTAAAGCTTTATTTCAATTTGTTTTTTATGTCTTGTGTTAAGCTTCTTGTTATTTCCCTATTCTAGTATGATTTATCATTGATAATTACAATTATATACTAGTGTGTGAATATTTGTTTGTTCAGTTTATTTGAGCATGTACATCCTTTTGCTACGTCCCTTTAGAGTTTAACAATTAAGTTATAAATTTTAGTCGAATCTTATGGGGTTAAATCCAAAGAAATTTAATTATTTTGGCTTGAGTTCGGTTATAATTTAATTTTTCAACTAAATTATATTTTTATTTAGAGATAAATGTGAAGTATGTGGAAAAAGAAAAATTTTACTGCGCGGATGGTTGAACTGACATGTTTCGAGCCCTCCGGTACTCTCGTCAGAGCTCTTTACCGCTTAGACCACTCTACCGGTGGTTTGTAGTCAAGTGTTGAATATCATTTACCTTTAATCAATTCACATTGACACTCTTAGAACCTTATTTCATTTGATAGTTATTGATATTCCCTTTTTTTTATGCCTTGTGTTAAGCTTCTTTGGTAGAGTGGTGTAAGCGGTAAAGAACTCTGACGAGAAGACCGGAAGGTTTCGAAACATGTCAGTTCAATCCCACGCGCAGTCAAATTTTTCTTTGTCTACATACTTCACATTTATCTCGAAATAAAAATATAATTTAATTGGAGAATTTAATTAAAATCGAACTCAAGCTAAATTAATTAAATTTTTTTGGAATTCGAAATTTTTAAAACAAAAAATCAAAACTAAATTTAAAACCTGGATTTGATGCAAGAAACTGAAGTGACTGGAAGAAACGAGAAAATATATCCTTAAAAATAACTAAAAATAGAATCAAATTTATCTACAGCATGCTCTAAGTCACGTATAAAGCAAATATAAATAGGAATATTTTGTTGAATTGTAATAAAAAATCTTTTTCAAATAAGGATTCAACAAAAGATCAATTAACTTGTTGCAAAGCCTGAATATAGAGAAAAAAAGCTTTCTATTGCCTCTTAATTTTCAAAATTATATTTTAATTATCAGGAAGAAAAACATGCTTGGAGTTGGGTTATATATTTAAATTAAATTATAAAACACAGAAATGATTAGCAATCTTTAGAATAAAGCAAACTGTCGTAAAAGTGCTTCAAGAGGGAAACAAATAAATACATATAATAAATAGTGTTTTCAAAAAGAAAAGGGAAATAATAACAAAAGAAATCAAATCAAGAGGTTCATTCTGATGCAACCTGCTACAACTACTACTCACTTATCCAAACCATAATTAGCATTCAATTGTTGTTGCTGTTGTTGATTTTCTTGTGGCAATTGGGGCTGAGATGAAGTATGATTTTCTTCTTCTTGCCGTGGTGGCGAAGGATGCTTATTTATAATAACATTGGGAGGCAAAGTTTCAGATTCTTCAATAGTTTGGGAATCATTCGAATTCAAATGCTCTCTATACATGGATTTCAAAATAAATATACAAAAAGAAAAGCCATCTTAGCATTTGTTTTTGTTAAAGTTTTTAGTGTTTTCTGTTTGCAAAAATTCTCATTTATTTTTTGAGACTTTTTGCTTAAGTAGACAACATATTTAACTTTTACAAATGACCTGTCATAAGCAGCAGCGAAATGTAGGTACATACATATACATACTTATATAGTAGACTAGCTTATAACCCACAATAAATAAACAGTTTCGTTTTTTTTCTCTCTAACTACTTACTCTTTTTTAACACTGATCTCCAATTGACTTATGCCCCTCATAAGTCTTACATGTGGCAACTTATTTTCTTTATTGTCCTCCACTGATTTGGTTTCATCCTCATTGCTGCTAGTACATGTCGAAGTTTCTTCATCTTTTAGTGATTCTTTAAACTTTATTTCTGCTTCTTTTCGCTGTTCATCTTGTACAGCTTCCTCTTCATCTTCTTCCTTGACATCGTTATCTTTGAGCGCACCGGATTTCAAATCAATTGAACCAGTGCCTATGAATGCTCCTTCACTATTTATCGACATTTTTCTATTTGATGACATCTGCATAAGACGTTGCCTCTGAGCATCGTAGGCCTTGAATTTGGGCAAAGCATCATCGATGAAAGAAAATGGTACGCGTTTATGGGAAACGCGTATTTTGCCCACGTACATAACCTCAAAGAAGTGAGTGTGATTAGGCGAGATATCGGCTAGGAGGGAGAGATTACTTTGGGCTGAGGTAGAAGTTGGAATGTTAACCTGCAAGAGGAAGAAGATAAATTGAACAATTAGGGCTATAGCCTTAACCTAAAAATAAAAATTTCAAAATTTTTCGAAACATTGGTCCGATATACTGCTTTGGTACTCCAAATTTTTCCTTCATTACCCAGCAAAAAATTAACATACAAATGATTAGTTACAGCATTGATGAACTCGCTCAAAGTAGTTCTATTTCTGGTGAAACATCAATGAATTTAACACGTGCTTGTCATAGGACGGAAATGATCCAAAGAGCTGAATGGTATGCGCTTAAAATTTTGTCTAGAACAATTTTTGACACAAACATAAGCCTTAGAATATTAAATTCAGTACCTGTAATGATTGGTATTCAATGAAAATGGTAAACCTTAGGAACTAGTTCCGATTTTTTTTTGCTGGGTAGTTAAAAGTAAATTTGAAGGCGTTTAAAAATGTTTAATGCAATGCCCTTTATACGGTTGTCGTAGTCGTAAATCGATGAAATGTGTCAACGACTACGAAAATCGTAAGAAGGCCCAATATCTCGTCTGAGTTTAAAAACATCCTTGTTGAATGTGAAAATTGGAATAAATGCTTAATTTTCGACAGAAATGTTTCACAAATCTTTCTTTACAGAAATGATTTTAACATGAAGTCGTATATCCAATTCAGGCATTTGTTTGGCTGCGAGCTTTTCTGAATCAGCTTTAACGTTTGTTTTCAATTAAGTTATGAGCTTTAGTCGAACTGTATGGGTGGTCTATATCCAAAGAAATTTAATTATTTTGGCTTGAGTTCGGTTTTAATTTAATTTTTCTATTAAATTATATTTTTATTTAGAGATAAATGTGGTAACTTAATTGTTAAACTCTAAAGGCACCTAAACTAAACAAAGAAACATTCTGGCGCTAGTAATTGTAATTACCAGGGCTCGGACTTTCATGCAAATGCATGTTTTTTGTGGTGATAGATAAAGAGGTGTGACTAATTATCTATGCGAATCATCAAATTTTAAGTAGTTTGGCTTCGATTTGTAGTTGCATATTTTGATGGTAAGTGCATATTTTAGCATATTTTGGAAATAAATGCATATTTTTGGAGTAATAACAATTTTTTAATGCATATTTCTCAATTTTTGGAAAAAATTTAATAGGCCGATTATGGATGGCAACTGAGTGAGCCTCAGTTGGGTTGCCAGTTGCTGAAAATGATACACTGATGGCAACTGGCAAATGAGAGCTGTCAATTTCAGTTCCTCTTTAGTGCCTTTCTGGCAACCATTAACTTTCAGTTGCACACTGGAACGCAACTAAAGTTCGGTTGCATTAAATAATACATCCACTTCGGTTTGTTTTATGTTTTTTCCTCTTATACATAATAATAAACTAAAAAAAAAATATTTTCATATTATTTTAGTTTTGGTACTTTGTTCGTAGGTAAATGCATATTTTTGCGCATATTTTTCATTTTTCGGTGCATTTGTTAAGCGCTTAAAATCAATTTTTAGTTGCATGAAAGTCCGAGCCCTGGTAATTATCAATGATAATTTTTACTAGAATAGAGAAATAACAAGAAGCTTAACACAAGATATGAAGGAAAAAGTGAATATCAATAACTATCAAATGAAATTTTACTCTAAGAGTGACAGTATGAATTTTTTAAAGGTAAATGATATTCAATACTTGACTGCAAACTACCGACTTTGGTCGAGTGGTCTATGCGGTAAAGAACTCTAAGGAGAATAGCGGGAGCTATCGAAACATGTCAGTTCAACACTCCGTGCAGTCAAAATTTTCTTTGTCTACATGCTTCACATTTATCTCTAAATAAAAATATAATTTAATTGGGAAATTAAATTAAAACCGAACTCAAGTTTGTTTTAAATTTTAGGAATTTTTTTTTTAGCAGTTTTCGTACATTCTCACGAACAAAATTTACATATAATATACAGCAATATTTTATACGGTCAACCGTGTTTGTCTTCGTTCCGGAGTTACAGAATTTAATATTTAGTTGGTCAGTAGTTTGTTTAGTTGATCATATGTTTCATAATATGAAGTTTTTAGGAAGAATATTGGCATCATTTTAATGTGTTTTTAAATACTTTTCAGTTGTTATATAATACATAAATGCTGCTTTTATGTAAAAGTTTATATACAAAATTAAAAAAATTGTATTTCGTTCATCGTGGGTTAAATGTATTTGACAATTTTTGTTTAAATATAAACTTTTTTTTTAGTTTCTATAAATATACAAATGATAACAACTCACCGTTCCTGCGGAATTACTGAGACCATGTGTATAAGATTTGGATGATTTCATCTTTGATGATGAGACTAAATTAGGACTAGCATCATGTTGAGCCTGGCGTAGAGCCTCGGTAAGTTTTAAATTTGTAGCTGGCGTCGTATGTACGCCATTGCCAGATAGAGCCTTTTGTAAAGACATATCAGGGCCCGTAGTACTATTGGAGACTAACGTCTGAGGTATGCTGCCAACGGAACCGCCCAATGTATGGGCGGGATCGCGCATCTGATGCATTAATTCAGCCATCTGTAGCAAAGGTATAATAAAATTTTTTGTTAATTACTTGTAAAAAATTTACAACATATTTAATAATTCAATTTCACTTGTTAAAAAACAATTAAGACTTTTAGTAAATTGTAAAATAAAAATAAAATGTGTATGCAGTCAGTAGCTGGAGTTGTTATATGCAGGGGTATGTAAACATGTATTATTACGTTCTTAGAGATGTTATAAAATACAATTTATTTTAATTGTTGTATGTAGTCATGGCAGGCTCCACTTTTCCATGTCGTGGTAATCTTTTATTGCCCTAAATTCTTTTCTACAGCCATAAAAGCATAATTACAACTGCAAGGAAATACAATAGTAGGGAGTTGAAAATTTGTTTTTTCTTGTTGCAAACAATGCTTCTACTTAGTGGCTGAGAGTGACAGCAGCAACATTGTTGTAGTCTGCTTTAAAATGTTGTAATAACGTGTGTAAGTACATATCGCTCATTTGCTGCAACATCGCCATAACTAAAAAAAAACTGTTTGACAGAAAACGAGTTTAAAGTTTTAAATTTACATACAAGTTAATGGAAAAAAGCCAATTTTATTCTTCTCTCAAAAGTTAATTATACAAGATATTCATATGATTTGACGATTAATTCTGCTTTATTGGCTTAAAAATCTAATTTTTTGAGGTATGGCGACGTTGCCGCAAATGAGGGATATGTATGCATGTAAATTAGAGCGACCTTCTTTAAGCCCTTATGACACTACATTTTTTCTTCATTTTTCAAATTTTCAGCTATATTAAGATAAATAATAAATTGTCAAAGCTTTTAATAATGTTATCGATAAAAAATGGGGGCCTGTCAAAAAAAATGTAAAAATGTTCAACTTAAAATTGACATTTCAAGCTTGAAACATTAAAGTGTTGCCAAGTTAGCGGTTTATTCACGAATTCAGCGACTTAGCGCCTCTTTTTTCAACTTTTTTCTTTTGTCGTTTTATTATAAATAAAAAGTAGGCAGCACTTAAAGAAACCATTACGTTTTGTTTACATTTTGTATAGTTGTTTCTTTCTATCATTTGCTATTTCTTCCTTTCAATCCTATAGCAAAACAATGCAAGAAAAATGTAGTGTCATAAGGGCTTTAGTTATATGGCGAGGTTTTTCTGCACTTTCTTTTACTCTCACTCCTTACTTTGGTGATCATCAGGGCACGGACTTTCATGCAAATGCATGTTTTTTGTGGTGATAGATAAAGATGTATTGGCTAAATTATCTATGCGAATCAACAAATTTAAAGTAGTTTGGCATCGATTTTTAGTTGCACATTTTTGCATATTTTGGTGGTAAGTGCATATTTTTGCAATAAATGCACATTTTTGGAGTTATAAAAAATGTTTCATGCCTATTTCTCAATTTTTAAAAAAAATATTAATATGCCGATTATGGATGGCAACCAAGCCTCAGTTGAGTTGCCAGTTGCTGCAAATGATACTTCTGATGGAAACTGGCAACTGAAGATATCTTCAAAAATGAAGTAAAAAAAGAAAAATTTATATAAAATTTTTAACTCGTCTTGTTCGATTATTCGAAATTAGGCAAATAAATTTTTACTAGAAATTGGGAATTTTTGTTTGATCGAACACTATTTGACTTTCGGTTAATCGATCAAACATTATTCGAGTGAATACCCTAGTTGTTCAATAATTAATTTGCTATATGTTCAGTTGCGTTTAACTTCATTCTTACATGGATGCGTGTGTGTATGTTTATTAATAAATATTCTCCCAGCAAACATTTTTTACCGATTGTGGAGAGTCTGCACAAGATGCCGAAGTCGATACGAAAACGTACCGAAAATCATATTATGGTTGACAAGGAAATTCTAAGAACTTTGCCGAAGCTTAACAAACACCTCCTGGAATGCCATATACAATTTTATAAGAATCGGACGGCTCGTTCAGAAACTGCAGATTTATTTCCAAAACTCCCGATTGTGTGTCGATAAACTCTCAAAAGATAAATCAAAATTATTACGAAAACTTAAATCAGACAATGTGCAGAAGTGACTTCTAAAAGTTTTAAGTCGCAGTTAAGAAAATGTGCAAACTATTCTGGTAAATGTCTTCAAGAAAATTAAATTGCCTTCATATAATTTGCCAAGATAGATCAACACCAGGTAGTCGCAAGAGAATTCGCCGTGATGAATTTACACTTGGGCTGTCAAGAAAGCTAATACATTAACACTGCTGACAGGCCAAATGTGTAAACATTTACGTAAACAGCTGGCCTCTTGCGGCCACCTAGTATGAATTCGCCTTGATAATGTGCAGACTAGTTTGATATTAATCGGATATTTCAGAAAATCAGAAAATTGTCATCTATTCTGTCAAATGTTTGAGGAAATTTTAGACAACTTGGTTGATTGTCTCAGTAAAGTCTCAGACGTCAGATATGTCGGCAAAAATGTTTCCTGGGTTAATAAAAAAATATGTAGAATCGTGGGTAAAAAGTAATTAGGAGCAACATTGGCATCATCATTATTATTACATCTATTTATCTGAATGTTTCAATGCCTGCCTGTTTGTATGCGATATTGAGTTTCAAAGGTTAAATGTTAACGCTTTGAGATACATATACTTAAATATAGTATGTACATAAAGTATGTTTACAGGACGATTTGATAGCACAAAATAATGTATGTATGATGTTTTATTTTGGAAATTCTGAATTTTTGATAAACATGCGGATATTAAATATTATTTCAAAATTATCGTTAACCATTAAAAAACAGAATTCTGAACGAAGTTCTTTATCGGACATTGTAAATAAAGGCTAGAAATAATAAATTTTGCTTTAGGTTTTAAGCAATACTTTCTTGACTTTCTTAACTAGTTTCTGTCGACGCTGACTGGTGTGTGTTTGTGCTATTGCTCGACGATTAATAAAAGAAAAACTATTACACTACCCAACAAATTCATTTTATATGTTCACAATTTTTCACTTTTATGACAAGAGCTACAACTTTGCCTCAGAGAGTAAATAAAAATTCCGAACGGTTTGCAAGATATGAGCCTGAGAAAATTATGAGTTTTTTGCAAAAATTACACCGAGGCCCCAAATCTTTGGGGGGCAAAACTGGGACACACGAGTCTTTTTTTTTTTTGGTCTTTTATCACGTAGTGGTGTCCGTATATGGTTATATTTCCATGACTTCAAAAATTACATACAGTGTAATTATGGACACTAAAAAATGCATTAGAAAATTTTAGCTTCCCAAAAATTAAAATTTATAGATCAGTGTTATGGATGATTTTAAAGCAAATTTGTTGAATTTTATTGTTTTTTATTGGCTTTATAACTTCAAAAAGGTGGATCGATCGTAAGTACAAAATGATTAGAAACAATTTTGTAGGAAATGCTGTCAGCTTTAAATCTTTTATGAAGAATTTTTTGCTAAAGGCTATAGTTACAGGGCAAAAAAAATTAAAAATGTCACCTAAAGGTCTTTAGTTTCTTAAAATATATGTACCAAGGACCAACTAGACTATAACGAAAGTTTAAGTGAATTATTTTAAATGCTCTGCATTTTATTAAAAATTTAATTATATGATTAAAGTTCCTTTGAATACACATTATTGCATATTTTTGTATTTATAGACTTTTTTCCAATAAGCTTACTAAAGTGTTGCTTAAAAAATAATAAAATAAGCATTTAAAGTTTTATTTATTGTTTATATTTATTCAACTTTATATACTTTGAGGCGGAATAGGAAAAAAAGAATTTAAATAAGCATTAAAATGATATGCAACAGTGAGTTTACTTTACATGTTCATATTTATAAACATGAAAACAAACATATGTAAATGTATGTGAGCATATATGCATGTGTATGCAATGATGCAATATGCACTCTACTGTTGCCAACATTTACTTAATACGTACTCACAAAGTTATAAAAATGTTTAGCTATAAGATCCTTGGGTGTTTGTAATTGAGGTAACGAGGGGTGTTTTTCTTAAATGTGAAACAAAATTATTTTAAATAAAAAATAAATTTTAAAAATACTAAAAAAGAAAAAAAAAAGACAAGTCCAGTAAGCGGAACATAGCGACTTTTACATCCGGGAATCAATATTGCGAAGATTTGAAGATTCAAATTTTAATGCTTCCTGACTGTAGAAGTCACTCTATTAAGCGCACTGGACTTATTATTTTTCTTTTAGTTTTTTACCCAGTCCGGTTTTTGAGTTCTTAAATGTTTTTTTCTTTTGAGTTTTCGTACACAGTTTGATTTTGATTTTTCGCTAAAAGTTCACTTTTTACGCAATTGGGTTTTTTGGTTGCTAACCAACTTTAAACCATTAGAGATCCTAAATGGTCATCCGAAATAAAAAATGATAAGAGAAACCTAATGATTTTTTTTAAATACCTGTTCAATGATACCCATTTTAATATAGTACGCCGGCTTTTTATTTTTTTCTTTCTCGCAGGATCAAGACAAACCGATTGACGTAAGAATCATCAAAATCAGCTCACGCGTTCGGTTTGTATAGTGCCACGAAGGAACACACATACATACATACATAGACTGCGTCGCGTATTCGGTTAAAAAAGCTTAAAATCTTAATAAAAATCAATTAAAAATTCGCCAAATTAAAATGTCGAAAAAATTTATATTTGAAAGAAATCGATTTTTTTCCAAAAAATCGCCAAGAACTCATAAAAAACAGATCAAATATTCACAAAAAATCATAACCAATTAAAAACTTCACGATCATTTAAAACAATTTTGTCCAAAAACTAGAATAATAACATTTACTGAGTAAAAAATAGTCAAGGTTTCTTCTCTCGGGTCCTATTTTATGGGAGGGAGAGAGAAGGAGACAAGAAAAGCTAAGAACCACAGGTGGATTAAGGCTCAAATTTACAGTTTTTAGTTAACTAATGATGGGGGTTTAACCAACGATATTTATATGAAAAGTCGTTAGTTAATCCAGTGGCACTACAATGGTTCCAATCGGAAAAAAAGGTAATAGATCTGTATTTTTGAAACTTGCGATCCGATTGCAAAACAATGTATGTAGCAATCATAGAGGAGGACCTAAGCTTTAAGAACGTTGAAACGTGGATCGCCCTGTTAAAACACACGGTGAGCTACAGGGTGTCGGGCATGAAAAACCTTGTTGGCCTCATAACTCTTACAAATATTATCCGATTTTAATAAATTCAAACTTGTTTTAAAGCTTATAAATAGACAAACAATAATGTAGTACATACTGTAATATTACTCATACGTTTTAAATTTTTCCCTAAAAATTTTGAAAATTCGCATTTTCTTCACATGTTTTTTTTAATTAAAAATTCATAAAAAGTGCCCGTTCAATATATCATTAAAAATTTTTAAACATAAGAGGAGTCCTTTGCCTTTTTTTATAAATAGTATACAAATTAATATTAAAAAAATGAAGTTTAGTACTATTTTCATGCAGGTAAATAAAATGCTTCTGAAAATTTTACTATTTTAGAAAATCTGCTCTCCTGTATACATTTTTAGGCGGGCGGATAACAATTAAAAGCCAGGCTAGTTATATTAAATATATCTAATACAATTTGTAACGAAATTTGATAAACTGGATGGGCGTTTTTTTTCTTAAGCGATGAATTTGGAATTTCGTAAAAAAATTCACTATTTTCGTCCAATGCTGGATGTGGCGAACACGCTTTAATCGATTTAAAATTTCAACAGAGGAAATTTTTAAAGTCTACTTTTTTGAAATATGGAAAAAGAAAATGTTTAGTTCTGAAAACATTTTGAAGAACAATTAAGCTCATTTTTGGAAAAGTTTTGCCATTTTCACCCTCCTTTTAAAGTTTTGACTTTAATGTTTTTTCACGGCTACATGAATTGAGATAGAATTTTGTTAAAAATTACAAAATATTTTTTTGTTTGAAAATTTTGACTATGCTTTTACCGGAGATATTTACGCAATCGGGAACAAAGTTGAGGCCAAAAGCCAAATATCTCTAAATATTAAAGATATCTTAATGAAATTGTCAATTTAAAGCTCTACAACAAGTTTGAATTTATTAAAATCGGATAATATTTGTAAAAGTTATGAGCCAACAAGATTTTTCATGCCCGAGGCAGTCAACTTTGACCCACTTTAGCTCACCATGTGTTTCAACAGGTTGGTAAAAGTTTCAACGTTCTTAAAGGTAGGTCCTCCTCTATGATTTGCATACAAATTTACTTTTTTTCCTATTGGAACCACTGTGCACCGGCTCATTTTAATCGTATTATGTATTGTAGTTTGTAAAATGAATCTGAAATCACTGTGCGGCGGTAAGATGTCGCTCTAACCAAACATAATATGTTTGGTTAGAGCATATGATGAAGGATAAGAAATCACTTAATCAGCCGGGTCACAGATTCCGTTCGTATTGGTTTTGATTCCGTAGTTATCATTCCGAAAAAGTAAATGTTTGGTGCTTTAGATTCCGATTATTTTGTAATCAGTTTTTACAATAATAAAGTTTTTATACCTTGAGGCGTTTGTTGACTGTTATTTTTAGATGCAAAGATCACATTAAGCTTTCTATTAACATGGAAAGCTCATGACCAAATATTTATTTGACGATCCTAAAAGTATGCACGTTTTTTAATATATACTGCAAATGAAGTCTGTAGAAAAGTGCTTTTCAATTCTACTTTGAAATTTAAAAGTGGTTCAATTACGAACAAAGTTTTCGATTTTCGTTTTCTGAGGAAACAACTTACTGAATTGAAACTACTTCCGATCGGAATGGTATTCTGTGACATGGCTGAATATATGGCTCATTTTTATTTCAAATGCTTTTTTCGTGTCCGTTGAAAGTATAGCAAAATATTTCATCAAATAAACGCGTAAATTTTTAAATTAAAACTGCTTTGGCATGATTTAATAGATTGTAAATAAATGTACATAATTTTTTTTGTGTAAGACTGTTCATTATGTGTTAAAAACGAAAAACGAAAATACTGTTGTTCTTCATACATAATGTCTGTCCGTAATGCATGGTGTTGATTTTCCACAATAAGAAACTATGAATTTTTTCCAAAACGAGATTAAATTTATTATTTCATACATAAAAATTTTTTAAAAATATTAGAAATTATGTATTTTTTTTAAATTGTTGGTGTCCGCAGTCATATGTATTGAGCGTTACAAGTTTTTAGTACGCCTCATTACTCCGTTTAATTATTAAAATTGCATTAACAACATACACTAAAATAACAGCGTAGGTTTGTACTTCTAGATATTAAAAACTTTTGTGAACTTTGTTAAATAGTATTATATCGCAAAACGTTCCATCGTTTGTATCGAAAAAAAATGTATTGAGTGTTATCCATATTTTTTCATATAATTGAAATTTTTTGTGAATAGCTAAAGGGCACACTGACGTTTTTAAAATGCGCGTTTTTGCTTTTTTGCATTAAATTTGAAAGTTCAAAAATGTATAGCTTTCAAATTTAATACAAAAAAGTAGAAACGCGCATTTTAAAAACGCCAATGTGGCCTAGCCCTAAGAAGCTTATGTTAAAACACATCGAAGATTATACATCTGAATTGTATTGAATTCAAAATACATATAATGTGTGTTCTGAAAAAATATTGAATTCATATAAAAATGTATTGAGCGTTACGTAAACAAATTTTTTAAATATAATTTATCTATAAATTTTAGGACGTTAAAAAAAGTTAACAGCAGCTGAAGGGTAGAAACGATATAAAGAATATTTCCTGTTTAAAAATTTCTGAATTTCTTTGAAAAAATTTTGCTTCTTTCGCACTGTGGGTTGATACTCGTATATTGTCGAACAATGTATTAGGTAGGTCGTATTTTGCTACAAAAATATTATTTGAAATTGACATAACTTCTGACATTGTCGGTCAATTTTGTTAAAATAAATGTTATTTAAAAGAAGAGTTATCCTACTTTTTGTTTATTTATAAATGTTTGTAAATAATTATTTTAAACTATACAAAGTTTTCATTTTCCATGTGAACCCAAGTCAAAATTGAAGAAGTGGTCATAACTTTTAATTTCGTCCTGCGATTATTATAATTTTTTGTTTTTAGAGAGTAGATGTATCCTATACTCCTTTTTGTGATGTATTTTTTCGCAAAAATCATTCCTGGAACAACCACCGCGAAAGCAAATGTAACGCTCAAGACACTAAAATGTAAAAAAATCGAAAAATGGAATTTTATTTCAGCAATCATTGAATGGGGCGAAAACTATAATAAAAATCCTATCTTCTCATATATCTATATATATATATATTACTTACATGGGTAAACTATAAAAAAAAACACAAAATGTACGTTTAGAATGAGAATCAGCCATATATAAAAATCATATATAACTGTATCCGCTTATGCAAATCTCCGAAAACGCCAATCCGATTCAAAGAAATTATGAGGGAGATAGAACACTGACGTACTATTTGCTGATAACTGTGAAAATCCCTCAAAAAATGGTTAAAACCAATTAAGAATGCATGCCAAGACAAATCGGATGCAGGTTTTTATACGCTGCATTTGTAAAGTACATATACACAAATACAAATATTTTTTTTAAATAATTTATGGCAGTTATTATCAATTTTATTTAATTCATTTTGATTGTACTATTTTTTTTTAATTCCCATTTTTGTAAAATAATTTACTGTAGTGAAAACAAAAAGATCAATTTCACATGAACATTAAAAAAATGATAATGCAAATGACTTTGTTAATGTTTTTATTGCAAAGTAATTGATTAATTTTATTTCCTATTAAACAATACAATAAAACTGTAAATAAATGTGAAAAATAAGTGAAATGTTTTAAATTAAATAACTTTTTTATGATTTAATGGCATAATTAAGTTTTGTGTGAACAATTTTACACTTTGCTGGGTCTGGTAAAAAAGCGTCAAGAGAGATAAAAGTAAATAATCTCAAGAGGTTTCAGTTTGTAGTGCAACTATTGAATAATATATATATGCACATATATGTAATAAATATAAGTAAGTTTCCTTTCAGGCGGAGAGCTTTAAATTGTATATGCAATAATTTTATAATTTATTTATAAATAGTTATTATTATTATTTTGTATTTATGTTTAGCATTTATTTAAGAATATTTTCTTAATTTATATTTTCTTTATTGTCTTAAAATAGATTGTCGCATTTGCAAAGTGTCAACATTTTTAAAATTAATATTTTCTAATAAAAGAAAATAAACATTTTGGCTCATTTAAACAAATTTATATTTAAACTTTTAAATGTCTATTAAAAATATAAAACATTTCAATTTGATTTGTAACTATGTATGATTTATTTTCTTACATTCTTATAAAAGAATCACACTTAAATCATAAGATAACGTCATGATCAGTAATATACATAAGAATGTACATATCGCTTATTTGGTGCAACGCACAGTGGTTCCAACTGGTAAAAAACGAAATAAATCTATAACTTTACAACTTGCGATCCGACTACGAAACGATGTATGTAAAAATAATGGAGGAGGACAAAAGCTTTAAAGGAGATATTTTAAGAGAAATAGAATGACATATCAAAGACATTTAGACTGACTGTGGCTCAGAGTATTTAAAATTCGGCGCAGCTAAGTATAGTACTGTTACTTGCTTGTACTTAACGATAAGAATCCTCCCGGAAATTGGGCAAAAAAAAAAAACAAGAAACATTACGTCAAGTTATTTATAAAACGATTTGCAGGCTTTAAAATGAAATTTTTAGCTAAATAATTACGGTAATAGCTGGCACTTAGTCTTTAAGCAATAATCTTAAGAATCTTACTGTGTAATAACTCCGAACTCTTATTTGCCTGAATTCACTTAAAAATTCTTAAAAATTAGTTTTAGAATTGTTATAACATACACTCTAAAACATAACTTCAAATTTACGATCATATATTATCTAAATTTGTGTTGAAAATTTCTCCTTGTCTAACATTACATCGATTTTGTTGTTATTTTATTAAAGAAAAGAGCTTTCAAATTAAACATATTTAGTCCAAGTGGAAAAAATTTAACTGAATGGTAGATACGTCAGACTATAAGTCAGGAGGTCGCGGTTCAAACCTGCACGCAGCCAATCGCTTTTTTTAATAAAAAAATTTTGTTCAAAAATAATGCGTGTGTAATTTTAGGTCGATAATAATCTGTAAAGTGTTGTCGACTATTATCGACCTAATTTTCAACAAAAGTGTTTTAGAGTGTGGGTAATGCTTACTTTTTTATTTTTTGTTTGACTTTGTAATAAAATATTTGAATAAAAAACCATGACTGTGCACTGCAAAATTATGTACACATGTACATACTTACGTATGATGTATTACAATATTTTTCTTTAAGAATTTTCTTCTTAAAACGTCACAAAACAAGACGGAAAATTAAAAAGATTTTCTTTGCATGTTCATTTTTAAAACGATCATCGAAAAGAACAAAATATCATCAAATCAAAACGTGATTTCATAAATTTATTTCTTATTTCATTCTAATTTTATTTATTTTTTGTTGTAATTTTTTTTATTTTACTATTTTTGCCACAACTAAAATTTTATTTCTCTACTTGAAGTAGAAACAAGGCCATCTGCTAAATAACAACACTAAGAAGCAATAAGAAAACAAAACCTAAAGGAAGAAAGAAGACGCTATTTTGTCTGCAAATGTAATTAAAATAAATGCAAAAAAATTCTTAAAAAAAAATCTTAAGCAAAAAAAAGTCAAGCTATTAAAGTAGAGGGCTGCAAAGAGTACATAAATGTATTCGTAGAATGTACTCGTATGAATTTCATGTGTGCGTATATGTATGTTCCTATGTTTGTCCATAGCCACGACAAATATACATACCCACTAAACCTGAGATTCGAAATAAAAGAAGGTTCGCTAAAACGAAGAATTTTCGAAACAAATTTGTTCGATAAATGCTCGTGAATCTAAAAAAAATCGAATGTTCGCAAATGCGAGCTTTTGTCGATAATGTTGCGACAATAAGCTCAATTGCCAAATTTCATAAAATGTGAATGTTCGCAGCATCGAAATATGTCTCGATAAGAAGCGCAATTGCGCAATTGCCAAATTTCATAAATTGTGAATGTTCGCAGCATCGAAATGTGTCTCAATAAGAAGCGCAATTGCCAAATTTTATAAATTGTGAATGTTCGCAGCATTGAACTATTTTCGATAATTTATCGAATGTGTAATTTACATTCATGTGTGCAATAATTGAATAGAAAAAAATTTGCCACGATAGCCTAGTGGACGTGTGCTAATCTGTTAGCCTGGAGGTACCGTGTTCGAATCTGATTGAATCCAGCGTAAGTTAAAATTTAAAATAAATAATTATTCCATTTACAATAAAATAGATAAATTAAAAAATAGAGATAACAATCTTGAAAAATTATTTTTTCCCGCATTTTTGTGGTGTCGATAATTCTTCGCTATTGGTTCGCTATTGATTTGTCAGCGAAGCATCGAAATCGAAAGATTTGCTGCCACAAACTGAGCGACGAGTGAGCTCTAGCAGCTCTTTCTCTTTCCGACTTCGATAGCCGTTCGCAAGTGTTTTGTCCGAGAAACGTGTGCGCAACATTCGAATGCGATATTATTTTCGAATGTTTTGGTTTGCTTGGTATAGACATACATATATACAGACATACATACAAAAAATATTCATGCATACACACAAAAATATACATACGAGTACTTTCGAGTATATTCGTGCAGCCCTCTATATTAAATATTTTATTTTCTAGTGAGATTTTGCATTGAAATTCAAAAACTTAAGAAAATGAAAAGAATACAAATACAAAAAAGGTCGTGTTGCCTTTTTGGCAGCCATTTAAAAGAGTGAAGAAAAAATGAGCGGAATTCCCGTTATTTTGCAACGAATATGAAGAAGAGCAAAAGCAACAACAAAATGAAAATTGCCAGAAATGTGTCACCCTTTAATTAATTGTCATTTATCATCAACCATCCAGTCAGCCAGCCAACCCGCAACAAAAAGTTTTCTTTGATTTGCAAATTATGCTTAAGAAAATAAACAAATCACTAGATTCAGTTTTTAATTTTGTTTTATTGCAAGTTTTCTTTATTTTTTTTTTTTTGGTTTAAAAATAAAAGTATTTTACCAACAACTGATCTTAGAAACCACAATTTATAATTGTTTCTATACTAAATAAAATAATATAAAATAAAAATTGAATTGTGTTGTATCATCCGCTCATTGTGTGATCGATGATGATGAAATGGAAATTTTTTCAAACAATCTTTTTACATTATTAGCTTTTGGGTTTTTTCTTCCTCTATCTATACACATTTGTATAGAATATAAATTCGTAACGTATTTAAAGAAAAACCTATTTAAAAATTAATCATATTAGTGTAATTTGTGAAAAAAAAATTTAAAGCCCAAACCCGTTTCTGAAATATAGCCTGTTAGCATTTTATGATATTAATGATCATATTCGAGTCTTTTTCGACTCCACTGTGCGATCAAAAATAAAAATATGCGCTCGTTTTCGAATCGAATATGACTGTTCTTTCGGGAGAAAATGGTACCCTAGCCGCGACTCTTCTGAGAGAGTTTCTTATGACTAGCGTTTGTGATCAGGGTGACCGATGAAAATTTTTAAAAAGTGGCACAAAAAGGGGATTTTGAGGAAAAAAGTGGCACCAAGAAGGGGATTCTTCCAAAAAAAGGGGCAACTTTTTAGAAAAGGGAATAATTGAACCAAATTCTAATATTTAATGAATTTCTAGAGCATATAATGCTTTTGAAATAAAATGAATCAATTTTGATGTTTTTTCGTTCAAAAAACTGACTACTTTTTATATAAATTTTAGACAAACAATGCAAACAAGTCTTGTTTCTATAAAATTTATGTGAAAGGCACTCACATTTTTTTTTGCAATTTCCATAAAAAAATTTTTACTCAAGTCGCTTGTTTGCATATGGAAACAGCACATTAGTAAAGTGTATCGAAAAGCAGTTTCGCTGAGTAAAGATTTTTGCATAGCCGGCCTTCGGTCGGCGAAGCCGCTGCATATACTGAGAGGAGAAAATCGTTAAGACCGCCCAAAGGCCGCTTTTCAATATACCAAGAAGAAAAAATACTTAAGCCCGGCCGAAGGCCAGCTACGCAAAGAATATTTTGTAGTAAAATAAAATTTCTTAACAATTTTAGTTAATTTCCAAATATTTCTTTGAATCGACGATGTCAGCTGGACATATTTTAAGCATTGTTGACGCTATTTGCAAATTGTTCTTGATTTTATTTAACCTTTTATTACTTGTCACCGATTGCAGAAGTAAAAAGTGAATAGTCAAAAACATGTACATGTATTTGAATTTGTTTTCATTTTTAAAAGTGTGGACATTATGACACATTTCAAAGTGTCATAATGGTCATAATAATAATGTCATAAAGTCCATGG
Source organism: Panzeria rudis (assembly GCA_956483635.1). Lineage (NCBI taxonomy): Eukaryota > Metazoa > Arthropoda > Insecta > Diptera > Tachinidae > Panzeria > Panzeria rudis. The sequence continues at coordinate 22,540,178 of OY101447.1, read as the reverse complement.
CACTAATAAAAGTGTCACAATGTCCATGGATGTTATGGATGTTATGTTAGGAGAAAATCGTTAAGCCGCCCGAAGGCCGCTTTTCAATATACCAAGAAGAAAAAATACTTAAGCATGGCCGAAGGCCAGTTACGCAAAGAATATTTTGTAGTAAAATAAAATTTGGACATTATGTCACTGGATATTGTGACATGGCACCAAAATTTGCATGAAAATAATTTTAAAAATATTTAAAGCTGCGTGATTTTCATAAAAATTTTTAACAAGACGTTCTTGTTCGTGTTAGTGAATCAGGGTGTTATTTTTAATAATTTTAATACAATAATGAATATCTATAGATCTAAACTCTTAAACTATTTCAAAATAGTTTTTGTCATAAGACTTTACATGATAAGACTCAAAAACTAATTTTTGTCTTGAGATTTTTTTTATAAAAACAGTTTCGTGCCGTAAAAAGCTTATATTAAAACAAGAAGCATCATTTCATAAAAAGGGGCAAAAAGGGGCATAATATTACAAAAGGTGGCAGATTTAGGTCATTTTAAAAAAGGGACACTAAAAGTGGCAAGGCAGTTGAAAAAGTGGCAAATTGCCACTTTAGTCGCAAAACGGTCACGCTGTTTGTGATCAATTACGACCAGTGTGACCAGATTTTAAAATAATATAAAGCTAAATCAGGTTTTAAATAGAGCTAAAAAGAGCTAAAGAAGGAATTTTAATGCCAAAATATAAAGCAAAATTTTTTTACAGCTTTGCAATAGCAACTTTTCCTTATTTTTAAATTTTTTATAGTTTAAATGGTGTTTATGCAGGTACAAATAATATGAAAATATAGTCTTGGATCATTTAAATGAAAAACATTTAATCAATAACAACCACCCAAGTGCTGAAAATATCATTTCGCAAAATAAATACGATTTCGATTTCGATTTCGACTCGAAGTCACTAAACTGGTGTGTTGGAAATCGCAGTCACAAAAATTTAGCTATTTCAATTCGCAAACAAAGAGGAAAGTGAAATCTAAGTGAACTTTCCTCTTTAAAAAAAATTTGGTATCAAAGTGCAAAAATAAAAGCATTCCAGTAAAATTTAAACTCTTTCTATTTAATATCATTTAAAAAAATAAAATTTTTATACATTTTAATACAAAATACTAAATTAAAAAGTATGTTGCTTTATTTCGACTATTGTGTTACTTTTGTTTACTTTAAAAACAGATACATAAAAAAACATAAAATATGAAGCAAAAATAGTAGGGTATAAATCTAAAAATATTTGAAAAAATCTGTGTTGGATACTATGGTTTCAAAAAACATAGAGCATTGATAAGAATCGTTTTCGAAGATTATTTCGAAAAATAAACAGAACATGCGACCCTTAGCACATGCAAAAGTGAGATTTGCGATTTTAAGCTCACAAGTGATTTTTGCCATTGTAATTCCAAAAGAGTAATATCACCTACGCTAAAATTTGACATTTCTTCTTTAAAATTTTCATACAATTTACTTTTGTATTGCTTAGACTGTTTTCTAATGAAAATATGTTTGTGATTTGTAAAGTTGAAAAGTTATTTGGCAAACGTTGTCGCAGTTGGTATATTAATTGTTTAATAATATTTCGGCAAGTGTATCTAATTTCTTTTTCTGTTTCAGAATCTATTATGTCTTTTTTTGAAATCAGATATTGTTCAAACTTATAGTTAAAATACGGAGTTGGAATTAGAAAACCGTCTAAATTTGATTTTAAACGGCCAAAAATTTCGGACTTCAAAACGATTTGATTACAAAGATTTTTCAAAAGCAACTGAAGTTGTGAAAACAATAGCATGTGGGGTCCACGTCGTTACTTTCGAACATTTTATTTACTTTTTGAACATCAGAAAGTAATGGCTTTAAAAATTTCAAATAGAGTAAATATTTTTCACTATACAAATTTTTCAAGACTTTAGCTTGATGGCAGGATTCCGAAATAGATGCAAGTTGAAAGTGAGTCTTTTATTCCAACCATTGTATACTGATTACACCATGATGTCGATCAAATCTGCCGCAGTGAATGTTTCTGCACTGCCAGATTATTATTATTTTTTAACTACTTTATATGGTTACGGCACATAAATTTATTCTTATAAACTGTTTTGTTTATTTTGAAATAGAAATTAATTACACGAAATTGAAATGAAAGAAAAAGCTAGAAAAAGCTAAATGCATTGTTGAAAAAAGCTGGAAAAAAAGCTAAGAGCTAAATGAAATATTTCGAGCTAAACATTAAAAAATAAAGCTAAATTGAGCTCCAAAAGAGCTAATATGTCCACACTGGTTATAAATAGTGGCGCATACTCATAGTCATAAACAGGGCTCAAACTTTCATGCAAATGCATGTTTTTGTGGTGATAGATAAAGAGGTATTGACTAATATCTATGCGATTCATCAAATTTTAAGTAGTTTGGCATCGATTTGTAGTTGCATATTTTGGTAGTAAGTGCATATTTTTGCATATTTGGGCAATAAATACATATTTTTGGAGTAATAAAAAATTTTTTAATGCATATTTTCGACCAAATATGATGGCAAGTGGCAACTAATAGCTATTAATTTCAGTTGTTATTTAGTGCCTTTTTGGCAACCATTAATTTTCAGTTGTCGACTAGCAACGCAACTAAAGTTCGGTTGCATTAAATAATATACCCAATTGTGTTTGTTTTATATTTTTTTCTCTAATAATAATAAAATATTAAAAAAGAATATTTTCATATTATTTTAGTTTGACTCTTTGTTCGTAGGTAAATACATATTTTTGCGCTTATTTTTAATTTTTATGTGAATTTGTTAAGCGATTAAAATCAATTTTTAATTGCTTGAAAGTCCAAGCCCTAGTCATAAACAAAGTATACTTTAGAGCTTAAAACCAGTATTGCCATACAATATGCTGGTTTTAAACTCCTAAAGTATACTTTATTTTTGACTATGAGTATGCGCTAGTATGAGTACGTCTAGTTTACGTAAAAAATTTAAAATACAAAAACTTTAAAATCAAAAAATCGTCTAAAACAATTAAAAAAAATGACTACTGACGATGCCAGCGTTGCAAAGAAAATATCACAAACATTATAGGGTCTTATCTTTGTACTAATAATAAATATATCAATAAAAATGTATTAAAAGTTAAAAATATAAAATTAAACCACAATAACTCAGCTGTTAATAGAGTCCGTTTTTAAAAATCGGTCGATTTAAAATGACTTGATTTATAGAACTGGTCTCTCTACAATATAAATTCTATATACAATTTATTTTTAACAGTCGCCATGAAACTTGATTTTTAAATATTTAAACAATTGTGTAAATAAAATTATTTAACTTGTAGTTATAATTTATTTAAATACCAGTCGTTAGAAGACATTAGTGTAAAAACAAATTCACTAATTATAAACACAAGTGAGAATATAACGAAAGAAAAAACAAGCAATAAAATCATGACTATTTTATTTGAAAAAAAAAACTTGTATAATTATTTGCTAGTTTTGAGTTATTTTTGATTATTTTCGTGTAATATGTAACTGAATAATTTGCAGTTGTTAAGCATTTTAAAGTTTGATTCGGAAAAGAAACCCGGAATTAAATGAATGTTTTCTTATGTAAATAATTTAGACATAGAGTTATTCTACCGCAAAGCGACCAACGATTGAATTCTACCACCTCCAATTGCGGTAAAATTGAGAGTGGCTCTAGACTTTTATAAAGTTAAGAGGAACACACAATTTTGGATTCCTAGCTCATCTGCCTCTAAACATATGTAATTAATTACATACATATATAATATATTCTTATTGTATTCTTATTTAATTATTTCTACACGAGCAATATTTATGTAAATGTAATGCTAAAGTTCGGAACCAGTTTGCATAAAACTTGGAACATTATTAATAACACGGGTAGACAACAAAATTGTTATATGTTGGTGAGTAACTTTTTGTAGTCAATTGTGCCTGGTAGAAGCTGAGACAGCAGCGCACGTAGTATGTGAATGTCCAGCTTTGGGTAGCATTAGACTGAGAAACACTAGCCGACACATTTAGATGTGGGTGCAATTGTTGAAATAAATTTTGCAGCTATCAGAAATTTTCGGTGATGGTGGAAAACGATTGCACTAATCTTATTGATGTTTAGTAGTGAATTGAAAATAACCAGTCTCTAAACATTCGTGCTAAATATGTTAAAAAATGTTGCACTAAAATTAAATTACTTTAGTTCAAAAAGAGCAATCTTCAGTTTATTGCAACATATTTTCTTCAATAATTTGAGTGCAACATAAAAATTTTGCACTAAATTTAAGCTAACAGTTTTGAAAGTTTAGTGAGAGTATGTTTATATGCAGCTTTTTTTAGTGATGCTTAAAAATTTTCAATAATTGAGTGTAATGCAAATTTTTGCACTAAATCTGGGTTTAGTGAAAAAATAGCACTAACAAAAAAATTTTAATAAAAAGATTAACGGTTAACCGAATGAATACTCTAGTAAAAGTCCAACAGCGTGAAAACAAATTGCTATGATCTGTCAAATAATATGTAAAGAAATTCGTAATTTTTAGGAAATTTTCTAAACAATCACATTGTCTTTTGCACAAACAAACATACGCAGAAAAAACAAAATTTCATTTTCTGTAAAGGAATTCAATGAAATAGTAAATATTTTGTCTAGAAACGGACCTACAAACAAATTTGTTTAAAAATATTTACAAATTGTAAACAAAACAATTTACTAAATCAAACAAAAAGATTTACTGGATTTTCTGAAATATATCAAACAATATTTTTGTCTCAGTTTATAAAACAATTAGTCTAAAAATACTAACAAATATTAAACAAAATATTTTACTTAATTAAACAAAAATATTTACAAAATTTTTTTGTAATATATCAAACAAAATTTTTGTCTGGGTCATTACCATCATCCATTAGGCATTTATGAAATTTCACTTCATTAAATGTGTTCAAGTCTGAATGTTTATCTAAAGACTCTAAAAAAATTAATGAGAATTAACGCAACGACAGTAACGAATTGATTCACTCAAAACTCTTTAGTAAACAAACTTGATACAATCGCATTCCTTTAGCTATCATTGTTGTTGTTGTTATTTGTGTGTATGTCGTCATCGGGGTTGCTTTTTTACGACATAGTTTTTCTTGTAGTTTTTGGTGTTTGCGTTCTAAATAAGAGTCAAACAAACAATTCATTGATAATGTAAAGAGTATTTACTGAAAATTAAATTTATTTTTAGACAAACTTTTGTTTGAAAACTATTTTATAGGAATTTTTTCTGTGTAGGAACAAAGTCACCTGTGAATTTCTTTACCGCCATAAATAAAAAAAGAAGAACGAAAAAAATTTGCTTTATTGCAAATTATTTATGTTACGTTTTATTTGGAATGTGATAGTGTAGAAACAAAATGTAATAAGAAGATTTTCTTTAAAATTTTTTGACAGTCAGACTGATTTTTATTTCATTTTCGTATTACAAAATCTAATAAAAATCTCTAAGCTTGTATTACAGTGTGAAAGGGCCTTAAGAAGATCAAAAAACAATATTTGCGCCACTTGAAGATAATATTGTTATCGAGTTTTGATTTTTTGTTCTAATTGAATGTCACAAACCGTTCTCCCTCCAGTTATGTTAGCATTTGTTGTGAAACTGCTTCCTTTTTGAAAAAAATTTATATCTCGAAAATTAGAACCAATCTTGAAAAATTAAATCTAGATTCGGACTCAGCGCCTCAAATAACATTAAGATTTGTTCTCATCGGCTCTGATCCAAAAGCTGACCGGAATTTGTAAGGTCGTCTTACCAGCCGCCTGCCAGAAATCACTCAAGTTTAAAGCAAACGCTGGTGATGGCCCATGTTTCAGTGATGGAGTGTTAGGTCAACCTAATGGTTGACTGTAGCAACAATCATTGTCGCATGAAGAAGATCGAGAATAGTCCCGGGATAGTACAGGGGTCGAATTACCGAATACCTGATCGAGTAAAATTATTCGAAAATTTTCTTTTGGCATTACGGCATACGATAATCGAGTACATGCTGCTTAAATTCCACTGGTTAGCACTAGAGCGATCGAAAACAATATGTTTTTTTATTATTTTTGTTTTGCAAAAAGCATGGAACATTGCCAATAAACCTTATTACAGTTGTCAAAGCGACTTGGTTGTAGTACTACACTCTAAAACACTTTTGTCGAAAATTAGGTCGATAATAGTCGGCAAAACTTTACAGAATGTTTTTACTAAAAAAAGCGATTGGCTGCGTGCAGGTTTGAACCGCGACCTCCTGACTAATAGTCTGACGTATCTACAATTCAGCCATAGCCGTATTATACTTTACGTAAAGTTTTTTCCACTTGGACTAAATATGTTTAATTTGAAAGGTTTTTTCTTTAATAAAATAACAACAAAATCGATGTAATTTTAAACAACACAAATTTGAAGTAATGTTTTAGAGTGTAGCTTAAAGAAACACACAATTTTTCTTTAATGTATTACAAATTCTCAGTCGATTCAACAAACGGTGTAAAACAAACTTGGTACACCTTTAACATTTTCTATACGTTAGCTATCGAATGCGCTAATCCATCCATTCGATACGTGACGAAATTTTATTTGATACGAAAGCCTACTCGATAACGAATGCGGTAATTCGGGCCCAGGTTTATTTCGATATTCCCTCTACAAGCCAACCATACACACTTAAAAGATTTCATTGAAATCGGTTGGGCCGTTTAGGATTTAATCGAAAAAAATTAAAAAATTTCGGGAATTCGGAAACCCAAGTAAAAAGCTTAATGCGAGTTTAGTGTAGAATCAAAATACGACATAAACATAATCTGAAGAAGATAAAACTAAAACGATCGGAATGCAAATACGAAATTAAAACCTTTTCGATCGGCTTGCCCGATTAATAGTGACTTTTATTATCACACATGTCAAAACAGTCTCTAAAAAGATACGCAAGAAATAAAATTCTTTCTTGTTTTTGTCGATCTGTGTAATTAAACATTAATTAATCACAGAACTTCTGGATGATTTAAATTTTTTAGAATTTTACCAGGAACAACTCTACAAAAACTTGATATCCACAAATTTAATTTGAATTTTCAAAAACGAGCTAAAATCTGTACACGTTTGTGTTTAACCTTTTCTTTACATTGATTTGCATATTTTTTATCTTTTTGTTTAAATAATAATTTTATTTTGTAAACAGACAGATAAATTTAACAAGTTGTCTGTCGTCGGCTTAATATACAATATTTCTAATCCTATTTTTAAGGTTTTCAAACTCGAGGTTATAATGAGATGCTTGTGTGTAGTATGGAATTATTCGCATAAAAAATTTTATTAGCAATTTGTTGAAATTTAATAAAAATAAAACATTTTATTACACGTTTTCTTCAGACAAATTTTAATAGGAATTTGGTGTTATTTTTATAATAAAACCAAGTGCTATTAAAAGTTTTTAGAAAATGAAATACAAACTAGAAGTACAATACATAAAATTACATGTTTTATTTATCATGTCAATTGCCCTCAATATTTGCCAGACGCTGGCCAAGCAATGTGGTCTGATTGATGTCCTTGTCGAAAAGGAACAAAAAAAAAACAGCAAAAATCAATTTACAAAAAAATGTATGTTTAATCGAAAATAGAAGAGCAATTTAACCATTTCGTAATAATTGCATTCGTAGTTTCGCAACAATTTTTGCACAGAAACTTTTATTTTGACACGCTTCCTCCTCGCGTTCTTAATTTTCAATTTCCTTTAATATTTTTGTGTTGTGTGCTCTGCAGTTTCTCCCATTTATTGGCAAATTTCTGTTTTATTTAATTACACTATACAACACAAAAACAAAAAACTACATGGTTCTAACGACTGTTTCTGGCAGAGGGTACCAAAAAAAAAAATATATATACATATATACATTAAAGCGGGTCGACCTCCACACAAAAAATAAAAATAAAAAGGGCCGGCCACTCCCTAAAATGAAAAAAACCGAAAACCTAAAACCGAAAAAAAGTACGGCACTTTTTTTTATATATAGCGCATAAAGTCCGATCTGATTATTCGCATATTGTTGTTCATCGCTTGAATATAGCTTAATTTTTTCATCTGGTGACTTTTTAGTCCGTTATATAATTTTGAGCGCCACTTATGTCATTTCGTATCCTTCCCTCCTAATGTCCAATTTTTAGCACGACATATACATATTTAGAAGGGCTTTTTTGCCGCGTGATAAAAATTGGAAATTATGAGGGAAGGCAAAAAAGCCCTTCTAAAAATCTATATGTCGTGCTAAAAATTGGACATTATGAGGGAAGGATTCGAAATGGCATTAGTGACGCCCAGAAGTGAATATCAGATTCAAAAGTCACTGGAAGCGAAAAGTAAACTACTCCTATGCCATAAACAACAATAAACGATATACATAATGAGGTTGGACTTTAAATGGCAGCGCAATATATAAAATATTAAAAGTGCTGTATTTTAGGGGGTGGCAAAAAAAATGTTTTTACAGTCCAAAGAAATTTATTATTCAGGCTTAAGTTCGTTCAATTTAATTTTTACAATTAAAAAATTTTTTATTGAGAAATAATTTTTCAAAGCATGTGGCAATTGAAAAGTACAAATAAAAATAAAAATACACACAACTTCAATTATGTTTTTACAGTTTTAGAAAAGTCATTGATATACCAGTCTAAAGTAATTTGTATGTGAAAAAGAAAAACGAGGCGTAATTTTAAGGCGTTACATAAAAGTGAGTATATTAAAAGCCAGATATATAAAGCCTTGGAAGGGCTTTCTTGTCGTGTTCAAAAAATTGTACATTAGAAGGGAAGGATCCGAAATGGCATAAGTGGCGCCCAGAATTTGATGTCGGACTAAGAAGCCAGTCGAGGAAAAAATTGAGCCACAGTCAAGCCATAACGAACGACATGCGACATGATGAGATCGGTGGCGCTATATATATAAAACTAAAAGGGCTGTATTTTTGGGGCGTGGCAAAACAATTATTTTTATTTTTTTGGAAATGTAATTGATATATCTTTCATTCTGGGGGGGTGACTAGTATAACTTCTTTCATTGGATTCATTTTAGGAGGAGTTAAAGTTCTCCCCTTTGCGTATAGTTATAGTGACGTGGCATAGGAAATTTTAACAGATTTACGTTCAAAGTATAAGAAGTGTTCAGCAATTTTATGTAAAACACATCGAAAAATTTTTTTTAGAACATTTTAACCCTCTAACTCTTCATGGTATTGGTCTTTTTGGCTCTTTCTTAAAAATTTGCAAAAAAACTCCTCTTTAGCGGCTATATATATAAAATATTCGTCATAAAATTTTACTATAAGACTCCAGATTCAACTTGAACGCCAGAAATCTTCCAAAACTTAAAATGTTGTTAAGGGTTAATTTCGCACTTATTGACAACTGCTACTCGGCATAGGAAATCTTTTAAGCCTTACGTTTAAAGTATAAGATGTACTCAGCACTTTTATGTAACACATGATGATACACATTTTTGTGAAATACTTTAACCCTCTAAATCGTCGTTGTATGGGTCTTTTTGTCCCTTTCTTAAGAAAGGAAAAAAAACTGTCGTTAAACGGCGATATAGCGGGCAAAAATCTACTCTTTAGCGGCTATATAGCGGGCAAAAATATTCTACAAAAATATTCGTCATAAAATTTTACTATAAGTCTTCAAATACACTCAAGCTCCAGACTCAACTTGAACGCCAGAAATGGCTCAAAACTTAAACATTTTTAAGGGTTAATTTCGTAATTATTCACAATTAGTATTCGGCACAGGAAACCTTCCCTTACATTTAAGGTATAAGATATTTCCAGCACTTTTAAGTAAAACACCACGATGAACATTTATGTAGAGCATTTCAGCCCGCTATATCGCCGCTGAAGGGAACTTTTTGCCCCTTGTTTAAGAGAGATACAAAAAAACCATACCGCGAAGAGTTAGAGGATTAATATATTCTACAAAAATGTTTCTCGCGATGTTTTACATAAAAGTGCGGAGCACATCTTATACCTTAAACGTAAGGCATACAAGATTTCCTATACCGAGTCGGTATAACTATGATAAAAAGGGTGGCAAATTTAACTCTCCCTAAAATTAATCCCAGATGTAAACTCTCAAAACGTCAATGCACGTATATATTTTTTCGGTGCCCTCTACCAGAATCAGTCGTTAGAACTTTGAGCATAATTAAAAAAAAATATTTAATTTTGTTGTACACAGAAAAAATTATCACCAAAAAATTTTCAAACAAAAGTTTGTCTAAAAATAAATTTAATTTTCAGTAAATGTTCTTTACATAATCAATGAATTGTTTGTTAGAACGCAAACGCAAAAAACAATAACCCCGATGACGACATACACACAAATAATAACAACAACAATGATAGCAACAGGAATGGTATTGTACCAAGTTTGCTTAGTCCCAGTCCACACGTGCAATTTTTGTTGCAGAAATTTCTTAAATTGTGGGAGAGTATTGAAATAGAAATATATTCCATATCTATTCCTCTCCCGCTTTTTCTCACTGCAAAAGGAAGAATTGCTGCAACAAAAATTAAAGTTATGGACCGGGACTTAGTGATATTTTTTTGTGAATCAATTGGTTAATGTCGTTGCGTTAATTCTCATTAATTTTTTTATAGTCTTTAGAAAAACATTCACACTTGAACACATTTAACCAAGTGCAATTTCATAAATGCTTAATGGATGATGATGACCCAGACAAAAATTTTGTTTGATATATTACAAAAAATCCAGTAAATATTTTTGTTTGATTAAGTAAACTATTTTGTTTAGTATTTGTTAGTATTTTCAGACTAATTGTTTTATAAATTCAGACAAAAATATTGTTTGATATTTTTCAGAAAATCCAGTAAATCTTTTTGTTTGATTTATTAAATTGTATTGTTAACAATTTTAAAATTTTTTTAAACAAATTGTTTTATAGATTTAAATAATTTGTTCACTGAAAAAAAACACATCTTTAGATCAATGAAATTGTTGAGATATTTTTTTCTATATTTACAAATTTGTTTGTAGGTCCGATCCTAGACAAAATATTTACTATTTCCTTGAATTCCTTTACAGAAAATGAAATTTAGTGAAATTCTGTGTACAGTGTTATTTTTTTGTTTTGGCAAAAGTTATTCAAATTGTATGTTTTTCGTTTTTTTTTTGTTGTTGTTGTTGCAAAACGGAAATAAATTTTTAATTGTTTTACATGAAAAACGACTAAAGAATAAATGACATGCAGCAAAAACATTTAAGGTCAAACTTTATTTTTAAACTTATACCACAGCAGCAGCCGCCGCCACTACAAATGCTACGGCTTTGGCTGAAATAATTTAAAGAACAAGTGCAAGTCCAAGTGCAAATACATGCAATTATTTTAACCGAGCAAGTTGTATTGTATCAGAGGCATGTAATTAATAGATCAGAGCAGAGTGTGCAGTTTTTTTTTATATAAAAACCAATCATTCGTATGATTGTATAGAATTATTTTTACATCGTTTATTAATACGTTTTTTCTGTCTTAATTAAACGAATTGAATTAATTTACTGTACAGAAATTCTATAAACTTTTCTTTTTATTATTTGTTAATTACGAATATTATATCTGTAAGCTATTTTGATTGCTTGTTTAATTAGTTTTATGACCCTTTAACTTTTTGTATTGAGGAACACTGTGTTTGAAGTAGAGAAGAAAAATTTTTTAAAAGCAGTTTTATTTTAATACGTAACACTTTTTAGGGTTCCGTACACAAAAAGTATAAAGCAACCCTATTGTTTTCGCTACGCTGTCCGTCTGTCTGTTTGTCTGTCTGTCTGTCTGTCTGGCCGTCTGTCACACGGTGTTTTCTCGGGAACCGTAAGAGCTACGGACCTTAAATTTTCACAGAATATGTAAAACTTTAGTCGCTACAACAAATATATGACAGTTAAAAATTAAAGGGTGTTCTAAGGCGAGCAATGAAAATTTTTGAAATATTAATGTAAATACAGACACTTATATATAGACGCTTTAAATTTTCAAAGCTAGTGCTAATTGGTGTAGTCTGTAGAATAGACTACACCAATTAAAACTAAAAAATCCAAAATTAAAAAAAATGTCAAAACAAAAAATCGCCAAAATGAAAAAACGCTTAAAGGAAAAAAGCACCAAAATAAATAAAAATCGCTCAAACGCAAAAAATCACCATTCAGCGTCCAGGGGTTTTCAGGGACGAAAAATCGATCTAGCTTGGTCTCGTTTCCGGGAAAATCCGTTTTCACCGGGTTTTCACCCATTTCACATATTCCCGTATCTGCGTGTTTAACAATTTTTTTTAGCAACCACATGATATGGATACCAAACGAAAGAATTTTTTAAGAAGAGAGCTGAAAATTTAACAGACGTATTATAAATTCAAAATGGCGGCCGCTCCAAAACTGCGGGCACCGCAAATCAGCGGATCATTATTTTTTATGCACCCCTATGATATGGGTATCAAATGAAAGGGTTTTCTGGGAAGAGAACTCAAAATAAAGTGGAACTACTTAAAAGACAATATGGCGGATCAATATCTTTCATGCGCCACAATAATATGGGTATCAAATGAAAAAGATTTCTGAGAAGGGAATAATGATATGGGTATCAAATGAAAACGGTTTCTAAGAAGGCAACTCCAAAGAAAATGGAAGTACCCTAAAAACAATATGACGGACACCCCAAAATGGCAGTCCACTGATTTTTATGCGCCCCATTGATATGAGTATCAAATGAAAGGGTTTTCTAAAATTAAAACTCTAGTTTACAAACAAGAAATATCGGAAGGTTTTTAAATAAAAACTTATTGCTCCAAACTGCGGACGAACCAAATTGGCGGGACATTATTATTGTATACCCACATGATATGGTTATCAAATAAAAGGAATTTTTGAGAAGAGAACTCAAAACTAAATGGAGTTACTCTAAACACAATATGGTGAAAATTAAAAAATGAAGGACCACTATTTTGTATACACCCCCATGATATGGGTATCAAGTGAAAGGGAGTTGTGACAAGAGAACTCAAAATAAAGTAGAGTTACTCTACACACAACATGATCCCGTTATGGGTGTGTAAAATAAAATAAAATAAAATTGAAACTTCATATAAACTCCAAGCTCACAAGCAACAAATATTGGAACTTCATTAATTAAAAACTTACAGCCTCAAAACTAAAAGGTTTTTCTGAAAAGAGAACTCAAAATAAAATTACCCCAAACATAATATGGCGGACCACTATTTCTTATAGGCCTCCATGATATGTGCGTCCAATGAAACATGTGTTTAAAACAAAAACTGTAAACAAACTTAAAGTTCACACGAAACAAATATCGACAATTTAAGTTTAAAACTTACTGTCACAAAAATTCGGACATGCTCTCCCATGATATGGGTGTCGTCAAATTAATAGAGTTAAAGAGTTTTCTTCAATTACAACTCCAAGTAAGCTTGAAGTGCTCAAAAAAATACCTACCTATGATTTGATACAATTTTCGCTGCTACATTTACTAGCGGTGCTGCAAATATGTAATATTGGGCCTGATTGTGTAAGGAGCTGGCGTAAACGCCTATGTCGTTTTTTGTAATATATTAAATCAACACACAACCCGTGCTCTTTAATCTTCTACAAAAAACGACTTGGCGTTTACACCAACGCCTTACACAATCAGGCCCATTATATAAAATACAAAGTTTTGATAAAACTTTGAACAATTTTGAATAATACATTTAATATATTTGCTACTCAGATTTTCACAATAATAAAAAGGTCATATAATCAAGAATAATTGCACTAAAAATATTTACATATCGAGCATTTGATGCAAAACAGTCATAACTAAAAACTCCGATTAAGCACGGTCTACCAGGTACTTCTCTATAAATAAGGAAGTGAATCGAAATAATATTTTCCAAATTTAAAATATGTCACCGCCATGAATCTGTTTTTTTCCCGAACTATATCTTTTCAAATAGAATGAACATTTTACTTAGTTTTTTTTATAAAGCGCCACCAAAAGATATACATAGTAACATAAAGTATTCAACTGTTTGTTGCCAAAATAAACTAGGGAATGGTAAATTGATTTCGATTCCAATCGGAAATCTATTTTATGTTATAATAAATAGATTTTTTTACACTGAAATTGATTATTTGTTTTTTAAAATAGATTTTTTTTTATATAATTTCAAAATATGAGGAAAGCTCATTTTCAATCTTTACGATAAATTCAATATCGTCGAGAAAAATTCTTTATTGTGTATATCAACGGTTCTCAAATGGTGGTCCGTGGACCCCTGGGGGTCCGTAGCAACCATCCAAGGGGTCCGCGTGAAGGGGACGAAAAACAGTGTTTTCAAAAATAATAAAAGTTTTTATTTTCGATCTACATACTTCTTTTTATGTTTTATTTATTTTTATTTCATATACGTACATAAATACATATTATGTATTTATGTTTTGAAATCTTCAAACACGAACAACAAAATATTAGTGCGATCTTTTATTCTTTCTTCACTGCTTAATATAAAGTGCCCCAGACTCTGTACTGACCGTTATTGCCCAAGGTGGATTTATACAGGTGTTATTATAAGCACAGCTGCTCTACTTTTTTCTCGCAAATTAAATGCTCGTATGTCAAAATTTGTATACGTTGACATAGCGGCTGAGATGTCAAATGTTATTGTAATGTTGTAGTTGTTTTATAATCAGCACCACCTGATAAATTAATTCACCTTGGTTATTGCCATCACTATCAAATCGGAAACAAGCCCTAAAATTGACTAGATATCGTCAAAACTTTTAAAAATAAAATATGTGAAAGAATGCGAAAAAATCGCAAGTCCGCGAAAATTTATAAAACATTCTTTACTATTGTAATGTCTAGTAACCGTTCATGTTGTTTAGCTTTGATATTGTAATAAACCCCCATCACGGCAATTTAAATTTGTGGATGTTTTCTTGTGAATTGAACGTTAGAAACAAAATGTACAAAAGAAACTATATTGAACTTGAGCGATATTTATTTTAAATATATTTTTAAAAATCTTTTTGTTTTCTGTACAGTTTAATATATTTTTTGAACTTCAATGAATAAATATTTTACCGTACGTTTACAACTGACAATGCTGTCTTGACAATAAAGAATACGTAGTAGTTGTTAAAAACGCTGATAATTGTCTTCACGACTTAGGCGTCCAGACAATAATTATGACAATTAATTTTAAATTCCCGAAATTCCGTGTTTTGCGCGAGTTTTGTAAGTTAAAACTCAAAAAAATAAAGAAAACATCAAAATTATATATATTATAAGCTTTTCCTTTTGAATATTTCTTTTTTATTCACAAAAACTCAAATTATTATCGACATACATCAAATTATTGTCCGATTTACTGTCTTCAAAATATTCAAGACAGTAGTGAAGACAATTGAAAAAGTGTGTATGTATTAGTGAAAAAATTTTATTGTCAAGACAGCATTGTCTGGTGTAAACACTGAGTTAGAAACAAACAAAATAAAAAACTTTTTTCGGCCCTTGGTTAAAACATACATATTTATGAGTTTTTAATTCAACCTAAAAAAACAAAATACAACCTGGGGTTCAGAGGGGGTCCGCGAATAGGAATTTGGTGAGAACCCCTGGTGTATATCATCGATGAAACGCGGCCGTAAACAAAAAAACTTCACTTTAGTAGGAATGAATGAAATTTATTGTCAAAAATAGGTAAATATTACACTTTATATCTTTTTAGTTATTCCGACTCAACTTTTTGATTGGTATTCTCGTAACGTGATAAAACACTCCTCAATCTATATGTAGCGAATCCAATATTCCAGTTCTATTCATCATTTAAGCTAATTTCATACCAAGTTTTTATTAGTCAAACGCTCATTAATGGTTAAATTTTATATTTGCTCGATGGAATGAAATATATTCAATTTCTACTATTATTTTGACTGACACTGTATATACGTAGAAATATTTTCACAGTGTACAGTTAAAAGCCAACGTATACTCTAACGAAGAGTTTTGTATGCCGAATTTGCCGTTAAAGGCCACGTTAACTTTTATTCACATTATGAAAAGGGCCGTTAATAAAGTAAGTGACTTTTCAGTTCTGTTAAGTTTTTAAAATGTCAATATTAGTTAATGCTAAAAAAAAGTTTCGGCAAGTTTCGGATTCGGCCGAATATTCGGCGTTTTTGTCGAATATTAGGTTCGGTTCGGACTCGGCCTCAAAAACTGGTTTCGGTCGGACTCTAGTATTTTCTGTGCATGTCGGGAATTACGGGAATGTGATTTTTCGGCAGAGAGGCATCTCAAGCTAAATGGAAGTAATTCCCTGATAAGTAGTTCGATCACACGGAAAATAGGAATATTATGAAAATTAATAGTTTGTATAAAAATTGTAATAGTAACCCTCGTATTATGATAAACTACTGGGTCTCTTCAACTGTATTTAATGACATAATTTTAATAACTTCTACAAAAAAAAACTTTAGTATTTCAAATACCAAAGTGTTTGTATGTTATTAATTTATTTTTATAGAAATATGCTCTTCGGCATTTTGTGAACACAAAAAATCAACATAATTTAGCACCTACAAGTTGTGTGCAAAATAACGTTCTTTTTTTATCACTTTTTCCAATTAATTTGAAATTTATTCATTTGTTATGCATTTCGCGTAAAATAAAATGACCATAAAAAGTAGAATTTACTCGTAGCGATTGTATATGTAAGAATTTATTAAAAAAAAGGCTTTTCTACCAATTTGTTTGGAGTTTTTAACTACGATTTAGTACATATTTGCTTTTAAAGAAATTAATATATTATTTTTTAATTTTAATAAACTTTTTTCTTTGTTTCTTTCTTTGATGTGTGAACGTGATTTTTTATTGAATATTTTAAATGGAATTTTGTTTACAACTGATATTTTTATTGTTTGTAGTTTTTTTCCGAACTTTATGTTAGATTTTATAATTTACACTAGAGATGGGATTGTGGGTAAGTTTTAAATGACTATCACGCAGGGTCAAGAGCAAAAAAAATTTTTTCGTGCACTTTCATGCTCGAACTTTTATGCAGCCTCACGCTTATGCAGTCTCACTATAATGTGAAAGAAAAATTATTCCCTGTTACGAAAACTCACACTCACGATAACTCACTCTCACGAAAACTCAACTCAACCGACCATTTATTGCTAAAGTTAAGCAAATTTTGTTTTTAATATTTGCTGAAGACAGTGCAGTCCTTCTTTTTGTGTTTCACAATTTTCGTTTTGTTGTCGGAAAATTTCAAATTACAATTTACACTTTTCCAAACACTTAACACTGCTCACCCACTCACTTTTGTATATTCACACTTATGGACGTTCACATGATTGTAGAAACTCATCTTCAGGATCTCGCGTGATTCACGGAAAACACTTGAGCGGTTTCATCTCTAATTTCAATGACGTAAATAGTGGTAAATATAATTTGACAGGTAAATAAATTCTTTAACTAATTGAATTTTGGCACGAGTAAAAACGGCTTCTAATCATTTATTAGGGTCTGTTCAAAAATTACGTAATTGCATTTTTGCCATTTTTAGCACCGCCCTTTACGACGTCTTAAAAAAAATACAAGTAATTTTATAAATACTTAACTATGTACCAAATTTTTCAGACTACATAATTTGTGAACAGCCCCTAATGAATTTTTTAAAATAATATTTTTAACTGGCACATCATATACTCGTACATCATCGTAATTGTTTGTACCACAAGGAAAAAACTAAATTTCCTTTTCTGTAAAGGAATTCAATGAAATAGTAAATATTTTGTCTAGAAACGGACCTACAAACAAATTTGTAAATATAGACAAAAATATCGCAACAATTTCATTGAAAAAAACGTGTTTTTTCAGTGAACAAAGTTTTTAAATCTATAAAATAATTTGTCTAAAAATATTTACAAATTGTAAACAAAACAATTAACTAAATCAAACAGAAAGACTTACTGGATTTTTTTAAAAATAGCAAATAATATTTTTGTCTGAATTTATAAAACAATTAGTCTGAAAATACTAACAAATACTAAACAAAATAGTTTACTTAATCAAACAAAAATATTTACTAAATTTTTTGTTATATAGAAAACAATATTTTTGTCATCCATTAAGCATTTATGAAATTTAACTTTGTTATATGTGTTTAAGTCTGAATGTTTACCTAAAGACTCTGAAAAAAATTAATACGAATTTACGCAATGACATTAACGAATTGATTCACTCAAAAATCTTCAGTAAACAAACTTGATACAATCACATTCCTTTTGCTATCATTGTCGTTGTTTTTGGTGTTTGCGTCCTAAATAAAAGTCGAACAAAAAATTTATTTATCCAGTAAAGAACATTTACTGAAAAAAACTTATTTTTAGACAAACTTTTGTTTGAAAAATTTTTCGTGATAATTTTTTCTTTGCAGGGACCGTAAGAGTGAGTATATGCCTGATAAATTTTTATCATGATAAATGTCAAATCGTTATCAAGATAAAAATTTATCAGGTATAGACTGCATTTATTAGTGTTATTGCAGTGTCTTGCCAATTTTGTCAGAGCTCAAGCTCAGACAAATTTGTCTTGATAAAAACGTAAACAAACTGTTTGACGTTTCAATTTATTTTCAAAAAATTAAATTTTTACAAAGTTTCTAAAAAAAAGAGATATGCTAATAAAGCAAAATATGAATATTTTAATTAAATTAAAGCAGTTTAATGAAAAATAAGTGAAATAGTTCATGAATAGGCCAAACAAATTGTGATTTATCCTAACAAAAAAAAAAAAAAAAAAAACAGCAACGTAGTCGCATGTATACTAACAATAACAAAAAATTGACATCTGTTCTGCCGACGTTTTGTTAATTGTCATGATAAAAATATATCAGGTATAGACGTAGGGTAACGGTTATGATATTTTTTTCTTTTAAAAAGTTAATAAATTATCGTTATTTCTTGACTGATATTTCTTCAAATTTTACCCATATTTTGTCCGAAAAGTGAAAAAATATTTTTTTTCGCTAGAAAATACGAGCTTTAGCTGAATAAAAAAAATTAAGTTTGGATTCAAAATCAATTTAGTTCGAGATAATCACATAAATAGCCCAGACAAATAAGGTTCTAACCTCAGAAATTAATAAAAGAAAATAAAATTTGTATACGCTTTTACCTTGGCGTTTAAACTGTCTCAAAAGTCCCATACAACCTGATGGTCAAAGGTCAAAAAATATCTCAATTCCTGTATTCATTACGACTACTGATGTTCTAATAAAAGTTGTAGAAAATACAATTTCCTACAAGCGATATCGCAAAGAGTCAACCGTTCTTGAGATAAAGTGCAAAAAGTGGAAAGTGCCATGCCATATTTTTACCGACCAAGGACTCAAGCCCGGTTGAATATTAAAGACATTTCTATATGACGTCATAGCTCTTCCTAAAATATATAAATATGTACTTTTTTTTTGTTCTATTGCTTCGCTTTAGAGTTACTGCACTCAAAACACATTTTCTTAAATGGTCATATCAGTCTAAATATGAAAAATGTATTGAGCGTTACGTAAAAAATTTTTTTAAATATAATTTATCTATGTATAAATTTTAGGAAGTTAAACAAGAGTTAACAGCAGCTGAAGTGTAAAAACGATGTAACGAGCATTTTTTGTTTACAAATTTCTGGTATTCATTGACAAAATTTTGATTCTTTCTCACTGTGGGTTGTTATATTTTCGAACAATGTATTAGGTAGGTCGTATTTCGCAACAAAAAAGCTATTTCAAATTGACATAGCTTTTGACATATTTAATTAAAATAAGTCTTATTGGAAAGAAGAGTTAGCCAACTTTTTGCTCATGTGTAAACATAAAAACATAAACATAAAAATTTTTTTATTTTTCCATGTGAACCCAAGGTAAAACGGAAAAAAGTGGCCATAACTTTTAATTTCGTCCTGGAAATATAATAAAGTTATGTATGAATGATTTAAAGGTAATTTTATTCTCCATCTTTTGGTGCCTCATTTGTTCAAATCGGATAATTTGTTTTCAAGTTAGGATGCAATATACTGAAGTACCTAGTGGAAATATTAGTCACGTCAGATAGAAAAGAGCTGAAAACGGATTTGAGTTTAGCACATTGAAATCTTTAGATTTCATATATTTTTATCACCGCGCATCTTTGCTTTTTTTGTGTGTTTAATTAATCCATCACACACTAATATGTACTTAAGTCGTTATTGCTGAAAAATATAGAAGTTAGGTCGTTTTGCACAAGAAAAGATCGCGACTGGTCCTTGATATTCCGAATGTTTCTAATCTTATGAAAAGAGCGCTTAAAACAGAACATATGTCGACTTGCGGTGTTATTCAAGAAACCAACGGAATTTAGTTCGAAAAATAATCACATAAATAAAATACAAATCTTTTCAAAATTGAAAAAAATTATTTATAAAAAATTTCAAAAGTAAGTCTATCAAAAATTAAAATTGCTTTTAATTACTTAAGTTCGTAGTGGACACAATTAATTACTCACACACAGAAAAAAAGGAATGTAAAATCAACATGACGCAATTGTGATTTGAAATCATATTAAATTTACAAGAAATAATATGTCGTTTAAGTGTGTTAGTGTTTATTTCCATTGTTCATTGCTACAGTTCACTGTTGTGCTTACTCAGCAGCTACATTTACAACTAGATACCCTTTGGGACAATTATATTGGGTGTTTTTTATTGAGGTATAGAACTTTAAGTTGGCATCACTTTTTTAACTGGCGGCCATTTTGTCAGCTGTCAAGTGATTAATATTTAGTTTGGTTTGCCATTTCATCATGAACAGGTTGACAAAAGAACAACGCTTGCAAGTCGTGCAAATTTATTTCGAAAATAATGGTTCAGTTCGCGAAGTTTACCGCAAGCAAAATCGCAAAATTTTGTTCAGTGATGAGGCTCATTTTTGGTTGAATGGCTACGTCAACAAGCAAAATTGCCGCATTTGGAGTGAAGAGAATCCACATGAAACAATTGAGACGCCATTACATCCACAAAAACTGACTGTTTGGTGTGCTCTATGGGCTGGTGGAGTCATTGGGCCATACTTCTTCCGAAATAATGCTGGAGAGTCAGTTACCGTTAATGGAGACCGGTAAAGAGCCATGATAACCGACTATTTTGTTCCCGAATTGGATGGCATGAATGTGGATGAGTTGTGGTTCCAACAAGACGGCGCTACATGCCACACAGCGCACGTCACAATCGATTTATTGAAGGAAACATTCGATGAGCGCATAATTTCGCGGAATTGGCCACCAAGATCGTGTGATTTGACACCATTGGATTATTTTCTTTGGGGATATGTGAAGTCGCTCGTCTACGCCAACAAACCAGAAACGTTAGGGGACTTGGAAGCCAACATTCGTGGCGTTATTGCCAACATACGGCCCCATATGCTCGAAAAAGTGGTTGAAAATTGGACCTGTAGAATTGGCTTTATTCGAGCCAGCCGCGGCGGCCACATGCCCGAAATCATATTTAAACATTAATGGCATAAAATTATCCTTCCAATAAAGCCAAATTGATGGACATTAAAACGATTTTCTTGTGTTTTATTTCAATTCGAAGTTCTATACCTCTAAAAAAACACCCTGTATTACTAGTTGTAATGTTACTGATCAAAAAGGACTCTCATATTCCTAGTTGTAGCAAGACTAGCAACGATACTAGTAAAAAAGAACAATCATATTACTAGTTGTATCGAGACAATAACGATACTAGTCAAAAAAGGGAAAAATTTTACAGGTAAACGACTTGTATATAATACATATTTTTAGCCCTTAAAAAATAAGTAGAAAGTGGCTCAGTGGGTAGAGTACTTGCCTTGAAATATGAGGAATGTGTGTTCGTACCCCGGTTGAGCCAAAAGTTTTTTTTAAGTGTTACAAAATCTAAATAAACAAACTACATAGTAAGAGCACTAGGTTACAACAACTAGGATTCCAACTGGGATATAACTGTATACAAATGAGCTAGTTGGGCTCCTATGACAACCTAATGTTAAAATCGATAGTTCGATATATGAAAAAAGGACAGACGGGCAACTAGTCTGAAGTAAAAAGCAACTAGTATAGTTCTAACTACATACTAGTTACTTTTTCTGCAGGGTAGTTGTGTGACTTGTTGTTGTTTATTCTTACATGTGTCGGCTATATAGACGACAAAAAACGAATTAACAGCGAAAATTTACAGCTGCTGGTTTAAAATTACCAATGCTTCATATTAATTGTAAATCAAAAATTATTAATGTAACCTTAAATTTCTTTCATTTAAAATTTTTCACTGTTAAAACAACTTTGTTATAAACGTTACATTTAATTTTAAATCAACATGACTATAACTTTAATTTCAAATAAGTTTTATGTTAAATAATCATTTAAATCATGTTGAATTAAAATGAAGTTCATTTTACATACGATGGGTATGTATTTAGTGTATACACTCTAAAACACTTTTCTTGAAAATTAGGTCGATAATAGTAGGCAACACTTTACAGATTATTATCGACCTAAAATTACACACATATTATATTTCAACAAAATGTTTTTACTGAAAAAGGCATTGGCTGCGTGCAGGTTTGAACCGCGACTTCCTGACTGAAAGTCTGACGTATCTACCATTCAGCCACAGCCGTATTATACTCTATGTTACATTTTTTCCACTTGGACTAAATATGTTTAAATTGAAAGATTTTTTCTTTAATAAAATAACTACAAAATCGATGTAATTTTATACAAAGAGAAAATTTCAACACAAATTTAGACAACATATGATCGTAAATTTGAAGTAATATTTAGATTGTAGCTAAAGTAAAGTTTGAACCTGTTGTGGCTGCAGTAGTTAGCGCGCGGACTATTATGCAAGTGGCACGATTTCAAATCTTGGCTGGTGCAGCCAAGATTTGAACTTGTATTATTTCAGTAGCAACTTCAGTTTGATTTAACTGTACTGCAATATTAAATCAACATGAAATATGGTTAATTCAAAAGGATAAATAAATGTTTCTTCAAGATTATTGTAAATCATGCTGAATTAACATGAAACTCCTATGAAGCAAAATCACTACCGAAAAATTTTAAATTAACCTGGTTTTCGACGATTTTACATTGAAATTTTTATGTGTGCATGTATGCGATCAATAACAAAATTTCTAGCAATTCTTAAGGAAGTTAGAGTAATTGAAATTTGAAAATTTTCTAATTGAATATACAATTTTCGTCATATACAGAAAAAATTATTTCTAAAAAATTTTAGATTTTGAAAATCAATTTCCGATCACATTTGAAACTGTTTCGATTACGAAATTAATTGAAAATTTTTTAGGAAACATTTTTTCTGTGTAGGTTGAATTTTAACAACACATTAATTGAATTTGCTGTTTTAGTAATTGAAATAGTATTTTAGCTTTTTCTGTGTAAGAAGACAAAGACTCTATCCCACTGTGCACCAGCTGCTAGAGTATTAGTATAATTAAAAAAAAACATCATGCAGAAACATGAAAACTTAATAAAAACAAACATGCGTTTAAACAAAAGAATAATTTTTAAAAGATATTAAATGTGAAATCATTTATACATACGGCGCGACTTTTTGTTAAAACAGATGCATCGCTAAGCGATGTCGTTAAAATTGTATCACGATGACAGGGAACAGTGAACATTTTTGCGGTTTATCAGAGAAGAATACCTTTTTTAAAGTTTAAATGAAATCAAATTTGTACTGAGAGACTTTTTTTATTTTGATAAAAAAGTAGCATAAAGTTTTAAACTCACTTTTAATTTTGTAAAAATTTCAAAACACAGATTTTTTGTTAAGATTTATTTTTCTATTAAAATGAATAAATATCACACACACACTTAATCACTGTATTATATAATAAATTTAAAAAAAATCATTAATTTTTTTTATTTAAATCAATTAAAATTTCTTGTTTTCATACAAAACACTTTTTTTAATAAAAATTCTTCTTTATTAATTGAAGTTCGCAGATGGATTTATTTTGATTGCCTTTTTCCATTTAAATTATTTTAGAAAAAAATGTTTTCTTTATGTTTTTATTCTGTGTTATTTAAAAACCTTTTAAATTTATTTTTAAGCAGACGTTTTTATCACCTTGAGATTTATTTGAATATTTGAAATAACTATTTATTCACTTGTGTTGTTAATTTTTGAAGAAAAAAAACGCCTCTTTTTCGGAAAGTGTTACTTATTTTATTTTTTATCATTTAACTTTTTATCACTTTTATTTTTATTATTGCAATAATTTATATAAAATATTTTTCTTTTTCTATTATTAATTTTTTATCTCTTTTTTTTGCCAACGTTGCATGCTAAACGTTAATTAGAACAATTTCATCTGAATGCTGGCGAACGTGTGTGATTTTTTATTTTCTTTACAATTTGCAATGATTTTCTATTTTGTTCGTTTTTAAATAAAATTGAATTGAATGAATAGTATGAAAAAATAAACAATACAAATGAAAATTTTCATATATAATGATCATCTAGGAACTAGATGCTCACAGATACATTTATAAAACAAAAAATAAATATGTAAGTAGATAAATAAATACGAGGGAATGTTAAAAAAGATAATTCTGGCTTTCAGATATCCTGCGATATTGACCCAAAAAATCTTCCGGTATGTGTCTCTTGAGCGGAAGGCTTGAAAAAAAATTTATTGCCCCAATTTTGTGATATTTTTTAATACCCCTCAAAAGAGCTTTTCTGGGTATTACTCGTTTAAAAGATATTAACCCCCATATTCATAAATGATTTGAGGGTGCTGTTGGCTAAGTAGTTAGCTCGTTTGACTACAAACCGTGAGCTCTTGAGTTCAAGACTACTCTCGGGCAAGTAAACAACATCATACATTTTTCTCATGTGCATTGGTGTGTTATTGTGTTGGTTGTTGTTGGACTGTTAAAGTGTTGAAGGCATAGCACTGATCACTTTGGCAGTACCGGCAGCGATTAATACTAGCATATCCTAATGCACTTCACACCACCCTCCTTCGTCGGTATTGTAACAGAACCGTCGGCGAAGTAAAAGAACTAATAAAATGTGGCTACACAGCTTAAAAACATCGGGATGCCTCTACTTGACACCAGAAAGGCTTGCAACACTGCTCTACAAAAAACGCGCAATAGCAGGGTTGTAAGTTAATTAAGCTTTCTATCTCTCTCCCACTTCACCAACTGTTCTCTCTACTCTATCCCTTTCCCAAAGAAGGTAAAACATTAATTAATTAACTTGTAGGCATTAATAGCCGGATTGTGTTACTTCTCTTTATAAAAAAAATTATTAGTAAAGTTAATGTGTGCATTAAAACGGGGGCTTCCCCTAGAAAATTCGTACAGTAAACCAACATTAACTTTCGTAAATTTGTATGAATATGAGGGCAAATCTTCAAAAAATCACTTTTTAGTTTTTTGATCATAACTTTCATAATAATAGTCCAAATTGGACAATTCTTTTTTGAAATCATTGCTTTTCATCCAAAGTTATTTAATTAGTTTGGCTTAAGTTCATTTTTAATTTAATCTTTCGATAAAATTATTTTTTTATTTACGAAAGAAATTCTAAAGCATGTAAATATTCAACATGGAAAGAAAAATTTGGAAATTTGAACTGATATCAGATGTTTCGAGAACGCCACAGTCTTCTCATCAGAGCTATTTCACCAATGCTGTCAGCGACGGCAGCAACAACACTCTAGCGAAAATCCTAATTACTTTAGTAAGCCCAATCAACACATTTGTCGCCACTTCGCGGCGAGTCGTACCTATTAATGAACATTTGTAAAGGTTCAGAACTTCACTAGCTGTTTTTTCCTTATCATGTTCAACTATTTTAAGCTTTTTGATTTCTGTCTTTAAAATAGTTGAACATTATAAAGCAAAAAAAAACAGTTAGTGATGTTCCGAACCTTTACTAAAGTTCATTAATAGGTACGACTTGCCGCGCGGTGGTGACAAATCTGTTGATTTTTTTTAAAAAGAGAAGTAACACAATCAGGCAATTAATGCCTACCAGGTAATTAATTAATGTGTTACCTTCTTTGGGAAAGGGATAGTGTAGAGAGAACAGGTGGTGAAGTGGGAGAGAGAGATAGCAATCTTAATGAATTTACAACTCTGCTATTGCGCGTTTTTTGTAGAGCAGTGTTGCAAGCCCCTTTTGTGTCAAGAAGAGGCATTTATTTGTTTTTTTAAGCTCTACAGCCATTTTATTAGTTCTTTTACTTCGCTGACGGTTCTGCTACAATACCGACGAAGGAGGGTGGTGTAAAGTGCATTGGGATATGTTGGTATTAATCGCTGCCGGTATTGCCAAAGTGATCAGCACTATGCCTTCATCACTTTAACAATCCAACAACAACCACCACAATAACACAGCAATCCACATCAGAAACATTCATGATGTTGTTGGCTTGCCTGAAACTAGTCTTGAACTCAAGACCTCAGGGTTTGTAGTCAAGGTTTGTAGTCAGGATTTGTAGTCAATTAGGATTTTACCTAGGGTGTTTTTGCTGCCGTCGCTGGCAGTGTAGGTAAAAGCGCTCTGATGAGAAGACCGTGGTGATCTCGAAATATGTGATATCCGTTCAACCTTCCGTACATCCAAATTTTTCTTTGAATGTTCGATATTTACATGCTTTAGAATTTCTTTCTTAAATAAAAAATAATTTAATTGAAAGATTAAATTAATAATTCTTGCAAAAAAACCGACTACAAAATATGCGTGGCACCGCCCCCATATTTTATCATCATGTACTTTTACGAGAACTAATTGTGTATGCGAAGTTTCATAAGAATCGCATAAGTAGAAGTAGTTAAAATTAATATTTACTTTTTATGGTCGTGGCACTGCCCACTTTTCTAACCACAATGATGTATTGTAACGATAACTAAGAGTGTATGCAAAGTTTCATAAGAATCGGATTAGTAGAAGTCACTGAAAAAGAATATTTACTTTGCATGGGCGTGGCAAATCCCACTTTTTTATCCTGATGTAGTATTTAAGCAGATGCTTAATGTAGTGTACAGTTTCATAAGAATCATTTAACTAGAAGTAGTTGAAAACGAATATGTATTTACTTTGTATGGGCACGACCTCACCCACTTTTCAACGGGACCAATCTGGAAGTACATCCTTTTAATAGAAAAAAATCCGAAATCGGTTCATAAGACTTACAAGATTTTTTATGCTTTATAGAGTTTTTTTTAAATTTTCAAAAATTTTCAATAATCGAAGGCCCACTACCGGACCGGCCTTAAAAGTTGTTGGGTGGATAGAAGTTAAAATTTATAAATTTTCAAAAAATTGACGGATACACTGATTTTCAAAAGTACGATTTGAAATTTCAAAACCAAAACTCAAAAAAAAAAAAATTGTCCAATATTAAGAAAGTTATAAGATATTTTTGAAGATTTAATATCGTTCAATTCAATTTTACAATTAAAACATATTTGTAAGGGTCAAACTGAACATCGATGTTTTCGGAATCAGTAACAATCCCATCGTCAGAGCTCTTATATACTCTAGGCTAACCCTTAGCCCATCAATCAAACAGTAAATATCCAGCATTGAACCAACTTTTGTATTAAACTCTTTTTTACTTGCTTAAGCTTTAATCCCCCTTATTCCGTAACTATTTGTCGATGTCACGTGAAGACAATACCTAAAAATTGGGTAATTTCCACTCGTCATCGCCAACAATTTACTATTACTAACAGCCACTTTTTACTCTCTAAGGCGTAGAAAATGGGAAGAGGTTGTTAATAGTAGTAAATTTTTGTCGACAGCGAGTAGACATGTGCCAATTTTTGGGTATTGTCTTAAAGTGACGTCGACAAATAGATAGATACAGAATAAGGGGGAATATCTTTTAGCCGAGTATTCAAAAAATCTAAAAATTTACAATGAAAGCTCTTCTGAGGGCTACTAAAAAATATTACTAAATTGGGACAATCAAAAAAAATTTTTTTTAAACCGTCAGATTTGGCGCGGAATGCCCCATATATCTATTTGTGTATAAATAGTTTTTTTTTGTTAATACAAACATAAATTATTGTCTGTGCGAAATAATATGAATTTTTTTGAATTCATCTTTAAGAAAAAGTTTCCATTTATCAAGCAAACTTATTATAATTTCTAATAGGCCGATTTTTCAAAAAACCGGTAGAATATGCAAATTTATAAAACCTAAGAATTTATTTAAATAAAATCGATTGGATTTAGTTTTAATTTAACTCAGCGTTTACCCTAGACAATGCTGTCTTGACAATAACATTTTTTCACTAATACATACAAACTTTTTCAATTGTCTTTACTACCATACAGTAATCAAAATCCAATACAACTTGAGAATATGCTTATATAAATAGTGAGCCATAAGGTTTTCTTAACTTCGCTTATAATAATGTTTATAAAATGCGATTTCACAAGCAGTTTTTAACAATGCTTGAGAAACTATTATTATACACAACTGTTTCTAAAGTATGCTTATAAACGTCATACATATATTCAAGAGAACAATATAACGATTGAAAACGATTATCTTTTTCAATACATTCTACAGCGGCATTTACATCTAGTTTTAAATTGCAAATGGGTGCACGTGTAATTTTGTAAATTACAACATAAAAAACATAAATATGTATGTAATAAATAAATTACATCGAATGAATTTGAAGTAAATAATAAGAATTTTCTTTTTCAACATTAAGAAATATATTATTTGTCAATTTTTTTATTTAAAGCTTATAAAAATATTAAGTCAAATTAAGTTTTCTATACAAAAGTTAATATAATATTATTTTCATAAGCTTATTCTACAATTAAGAGTATAAGCTTATAGTAAGCATGCACTTATAATATTTTCAAGAGGGTACCGTCTACAATTGTTACGATATCTTTTTTCAATTTATTTTCAATACTTTTTCAAGCTTAAGGCTTATGTTAGTAAGCTTATTATAATATTTTTCTCAAGCGATTTGGTATGTTGGGTACTGTCTTGAATATTTTGAAGACAGTCAATCGGACAATGATTAGACGTATGCTGATATAATTAGAATTTTTCTGCATATAAAAGAAATATTCAAAAAGAAAAGCTTGTAATATCTACAATTATTATATTTTCTTTACTTTTTTTAAGCTTTAACTTACAAATTTCGCGAAAAATGCGGAATTTCTGGAATTTTAAATTAATTGTCTTAATTATTGTCTGGACACCTACGTCACGAAGACAATTATCATCGTTTTGACAACTAATACGTATTCTTTATTTTCAAGACAGCATTGTCTGTTGTAAACGTAGTGTAAGAGTCGGTATATTAAATTTTTTTTCTTTGTAAAAATATGTTCAAATGTATGTTAGAGAGATTAAAAAAATTGAACTTTTGTTGCCGCTGCGAAATACATTCAGGGGGTTGAGACAGGATGACTGTTGAAAGCGAACCTCTTAATTTTAATATTTAGAGGTCGCTCATCGCACAGTCCTGTTTCCAATATAAATTATATAATAAAATTTTTAGTTTCCTAAAAATATTGTATCTCACGAGCTGGGCACTTTAAAAATTAAGGAAAATGTTTTGCGATCCTCGTACATAGAATAACCAAAAAAATTTGCATATTACTTTTTTTTAAACTTACGACGAGTAAAATTTACGAAATACACAAGTTTGCTATTAATTTATTGAGTAAACGTTATTTTTTTCTATTTTAATTTTAATATTTCTTATTTTATTTATTTAAAAAATCAAAATAAAAACAGAATACCCATTTGAATTGTTCACACTCTCGAAAAACAAATATATTTTGGCAAAATACTCATATAAAATAAAAATAAAAAAGTAATAATATTCAACACAATCGATTTTGTTGTTGCAACAAAATACATTTGAAGATTATTTAAAATCCGGCTGCGGGAGTCAATAAATAAACAAATTGAAATATTTAGGTAAACAACAACAACAACAATAACAACAGCTACACCAAAAACAACAGTAAAATTTAAAACAATTACTTAAAAAATGTTTATTCAAATTTATCGTTGTTGAAAATCAATCAAAAACAAAATCAAATTGTAGCAACTGTTAAAAAAGTTCAAAAGTTTCTTTTTAACCCGGTTCTCGCAACTTTTAAGTGTCCTTGAGAAATATTTTGGAATTTCATACACGTACATTAGCAAAGACGAATGAAAATGGAAGATATCAAAGGTTTTTTTAACAGGTTAACTAAATTACAAGTTGTTTCTTTTTAAATATAAACGAGGGTTGCTCAAACTTTTATACAGTAAATTTATAAAATTTATTTGAGATATTCTCAGAAATTAATTATGTATTTGAAAAGTTGCTATTTGTTGTGGGCTTAGCTATGCTATATGTGTATGCCTGTTTTTCGTTGCTGCTAATGCCAACTAATCGGTAGAATTTTAACTTATAAGAGATTCTTCTCGTATTATAATTGTACACAAAACGAAGCAAAACTATGCTTTAGGAATCCGGGGAGAACCGATTGGAATAAACTCAACGATATTCCAGCAATGCCATTTATGAAGTTTTTTACGATATGACAAAAAACGATATGACATATCGTAAGTTTTTTACGATATGACAACACTAAGATAGCCATACACAGTTTTGTCATATCGCAGTGTTTTCATATCGTAAAAAACTTACGATATGACAATACAGTATCCTATATCGTTTTTTGTCATATCGTAAAATCACTTCATAAATGGCACCGCTGCGGTATTCTGAAATATAACCTGAAAAGAGTACCAGAGTTCGAAAACACGATTGCTGAAGATTTCCTGTTCTCTAATGAAACGTAAGAAGAATTGCCCTCTTTAGTGCATTTTAGAACTCTCAAAGCTACGGAAGAAGAAACGTAGAGCCTTCAAGAATAAAATATGGCAACCTTACCGCGTTAAGCTAAAAGCTTACAAGAAAGCTATCAATAGATAACACGAGAGATTCCTCAAGGCTTAGTAGGGTTTTGGACACGAACCATTCTTGTCCAACCTTTGTGAAAGGGACTAATCGTTCCTGATCAGATTCCATCGCGGAGTCGGTAAATATACTTCTTAATACCCATTTCCATAGATGTACGGAGCTAATCCGCGCGAACAGTTCTATTAGTGGGTACCAATACGCTGTAAATGATGAGACATTCTCCCTAGAGAGAATCTAGTGGGTAATTGGCAGTTTTTCCTTATAAAAATTACCGGTACCAGATGGCATCAAGCCAAAGATGCTTCAGAGTGTGAAGAGCTCTGCCATCCACTTTATTTCTAGATTCTACAAACGATGTCTCTCCCTCAGCTGCGCTCCGACCAGCTGGACAACGGCTAGAGTAGTTTTAATATCGAAAATTGATAAGAGAAGTCATTAAAAAATTTTAACGATTTTCTGTCATCCCACGTCAAATTTGGTTGATAATCAGAACATTCAAAACAACACTGAAGAAGGCACATAGCCGATGCCAAACTTCGACGTGGGATTACGGAAAATAGTTTTAAATTCAAGCAAACCCCGTCGGAACAAAAATACACTACTCAAGTCATGAAGGAGCTAAAGACTTCCGTCCAATCCGCCTTTCATCTTTATTGATCAAGACGCCGGAAAGACTTATTGATTCTCATATTAGGAAAAGAACTCATAGGTGCCTTAAGACTCTCGGAGAGACAGCATGCCTGCGAGGTAGTAAGATTTATAGAGAGATCCCTTAAATATAAACAATATAAATTGGCCGCCTTCTTAGACATAGCAGATGCCTTTAATAAAGTATCAGTGGCAACCGCCCAACAGGCTCTCCGCGTTGTTGATGCCCAGTAATACATCAGCAACTGGTTAATAATCATGTTGGAGCAAGAAATATCACCGCAAGATTAGGTAATAGCGAAAAGTCAAAATTACCATATGGAGGAGCACCATACAATGGGGTGGTCTCCCCTTGGCTTTGGCTTATGGTTATTAACTCGATTCTTTTTTGACTTGATGCTGGAGGGTTCAAGACTGTGGCGTATGCGGAAAATGTAGTACTACTGATATCGAGGATATTGATGGAAATGATAAATGATATCATGTCCCAAGCTTTAGGCACACTCAGCAAATAGGCTACAGACTATGGTCTAGGAGTAAACCCAAACAAACAAGAACTACATATTGCTATTTAGCACAAAGACCACAGTTTCAGAAACTATCCCTATCGGATAGCGCAAAATATCTATGAATTATACTGGACTTAAAACTATCGTGGAAACTAAATAAGCAGCATAGGGCTAAAAAGGTAACGGTTGCTCATAGCTCCTGTCGAAGGATACCTGGTTTCAAATGAAGCTTAAGCCCTAAGATGCTTAAATGCATGTATACAGCAATTGAACTATTTGCTAGACAAACTTCATAGATTATACAGATTTGCTTGCATCGTAATCAAAGGTTGTTTATGTACTAGTCTTTCAGAGTTTCTGAACGCTATACTATACTTAATTCCGATCGATGTATATGTGTTGGCTGGGTGCTGGAGATAAAGACCTTATGGTCATACCAGAATCTTATATCGGTTACCATTGGTATTGAGAAAACATTCCGATTACATGGTACCTCAGCGCGAGACGAGAGTGGAATAGTGGTAATATAGGAAGAGACTATGACTCTAGAGTCTATACTGATGGATCAGGGATGATCTGTGTTTTCATACGATCTTGGTGTTCGACATTCCTTCCGTCTTACTGATGGAGCAGCCGTATTTCAATCA
The DNA here is from genome assembly GCA_956483635.1 of Panzeria rudis. Classification (NCBI taxonomy): domain Eukaryota; kingdom Metazoa; phylum Arthropoda; class Insecta; order Diptera; family Tachinidae; genus Panzeria; species Panzeria rudis. Next base: position 22,507,224 of record OY101447.1, on the reverse strand, counting down.
AAATATTGGCTATAAGGGATGCGGGAAGGTACTCGTTGGCAGGAGGGGCCATGGGAAAATAGGCATTTTAGTCGATAGTCAGGCAGCACTTCTGCTTCTAAGATCACACACCACTTCTTCATCTTTCGTTAGCTAGTGTAAGGATGTACTATCCAGGTGGTCAGACTGACATTACTCTCATCAGGGTTGCACCACGTAGCAACTTTCCTGGAAACGAAGAGGTGGATGAGCTGGCCAGGGCTGGCTCTGTTCTATGCCTCCATTGCCGGAAACCGCAGAGTTGCGGCAAAAAATATTTCTCGACAAGCTAGCATCACCAAACTTGGTATGCAGACTTGCACTGCCTAAATGTGCTATTAAACAAAAGTGGGTTGTTCACATCTCTTTTTGCAGTGGCGCACCTATAGGAGGGATTTGCATATAGTTAAAGTGACTCGGTATAAGAAATCGTGTGAGCCTTATGTTTAAGGCATAAAATATGTTCAACACTTTTACCTAGAACACAACGAGAAATATTTTTATAGAACATTTTATCCCTCTACCTCTACGCTGTATAGTTCTTTTTGTCCCTTTCTTAAAAAAAGGGGGCAGAAATCCCCTTCAGCGGTGATATAGCGGGCTAAAATTTTACACAAAAATATTTGCCAAAGTAATTTAATTATTTTCGTTTGTGTTGTTCGGGTTTAAATTAATTTTTACATTAAATTATATTTTTATTTAGAAATAAATGTGAAGCATGTAGAAAAAATATTTTACTGCGCGGAGGGTTGAACTGACATGTTTCGATAGCACCAGCTATTCTCGTCAGACTTCTTTACCGCGTAGAATACTCCACCAAAAGGTACAAAAAAGTACCAAAAACAAACATTTATCAAATTTGTTTTACAACAGTTAGAAATACACAACACGAGTATTATAATCCATATTCACAGTCTATTTTTTAATAAAAATATATTTTGGAAAACAATGTTTTAATTTTATAAATTTATTTTTTTGCTTTACAGCAAAGGTGAATATTGCCAGGTTTGTATACATAAATCGTATCTTTTTTAGATTTTTTCTTTCCAATATATTGAGAATTGAACCTATGAAAAAAGTTTTAAAATCTAAAGTTGAAAATTTTACTTTTTTTCGCAAAATTCGAAAATTCGGACATAGCGCATTGCTACAACGACAAGTCTTCAACACAATTGACGAACAAAAATTGCAAGGACATCTCCAGAGCCGTCGCAGTAGTTCCGGCATACTAGGCGATCGGATTAAAGCATATTAACCCTCTAGCTCTTCATTGTATGAGTCTTTTTGTCTCATTTTCTTAAAAAAGGGACAGAAAAAAATCCCCTTCGGCGGCGACTAGCTCTACAAAAATGTTCTTTGTGGTGTTTTATATAAAAATGTTAAACACGCCGTATACCTTTAAAATAAGGCTCACAAGATTTCCTATGCCAGGTACTTATTGTGAATGATTACGAAATTAACCGTTACATATATTTTAAGTTTTTAATGATTTATGGCGTTCAAGTTGAGTCTGGAGCTTATAGCATGCTTCCACCGGCATACTTTCGACAAATCATGCACTGAAAGGAAAGTTATTCATTCAGGCAATGAAACGGTTTCATTAAATGTTTCTCCTGAGGAGTTGAGTTTCAGGCAAGCCATCAACATTTACTGGTTACTGAGCAGTACAGGCAGCGATTGACTGACATATACTAATGCACATCACAGCACATTAATTGCGTGAGTGTGTCACTTCTCTTTTGTAAAAGAAAAAAGAATGAAACACCTACATACAATTAATGAATCTGTTTCTTTGAACTAATGAAATAGTTTCATTCCGTTTATGACATGGCTGGCCACATGAAGTTCATAAATACAATGAAACATTCTTCGTTAGCTGACTTTCAATGACAAATTTCATTAATAGAATGAAGAAACTCATTGTCTGAGTGAAAGGTTTCCTTTTAGTGTGGTGATTTGAGCAAATCATGTTGGTTTCTATATGATTTACCATACATTTTGCATACGACCAAATTACCCCAAAGTAGGTGATTTATTTTAAATTATATCGAAAATACTCTTTTCCGAACTGGATTTATCTATGCAAACCTGCGTTGTTTTTAAAATTACAAACTCCATCTCTGGGTCATCCATCAATTCTGATTCACAATTTGAAAAAAAATTACATTAATGAATATTTAATTCAATTTAAATGTCAAACTCTATATGGAAAAAAATCAATTACAGCTGCTGCGCACACCTTATAAAGTAAGTGCATCATTTGACTACGAAAATTCGAACACCAAATCACTCATAAGCTCGGTGGAAATACTTCGAAGTAATTTACCTTAATCTACGTAATTTAAAGTTGGTGGAAACGCAGCAGCTGTATGTAATTGAATTTTTTTCATATAGAGTTTGACATTTAAAATGAATTAAATATTCTTTAATGTCTTATTAATATGATTATTTCGAACGTACTTGCTTTGTGAATCTAAATTGATTATTAGGCTTCGTAACGTTATATTCAGAAAGAATTGGGCATGATTAATATTCCAAGGAACAAGGGAAAAATTAACATCAACTTAATTTTTTAACGTACACAGCAGAACAGAGTAGTGCCACTTTCGGAAGCCGCTACACTTCCATCGTCAGTGCTCACGTGTATTTGCTTACCACCACTTGTCAGGTGCCTCTGTTGAATGGGATTTTAATTCTAATATATAACACTTTTTCGTGAAAATTGAATACGAGAACTAAATCACTCTCAAGCTGATATTAAAGTGCACTTTCCCAGTGTTGCCATCGGTTAATGTAATTTTTTCGAAATTGTCAATCACAAACTTTGGATGACCCAGGGATGGAGTTTGTAATTTTAAAAAGCAACGCAGGTTTGCATATTAAATTCAGTTCGATAAAGAGTATTTTGGAGATAATTTGCCAATATGAAAAATATATGGGAAATCATGTCGCAAATTACTTAATTTGGGCAAATCAAATATTTTGGCCTTAATCATGTACATACATGGAAACGCACTATTACACGATTTTCTATGCCGAGTCAAAATAAATATGTGCCAACGCCCCTTCAAATTAATCCCTCTGCTCTGAATCCTGCTTTCCCCTGCCAGAATCAGCCGCTGGAACCAGGTCATTTTTTTGTGCTGTACAGTGTAACTAATCGATAACAATGCCAGTTTTAGCCAACTGAGTAACTGGGCAACAAATTGTTTAAAAGAAAATCAATTGAAATCTGATATAACAATTTTAAATTGATATTGAAATATTTGTAAGACAATAACCGATCATAAGCAATATTTTTTATTTATTTATTTTTTTCATTGTATACATTGACATCTGATGACGATCATGATGATGGGAAAATGCGAATGCGAAAAAAGACACAACAAACAGTTGTTGTCGGGCAAACACTTGATTTCAATTGTTGTAATTTGAAAATTAAATTGGAAAGTTGAAGAGTTGGAAATTATTGAGAAGACATCAAGTGTGGCGGCTGCCTAACATTTTAGAGTCTGTTTGTATGAACTAAACATTCATTCGTTAATATATTTTTTTTATATTGAGTTTTTAACATGATCTTAAAAACGTTTATTAAGGTTGTGTTTACTGGGTTAGTCAATATTTGCATCCATCCATCGATTTTAATTGAAATTCATTATTCCATTGGATTTTAATTTCTGTTTCATTGCAAAACAGAACATATGAAAGAGATTTGTTACATGACATTTTTCTTTTATTGAAAATATTTTCATTAATTTTTGTTGTTATTTTTTTCTCAAATCAATTTAAAAGTTCGTATAAACATGTTGTTGAAAGTTACATAAAAAAAATTCGTTAAAAAACTGACATTTTGCATATTGAACAGTTTTGAATTTATTAAAATATTATGAGCGAATAAAAATATAAAGAAAATTTTACCGTTGAAAGCAAAAACTTTAAAAAATAAATTTATTGTTTATTTTAATAATAATAATTAAAAAACAGCAGTTCAATTAGAGCATGATTTCACATGTTGTTGTTCAGTCAAACAATGCTTCAACATTGTTTTCCACAAAAATTGCCAGGTTTAAATTTTAGGCGATTTTTACTTCACGATTTTAAAAATATTAAATACGTTGCTAATAATATTTTTTATTCACAATTTTTTATTTATTCGAGTTAATTGTATTTTTAAATATTTCTTAATTTTAACTCGTATTATTTACTCTACTAATTGTTGTTTTTTTTCTGATTTGTTCAAATTATTTTGAATTATTTTTTCATAATTCTGCGTTTTGTGTTAAACAACCACCGACGGACGACCGTTTGTTTTTAAACGACTCGTAGCAACTGATTGATCTTTAATTAAATGTGGCTTTCGCTGTGCGGCTTTTAGCCAACATTTTTGTATGATTGTTTTTCTAGTTAGCGGCGAATTCAATACACGCACACACACGCATGCACACACACAAAAACACAAATTTCTCAAATACACCAGCGTTGCCGAGTCCGGGGTAATTACCCAAATCGGTTGTAATTTTTATAGTCGTATGCAAAGCGTGGGTAATTGCTCTCAGGTGTAATTCATGGCTAATTTGATATAATTTTTCAATTCCAAATTAATTAATTAAATTAATTGATTAGGAAGCGATTTTTTCAAACGTGTCGTTATTTTCAAGAATAAATGAACAAATTAAAACCTAATTATTCAGACAACACAAGCAAAACGGAAAATGTGCACAAGGGAAAGTACTAAAGGTACGTTAACACTTGGCAAATATTTGACGAAAAGAACGTTACCAACAGACTAGCTAAAATTGTATTTCTTTTAATTCCAATATTTTTTTTAAATATGGGTTCGGATATATTAAAAATAATATAAAAATGGCTTTTTGCAGCATAATTAAGTTTATTTTGTGATATAAAAACCAAATTAATCACACTAGCCCTTAGCAAAAGTAGTGGTTACGTTTTTTTGAGCAAATATTTGCCAAGTGTGAACGCACCTTAAGAACTAAAGAAGTAATAACACGGTGTTACAGTGAAAATTCACTTGAAAAACGACTTTATGACTTTTGCTATTTTAAAAACTTTTCTAATCATAATGTTGCGTTGTCCCGGGAACTTAATATGTATGCAAAGTTTCTTGAGGATCGGTTTGTAGTAGACGTAGTTGAAAAATAATATATATATGTATAAGCATATTTACTTTGCATGGGCGTGACACTGCCCATTTTTCTAGTCATAATATTGTATTGTGCCAGAAACTTAATGTGCTTGCAAAATTTCTTAAGAATCGGTTAAGTACAAGTAGTTAAAAAAGAATATTTATAATAGCTATCCTATTTATGGCTCGTTAGGGTGTTAAAATTTCGTTTCGTAACAAAAATAGTCGACCTTTATGAAATTTATTTGACATATTGTCATAATTTTATTTTGAATGAAATTTATTTGCTGGTGTTTAAGCATTGTCTATATGCAGCATTTCATTTCATTATGACAATATGTCAAATAAATTTAATAAAGGCTTAATTTGGATTTTATTTTTCATTTTGCCTTATAAGTACTTTTAATTTTTATCCAATGGATTTCTAATTGTATAAAGGTGTAGAAAAATAAAATAGATTCATAGCGAATAAAAAACTATTTTCTGGGTTTTGTATAATTTTCAAAGCCTACTTTGCTTATTTTTGAAAATCATTTACATATTTGTGAATTTCAAATGTTTTTTGAAAGTCTGTACATAAGATAAAGGGTTTATAACTGTTCAAAATTGTGTTTGAAGTCCACTGACGATTTGGTAAAGCACCAATGAAATGCTGCATATAGACAATGCTTAAACACAGCAAATAAATTCATTTAAAATAAAAATAGTCGACACTATTCTTTTATTTTTGGTGTTTTTTTCAATGAGGTTCTTTTTTTTTTTTGGTGATCTTTTAATTTTTTTGGAGATTTTGTCAGTTTTTGTGGTTTTTCCTTTTGGTGTTTTTTTTAGTTTTAGCGATTATTCCATTCTAGCGAATTTTCTAATGCTGTCTACTTACTTAGTTTTGGTGTTTTTTCTTTGGGGTTCTTTTATTTGGTGATCTTTTAATTTTTGGCGATTTTTTCAGTTTTTCCGAATTTTTCCTTTTGGCGTTTTTTTTTGTTTTAGCGCTTTTTCCATTCTGGCGAATATCCTAATGCTGTCTACTTACTTAGTTTTGGTACTTTTTCGTTAAGGTGCTTTTTGTCTTAGCGATCTTTTTCATATTTGGAAACTTTTTAGTTTTTGGCGATTTTTTAGTTTTTTTTTGCGATTTTATTTGGTTTTGGCCATTTTTTATAATTTTGAAAATTTTTTAGTTTTGGTGCTTTTTTTGCTTCAGCGCATTTTTCATTCTTGCGACTTTTTAATGTTGTCTACTTTTTCAGTTTTGGTGTTTTTTCTCGTTTAAGTGATTTTTATTGCGACCTTTTTAATTTTTGGCGATTTTTTATTTTGTGCATTTTTTTTGTTCGACGATTTTTTAGTTTACACGCTTTTTAATGATTTAATGATTCAAATCAATTTATTAACCCCTCTTCTCTTTCCTTCCTATTATATTCCTAAAATTTAATTTCCCGTTTTCCCGGGAAATTTTTGAGACTTTTGCCGGGAGTTCCCGCCCGAGAATTCCCGATTCCCAAGCCCTAATTTTAACTCTTTACTTTGCCATCAGCACTTTTGCTGGGTATATTGTTGTTGTTGAAAAATATTAATAGGATTCCATTTAAATTGGGTAATTTTACCATCTCATAAGAAAATTTGAGAAAATCTATGCTGGCAACGCTGAAATACACCCGCTTTTATAGTCAGCTATTTGTTTAGGTGTTCAGATTATGTGGCGAATTAATTTTACTCACAAATACACTAAGCAAAAAAAAAAAGAAAAGATCATACACGAGAGCAAAATTGCCCAACAAACATTAACTCGAACGTTTGATATGTTATAAGATTTCAAACATAATTGTCCAGCCTTTTCGAAGCCGCGATATAGGGATGAGTTTGTATAGCAAAGAAATTTCTAAGAAATTTTTCTAATATGTAGCAAGAGTCGTCTATAAAAATGATATTCTCCATGATCATCATTTAATACAAATCCAGATGAAAAACAGAGTATCAATTCAAAATATATACATACAATATGTACATATATGTATGTATTTTATTGAAAAAGCTACATATTATCACCCTAATATAGAAACGCGCTAACTAATTCTTCTTTTTCAAATCGAGTTTTTCGCATATTTCGATAGATTAGAGGATAATCTATCGAAATATGCAAAAAATGTCGGTTTAAAAATTGAGTTAGGGTGGTTTATATTAGAGTAACGATATGTACCTACTTATATAATATATTTATATGCCTCAAAAAACTTTCAATCTTCAGATTTCTGAATGAGAAACATGAGTTCATATCATTCTCAATTCACAATCGCACTCGTGTGTTTGCTGGGTACAACTATGTTTGCAAAATTTTTTTCGTATTCAATACACGCAAAATTTGAAAACTTTATGCGCATGAGATCGAACGCAGATGATTTGAAACGAGCGGTATTATTATACTCTTTGGCAAATAAGAAGCACAAATAATTGCAATTTTTATGGATAAAATAAATTATGAAATAAAAGTGAAATTGTTGTTTTATTATTTACTTTCAGAAATGTTGGAATAGATTTATGGGAAAATTTTTAAATTTACTTAAATATGCATTAAAAAATACGTAAGTAAGTTCACAGTGGTTAAGGAGAGTAAAACTTGTTAACAAATTTTCCACAATGTTTCAGAAAAAAATTTTCTATTGAATTTTTGATGTTTTCTACAGAATATTTTTTGCTATCAACAAAATTTCTACAACGAGTGTTTGCTATAAAACATTTTTATACGATTTTTTAGTTCCAACATCATTTAAAAATATTTTGTGAAAAATTTTTTGCTATTAAGGCTTTCACATATTACGTAACGCTATTTTAGCTTATTTTATACCCTCTCCACTTCGTAACGCTATTTACAACTAGAAAATTCTATTCTATCAAGTAAGTTATTATAGAAAATTGCTTGCTATCAACAAATTTTCTTTACAAAATTCTGTGCTACTCATATCACCAAATTTTTTATACAAAATTCTTTGCTATCAACATATTTTCTATAGAAAGTTCTTTGCTATCAACTTATCTCCCGAATTTGACGTCCCAAACTCAAACAAACATCATCGGAAGAGCAACAGAACACTCAGAAAAAAGCTTTGCTATCAACAAATTTTCTATAAAATTCTCTGCTATCAACAAATTTTTATAAAAAAATATTTGCTATCAACAAAATTTCTATGGAAAATTCTTTGCTATCAACAAAATTTCTACAGAAAGTTCTTTGCTATCAACAAACTTTGTATAGAAAAATCTTTGCTAATAACAAAATTTCTATAGAAAATTCTTTGCTATCAACAAATTTTCCATCGCAATTAATTTGCCATTAACAAATTTTCTATAGAAAATTATTTTCTATTAACAAATTTTCTGTAGAAAATTATTTGCTACAAAAAACTTTCTATAGAACTTGCTGTAGAAAATTCTTTGCCACTAAAAAATTTTCTATAGAAAATTTGTTGACAGTAAAGAAATAAATTTTATACAGAAAATTCTACGCTATCAACAAACTTTCCAAATAAGATTCTATGCTACTCATAACAAAAAATTGTCTATAGCAAATTTTTTGCTACCAAACAACTTATAAAAAATTCTGTGCTACACGTATCAAAATATTTTCTGCAGAAATTTCTTTGTTATCAACAAATTTTATATAAAAATTCTTTGCTATCAACAAATTTTCTATAACAAATTCTTTGCTGTCAACAAATGTTCTGTAAAAAATTCTTTGCTATCAAAAAATTTTCTACAGAAAACTCTTTGCTATCAAAAAATTTTCAATAGAAAAATCTTTGCTATCAAAAAATTTTCTATAGAAAATTGTTTGCTATCAACAAATTTTCTATAGAAAGTTCTTTGCTATCAACCAATTTTCTATAGAAAATTCTTTGCTATCAACAAATTTACTACAGATAATTATTTGCTATTAACAAATTTTCTAAAGAAAATTATTTGCTATCAACAAATTTTCTATAGAAAATTATTTGCTATCGATAAATTTTCTATAGAAAATTATTTGCTATCAACAAATTTTCTATAGAAAATTCTTTGCTATCAACAAATTTTCTATAGAAAATTATTTGCTATCAACAAATTTTCTATAGAAAATTTTTTGGTATCAACAATTTTTTTATAGAAAATTCTTTGCTATCAACAAACTTTCTATAGAAAATTCTTTGCTATTAAAAATTTTCTATAACAAATTCTTTGCTGTCAACAAATTTTCTGTAAAAAATTCATTGCCATCAAAAAATTTTCTATAGAAAATTCTTTGCTATTAACAAATTTTCCATAGAAAATTCTTTGCTATCAACAAATTTTCTATAGAAAATTCTTTACTATCATCAAATTTTCTGTAGAGAATTCTTTGCTACCAAGAAATTTTCTATAGAAAATTCTTTGGTATCAACAAATTTTCTATAGAATATTATTTGTTATCGATAAATTTTCTATAGAAAATTATTTGCTATCAACAAATTTTCTATAGAAAATTCTTTACTATCATCAAATTTTCTGTAGAGAATTCTTTGCTACCAAGAAATTTTCTATAGAAAATTCTTTGGTATCAACAAATTTTCTATAGAATATTATTTGTTATCGATAAATTTTCTAAAGAAAATTCTTTACTATCAACAAATTTTCTATAGAAAATTGTTTGCTATCGATAAATTTTCTATAGAAAGTTATTTGCTAAATTTTCTACAGAAAATTCTTTGCTATCAACAAATTTTCTATAGAAAATTCTTTGCTATTAACAAATTTTCTATAGGGAATTCGTTGCTACCAACAAAGTTTCTATAGAAAATACTTTGCTACCAACAAATTTTCTATAGAAAATACTTTGCTATCAACAAATTTTCTATAGAAAATTCTTTGCTGTGGACAAATTTTCTATAGAAAATCAAAATAGAAAATTCTTTGGTATCGACAAATTTTCTATAGAAAATTCATTGCTATCAACAAATTTTCTATAGAAAATTCTTTGCTATTAACAAATTTTCAATATAAAATTTTTTGCTATCATACAATTTATAGAAAATTCTTTGCTATCATAAAATTTTCTATAGAAAAGTCTTTGCTAGCAATAAATTTTCTGCAGAAAACGCTTTGCTATATGCAAATCTTTCATAGAAAATTATTTTTTTCAACAAATATTCTATAGAAAATTGTTTGCGATCATCAAATTTTCTGTACAAAATTCTTTGCTATTAACAAATTTTCTACAGGGAATTCGTTGCTGTCAACAAATTTTCTATAGAAAATTCTTCGCTATCAAGAAAGTTTCTATAGAAAAGTATTTTCTATTAACAAGTTTTTTGTAGAAAATTTTATGCTATCAACAAATTTTTCTATAGAAAATTATTTGCTAACAAAAAACTTTCTATAAAAAATGCTGTAGAAAGTTCTTTGCTACCAACAAATCTTCTACAGAAAATTGTTTGCTATCTACAAATTTTCTATTGAAAATTCTTTGATAACCAACAAATTTATATAGAAAATTCTTTGCTCTTAAGAAATATTTTTTAGAAAATTCTATGTACACAACATTCTTTATAATTTTGTTATAAAATTTAAACCAGATTACTATTACAGCACTAAATTAAATGCTGTTTGTTGCATCCTAACTAATGAATGCTCAAGAAAAACCTCAAAAAAGTAAACCCAAAACTCACTTAATCAAAGAGTCATAAAAACACAAAAATTACACGCAAGGACACAACACACATACACACACTTACGAAAAACCAATACATATATATTTGCTTGAAAACCCCAAAAACCATGACTGTTTGGAAAACTAAATGAACTTTAGTGGTAAAACACCAGAATTTGGAAATGCAATGAAAAATACAAATAATTTTTCTCAATTTTCGCATCAGATGGGCTGGAGATGAAATTGTAAAAGAAAAAAAAAGCGGTAGATCGCAAATTAAAGTGGCTACAAAAACATTTATTATCGAAAATTTGTTAGCCAGAAATTCCTTTTTTGTTTTGCACAAACACCTGTACACAAATATATCCATGAGTATAAACATTGTATTTGATAGAAAATTTCTAAATGAATGGCAGACGGAGTTCAAGCTAGTAGCTGGTCCATTGTGCAGCACATGTAATTGCATGTGGTGGAAAGTGTGAGTGCTGTGTAAACATATATATTTATTTTAAACCAAATAAATACATATGTACATATGCACATGTTTATATCGCTATCTTAATATAAAACGAGCCTAACTCATTTTTTGACGTCGAATTTTTAGCATATTTCCATAGATGAACCTCTAATATATCAAAAAAGGCAAAAAACCGATTAAAACAAATAGAGTTAGGGCGTTTCTATATGTACGTACGATATGTGCGTATGTATGTAAGCGTGCAGGTAACTATATTTAAACTTTGTAGCAAAAATGCTGTTCATGGATTTGTTTTCAAGAGGTCAGAATGTATAAACAATTTTTTTGCGAGTTAGAAGTTACGAGCACTGTTTGCATAAGTTTGTAGGTAAGTATTTTTTTATTTAAAAAATAATAAATAAATAAATCATTTTCAGCCGCTTTTAATTTGAGAGATTAAATAAATTGGCGATTAGTTTTGCTTAGCAAATTGTTTAATTAAAATTTTAATCTTTTTGAGAGTTTCAGCGAAATGAGAAATTAATTAATTTTGAAAAGGCTATAAAGTATCTACAAATTTAAAAAACCAATAAAATATCCCTCATTCCTATTGAGATTATAAAAATTTTATTTTTCAGTTAAAAGCATTATATTTTTATTTTTTTTATAAACAAACATAACCCGCGAAGCGATTAGCTTGTCTGCGGAAAACACCCAGAGTCTATGGCGGGAATCGAGCCCAACGACCTCTAGACTGACAGGCTGCATCGCTACCACTCAGCCACAGGAGCATTTATAAGAACATTTAAAAGACAATAACCGGTAAAAATAAATATTAAATTATTTAGATTCTAAATTTTAGAACCATGAAAAGATAGGAAGTAGCACAGAGAGGAAAAGAGAGAAAGAGAAGGATAGCAAAGGAAACAGGAAATAAAACATACACTTTCATTTACTCATACACGAACACAAAAGAGTGTGTCAAAAGCATTTGGATTTGTACACACAGAAAAATGTCAATGTAAAATCGTCGAAAACCAGGTTAATTTAACATTTTTCGGTAGGGATTTTACTTCATAGGCGTTTCGTGTTAATTCAACATAATTTACAATAATCTTGCAGGAACATTTATCCTTTTGAATTAACTATATTTCATGTTGATTTAATATTTCAGTACAGTTAAATCAAAATGAAGTTGATACTGAAATAATACGTAGAATCATGTTGAATCAAAGTTATTTCGAGTTGAAACAACGTGAATTTGATATTGAAACAACACGAAGAATAATATTGAATTATAGTTATTTCAAGTTGAAACAACGTGAAGTTGATATCGAAACAACACTAAGAATCATGTTGAATTATAGTTATATGAAGCTGAAACAATATGAAGAACGTTTTAATCGAGAAAATCTAATATGTATGATGTGCCGCCGTCACGTGTAACGTAACGCACTTAAGTGAGAGGAGGTTAGAAACTTGTTACGGAGTTGATAATTTAGACGGATCGTAGTCTGACACCAGAAGAAAAATCTAAAACTTTAACAGACAATCAACAGAGTTGTCTCAAATCTCCTTAGAAATCTAGCAAATTTTCTAAAAATACGCACACAGAAAAAAATTCTATGTAAAATCGTCGAAAAGCTGGTTAATCTAAAATTTTTCGGTAGTGGTTTGGTTTCATAGGTGTTTCATATTAATTCAACATGATTTACAATAATCTTGAAAGAATATCTTTCCTTTTGAATTAAATATATTTCATGTTGATTTAATATTGCAGTACAGTTAAATCAAAATGAAATTGATACTGAAATAATACGTAGAATCATGCTAAATCAAAGTTATTTCGAGTTGAAACAACGTGAATTTGATATTGGAACAACATGAAGAATTATGTTAAATCAAAGTTATTTCGAGTTGAAACAACGTGAATTTGATATTGAAACAACACGAACACTCATGTTGAATTAAAGTTATATCAATTTGAAAGAACATGACTTTAATATAGCTATTTTATTAATTATTTTACTTACGTGATGGCTATTAGCAGAGGCATCAGAAAATTTTGTGTTGTAGTTGGCTGCCCCAGCCAAGATGTGAACTCATGCCGCTTGCATAATAGTCCACGCGCTAATCACTGCAGCCAAAGCAGCTTCAAACTTTACTTTAGCTATACATTAAATAAACACCATCGTATGTAAAACGAATTTTGTTTTAATTCAACATGATTTAATTGATTATTTAACATAAAATTTATTTGCAATTAAAGTTATAGTCATGTTGATTTCAAATTAAAGGTAACGTTTATAGCAAAGTTGTTTTAATAGTGAAAAATATTAAAACAAAGAGGTTTAAGGTTAGATTAATAATTTCCCGTTTAAAATTAATATGAAACAATGGTAATTTGATACCAGCAGCAGTAAATTTTCGTTGTTAATTAGATTTTGTTCGGTTTTTTGGTCGTCTATATAAGAATAAACAACAACAAGTCACACAACTAAGCACAACTAAACAAAGCCAATAAACACCAACACACTTAAACGACAAATTATTTCTTGGGGGGTTTGGCATAAGGCCTGCCAAACCCACCATTCCATACTCATTTGATTTTTACCCATGCTGTCATTGCGGCGTAGGCTTTCCACAGTCGCTTCCCAATGTAGGCATTCTTACAGGCCTCTTCTGGCATGCCATTTTGAAGGCTATCTAAGGAAGGTCTGTTAAAAAGCAAATGGAGGTACACATTTTTTTCTATTTCATTATGTATTTTCATAGCGGCTTCATTCAAACCCAAGTAATTTTTTATACATGGAATTGAACATGATGTAGTTTCGGCGCAATAATCATAAATTAATCAGCTCCGATATAATAGCAACATGTGTGATATCTCTTGTATGAAAATTTCAGTCTTATATATAAATTACATGCGAAAAAAGAATACGAGAATGTTTGTTAATTCCAAAGCACTTTTTTATTTTTTAATATAAGAATGTAGTAATCCTTTTATCCTCCTGCTTAAAGAAGGGAATGTGAAATGTGTCGAACGAAAAATCAAAAAAATAAAGTACTACTTCCACCTTCCCTTCTACAAGAAGGATGTTTGCATGTGTATCGGTCTGGCAGGCCTTCAAGAAGGCCTGAAATTTGCTAGCCTGTTGACTTTTACCACTGGGTATTCACATTTACATATACATACATACTTATCCTCAAAAATTGTTGTTATTCCTACTCGTATAAATACATTTTGTACATGCATAGTTTTGATTGTAAATGTGTGACTTTTAAATATTGACGTCAACATTTTAATAGTTTTCATTTTCATGAAGTCGTAATTTTGGTTTCGTAGTTATTATTGCAACAAACAACAACAATGCTCTACATGATTTTTGTTGTTAGATTTTGGTGCTGGTCGCCATCAGACAGTGAAGCAAAATGCATGAGAAACTGATTTTCAAAGTATACGTCGGACCAAAAATAAAGGTTCAAATAAGTCTTGCTTCTTTTTATATTCTCTAGGATTTTATTCTAATGCTTTAATAGCTTAGAATTATTAATTCTTATTTACTTTCATATAACATCTGCTCCACTGTTAGTATGTGTGCTTACGTATGTGTGTGTTTTCCTACTTGTTAGTGTTCATTGGCATGTCACATATTTTGAAATCCTTCTGACACTCGATTAGTTTTTCTTCGTTTTTCTGTGTTTTGTTTTAATTCTCCTTGTTGCCTGTCAACAGCAGACGTTACTTGCAATTCTGTTGTCAATTTCCCTACCCTCCCCTCCGTTTATCCTTTTGGGTTGGTAAATTTTCAATTATTTTCCTCTGGTTAAAAAGGAAAGGAAGAACAAGGGAACATAATTTTATTCTCTGTGGACGTGTAAGTAGTGTTAGTTAGTTTATGTTTTCTTTTTTTTTTTGCTTTCTGTTCTACTAAATAACACAAAATTAAGCGCTGCTGCTGACAAATTTTCCCATAAATATTTGCAGCAATCATATTTTTATATTTTTTTTTCAAGAGAATGTCAAAAATCTTAATGTAGAACATTTAAAGGAGAAATTTTAAAATTTCTTTGTGATATACTTTATTCACTTGAAATATAATTCTTGCAAAAAAGAAACGACTACAAAATAGGCGTGACAACGCAACCCCATATTTTATCCGCATGTACTTTTACGAGAACTAATTGTGTGTGCGAAGTCTGATAAGAATCGGATAAGTAGAAGTAGTTAAAATGAATATTTACTTTTCATGGGCGTGGCACTGCCCACTTTTCTAACCACAATTTTGTATATTAACGATAACTAAACGTGTATGCAAAGTTTCATAAGAATCGGCTAAGTAGAAGTAGTTAAACAGCTTATTTAATTTTAATGGGCGTGGCACTGCCCACTTTTCTAACCACAATGTTGTATATTAGCGATAACTAAACATGTATGCAAAGTTTCATAAGAATCGGCTAAGTAGAAGTAGTTAAAATGCTTATTTAATTTTCATGGGCGTGGCACTGCCCACTTTTATAAACACTAATGTTGTATTGTAATGATAACTAAAGGTTTACGCAACATTAGCAGAAGTTGTTGAAAAAGAATATTTACTTTGCATGGGCGTGGCACAGCCCACTTTTTTTATCCTGATGTAGTATTTAAACAGAAGCTTAATGTGTGTGCAAAGTTTCATAAGAATCGTTTGAGTAGAATTAGTTGAAAACGAATGTGTATTTTCTTTGTATGGGCGTTACCCCACCCACTTTTCAACGGGACCAATGTAGAAGTACATCCTTTTGAATAGAGAAAAAAAATCTGAAATCGGTTCATAAATGGCGGAGTTTTTAGGGAAAATACATACAAAAAAAAAAATACATGACGAATTGATAACCTTTCTCCTTTTTTTTGAAGTCGGTTAAAAAATAAGTGGAATGAGTGTCATCGGTACTTAGACGAAGACATTTTAGCTTGATTTTTTTTTAATTTGTGTTCAAACGGGCTAAAGAAATTTACTTTCATAGACAATATGTTTTAGACTTGTTACTCAGTTAAATGAATTTTTACCCCGATCGACCATCAACTCTAAAAAAAATCAAGCTAGAAAGTCTTCTTCATCTAAATCCCGTATAAGTAAAGACCTCATTATTAAGCACCCAGTAAAACTATTAATATTGGAAGCACTTTTTATAAAGGACATGAATTCCTTCTAATAAATGGTTTGATCTCATTCTTTATATAAGTATTAAAAAAATCCATAAAATTCTGAATTTATTTACTGCAACGGAAATCAAAATTGTATTTGATTTGCTAAGTTTTTTCCTTACAAATTTAACAAATCAAATATTATTATGAGTTGTTTTTTATTTTAGTGGTTATTTATTGTATTTAGCAATAAGCAAAAAGAACCCTTAAAAGTTCCAATTAAAATGAAGTCCATCAATTTGAAATTCCAATTAAAATGAAGCCACACCATTTTGAAAATTTTGTACATTTTATATGCAAAAATTAAACTTTAATCAAATAATAAATGTAACGATTTTTTTCCACTTAATAATTATGGTTTTATGAGTAAAACTGTAAATCGCACCACATGGCGTATGATGAACAATTAAGTGGGTTATAATTGGTGCACCACCACAACAGAACGTATGACTTATTTTATTTATATTTTATTTATGTTCTGATATATATTTTGCAAAGTAAGAACATGAAAAGAAAATTTCAAATATTAGAGGAGCATATTAAAAGAAAATTTAAAATAAATACATATTTCAATTAAGGAGCAAAAAAGGTCCTACACAAGAATGATAGAATAAAAGATTACGACATGCGCATGGTTTTTCGTTAGATGACGTAGTTGGGCCATATCAAAGGGTTGGCAGCGGCCCTATGCTCCCCAGAGGAGTATATATATATATATATATATATATATATATATATATATATATATATATATAGAAAATGCTCTAGAAAATTCTTTGCCACTAAAAAATTTTCTATAGAAAATTTGTTGACAGTAAAGAAATAAATTTTATACAGAAAATTCTACGCTATCAACAAACTTTCCAAATAAGATTCTATGCTACTCATAACAAAAAATTTTCCATAGCAAATTTTTTGCTACCAAACAACTTATAAAAAATTCTGTGCTACACGTACAAAATATTTTCTGCAGACATTTCTTTGTTATCAACAAATTTTCTATAAAAATTCTTTGCTATCAACAAATTTTCTATAACAAATTCTTTGCTGTCAACATATGTTCTGTAAAAAATTCTTTGCTATCAACAAATTTTCTACAGAAAATTCTTTGCTATCAACAAATTTTCTACAGAAAATTCTTTGCTATCAACAAATTTTCCATAGAAAATTCTTTGCTATCAACAAATTTTCTATAGAAAATTCTTTGCTATCATCAAATTTTCTGTAGAGAATTCTTTGCTACCAAGAAATTTTCTATAGAAAATTCTTTGGTATCAACAAATTTTCTATAGAAAATTATTTGCTATCGACAAATTTTCTATAGAAAATTATTTGCTATCAACAAATTTTCTATAGAAAATTCTTTGCTATCAGCAAATTTTCTGTAGAAAATTCTTTGCTATCAAGAAATTTTCTGTAGAAAATTCTTTGCTATCAACAAATTTTCTAAAGAAAATTCTTCGCTATCAACAAATTTTCTAAAGAAAATTATTTGCTATCAACAAATTTTCTATAACAAATTCTTTGCTGTCAACAAATGTTCTGTAAAAAATTCTTTGCTATCAACAAATTTTCTACAGAAAACTCTTTGCTATCAACAAATTTTCTATAGAAAATTTTTTGGTATCAACAAATTTTTCTATAGAAAATTATTTGCTAACAAAAAACTTTCTATAAAAAATGCTGTAGAAAGTTCTTTGCTACCAACAAATCTTCAACAGAAAATTGTTTGCTATCTACAAATTTTCTATTGAAAATTCTTTGCTACCAACAAATTTATATAGAAAATTCTTTGCTCTTAAGAAATATTTTTTAGAAAATTCTATGTACACAACATTCTTTATAATTTTGTTATAAAATTTAAACCAGATTACTATTACAGCACTAAATTAAATGCTGTTTGTTGCATCCTAACTAATGAATGCTCAAGAAAAACCTCAAAAAAGTAAACCCAAAACTCACTTAATCAAAGAGTCATAAAAACACAAAAATTACACGCAAGCACACAATACACATACACACACTTACGAAAAACCAATACATATATATTTGCTTGAAAACCCCAAAAACCATGACTGTTTGGAAAACTAAATGAACTTTAGTGGTAAAACACCAGAATTTGGAAATGCAATGAAATATACAAATAATTTTTCTCAATTTTCGCATCAGATGGGCTGGAGATGAAATTGTAAAAGAAATAAAAAGCGGTAGATCGCAAATTAAAGTGGCTACAAAAACATTTATTATCGAAAATTTGTTAGCCAGAAATTACTTTTTTGTTTTGCACAAACACCTGTACACTTATATATCCATGAGTATAAACATTGCATTTGATAGAAAATTTCTAAATGAATGGCAGACGGGGTTCACGCTAGTAGCTGGTCCATTGTGCAGCACATGTAATTGCATGTGGTGGAAAGTGTGAGTGCTGTGTAAACATATATATTTATTTTAAACCAACTAAATATATATGTACATATACACATGTTTATATCGCTATCTTAATATAAAACGAGCCTAACTCATTTTTTGACGTCGAATTTTTAGCATATTTCCATAGATGAATCTCTAATATATCAAAAAAGGCAAAAAACCGATTAAAACAAATAGAGTTAGGGCGTTTCTATATGTACGTACGATATGTGCGTATGTATGTAAGCGTGCAGGTAACTATATTTAAACTTTGTAGCAAAAATGCTGTTCATGGATTTGTTTTCAAGAGGTCAGAATGTATAAACAATTTTTTTGCGAGTTACAAGTTACGAGCACTGTTTGCATAAGATTGTAGGTAAGTATTTTTTATTTAAAAAATAATAAATAAATAAATCATTTTCAGCCGCTTTTAATTTGAGAGATTAAATAAATTGGCGATTAGTTTTGCTTAGCAAATTGTTTAATTAAAATTTTAATCTTTTTGAGAGTTTCAGCGAAATGAGAAATTAATGAATTTTGAAAAGGCTATAAAGTATCTACAAATTTAAAAAACCAGTAAAATATCCCTCATTCCTATTGAGATTATAAAAATGTTATTTTTCAGTTAAAAGCATTATATTTTTATTTTTTTTTATAAACAAACATAATCCGAAGCGATTAGCTTGTCTGCGGAAAACACCCAAAGTCTATGGCGGGAATCGAGCCCAACGACCTCTAGACTGACAGGCTGCATCGCTACCACTCAGCCACAGGAGCATTTATAAGAACATTTAAAAGACAATAACCGGTAAAAATAAATATTAAATTATTTAGATTCTAAATTTTAGAACTATGAAAAGATAGGAAGTAGCACAGAGAGGAAAAGAGAGAAAGAGAAGGATAGCAAAGGAAACCGGAAATAAAACATACACTTTCATTTACTCATACACGAACACAAAAGAGTGTGTCAAAAGCATTTGGATTTGTACACACAGAAAAATGTCTATGTAAAATCGTCGAAAACCAGGTTAATTTAACATTTTTCGGTAGGGATTTTACTTCATAGACGTTTCGTGTTAATTCAACATGATTTACAATAATCTTGCAGGAACATTTATCCTTTTGAATTAACTATATTTCATGTTGATTTAATATTGCAGTACAGTTAAATCAAAATGAAGTTGATACTGAAATAATACGTAGAATCATGTTGAATCAAAGTTATTTCGAGTTGAAACAACGTGAATTTGATATTGAAACAACACGAAGAATAATATTGAATTATAGTTATTTCAAGTTGAAACAACGTGAAGTTGATATCGAAACAACACTAAGAATCATGTTGAATTATAGTTATATGAAGCTGAAACAATATGAAGAACGTTTTAATCGAGAAAATCTAATATGTATGATGTGCCGCCGTCACGTGTAACGTAACGCACTTAAGTGAGAGAAGGTTAGAAACTTGTTACGGAGTTGATAATTTAGACGGATCGTAGTAATTTTTTCTGACACTAGAAGAAAAATCTAAAACTTTAACAGACAATCAACAGAGTTGTCTCAAATCTCCTTAGAAATCTAGCACATTTTCTGAAAATACGCACACAGAAAAAAATTCTATGTAAAATCGTCGAAAAGCTGGTTAATTTAAAATTTTTCGGTAGTGGTTTGGCTTCATAGGTGTTTCATGTTAATTCAACATGATTTACAATAATCTTGAAAGAATATCTTTCATTTTGAATTAAATATATTTCATGTTGATTTAATATTGCAGTACAGTTAAATCAAAATGAAATTGATACTGAAATAATACGTAGAATCATGCTAAATCAAAGTTATTTCGAGTTAAAACAGCGTGAATTTGATATTGGAACAACATGAAGAATTATGTTAAATCAAAGTTATTTCGAGTTGAAACAACGTGAATTTGATATTGAAACAACACGAAGACTCATGTTGAATTAAAGTTATATCAATTTGAAAGAACATGACTTTAATATAGCTATTTTATTAATTATTTTACTTACGTGATGGCTATTAGCAGCGGCATCAGAAAATTTTGTGTTGTAGTTGGCTGCCCCAGCCAAGATGTGAACTCATGCCGCTTGCATAATAGTCCACGCGCTAATCACTGCAGCCAAAGCAGCTTCAAACTTTACTTTAGCTATACATTAAATAAACACCATCGTATGTAAAACGGATTTTGTTTTAATTCAACATGATTTAATTGATTATTTAACATAAAATTTATTTGAAATTAAAGTTATAGTCATGTTGATTTAAAATTAAAGGTAACGTTTATAGCAAAGTTGTTTTAATAGTGAAAAATATTAAAACAAAGAGATTTAAGGTTAGATTAATAATTTCCCGTTTAAAATTAATATGAAACAATGGTAATTTTATACCAGCAGCAGTGAATTTTCGTTGTTAATTAGATTTTGTTCGGTTTTTTGGTCGTCTATATAAGAATAAACAACAACTAAGCACAACAGTGAATTGTAGCAATAAACAAAGCCAATAAACACTTAAACGACAAATTATTTCTTGCAAATTTAATATGATTTCCAATCAAAATTGCGTCATGTTGATTTTACATTCCTTTTTTTTCTGTGTGTTAGGGCAATATAAGTATATGTACAATATGTATGTATTTGATTTACCAACATACTAGATTTTACACACATAACCAGCTGTAAATTGCAGGAGTAAAGAGGCCTTTCCAGAAGGCCTGTTTAGCAGGCATAAGGCCTGCCGAATACGAATTCGGCATCTTGTGCAGACTTTATGCCCTACTTCGGACCGAAAGTACGTGTGTCGACAGCAAGAGAAACCCAGTAAACCTTCTATGCCGACATGTGTGGCATCAGGAAAAATATGTTTGTGAGCTGAAGACAACCCAGCGCACAAAAAGTCAAAACGTTTGAAATACGATATAACGCGGACACAAAGATTTTGTCTTCTATGATATTTCGCACAACGGCATCACTTACTAAAGATTCTGTGTAATACGAATTTTTACGATATATTTTGCAAATCTGGTACATAAACTAATATCAGAAGTTACATAACTTTCATATTTAATAAATGACAGCTTACAAATATACACCAAATGAAAGCTTGAAAGGTTCCCTATAAAATAAAATATTGAGTACCGCTATATTGTCCAGTCTTTAAGATACCGGTGTTTTTACGTAAAAAGCCAGGCGAAAAATGCTTAAAATTCCATTTCACTCATAATGGGTTAATAGCTTTGAAAATATTGAAAGTATTTCATACAATAAGCGCATACATTTTAAAATGAAATCTACTTCAGCATGATTTAATATATTATTTAATATATAAATAAAGGTACATAAGCTTTTTTAATGTAACACTGACGATTATGTGTTAAAAATAAAGAACGAAAATACTGTTTATATTATCTTCATACAAACTGATATATCGGATTGTATGCTGTTTTGCATCAAATATTTGAAAAATAATAACTATAATTATAACTTTTTTAAGAAATTGTTGTAGTTCGCAGTTATGTGTATTGAGCGTTACTCGTTTTTAGCATGCTTCAATATTCAGTTTAATTAATAAAATAACTGCGTAGGGTTGCAGTTCTAAATATTTAAAAGTTTTGCGAACTTTGTTAAATAGTTTAAATTGCAAAAAGTTTCATCAATCAATAATAATGTATTGTAGTTATTTAATTTAATTGAAATTTTTTAGTGTGTAAATAAGGAGTTTATGTTAAAACTTATCGAAGATTATACATCTGAATTGTTTTAAATTCAAAATATAGTGGGTTCTAAAAAAATATTAAATTCGTAAGAAAATATATTGAGCATTACGTTAACAAAATTCGTAAATATAATTATCCATAAATTTTAGGGTGGTAAAAAAAAGTTAACAGCAGCGGAAGGGCAGAAACGATATGGAGATCATTATCCTTTCAGAAATTTCTGATTTGCTTTCAAAAAGTCATTCCCAGAACAACCGTGAAAGCAAATGTAACGCTCAATCCACAAAATTTAAAATAAAAATCGAAAAATGTTATTTTATATTAGGATCCATTGAATGAGGCGAAAACTATAACACCTTCTCATATTTCTATTAATTAAATTGGCAAAGTTAAAAAAAGAAAATGAAAAACCCAAAATGTAGACTCACAATGAGAATCACCATGGATATTATTTCAAAAACTTGTTTTCATATGAACACTAAAAAATTATTATTATATTATTCCGAACATTTAGACAAAGTTCAATAAGGTGGGACTCGCCACAAGATGGCGACAGTGTGTTAATTGAGCTTACTAATATTAGGAGGATTTTCGCTACAGTGTTGTTGCCACTGTCAGTGGTAGTGTGGGTAAAGGACTCTGATGAGTAGACTTGGTGGTCACGAAACAGCTGTCAGTTCAACCTTCCGTACAGCCAAATTTTTCATTGAATGTTCAATATTTACATGCATTAAAATTTCTGTCTTAAATAAAAAATAATTTGATCGAAAGATTAAATTAAAAATCAACTTAAGCTAAACTAATTTAATAACTTTGGAAATTATTAAAACTTTAACTTTGTTTTTTTGTGGGATATAAAAAAATAAATATCGTGAAAGCTTAAGCTTTTGTCGTGCGTGAGCGCGCGTGATAAAATCAAATGTGATCGTGAGCATGCGTGATCGTGAGAGTCTTAAAATTTGCTGTGCGTGAGCGTGCGTGAAAAAAATATTTTTTTCGTGACCGTACGTGATCGTGAGCGAAAACTCACTCACGCGCACATCTGTACTTTCAACAGTCGCTTCCCAATGTAGGCATTCTTACAGGCCTCTTCTGGCATGCCATTTTGAAGGCTATCTAAGGAAGCTCTGTTAAAAAGCAAAAGGAGGTACACATTTTTTTTTCTATTTCATTATGTATTTTCATAGCGGCTTCATTCGGTATGATTGATGTGATATTTTATTTCGAACTATTCCTTTCATCCCAAGTAATTTTTTATACATGGAATTGAACATGATGTAGTTTCGGCGCAATAATCATAAATTATTCAGCTCCGGTATAATAGCAACACGTGTGATATCTCTTGTATGTAAATTTCAGTCTTATATATAAATTACATGCGAAAAAAGAATACGAGAATGTTTGCTATTTCCAAAGCACTTTTTTATTTTTTAATATAAAAATGTAGTAATCCTTTTATCCTCCTGCTTAAAGAAGGGAATGTGAAATGTGTCGAACGAAAAATCAAAAAAATAAAGTACTACTTCCACCTTCCCTTCTACAAGAAGGAAGTTTGCATGTGTATTGATTTGGTAGGCATTCAAGAAGGCCTGAAATTTGCTGGCCTGTTGACTTTTTCCACTGGGTACTTACATTTACATATACATACATACATATCCTCGCAAATTGTTGTTATTCCTACTCGTATAAATACATTTTGTACATGCATAGTTTTGATTGTAAATGTGTGAATTTTAAATATTGACGTCAACATTTTAATAGTTTTCATTTTCATGTAGTCGTAATTTTGGTTGTTGTAGTTATTATTGCAACAAACAACAACAATGCTCTACATGATTTTTGTTGTTAGATTTTGGTGCTGGTCGCCATCAGACAGTGAAGCAAAATGCATGAGAAACTGATTTTCAAAGTATACGTCGGACCAAAAATAAAGGTTCAAATAAGTCTTGCTTCTTTTTATATTCTCTAGGATTTTATTCTAATGCTTTAATAGCTTAGAATTATTAATTCTTATTTACTTTCATATAACATCTGCTCCACTGTTAGTATGTGTGCTTACGTATGTGTGTGTTTTCCTACTTGTTAGTGTTCATTGGCATGTCACATATTTTGAAATCCTTCTGACACTCGATTAGTTTTTCTTCGTTTTTCTGTGTTTTGTTTTAATTCTCCTTGTTGCCTGTCAACAGCAGACGTTACTTGCAATTCTGTTGTCAATTTCCCTACCCTCCCCTCCGTTTATCCTTTTGGGTTGGTAAATTTTCAATTATTTTCCTCTGGTTAAAAAGGAAAGGAAGAACAAGGGAACATTATTTTATTCTCTGTGGACGTGTAAGTAGTGTTAGTTAGTTTATGTTTTTTTTTTGCTTTCTGTTCTACTAAATAACACAAAATTAAGCGCTGCTGCTGACAAATTTTCCCATAAATATTTGCAGCAATCATATTTTTATATTTTTTTTTCAAGAGAATGTCAAAAATCTTAATGTAGAACATTTAAAGGAGAAAATTTAAAATTTCTTTGTGATATACTTTATTCACTTGAAATATAATTCTTGCAAAAAAGAAACGACTACAAAATAGGCGTGGCACCGCAATCCCATATATTATCCGCATGTACTTTTACGAGAACTAATTGTGTGTGCGAAGTCTGATAAGAAT
Organism: Panzeria rudis; assembly: GCA_956483635.1. Classification (NCBI taxonomy): domain Eukaryota; kingdom Metazoa; phylum Arthropoda; class Insecta; order Diptera; family Tachinidae; genus Panzeria; species Panzeria rudis. The sequence goes on along the minus strand of OY101447.1, from coordinate 22,481,956 downwards.
CGGATAAGTAGAAGTAGTTAAAATGAATATTTACTTTTCATGGGCGTGGCACTGCCCACTTTTCTAACCACAATTTTGTATATTAACGATAACTAAACGTGTATGCAAAGTTTCATAAGAATCGGTTAAGTAGAAGTAGTTAAACAGCTTATTTAATTTTAATGGGCGTGGCACTGCCAACTTTTCTAACCACAATGTTGTATATTAGCGATAACTAAACGTGTATGCAAAGTTTCATAAGAATCGGCTAAGTAGAAGTAGTTAAAAAGCTTATTTAATTTTAATGGGCGTGGCACTGCCCACTTTTCTAACCACAATGTTGTATATTAGCGATAACTAAACATGTATGCAAAGTTTCATAAGAATCGGCTAAGTAGAAGTAGTTAAAATGCTTATTTAATTTTCATGGGCATGGCACTGCCCACTTTTGTAAACACTAATGTTGTATTGTAATGATAACTAAAGGTTTACGCAAAATTAGCAGAAGTTGTTGAAAAAGAATATTTACTTTGCATGGGCGTGGCACAGCCCACTTTTTTTTATCCTGATGTAGTATTTAAACAGAAGCTTAATGTGTGTGCAAAGTTTCATAAGAATCGTTTGAGTAGAATTAGTTGAAAACGAATGTGTATTTTCTTTGTATGGGCGTTACCCCACCCACTTTTCAACGGGACCAATGTGGAAGTACATTCTTTTGAATAGAGAGAAAAAAATCCGAAATCGGTTCATAAATGGCGGAGTTTTGAGGGAAAATACATTAAAAAAAATACATGACGAATTGATAACCTTTCTCCTTTTTTTTGAAGTCGGTTAAAAAATAAGTAGAATGAGTGTAATCGGTACTTAGACGAAGACATTTAAGCTTGATTTTTTTTTAATTTATGTTCAAACGGGCTAAAGAAATTTACTTTCATAGACAATATGTTTTAGACTTGTTACTCAGTTAAATGAATTTTTACCCCGATCGACCATCAACTCTAAAAAAAATCAAGCTAGAAAGTCTTCTTCATCTAAATCCCGTATAAGTAAGACCCTCATTATTAAGCACCCACTAAAACTATTAATATTGAAAGCACTTTTTATAAAGGACATGAATTCCTTCTAATAAATGGTTGGATCTCATTCTTTATATAAGTATTAAAAAAATCCATAAAATTCTGAATTTATTTACTGCAACGGAAATCAAAAATGTATTTGATTTGCTAAGTTTTTTCCTTACAAATTTAACTAACCAAATATTATTATGAGTTGTTGTTTATTTTAGTGGTTATTTATTGTATTTAGCAATAAGCAAAAAGAACCCTTAAAAGTTCCAATTAAAATGAAGTCCATCAATTTGAAATTCTAATTAAAATGAAGCCACACCATTTTGAAAATTTTTTACATTTTATATGCAAAAATTAAACTTTAATCAAATAATAAATTAACGATTTTTTCCCACTTAATAATTATGGTTTTATGAGTAAAACTGTAAATCGCACCACATGGCGTATGATGAACAATTAAGTGGTTTATAATTGGTGCACCACCACAATACAACGTATGATTTATTTTATTTATGTTCTGATATATATTTTGCAAAGGAAGAACATGAAAAGAAAATCTCAAATAATAGAGGAGCATATTAAAAGAAAATTCAAAATAAATACATATTTCAATTAAGGAGCAAAAAAGGTCCTACACAAGAATGATAGAATACAAGATTACGACATGCGCATGGTTTTTCGTTAGATGATGTAGTTGGGCCATATCAAAAGGTTGGCAGCGGCCCTATGGGAGAGGAGTGATCTCGAAATCATATAAAAGTCGTATGTTTTTTTAACTCTGATTTTATGTCCGTTAAGCTGAAAATGCATTTATTTGCTAAATTTGGTGAGCTTGTTTATCGAATGAAAAATAAATGCCATTAAAAACGAAAGCTTTTAAATAAACTTCTACATTGAAAAAAAATACCGCACTGTGTAATGGGACACTGGGTAGAAACAAAGTTCCTCTCGCTTTCCACATACATCCTATCGGCCTGGGCCTGCCGTCTTCGGATTTCTACTTTTGGCCTTATGCCATCGGCAGGCCTTCGGCCTGGCACGTTCGGTCGGTATGAGGACACATAGCAAATGATTATAGTCATTTCAACCCCTAGATGAAAACATCGCATGAAAAATACTTAGGCAATACTTAATACTTTTCAAAATTTAGTTGAGCACCTGGCGTTTAGCCGAGACACTTCACTTAGCAAGGAACCCAAATATTAGCCAAGACACAAACCTGGTCTAAGGATTCCCAATAACTAAAATGAAAATCCCATCAAAATTCCAGAGCCTCCCTGGATTCCAAAACACTAGACAAAAGTCTCACCAGAGCCCCAGAATTTCCCCGGATTCCCAAAAACTAGGATAAAAATCAGCCGAAAATCCTGGAACTTCCCCGGAAAATAGCGACAGCACCAAAAACCGCGAAAATACTAAGTTTTTAAAGAACATTAAGGGCCGTATTTTGTAAAACGCAACGCCAAGTGTTGATAAATATTGCATGGAAAAAATGTAATTTGCAAAAACAAAACAGACACAAAATTAGTCAACGCTTAGCGTTGTGTTTTACAAAATAAGGCCCTAAGTTTTTAAGCAGAACGTATCGCACATCTCAAATTTTTTGTTACAAGGAGTTGAATAAAAAAGCTCCTAACATTTTTTTTTTGCTAAAATCAATAAAAATATAGCTTTTACGATTTTAAGTACACAGAAAAAACTAAATTTTATTTTCAGTAAATAAATTTAGTGAATTAGTAAATATTTTGTCTAGAAACGGACCTACAAACAAATTTAAAAATTTGTTATTGAAAAAATGTCATTGAAAAATCCCATTTTCTCAGTAAGTAAATTGTCTAAATCTATAAACTAATTTGTCTAAAAATATTTACAAATTCTAAACCAAATACATAGTTAAAAACTCTAAGCAAAATAGTTTACTGGATGAAACAAAATATTAACTAAACTTTTTGTAATATATCAAATAAACTTTTTGTCCGAGTTAGTAAATACTTTTTTTTAAATATTTTTAAGTTTCAAATAATAACATAAACTCCATTAAGCATTTATGAAAATTCACTTTGTTAAATGTTTTTAACTCTGCATGTTTATCTAAAAACTGTATAAAAATCAATGAGAATTAACATACTCGGAAAACTTCAGTAAACAAACTTGTTACAATCGCATTCTATCATTGTTGTTGTTGTTGTTGTTATTTATGTGTATTGGGGTTGTTTATTTACGGAACAGAAAACTGGTTTTTGTTGTTGTTTTTGGTGTTTGCGTCCAAACTAATATCAAAAAAAAATGCACCAAGTCAGTAAAGAGCATTTACTGAAAATGAATTTTATTTTACACAAACATTTGTTTAAAAATTTTTTGTGATAATTTTTCCTGTGTACATAAGAGCCCCTGAATAATTTTGTATCAGAATGTTATTTGCGTAAATCTAGAATACGGGCGATTTTGGCGTCCGTTTGCTATACAATTACATATTAATAAAGCATCAAATTACTTAAAAGTTCACCTTTCCATTGGTATATGTATAACATTTTGATTTAGGTCGTACAACCTCCATAGATTTTGATGCAAATTCAAACAAAATAATCTATATTAAGTTAACAGCTTTATTAATATAGCATATGGGCATTTCCACAGGAAAGTCTACTTTCTGTCACGTTCGTCACCAAGAAAGTAAGCTTGTTTTTCAGAATCAACTGGTTAAATTTTTCCTAAACTTTTACTAACTGTAGAGCTACTAATGGGCTACACAAATATATGAAGAATTAAAAAAAAATTACGTTGCTTTAAAAAAATGAACATAATTGCTTGGCGTCGGACGTGTCAGAAAGTGGACTTTCCTGTGGAAATACCCATATGTGTCAGCTTGGGTAACACAAACGCTAAGGTTTTTTCCTCAATTGGATATAGTTGATGATAGATAGCGATTTATTTTCTTCATTCTCTTCAAAAATAGTAAAAGTTGTCTCAAGACTCGATATAATCGTAAAGTTACAGTGCTTTTATTTATTTCTACATGTACTTATTTATTGCAGTTTCACTGTAACGTAAATGATTTGGGTCAGCCTAAGGAAAATACTTGAGGCATTTTTTTCGCCTTAAGTCATGTTTATTTATGAGTACATTTTCTTAAAATTTTTTGCAGCAAATTAATTGAGTTCTCAACAACATTTCCATTAAAATTGTTGTGTTCTAAAATATTCGATTTAGAAGTATACAACCATAAAGAAAATCTATGTGAAGGATATTCAAAATTTAAATAATAAGTACAAGAAGTATTGTGTGGACACCCGGTGGGAACGAATACCTTTCGTTATATGTATATTTCATGTATTAAATAGCAGTGAAATAAATTTAGAATATAATGAAGAAATTATAATAAATTGTAATTAGAAAAAGTTTTAAATATAAAAGAAAACTTCTGATTATTAAAATAGCTCTTGAAAAAAATTTAGTCCAAAACGGAGAAGCAGATAGATGGACGATCCTCAAATCGATATATAACACTGTAAAACACGAAAAAAATTACGGAGTTTTGTGAACCGATTCTGATAGAGGAGACAAAAAAAATATATACGTGTGTCGGCGTTTTGCAAGATCACATCGGAATTTTATTTTAGAGCGGGTTAAGTTACCCCCTTTTGGCCTGATCGTGCAGCATATCGGTACATGAAACTATGTGTTCTTTACATCTGATGTGTAGAGTATTTTCCACAACTTTGTATAAAATATTAGGGCAAATATTTTTGTGGAACATATTAACCCGTTGACTCCCCCACATAACCCTCATTTTTGACTCTTTTCTAACGAATCGTAAAAAACACCCCTAAACAAGGGGAGTGTGGGGATAAAATGTTGCACAAAAATGCTGGCCATAAAATTTTACTATAGATCTTTAAAAACAATTAGGCTCCATACTCAACTTGTACAGCAGAAATCATTGAAAACTTAAACTATGTTTAGGGGTTAATTTCAGATTTAGTCACAACTATGTAGTACTCGGCATAGGAAATTTTGTAAGTGTAACGTTTAAGGTATAAGATGTGTTCAGCATTTTTATGTAAAACACCACGAGAAATATTTTTCTGGAACATTTTAACCCTCTAGCTATTTGCTTTATGGGTCTTTTTGCACATTTCTGGAAATATTGGCAAAAACTCCCCTTCAGCAGCAATATAGGGGGCTGAAATATTCTACAAAAATATTTGCCATAAAATTCTATTATGGGTCTTTAAAGGACCTCAAGCTCCAGACTTGGCTCGAACGGTAGAAATCATTCAAAACTTAATATGTGTTTAAAGGTTAATTTCGTACTTATGCACAATTCGTACTCGGCATAGAAAATCTTGAGGTATAAGATGTTTTCAGTTTTTTTAAGTACAAGACCACGAGGAATATTTTTGTAGAAAATTTTCGCCGCTGAAGGGGAATTTTTTGCCTTTTTTATTAAATATACAAAATGACCCATAAAAGGAAGAGTTAGAGGGTTAAAAGTCGCTGAGGTGTAGGGTAACACCTCAGATGTAAAGAGCACATAGTTTCATATGCCGATATGCTGCACGATCATGGCCAAAAGGGGGGAAACTTTAGCCCCCCTCCAAAATAATATTCAGATATGACCTTGCAAAACGCCGACACTCGTATATATTTTTTTGGTCTCCTCTACTAGAATCGGTTTGAGGAAGTATGTGCATAATCGGAATATATATAGAAGAATAAATAGCTGTTTCACTCTTTTGGAAGTTGGTTAGCAACAAAAAGCTGCATTGCCTTCCAATATCCAACAAAAAGCCCAAAGACACACTAGTCAGTGCAGACACGTACCAGTTAGCAAAGACAAAAAGGTTTAGTTCTCACGTCTGTTACACACATTTTTATTTTAGAGTTTCGTTCTAAAAAAAGGGACGCAAACCGTTTGATTCAAAAACTCTTCTCCCTCTTATTTTAGCAATGCCAAGAGAATGACTAGCCCGTTAGCTTTCAAGCTGCCAGATTGCATATACATACATATTTTGTAGTCCTTGAAAACTTCTAAGGTGAAAGGAAATGGTGTACACTTTAGTTTTTTTGTCTTTAAAACATTAGCCTCAATATGTCTCAATATATCAAAAATCATAAAAAATTATAAATTGCATGTTTCCAAACAAAACACTTGTACTTTTGAAAAGGAAAAAAACCTAAATAAAATGTTTGAAGATATTTCTTTTCAGGGCCATAAAAATCTTGCCAAGCGTGACCCAACATAAAAACAAATACTTACATAAATAAATAAAGGCTTATAAAAAAATACAAAAACTTAAATATAAATAAAATTACAATTGAAATAAAAATCACAACACTTACCTCTTCCACTGCCTCACACTCGAACAAATAAATATGCAATAGAGGATCTTTGGGTTCTTTCATTAAATACACTAGACCTGTTAAGGGACCCGTAAATTCCACAAAATTATTGGGCACTGCATTTTGATCATCATTCTGGCCATTTTGGTATTGCTGTTGTTGTTGCTGCAGCTGCTGTTGCTGCTGATAAGATGCAGCTGCACTTGAAGACAATGAACCATAAGATGTTGAAGTTTTCAAAGTGGTTTTTATGCCGCCACCTAAACTCAAACCGCCACCAGCACTGTGGCTGCTGTTACTGGCATAATGATGGCCATTGTTACTTCCATTATTGCTGTTGCTATTGCTGCTGCTGCTGTTGCTACTACCATTCGATTGTTGCTGTTGTTGAGATGATTTTAATTGCATAAAACCGTTACCAACTTGTTTGCCACCTTGTTTGTGGACAATGCGACACATACCAACAATATTCTTGAGAGGATGGCTAAATTGTAGTTCAAAGTCAGAATTATAAGATTCCAGGTTGCCATTTTCAATGCCAACGGAAAGCTGCAATAGGAAAGATGAACATTGTTTGAATACAATAAGTTTTATTATGATTGCTTTTCTTTGCTTTGTGATAAAATGAAAAGGAAATGGAAAAGTTTGCTAAACGGTGAAGAGCAAAAACCTGCTCACAAACTTAATTGCTTTCATAAAGTCTCAAAAAAAAAACAAGCATAAATTTTTGATGGAGAGGGATAAATTTTTTTTTACTTTTTACAAGCATAAAAGTTTAAAAACAATAGAGATTATTTTCTGCTACAATAGAAGAGAAAAAGGCGAGCAAAAGTTTATCCGCAGCAGACATCTCAGGAGGGAGATTATAACTTTAAGCTTTGAACACATTTTATTGTAACTTAAAATATGTTTGATATTTAAAAAACGTGGAGTAGTAAATTAAACAAAATAATTTTTTAAATATCCTTCTAGTGCAAATTTTATCTTTGAAATATTGGAACAATTTTTGGAATTTTTTTCGTACACTCAGAAAAGAATACTAATTTAAAATCAATATGTCGCAATGTTGATTGGAAATCATATTAAATTTCTGCAAAAGTACAGACTTTATCTAAAATTACCGTTGTTTCATATTAATTTTAAACGAAAAATGAATAATCTTCATGTTGCGACCGTTGGTACAACTTGAGTAGGTTGTACAGTAAATTACAATATTGTGGGCACGCTGTATTAGATTGTGCCTTGGTTGTACGCAAGATAAAAAAGTTTGTATTACACTTGAGTCCAACTCGTTCGAACTCGTTCAGCAGCTCGTTTTAGACACAAACCTATGATCAAACCCACGTAATTTAAATGGGTTTGATCACAGGTTTGTGGCTAAAACGAGCTAGTGAACGAGTTCGAAAGAGTTGGACCCAAGTCTAGTTTATATTTTTTATAGACTTGGGTCCAACTCGTTCACCAGCTCGTTTTAGCCACAAACCTGTGATCAAACCCATTTAAATTGCATGGGTTTGATCATAGGTTTGTGTCTAAAACGAGCAGCTGAACGAGTTCGAACGAGTTGGACCCATGTCTAATTTTTTGCCATGTTGTACAACACTGTCGGAAAGTTTGCGAGCCTGTTATCACCACCTTGCAGTAGACATTGAATGTGAGTATTGTTTGCGGACAACATGAAATGGAAGACCTTTTCTTTGCCACAACTTGGTTGCAAAAAGAAGTTGTGCATGAGATTGCACTAAATTGTATCGACTGTGCGATAAACATACAACTAGATTACTAGCTGAGTTGTACCAACAGTCACAACGTGTATGGCTTCTTTAAACAAAATTTTTCAATATTGAATTCATAAAATCCTGTTTTAAAGGAAAATCAATTTTTATCATGTTATATTAAAGTTGGATCTACTTTAGTGAACCATTGCGAAATCAAGGTTATATTTCATTTTAAATCAACAGGACAATAACTTTAATTTCAAATAAATTTTATGTTATATCATCAATTAAATCATGTTGAACTAAAATGAAATTAATTTAACTTATGATGGTATTTATATTAGAATATATCTAGTGTATACATATTTGAGGCTGTTGTGACTGCACTGGTTAGCGAGTTAACTGCCAAGCAAGTGATGACAGATGAGCACGAGTTAAAATTTTAGCTGCTGAAGCCAACTACAAAGCATATTTTTCTGATGCGTATGCTAATAAACATCAGGTACGTAAAATAAATAATAAAATGCCTACATTAATAAATGCTGTTTCAAATTGAAATAAATTTAATTCCACTTGTTTCTTCGTGCTATTTCAGTATAAAAATCACTTTGTTTCAAACTGAAATAACTTTGATTCAACACGGCTCTTCGTAATTTTTCATTATCAACTTAATTTTGATTTAACTGCATTGAAATATTAAATCAACATGAAATATAGTTTATTAATATGATTATTTCGAACGTATTTGCTTTGTGAATCCAAATTAGTTATTAGCCTAAGGTTCGTTACGTTATATTCAGAAAGAATTAGGCATAATTAATATTCCAAGGAACAAGGGTAAAATTAGCATCAACTTAATTTTTCAACGTACACAGCAGAACAGAGTAGCCCCACTTTCGAAAGCCGCTACACTTCCATCGTCAGTACTCCCGTGTATTTTGCTTATCTCCACTTGTCAGGTGGCTCTGTTGTATATGATTTTAATTATACAACGTTTTCGTGAAAATTGAATACGAGAATTATATCACTCTCAAGCTGATATTAACTGCAATTTCCCAGCGTTGCCATCGGTTTATTTTTCTACATTCGCATTTTTCTGATTTTTGTTCTACTCAAAACAAACTTTTTTGGTTTGATTTTATACTTAAAAGCTAAAGCCAGTAGCTAATTATTTATTAATATGATTAAGTATTTGCTTTGTGAATCAATACTGAAAAATGTTAAGTTAACCTTTTTTTCAACGCTTTTAATACGAAATTTTTCGGTGTATATTTATTTAACAATAAATTTGCAAAATTTTCAAATTCATTTGGAGTCTCATATTAAAATTCCCATCTAATTAGTGATATTTGCGCAAAAAGTATTCATGTATGAAAACGCTTATTGTCTTTTTTTTATTTAAATGTAAAATCAAACAATTTATCTTATTGTGCATTTTTATTTTGTAAACTGCAATATACTTGATAGTGTACATATATTAGACTCCATAGTCTCAGGTCAATTCCAGTAACAAGCTGTAATTATTTACTCGACAAATGATTTTTTAATAAATTGTTTAAACAACAAATTACTTCCCATACTGGTTGGGAAAATTGCAATACATGTTTAAGAGTATTAAATTGCAAAACTAAATATAAATAGATACAAATAATTATCAACAACAACTTTTTTTTAAGTCAATTTTATATTTGTTAACATTATAAAAATATATGTGGTAAAATGGTATTTATTTGCAAGCTCGAGATGCAGAGAGTGTAAAGATAAAAGAAAAAAAAAAACTAAAAACGTCTGCTAATATTTTTATTGATTTTATTAAGAGATTTATTTTACACTAAATCGACTTCTGTAGAAAATGCAACCCTGATTTAAGAAAGCAATAACAACATATTTTTATCAGGGTTGCATTTTCTACAGAAGTCGAACGACTTGTGAAATAGTGTAAAAAAGATATAAGCAACACTGAAAATGCCGCTTGCTAAATTATTACTTATTTATTAAATCCCATCTCAAAAGTTTTTACTGCAAGTAAATGCCAAGTTTATAAATAGGAAAATTTATAAATATGTTGATACGATTCCTTCATTAACTATTTCTGACACGCGATGACAAATTTATTTGATTGTTAACTGAAAGGTTAATAACATTAAAAGAACTCAAATAGAACTATAAATAGTTAAATTGTATCGCATTAATGTCAAACACTCTAATTAAAATATTTACTGCTTAAATAAATTCTCATTTGACATTTAATTAAGACTTGAAAATAAACACAGAAACATTATCTAAAAATCTATATGAAATATGGGTTAATGGAAAATAATTTGGCTTTTCAAATTCTGGTGTGATGATCCGGAAGGAAATATATCAATATCCAGAATACATTGTTAACACTGAAAAGGTGTGTTCACACGACATGTACATGTTCACACGACATTAATATGACATATGGAATGTCATATTAATGTCGTTGCTGTTTATGTAGTTTTACGTGTATATAAAAATCGAACGCACAAAATCGTAAAAAAAAGAATGGTTTTTTGAAAGCTTACTTTATTTGGCCTATCCATCTGTTTATCAAAAATAACATAAGACCGGGCGCGGATCCACCTTAAGTTTTGGGAGAGAAGATTTTAGTTGAAACATACCATTTTGTAAATTTTTTAAAAACTCAATAAAAATTAAATATACATTATTCGTTTGGGGTGGGCGCAGTGTGGGAGGGGTTAATGTCCCATCTGTATATGACAATACTTAAACTGCGGCATGTAATTTGTTGCAAATATTTTTTTTAAAGAGAAGTATCACAATCAGGCAATTAATGCCTACCAGTTAATTAACTAATGTGTTACCTTCTTTGGAAAAGGGATAGTGTAGAGGGAACAGGTGGTGAAGTGGGAGATGTAGAAAGCTTAATTCAACCATTTATTGCAAGTTTTTTTTGGTAGAGCAGTGTTGCAAGCCCCTCTGGTGTCAAGTAGAGGCATTGAATTGTTTAAGCCGTGTTGCCATTTTATTAGTTCTTTTACTTCGCCGATGGTTCTGCTACAATACCGACGAAGGAGGGTGCTGTGAAGTGCATTAGGATATGTTAGTATTACTCGCTGCCGGTACTGCCAAAGTGATCAGTGCTATGCCTTCATCACTTTAACAGTCCAACAACAACCAATACAATAACACACCATGACTTGCCTGAAACTTATCTTGAACTCAAGACATCAGGGTTTGTAGTCAAACGCGCTAACTACTCAGCCAACAGCACCCACATTATCATTAAGTAGGAGTGAGAAAACTATATTTTGCTATAAACTACTTTTTCTTCCGATGAGATTTGCTTGAATTTGGAAAGATTTTCCGTCATCAGACATCAAATATAGAATTGAGATGCATCAAAATCCGCTAGCGCCCGCAATATTTTTAACACTCGTCTGAGAAGGAGAGGCCCTCTTGCTCTCAGCCGAATAAGAACGACGTAAGACAACCAAAGAAAAAACCGTTGAACCTAAAACCAACAAGTTGAGACGGCGCTCCACTCGCTTGTTGGTTTTATCGAGAAATCAATGGAACAGAAGGAATATGATAAATTGGTGGCCTTTTTAGACATCGAAGTAGCCTATAGTGTCATTGCATCCACTCTGGAGCGGGCTACGATCTGTAGGATAGCAAACCGAAGTACTCTGCAGGGAGGTGCTCTGTCTCCTCTTCTGTGGAATCTTGCTTTAAACTCTTTGGTCATATAACTTGATTACTATCAAGTTAATCAAGCGGTGGGTGTATACGGAAAATAACCGGATACCCTTTCACAGCGTTTGCTGAGAACTATCAGCAGGTGGGCTACTGAAAGTGGTCTCATTGCAAATCCTCAAAAAACGGATCTGGAACCCTTCACTACGCGATACAAGGTATGTACCATCTTTTCCGCTTGCGATTTTAAACGGAATAGAAATTAGGTTGTCTGACACTTCGTCCAGTCAAGGACAAATAAGACCGCGGTGGTCATATATAGGTACACGTGCTGAAGGGCCCTAGGGAAGACCTGGGGAGTAAATCACGGGAACTAAAAACGGATCTTCAACATGGTAATAAGGACCATACTTACATATGCCGCGCTAGTATGGTGGACTGCATTAGATAAGATCACGCACTATTGGATCTTAGAAAGGATCCTGCGTACATCAGCTTTGATGATCATAGGCGCTCCACGCACCTGCCAGCTGATCTCATGGTCATGGAACTGGCCATGAACTCTGCGATCAAAACTTAAGGCAGCAGCTGCAAGAAAGAAGGCACCCAAGGGATACTCCAAAATTTAGGAACTCCTAACCGGTCTGCCGGAAAACATTTACTAATGCTCACCCATTCCTCTGGCCGATAAAAGATTTGCTGTAGCGCTCTCGGGCACGTCCTCCCCTCGCCAGGGGGACGTGCTGGATGTCTATACGGACGGATCTAAAATGGTCTTTGGGGTGGGTGGTGGCGTCTTTACTGCCCGTTATCAACAGAGGACAAGGTTTCGGCTGCAGGACAAATATTGCGTGCTATAGGCTGAGATATTAGCCATAAAAAGAGGAGCTAACTGGATGACGTACTATAGAATATACAATGAGGATACCCAGATTTGTACGGACAGCAAAGCTGCGACTAAGTCTCTTTCGGGTGTTTAATCAACATCCAATTTGAAGTATGAATGTCGGATGTCTCTAAACGAGATAACGAGACAATTAAACCTAGAGATTCTCTTGGTCCCAGGGCCCAGCAACGTGCCCTGAAACATGATTGCCGGTGAAGTCATAAACTATCCGCATTATTTGATTAAATCTCACCACATTCTTCATTTCGTGTCAGAACTAAATTTCGCAAGCTTCATAATAAACTGAAATGCATACTACCAAAAAAATCATAATTCTCTTCAAAAAGCCACTTATGGATACTTTTTTCATAAATACAAAATATGTAAAAAAAGCAACAAAAAAAATACCACAAAGAAGATACTTGAGAAGACTTTCCCCATTCTCAAGTAACTTTGAACAGTTTTTGTTTATTTTTCTCTTTTTTTTAGCTGTTGCTGTAACTAACGAAACAGTACTTTACACAGTTTTTTCGATCCCTTTCTTCCCTCTTGAAACAACTCTGACCAACTTAAGAAATAAAAATATATGTAGTTCTTTTTGGCCCATTTTATATGTTGTTGCAATTTTTGTTAAATATTTTTCCTACTTAAGAAAAACAAAATATATCTTCACTAAAATATTAGTAAATGCCAGAAATATGAAAATAGCTTTAAAAAAAATGCCTAAGTTTAGTATAGTGTTTTAAAAAAATATAGAGTTTGATGATCTAAACCATATATTTGATTGTGTTTGACAGACATTAAATTTTGTTTGAATAATATAATAAATAAGAAACAAAAATATTTTCAATAACACATATTAATTTGACCATAACAACAGTATTATCACTTAGCTTAAACATTCTCAAAGTATAATTCATTTCATATTAGGAAGCTTGCAGAATTATAAGAGAATGATTTTTATAGCATGTATTGAATATAATTCTCAAGAATAAATCTGTAAGCTGAAATGAGCAAACCGTGCGCTCTGCAAATCTGCAAAATTATTGATAATATCATCTGTCTTTCTTTTTCATTACCTAAATTGTTAATATTTCCATTGTCATTTAATTCTCCTTGACAAAAATTCTTTAAACCGCTACTTAATACATATTTTTATAAAATTCAGATCATTATTTTATTATTGGTTCAAGTGCAGAAGAATAAAGAAGTGACTCGTCTAAGTGAAGTAGAAAAAAAGGTTTCTTAAATTTCAATAGTGAGTTTTGTGTTCCTAAGATAATTAAAAGTAGAAGCAAAATCAATAGATTGCACAAACAGAAAAGTAAATTCAAATCTTTTCTTAATAATATATTCCTTAATAAGGCATAAAAAAAAATCAAATTAAGATTTTTAAATGTTCACAGTGAAACCTGATCACATATACTGTGATTGGAACACGTGCCTTGAGGTGGCTCAAAAGCCACCAGAAATCAAAAGCAATATTGCAAAACCTGTGTCGATCACTGTACTACTAAATAGTCGTTCTGTATAGCTGGAGGAAAAGTATTTCAAAGAGGAAAAGTTCACCTGGAACGCCATATCAATTCCCCCATTAAAACAAATTCTACACTTTAATCGCCTACAGAATGCAGCCTTAAAAACCAATGGCGAAGACATGTTTTAATCATAAAAATCTGGTGTCCTTAAATTAACCTTCAACAACAAAAAACAATTTCATCATAGAATTAACCTTTATAATTAACCTAAAATAATGCTACTAAATTATATATCAACCTTAATTACTACTTTCCAAATACATTTCGTTAATACTAAAACAAACTTTTGCTAAAAATTTTACTATATGTTCAGTTAACTCAAGAAATAATTTAACATATTATTTTATTTTGTAAAATATTATTAGTTAAAACTACCTTAATGTATAGTCTTTAGTTATGAAATAATTAGTTATCAATGTCAAATATTAACAATTAAAACAACTATTTCAATTATAAGTTACTAAACAAAACTTTATTAATTACTACATGCACACTATTTTTATGCAAGTAGTTATTTCTTTTCATAACATGTAATAATTCACCCTTTTTATTAACATTTTTCCTGTGGTGTATACCATCGTGAGTATTTCTATCTTTTGTATTTAACTATATTTATAATTATATATATATATATATATTCATAGCTATGTTAAAATTATCATCATTTCATTCATAAAACAGGAGAAGAAAAAAAAAACAAGAAAAATTTCACCGAAAACAACAAATTAAATTACAACAACACGCATTGACTGCTGGGCCCAACATATCAATCGTCGTGGAGTAATTACATTTATCAATCTCTTAATCTCTGTAAGTGATGATTATTTTTCTTAAACTCAATTTTTTTATTATTAATTTATTACAACTATAAGTCAGTCCGTTTCAATTTCGTTCCCTGTCCGAACATATTAATGTAAGCCATTAAATATTATCAATATTTTGATACGTTTCTCTCGTATTGAGTATAGATTTGTATTTATAACGTATGAACTCAGTATTGGTTTTCTTTTCTTTCTTTTCAATAAATATTTTTGCTCTTTTGTAAATTTTTAAAATGAAACAGTAAATTTTTTTATAAGGGAAAGACAAACATAATGAGTATCTTAAAGTAAGTAAAATAATAGTCATTTTTAGGGACAGATAATAAATACAGGGTACTAAGTCTGTCGCAGGCGTTAATTATTCAAATGGGAGGGAAAAGTGTATCCTAGATGATAGTCCATCTAATCATCACTATAACTTTGTTTTTTTATCTTTCTTTTAATTAACAAAAATATACTTTTGCACACTCCACGGGTATGATGAGTGTGTTATATGTCTACGCGTCAAAACAGGGTTGAGAACCACAATTGCTTAGATGTAGTTAGCCGGAAGATCTTTAAATCATGCCCCTTAGCGAATGTTTTGATTGGCATTAGTATTGTTTGAAAATATCCACTTTCTTATTCAACAATCAAGCCGGCGCGTAACATATATGGCGCCCAACGTGGGGCCAAATCAATGGCTGATACGAATATTATTTGGTTAATAAAAGGAACGATTCCCAAAATATTTTAAAGGTTAAAATTTAAATTTGAGTTTAAAAATAATAACACTAATTGCTTATTTTCTTTGAATAAGTCCTGGCATTTAGATTACATAAATTTGAATCCAGAAGCTATACTTTGTAATTTTTGCGATTATTATTTTAACCTATTTTAGTGGTCTCTCAGATAGTCCTTAATCTGGAAATATATTTCGGTTTAAGATGCATCAGAGTTGATGCCAATATGACTTTTAATTAGCTTTTCAAGTCCTTTTTCAAGTTTAACTGATAAACTCAGAAAAGTTGTGGTTAAGTCTAATTAGAAGACAGGTATACACTTGATTATATTTTGGAATAAAACAGAAAACTAGATACAATAGCATTTAATGTAAAGATATAGTAATGACTGTTATTTTGCTGTGCTAATATTATTTTATTGTGCTTTGTCTTTCCCTTAAAATGGTTTATAAGAAATTTTCATTTGCCTCCTTTTAAAATCAGAAAGTTACAATTTTTATACATATGTATATACACACTTATGCCTTTTTCTCTTCATAAAATATACACATATAACACAAATCTGCCTTATTTTTCGCGTTAATATTTTGACTTAATTTAAAAATAAAAATAAAAAATAAAAAAAAAATTAATAATAATAATAATAATAATATAATTTTTTTTTATAATATAAAAAAAAACCACATTTTGATTTAAAAATAGTTCTATGGACACCCGCTCCAAAGCCAACAAAAGCTTTAGAGGACGCCGTGGTAGCTTGTCAGCTTCACGCAATAATATTTCCATTGATCTACAGGATATCCCAAGCACTTCTAAGTCTCGAGTTGTTCATTCGCCTGCGCCAAAAACTGCAAGTACCGCAGACCAACAAGTTCCTCGCTCACTAAGTTTCAGTAATTTACCACCAACCTTAGATATTCAAAATATAACCGTAATGAGCAATCCAAATTTGCTTCCACAGCAAATCGCTTCTTCTGAAGCACAAAATTCAAATGTTCCACCACTTTTAAATTTTCAAGAAATACCAAGTAATAATGAATCTAATTTAAATTCAGCTGCACCTTTCGATGCATTATATGCATTGATGGAACAAAGCATGCAAAATACGAGAGAAGAGTTCAGAAGAGAGTTATCTTCTCTTAGGGATAGCATATCACAGATAGGTAATCCTAACGGTAGCTCTGGCTCTAATGAACAACATTCTAACTTACATCCCAATTATGCAACGCTTCAAAATTACAATGTAGGTAGATCTCCCGTATTAAGTGACGCATCCATTAAATTAGAAAAATGGAAAATATCATATGATGGCACAAGCTCCGTTTCTGACTTTTTGTTCAAAGTGGAAACACTCAGCAGACGCACCAGATGTTCAGATGAACATCTCTTATCAAATTTCCATGTGCTGTTGGAAGGAAAGGCTGAGAAGTGGTATTGGCTTTTCATGAAGCAAAATGCTGTCGTGACCTATCAAAACTTGCGTTTCAACTTAACTAAAGAATTCGGCTATTTGGAATCGGAGCACGACATTTTGTTACAAATTTCGTTGCGCAAGCAACAACATAAAGAGTCGTATGATGATTTTCATACCGCAATTGTGTCGATGAATTCTCGATTGCAAAGTCCTCTTCCTGATGCAACTCTTATTGATATAATGAAACGAAACGTACAACAAAATTTGAGATTCTTGGTATTTAGCTCGGAGACTAAAACTTTAAATAACTTTAGAGATATTGCCCGGAAAGCTGAAAAGGTTCTTAGGGAAAATAAGTCCTTTATGCCAAACCCAAATGTAGGGCGTAATGTAAGTGAGCTGGACTCATCAGAAATTGATTCTGATGTTTTGGATATGTGCGATCCACAGTTAGAAGCATTGCAAATTTCTAAAAAGAATGTCAAACTTGATTATTCGAACATAAAATGTTGGAATTGTTTGTCACATGGACATTCATATATCTATTGTGATAAAGAAATATCTGAACGCTTTTGTTTCAAATGTGGGCAAAAGGGTGTATTAACACCTTCATGTCCAAATGGCCACATATTTCAGGGAAACAGAAGAATGGGCGAAATGGCTACCGGGGACTTTCGTCCAATCCCCAAAACCCCGAGTTCAAAATAGAACATAGTTTTGTGAGCAAACAATCTGAACAAGAAGCTTGCCAAATTATTAAAAAGCAAGACAAAACAAACCAAACGAAACCATACCTTAACTCGAATATTAATAAAACTTATAAAATGCTACATCCTTTCAATAGAAATCCATCCCCAAATATACTGAAGTGCAGGCAGCGTTTTAAAAAACGCAGACTCTATCGTAGAATACTTGAATCAACTATTCTAAATGACTCAGACGATCGTCCATTTGTTAAAGTAAACATTTTAAACGATACTGTAGTGGGTTTGCTCGACTCTGGAGCTAATGTCTCTGTTTTGGGAAATAATTGCTTAAATTTTCTAGAGCGCAATAACATAGTATATTGTCCAATAAAGTCATCATTATCAGTAGCAGATGGAAACAAACAAAATATATTAGGCTTTTGTAAGGTTCCTGTTCATTTCAGGGGTATAACTAGAGAAATTTTATTTTATCTTGTACCCTCACTAAGCCAAGAAGCTTACTTCGGGACGAATTTTTGGCGTGAATTTGCACTCGCACCTGATATAATCCCCTCTGTTTCTTCATTAATAACCGAATCTGCCTGTAGCAAGCAAGATAAAAAATTCCACGATCTTACACCAGATCAAAAACTTGCATTGGAAAAAACTATTATGGAGTTTCCCTCATTTGAGAAAATGGGTTTAGGGTGTACAGACTTACTCGAACACCATATAGATACAGGAGATGCAGTTCCTATTAAATGTCGACATTACCCCTTATCACCACCGCGACAAGAGGAGGCGTATAATGAAATAGAAAGGCTTTTGAGCATGGGAGTAATAGAAGAGTCGAATTCGCCTTGGTGTTCACCAGTTGTGCTAGTGCGAAAGCCAGGCAAAGTTCGTCTTTGCATTGACTCCAGAAAGCTCAACTCCGTAACAAAAAAAGATTCGTACCCTCTCCCCCACATAAATGGGTTATTAAGTAGGCTAAAAGATACCTATTATATTTCTGGTATTGATTTAAAAGACGCCTTTCTCCAAATAAGGTTGACCCAATCGTCTAAAGAAAAAACTGCGTTTGTTGTACCGGGGAAACCATTATACCACTTCAAGTATATGCCATTTGGGTTGTGTAATGGTCCCCAAACCATGAGCAGATTAATGGATAAAGTAATTCCATCTCGTTTACGAGAAAATGTCTTTATCTATTTAGACGATTTGCTCGTTTGCAGCCCTGATTTCGAAACACATATGACACTTTTAAGAGATGTAGCAAGTTGTCTAAAAAGTGCAAAGTTAACAATAAATGTAGGAAAGAGCAATTTCTGCCAGCGCGAAATTCGCTACTTAGGCTATATTGTGGGAAATGGCACCTTAAAAGTTGACCCAGAGAAAGTAGAATCAATACGAAACTTCAGTCTACCAAGAACACCAAAACAAATTCGCCGATTTGTTGGCATGGCCAACTGGTATAGGGCCTTCATAAGCAACTTCGCTGATCGTTCTGGTCCACTCACGGACTGTCTAAAGATGACGAATAAACCCTTTTCTCTAACAGAAGCAGCTAAAATATCTTTTCAAGAGCTAAAAGAAGCTTTATGCTCGGCGCCGGTACTGGCACAGCCAGACTTTAAGCGTGAATTCATAATTCAATGCGATGCCTCAAAGGTAGGTGTAGGAGGCGTATTGTTTCAATACGATGATGATGGTAATGAGCATCCAATTGCCTTTGTCTCTAAGAAGCTGAACAAGGCTCAGAAAAACTATACGGTGACGGAACTTGAGTGCTTAGCCGCAATTGTTTGTGTCCACCGTTTCAGACCTTACGTAGAAGGGTTACCATTTAAGATAATTACAGACCATTCTTCGCTGAAATGGTTGATGTCCCAAAAGGATTTGAACGGCCGTTTAGCGAGATGGAGCCTTAACCTACAAGGCTACGATTTTCAAATCGAACATAGGAAAGGTTCCCTGAACGTAGTCCCTGATTGCTTGTCGCGAATGGACGTAGAAGGGCTAACGCTATCAGATATGCCCCTAGAACTAGACTTAACCTTGCCTGATTTTGATAATGAAGAATACAAGAATCTTCGAAAAACAATTGCTGAGAAGAAAGATTTATTACCAGACCTGACTGTTTCTGAAAATTTAGTTTACAAACGCGTGAAATTTAGAGAAGGGCTTGAAAATGAAGAAAATGATTTATGGCGATTGTGGATTCCCAATTCCTTATCAGAAAGTGTAATTAGAGCAGCGCATGACTCAGTAATTTCGTGTCATGGAGGTTTTGCAAAAACCTTAGCACGAGTTCGCCAAAAGTATTATTGGCCCAAAATGACCTCTGACATCAAATGCTATGTCGACAATTGCGCAAAATGTAAATGCATAAAATCCTCGAATCAAATCTCCAGACCACTTATGGGTAACCAATTTAAAACCAATAGACCTTTTGAGAGGCTCTATTGTGATTTCTTAGGTCCATATCCACTAACGAGAGGAAAGAATTCTGTAATTTTCATCTGCTTAGACCACCTGACTAAATTTTTATTTTTGAAACCCTTTAGGCAAGCAACGAGTGCCAATGTAATTTTGTATTTGCAATCTGAAGTTTTTCCTGCATTTGGCGTACCTAGGTTTTTGCACAGTGATAACGCTAAGCAGTTCGTTTCTAATGAGATGAAAGAATTTTTGAAGTTATATGAAATCGAGCACATTAGAACCGGATTTTACGCCCCGCAATCAAACGCTTCTGAACGTGCAAATCGAGAAATAATAACAAAAATCCGTTGTTTTTTAGAAGATCAAAAAGACCACAGCAATTGGGATCGGTGTATTCCCCAGATTTTATCGATACTTAGGAGCGACTACCACTCGTCAATCAAATGCTCCCCGTATTATGCAATGTTTGGGCAAAATATGGTGCAGCACGGTTCTGCCTATAAGATATTAGATAAGCTAGGTTGTTTAGCAGGTGAAGACTTTGAAATTTCGATAAACGCAGACAAGTTACAAAAAGTTAGAAGTCAAATTCGAAAAAATCTAAACAAAGCCCATGAAAAAGCGGCTAAAAATTATAATCTAAGAGCGCGCCCGATACAATTTCAAAAGGGCCAAACTGTCTACAGAAAAACTCATATATTAAGTAACATGTCGAAATCTATTAATAAGAAATTTATGCCAAAATATGAAATATGTAGAATTAGAGATAAAATTGGCAGCAATCTTTACGATATAGAGGATCTTAAAGGATCTTATATTGGTAGATATCAAACAGCTGACCTTAAGCCTTGATCTGTAGAGCTGTTCATTAGTTTTGATATCTTTTCATATAGAACTTTCTGCCCGGCTATTCGTGGGTCGTGCCACACGTCGCAAATAAACAAAAATACATCCATTTACATATATGTATATACATTTTATATTTCACAAAAATTCTTTTCCTTTTCGTCCTCAATTTGGAAAATTTTTGGATCGAAGCAGGTTTGTTGCAATTTTTGTTAAATATTTTTCCTACTTAAGAAAAACAAAATATATCTTCACTAAAATATTAGTAAATGCCAGAAATATGAAAATAGCTTTAAAAAAAATGCCTAAGTTTAGTATAGTGTTTTAAAAAAATATAGAGTTTGATGATCTAAACCATATATTTGATTGTGTTTGACAGACATTAAATTTTGTTTGAATAATATAATAAATAAGAAACAAAAATATTTTCAATAACACATATTAATTTGACCATAACAACAGTATTATCACTTAGCTTAAACATTCTCAAAGTATAATTCATTTCATATTAGGAAGCTTGCAGAATTATAAGAGAATGATTTTTATAGCATGTATTGAATATAATTCTCAAGAATAAATCTGTAAGCTGAAATGAGCAAACCGTGCGCTCTGCAAATCTGCAAAATTATTGATAATATCATCTGTCTTTCTTTTTCATTACCTAAATTGTTAATATTTCCATTGTCATTTAATTCTCCTTGACAAAAATTCTTTAAACCGCTACTTAATACATATTTTTATAAAATTCAGATCATTATTTTATTATTGGTTCAAGTGCAGAAGAATAAAGAAGTGACTCGTCTAAGTGAAGTAGAAAAAAAGGTTTCTTAAATTTCAATAGTGAGTTTTGTGTTCCTAAGATAATTAAAAGTAGAAGCAAAATCAATAGATTGCACAAACAGAAAAGTAAATTCAAATCTTTTCTTAATAATATATTCCTTAATAAGGCATAAAAAAAAATCAAATTAAGATTTTTAAATGTTCACAGTGAAACCTGATCACATATACTGTGATTGGAACACGTGCCTTGAGGTGGCTCAAAAGCCACCAGAAATCAAAAGCAATATTGCAAAACCTGTGTCGATCACTGTACTACTAAATAGTCGTTCTGTATAGCTGGAGGAAAAGTATTTCAAAGAGGAAAAGTTCACCTGGAACGCCATATCAATTCCCCCATTAAAACAAATTCTACACTTTAATCGCCTACAGAATGCAGCCTTAAAAACCAATGGCGAAGACATGTTTTAATCATAAAAATCTGGTGTCCTTAAATTAACCTTCAACAACAAAAAACAATTTCATCATAGAATTAACCTTTATAATTAACCTAAAATAATGCTACTAAATTATATATCAACCTTAATTACTACTTTCCAAATACATTTCGTTAATACTAAAACAAACTTTTGCTAAAAATTTTACTATATGTTCAGTTAACTCAAGAAATAATTTAACATATTATTTTATTTTGTAAAATATTATTAGTTAAAACTACCTTAATGTATAGTCTTTAGTTATGAAATAATTAGTTATCAATGTCAAATATTAACAATTAAAACAACTATTTCAATTATAAGTTACTAAACAAAACTTTATTAATTACTACATGCACACTATTTTTATGCAAGTAGTTATTTCTTTTCATAACATGTAATAATTCACCCTTTTTATTAACATTTTTCCTGTGGTGTATACCATCGTGAGTATTTCTATCTTTTGTATTTAACTATATTTATAATTATATATATATATATATATTCATAGCTATGTTAAAATTATCATCATTTCATTCATAAAACAGGAGAAGAAAAAAAAAACAAGAAAAATTTCACCGAAAACAACAAATTAAATTACAACAACACGCATTGACTGCTGGGCCCAACATATCAATCGTCGTGGAGTAATTACATTTATCAATCTCTTAATCTCTGTAAGTGATGATTATTTTTCTTAAACTCAATTTTTTTATTATTAATTTATTACAACTATAAGTCAGTCCGTTTCAATTTCGTTCCCTGTCCGAACATATTAATGTAAGCCATTAAATATTATCAATATTTTGATACGTTTCTCTCGTATTGAGTATAGATTTGTATTTATAACGTATGAACTCAGTATTGGTTTTCTTTTCTTTCTTTTCAATAAATATTTTTGCTCTTTTGTAAATTTTTAAAATGAAACAGTAAATTTTTTTATAAGGGAAAGACAAACATAATGAGTATCTTAAAGTAAGTAAAATAATAGTCATTTTTAGGGACAGATAATAAATACAGGGTACTAAGTCTGTCGCAGGCGTTAATTATTCAAATGGGAGGGAAAAGTGTATCCTAGATGATAGTCCATCTAATCATCACTATAACTTTGTTTTTTTATCTTTCTTTTAATTAACAAAAATATACTTTTGCACACTCCACGGGTATGATGAGTGTGTTATATGTCTACGCGTCAAAACAGGGTTGAGAACCACAATTGCTTAGATGTAGTTAGCCGGAAGATCTTTAAATCATGCCCCTTAGCGAATGTTTTGATTGGCATTAGTATTGTTTGAAAATATCCACTTTCTTATTCAACAATCAAGCCGGCGCGTAACAATGTACGTGTGTGCGTTTTTTCACAACTTAACTTAGTTTTTGTGCTAAGCCAAGCACATTAACCATGTTAAAATATTAATAGTCATTGCTACAACAACTACTAGCTATAATAATAACACATTTAAATACTTTTACACCAGAAAAGTAGACGACTCATAAGCACTTTCAAACTTACGAAATGAGGGGAAAAATGTTCTTATTCTACATTTGAAGTTGCTGGCTTATAATTCTTTTATGCTGATTTGAAAAATATAGTTTGAATGGAAACTTGTCCCTGGAGTCGAAAGCAAAGAAAAAAAAATCGTAAATGTACTAGTACGAGAACAGGTTCATAAAGGTTCACCAATTTGTGCTTGAATAGCTTCCCATGCTATACAACAGATTAGGACACTTGAAATTATTTCCCTTTCCTCTTTGATAAACACTTTTAAGCAACATTATAGGGAAGGATCTGCAGTTAACAGCTATTTCGAAAATATTGTCCATTTTTATTATAAAAAGGATATGGGATCATGTTCGTTGAAGTAATTTTACAAGCGCCCTCGTTACACAAGAAACATTTTTTTTGAAAAAAAAAACAAAAGAAAAAATTGCAACACATTTTACTGCAGTGGTTTTATTTGTTGTGTACTGTAGTGTCGTTAAGTTTTGAAGAGTAAAAACAATTGCAACAACCAACCATTCATTCTTTCATTCATTCAACTTAACGAAATGCGAAAAATATAAATTTATAGAAAAAAGCAAAAAGAAAAACATTAAACAATTATATTTATTAAAACTACAAAAACAAAATATAATAAAGTGGAACGTCATAATAATACCGGGCATAAATGACAACAAATATAATAAACAAGAACAGTGTTGATTACTTAAATAAACAACGAAAGTTGATCTTTTCAACGCGCTGTAATTGCCTCTCTTCTCTATCTTTTAGTTGGCTTTAGTTAACGGTCAATTAGTATTATTTAACGAATTGCAATAAAATGCTAAAAGAAGGTAATAAAAAAGTACTTGGGCGAAAAGACAACGAAGATTGGTGTCAAGGCAAAATAGTGGAATATGATGGTTAATTGTTGTGAGAGTTTATTTGAACTGTTAGAAAGATGATAAGTAAAAAAAATTGCACAATTAGCAATTTTATGTTTAATAGTTTTCGTATTTTCTGATTATACACTGAAAGAATTATGCTTAATAAATCCAATGAAACGATTTCATTAAATTTGTTCACAGTTCCAATGAATATTGTGAAATAATTTCATTAGAATTTCTGCATTAGCTTTCATAGTTTTGTTAGAAAATTTTATTGGATTTATGACGGATAATATTTTGCCATTTTATGGAGCGAAATACCTTTAAGTTTCGCCAAATCAATATACATATATTTTCTTTCATACGAAAATACATTCTTATTTAATTCAAAATTCCATTAATTCCATTAAAATTATGATATATTTTCATTAAAACAATGAAATAATTTTATTAAAATAATAAAATATTTTCATTATCTAAGCGAAATTATTTAATACAAAAGCTGTCATCCAAAAGTGAAGAATGAAAATAATTTTGTTAATGAACCTATTTAAGAATTAAATAATTTAATTGAAACAATGGAATTATTTCATTAATATAATGCAATAGTTTCATTAAAATAATCAAATAAGTTCATTAAAATAATGAAAAAGTTTCGTTGAAATAATTAAATAATAAAATAATTAAAATTACACTATACAGCCATATCCAACTTTCGAAATTACGGTGTTCTGACAACCGATTCTGGTAAAGGCGACCAAAAAAAGAAAATATATGTACTTGTGTCGGCGTTTTGAAAGATCACATCGGAGCTTTATTTTAGGGTGTGTTAAAGTTTCCCCCATTTGGCCTGTTCGGTGTATGAAACTTTGTGTTCTTTACATCTGCGGTAAATGATATGTTCAGCAACTTTGTAGAAAATATTAAGGCAAATATTTTTCTAGAACATATTAATCCTCTAACTCCCCCGCATAACGGTAATTTTTGGCTCTATTCTAACAAATCGTGAAAACATCCCTAAAAGGGGGAGGCTGGAGATGAAATGTCCATATTTTGTAATAAAATTGGACAACCCTTTCATTGGTTATGATAAAATCAGTGGAGCAGCCTCTTTAAAAATTCCAAATTTGAAAACAAATAATAAAAAAAGTTATTCATAGAATATAAAATCCACTGTTTTTTAGTTAGGGGACTATAACACATCAAAAAAGTATACTAGTAGTCCTCGCTATTTTTGTTGTTACATAGTGCTATCATAGAATTCTTATTGAAAAAAAAGTTGTTTTACAATCATAAATAACTGCTAATGCGAACCGTTTAATCGGTTAGGTGTACCAATGATAATAAAATTAACCACTAGTTAGTTGCAACAACCAATAAAAAGTAAACTACATTTAGAAAAAAATTTTTTTTTTAAATTGAAAATACCAATAATTGGTTCTAAAATCCAATTCATAATATTTTATTCGGTTGTGCTCAGCATATTTGTTACTTAGTCATGACAAACGCATACGATCTAATCAATTTAATAATTGTCACAATCACATCTTTATTACAATTATGCTCTTATGGTAATGAACATGGATTGTTTTTTGGATTCATAGAAAATTGATAGCGCGAGTTTAATTCTGTAGGTGAGAGGTGAACTACACCAAGTCACATTTTTTTTAAATACATTTTTTATACTGTTTGAATTAACATTTTTCCTCTATCGATAAGGGAAATCCAATAAGTCATATGTTTCAAGGGACAGTAGTACCTCCCTCAAAACCATCTGGAAGATAAAGAACTCCAAATCCCTTTTAATAAGTAACGGTAATATTATATGAGGTAATTTGGTTAAGTAGTCAAACTGTTAATCTACAGGTATAGAGCCATTTTGGATTTTAAAAATGTTTTTGCGGTCTCCTGTAAAATTTTCAAAATGTGACATGGTGTAGTTTACCTCCCACCTACAGAATTTCAAAAACACCTCCCTTTACATATATTTAATTAAAGCGAACCAAAAAGGGCTGCATTAGTGACGGTTATGCATGAAAAGCGAAACATTTTTATAATTTGCTAAAGAGTGCATTAAAAAATTTGCACTAATGCAGCATCTGTGACTGCTAATTTAAAAAAGCTTTACCATGCATTCATACCTGTCCTCATACATACTTATATTTATTTTTGTATATAAATACGTATCTAACATAATAAAAGTATGTTTTTGTGACTTTATTGTTTAAATTCAAAATTGCGGAAATTGAGACAAAATGTGCTTTAACTAAAATTAAGTATCCTTGACAATTGCAACATTTAGAACGACTTTTTCCTTTACTTATTATATAGAATATCAAGGTTGGTGCATCTTCCCAAAACAAAATGCACGAAAGGTCCCCTTTAAATTGAAACATGTCCTTCCACCGCCATCTTTTTTACCCTGAACTAAATGAAATGTTTAAAGAATTCGTTGATTGCTTGCAAGTGCATATGTGCATACTTGTATTTAGAGGTACTACGATATGTGAGTGAGGCATGTGATAGTCTTGTCTTAATTAGATTTTCATGGTAACTTTATTTGAAACAAAAAAAGGAAAAAATCGCTTTTACACCGGAAAAATTACATAAGATTGCAATACTTGTATCCAGAGATGGATACAAGAAAGCTAATAATTTAAATCGTATTAGAAATACATTAATATATGTTGCCGGTAATATTGATGTCTGATAGAGAGGCAAGAGTTGTGACTAGCATGCTGTATGTACTGAGTTCAATATTCAGTTTTAAAAAAATATTTTTTAAAATCATAGATCAGCTTATATTATTTCTGAGAAATTTCTTAAACTACATAAGAAATTTTTGGAAATAAAATCGTGTTCTATTCAAGCTACGAGTATTTAGGAAAAAAATTGGCTCTGTTTAGAAACCAGCGGAATGAAATGTTTTTGTCTGTAGCGATGCAATAACTTTTGTCACAATTTTTTGAACCAACAACAACTTTCCCAAAAGAAAAGGTTACAGAAAGGAAATAAAAGAGCTTAAATCTCACATATTCTCGTTTCTCCAAGTTTTTATTAGCTTTTAAGGAAATTGCTTATCCTCGTAGCACGGGTTTCCTGTTTTCTTTTTTTGTTTTCTTTAATTAGTATCACTTTTAAATAAAATTAAAAAGTTTTAATATTTTTTCTCTTAAACAAAAAAAGTTTTCTCAACTCATACTCATACACATCCACAAATGCATAACACTAATTACCCTGCAGATAAAACGACTAGTATGTGGCTAGATATATACGAGTTGCTTTTTAATTCAGACTAGTTACGTCCTTTTTTCATATACCGAGCTATCGATTTTAACATTGGGTTGTCATAGGAGCCCAACTAGTTCATTTGTATACAGTTATATGCTAGTTGAAATACTAGTTATTGTAGACTAGTGCGCTTATTAGTTTATTTATAGTTTTTTAAATATTAAAAAGCATTTGGCTCAACCGCGGTATGAACACACAGTCTTCATATTTCAAGGCATGTACTCTATCCACTGAGCCACTCTCTACTTATTATATTTAAAGCTAAAATTTTGTTTTATGTACTTACACCTAAAAATATGTCAATTTATAAAAAAAAATAATTTAAATTACTAGTATCATTACAACTAGTGATATGACTGTTCCCAAACGTCGTTCTTTGACTAGTATCGTTACTAGCCTTATTAAAACTAGTAATGTGACAGTTTTTTTTTTGTTTTGACTAGTAACTAGTAATATGAATGTCTCAAAACGTAATTAGCTATAAATAGTCTGCAGGGTAGATCTAAAAATATATTTTTATTGTTTTACTTTTTCGACAAGAAAACTTTTAGAGCAATAAACGATATCAGCAAAATGTTATACGTATTTCTTTTATATTTTGTCTATTGTGTTTTTGTTTGGGGCTTTTCTTCCCATTCCTATTTTATCGTTCATTATTCATCTATGGAAATTGTTATCAAACTAATGAAATTTCAGACTTTGAAAGATTTTCTATCAATGACACACTTAAACACACACACACTCATTTATAATATGAGAACAATGGAAGGAATGGAACAAATGAATTGTAATTGAAATTGTTTTGAGGACATGTGCATAAAAATAGTATCGAGGAGAAATGGAGACTTAAAATTATATTGGAAAATTTAATTTTTTAAATATTTTCGTAGTTATCGATAACTAGAAAATTTCTTAGTACAATTTTAGTACATACATAGTTATCGAAAAGTAAAGAAGTTTTAATGAATTTTTGTTCGCAATTATTGATTTCGTAATACAGCTGTAGCAGTTATCGATAACTAGAAAATTTATACAGAAAATATTTAAAGTTATCGATATCGATAAAACTTCTTATTAAGATTTTCGTAAGTATCCTAAATCAAATTTTAGTACTTATCGGAATTTCGAATATTTCTTTGTTATAAACATATTAATAAAATTCTCGTTATTATCCATAGCCAGAAAACAAAAATGTAGTATCTACTCGTATATCGATTTGTTAATAAAATTTTCGCAGTGATCAATACATATAAACTTTTAAAGCTTATGGACAACAATAAAGTTTTAGTAGTCATCGATGACTTTAAAAAGTTTAAAAGCTATCGATAATTGAATCGATAATTGAATTCTTTCAAAGAAATTTTTGATATCGATTTGGCAATAAAATGTTCACAGTTATTGGTAGCAAGAACATTTCTTGATACAATTTTAATAGGCATCTCTTGGTTAACATTTGCGTAATTATCGGTAACCGAAAAGCCCTTCATAAAATGTTTGTAACTATCGATAACAAGACAATTTTACATACAGCTATTATCTAAGGAATTTTAATCAAACTCAAGATAATTAATCTAATTTTTGTAGTTATCGATAACTAAAAAATCTTAATTAAATTTATGTGGCTATCGATACCTGAAAATTTTAGTGGTTATCGGTAGTTGACAATTTCTTAAGTAACTTTTAGCTATAAATTTTTTTAAAAAAGTTCGTATTTTATCGATGACTATACATTTTCATAAAAAATTTTGTTTATCGATTTCAACAGTCTTAATACAGTTTTAATAGCTATCGACAGCTAGAAATCATCTTGAGAAATTTTGTTGCATCGATTTTTTAATTAAAATTGTATAGTTATCGATAACAAAAAATTTTTTTTTTTAATTTCATAGTTTCATATTCATAGAATTAACGATAACTATAACATTTCTTAATAACATTTTCGTAATTATCGATAACCAGAAATATCTTTAATAAGAATTAAGTACTTTTCGATAACTAAAAAATTTCATGTAAAACTTTTCATATCGATTTTTTAAATTTAATTTTCGTAGTTATCGATGCCTAGAAAATTCTTCAATAAAATATTCTCAATTGTCCTGAGTAATATTTTAGAAATTATCGAAGATTTTTTATAACCAGACAAATATTAACTAGATTTTTTATAAATTTTCGTAGCTGTCCATAAAAAAAAAATTCGTAACCATCTTTAAAATTATTGATAGCTCGAAAATATCTTAAGAAATTTATTGCAGGAATAATTTTCTTAACAAAATTTTCGTAATGATCGATAATGAGTTAATATATTTCAACTAAATTTACACGATGACATATGTAATGACGTTTTCTTCATGAAACTTTTTTTATTTCCTTGTTGCAAGTCCGGATAAGCAAGTCCCGAAAATTAAAATTAACTACCTCATTTCATACCACTTTTCCAACCCAAATTGTTTCCCTGCCACAAATTGCATGAAATATTTCATCGTGTAAATTTAGTCTTAGAAAGTTTTAGAAGTTATCGATTTATTAATAATATTTTCGTAGCTATCGATAGTAGGACAATTTTTCAACATAATTTCACTGATTATCGATAAGTAGAAAACTTCTTAAAACTTGTTTGCTTAAGAAATTTTTTGCACCTATAAGTTTTTATGTTCCGCGCACTGTACTTGTTTTCTTTTCTTTTAGTTTTTTACGCAGTTGGGTTTTTGATTTTTTTAAATTTAACTTTTTATTCATATTTGTCAAATTTTTATTATCGATATTTAAGCAAAAGAGTCTAACAACTAGAAACGTTTGATAAATTTTCTTTACTTATTTTTTACTTTGATTTATTTATTTATTTTTTTTGTTAAATAATTTATTTTTAGATTTTTTAACGAAACCTGTATGGAGTTGCGAAAAAGTGTTGAGGACCGCAAAAGAGCATGCCGAGGGCCGCAAAAAAGCATGCCGAGGGCCGCGAGTTTGACATGGCTGCCTTAGAGTTCATCTGTCGAAATATGCAAAAAAAAAACTCGATTTAAAAAAACGAATTAGGTCCTTTCTGCATTAAGGTAATGACATGTATATTAATGGATGCCACTGATCTAATTTATCTTTCTGATAAATGCACAAGACTATTTTTATTGTTATATGAATTAATGAATAATCAGGTTAGTCTGTCACTCACGCAAAATTAATCCAATGCAATATTTTATGTTTCTTTGGAAACAGCTGCTCCAAGTAAAATAAATTACTACAAATAAAACCAAACACGAACTTCCAAAATATAAATAATGAGGTTGTATAATTCTCACTATTGGGGCGAAACAACTTTTTCTACTTTAAGGCAGGAAAAAGAGGAAGAGAAGAAAAAAACAAAGAGGGGATTCTTTAGAGATCCTTTCTTAAAATTTAATATGGAAAAAATTTTAACTTTAGCGGCGTTTCTTGTCTATGATCCTTTAGAACTTGCCTTGACAAAACATTTATATTCATTTCGAAATAAATGACCCTTTCAATTATTCAAATTGGCATACATACTAACACACACACACTCAAAAATTATCCTGCATGTTTATTAGTGTACGCATTAATTTGAATTACTTAAGGACCTGTAATTCGCGTGCCATTAAGTCAATAGTAAAACAAACAAAAACAAGAAAATAAATAAAGCAAAAATAGCTGAAACAAAATGTATAATAAAAAAAGTTCATTGAAAATAAAACCATAAAAAATAAGTATCCTTCATTGACGTCACTTGTACAATAATCAACACACATGCAAATATACATCCCTGTCGGAAAATCATTAGTCGACAACAAAAATAATCAACTTATACAGGCATGTTCTGTATTCCATGTGGAATGAAAATGTGCGAAATTATCAAAGCATTGTTGTTGCAAATTAACATTTATAACAACAATTCCGCACATTTTCATTCCACATGGAATACAGAACATATCGGATAGTTAACTTTTCTTAGACTAACTGAAAGCTAGCTACAATGTAATCATTGATGGCAACTTTGGCTCTTTTTTACGATATAACAAAAAATGATATGACATACTGTATTATCATATCGTAAGTTTTTTACGATATGACATCGCTGTGATATGACAAGACCGTCGTGTATGGCTATCTTAGTATTGTCATATCGTAGAAAACTTACGATATGACAATACAGTATGGCATATCGTTTTTTGTCATATCGTAAAAAAGAGCCAAAGTTGGCATCAATGAATGTAATCCAGAACTGATCCAAAATCAATTCTTAAGTGTAGTACATAATCGGATTTGGTGAGAGCCAACAATTTTACTCTCAGCTACTTTGAAACTCATTTCAAGTTTTTATTAACTTTTGGCTGTTATTATTTTAAATGGTACCTTAGCTGGGTGGTCAGTCCATTGACTACAAAACGTATGATACATAGTTTGAACCCCAGCAACATCTTTTTGCAAATGTACTAACTACCAGGTGACTTAAATAAAGTCAACTTTAAGCTAGTTGAAAAGTAGTGCAGAGTGAGACAATTGACTAGGACTTCGCACCGTTAAAATAGTTAGTTGTTTCCATTGGAAAGTAATCAAAGTGTCAGTCAGCACTAGTTGCGAAATAGCTAGCTTAAAATTAAAAATTAGCACACATATTGCTTAAGCCTTTTTCGGCTTTCCTGCAGAAACAGAAAGAAATTCTAAAGCATGTGAATATTGAACATTCAAAGAAAAATTTGGATGTACGGAGTGCTGAACTGATAGCTTTTTCGTGACTACCAAAGTCTACTCGTCAGAGTCCTTTACCTACACTACCACTGACAGTGGCAACAACACTGTAGCGAAAATCCTACTAATATTAGTAAGCTCAATTAACACGCTGTCGCCATCTTGTGGCAAGTCGCACCTTATTGAACTTTGTCTAAATGTTCGGAACTTCACTAACTGTCTTTTCTTAGCATGTTCAACTATTTTAAGCTTTTTCCATTTCAGTCTTACCAGCGTTGAATATCGTCGATATTCTCAATGCTGGGATTTTATTGAATGTTTCTTTTGCCCAAGTTTTTGGAACAGTACACATTCATGTTTAGCTAAGTGCCTTTAGAGTTTTAATAATTGAGTTATGAATATTTAGTCGAACTGTATGGTTTTTATCCAAAGTTATTAAATTAGTTTGGCTTAAGTTCATTTTTAATTTAATCTTTCGATCAAATTATTTTTTATTTAAGAAAGAAATTCTAAAGCATGTAAATATTGAACATTCAAAGAAAAATTTGGCTGTACGGAAGGTTGAACTGACAGCTGTTTCGTGACCACCAAGTCTACTCATCAGAGTCCTTTACCTGTACAGCCAAATTTTTCTTTGAATGTTCAATATGTACATGCTTTAGAATTTCTTTCTTAAATAAAAAATAGTTTGATCGAAAGATTAAATTAAAAATGAACTTAAGCCAAACTAATTTAATAACTTTGGATAAAAACCATACAGTTCGACTAAAAATTCATAACTCAATTATTAAAGTTTAAAGTTAACTCAATTTCCGACAGGGGTCCTACCAACTCATATGTGTCAGGACTTGTGTGAATATGTGCGACTGTTTGCAGTAAAACTAGCAAACTTCACTAAGAAAATGGTTCCTATATGTAAATAAAATCATTTTTTTTCTATTTATTATGCAAAAAAATAAAAAGAACAATGCAAAAAAACCATAAAAAATTCAAATAATTTTCACTGGGCCTTTTTAATAAAACAATCAGGGAACACTAACAATTTCAGCTAGTAAGCCAGGGCTGGGTAGTCGAATGCTGCATTATTGATATTAAATATTGTAGGGCAACTTGAAAAAATAATTAAAATGCTCTTTAAACATTTGAGACGCTCGATTTGAGTAAAAAATTTATATGAAAAACTTTAAGTTTTTGCGCAAAAAGTTGACTATCTGGGTTATGTAAACAACACTTGAATATTTGTGTCAATTCGATTTAAATCTAAATGTTTAATAAATACTGTGGTTTCTGTCCTAAATAGAAAAAACTTTGAATTCTAACAAACTTTAATGAAAGAAGAAACTCATCCCTTCTTTTTTATTTTGTAAGTTTACAAAAAGAGTTCTTTAAAAAAATGGTGACTCAAATCTGCTTACATTCATGCAATAATCAAATTAAGATTTTTATCACAAAGCCATCCTTACACCCATCTCTGTAAATCATTTAAAGAAACTACACAAATAAAACTTTGCCATTGTTGGTGATTATTCCAAGAAAAGAGAATTTATTTCCAACACATAAAGAAAGTTATAATAGAACTTTGTGGCGTGTGTAAAATAGAAGATAGAACTAACATTAATTTTAACTCTTACAATAAAATCTTTCTCATGTTAAAATGCCACAAGGGTGCTAATAAATGCAGATAAGATTAAGGCAATCATATGAATAATAAAGCAAAAATATTACTTTTAAGATAAAACAAGTATAAAGAAAATACTTACTCGTAAAGTAAATTTTCCCAAATGATTCTTAATTATTATGTAAAATATTTTTGGTTTTTATGGAAATAGAGCAACACTACATTACTCAATGTACACCCCTATCGCGAATACCTATTCCCATGAAAAAACTCCCATATTTTCTGATTTGCTATCGTGAATGTTTCCAATAACAAAGTTTTTGGGAGCGAATTCACAAACTTTAAAAATGTGGCATCGCCAATGTTTACTCCCGCGAATAATTTTACAAAATAAGTTCACAACAAGTGTCGATGGGAACGAAAAGGGAACATGTAGGTTGTAATTTGTATTTAAGCTAGCACTGCATTAAATTATTTTTTTATTTTATTAAAAGAGCACAAGTGTTAATAAATAGCAAATTAATTGTCTGTTGGAGGAGACGTGCGCTAGCCAAAGTGCCAGCCATTTTCACTACGGGCGGTACTGCGAACATCTTGCTGCTAGCAGGCAAATTTTCCTCTAACGATTAATCGCGTATGTAACTCCGCAATCCCCCAAACTCAGTTTAACTTTATTCACCCCTATCGCGAATGAATGTTCCCAAGACAAAACTCCCAAATTTTATGATTTGCTATCGTGAATGTTCCCATAGAAATTTTTTGTGAGTGCGTTCACAAACATAAAAAATATGGCATCGCGATTATTTACTCCCAACAACTATGTTACAAAATTAATTCACAAAAATTGTTATTGGGAACAAGAAGTACACATGTAAGTTGCTACGTATTTGTTTTTAAATGTCCAACTTTATTAAACTTATTTTATTGAAGGAGTATTAATAAGTACTTGCTTGGTGGAAGCCATGTCCGCGCAGCCAGAGTATGGTGAAATCTCTTTCTTTTCATCAAGAGATGGCCATACAATCCACTGGGGGCACAAAACTTTTTCTAATGTCACTAAAACTTCTGCTAGCACATCACTAAATGTAGATTATGCTAAGCCGACATCGATTTGTCTGCTCACCCCCTTTTGGTAGCTGCCTTCCGCCAAAAATCTTAAGGTGCTAGTCAATTTCACTACGGTGGGTACCGCGAATATTTTACCTCTAGGAGGCAAGTTTTCTTCCAACACGTTCAGTAGGAATTGGAAAGCATCTTTGTTAATTCTATAATATTCCTGAAACCTGTCAAAAACATTTGATTTAGAGACAAACACATTTAAATCTTTAGGACTTTTACCTTGTCTCCGTTAACGATAGCGGATCTGATTCATCGCGTATATGTCTTCGCTGCAATCGTTCCGTGGATTGATTTTCTTCTTCCAAAATCAGGAAACGCAAATAAACACTATTCATTTTAAATTAACACTTTTCTTCACAAAATAGACTTTTCTTTTATAAGCACGCAAACTATTTATAAATCAAAACAAACAATTCAAAATAGAAATTGTTACTCCCATGATATTCACAATAGACTTTTTACTCCCAAAAAATTCGCGATACCAATTTGTTGGGGATGGGAATACACGTTTACGCCCAAACAACTTATTCCCATAACATTCGCGATAGGGGTGATTATTGCAATGTCGATAAATAGCCATGATGGCAATCAATTGTTTTCTTATATACAATGAACAAAAAGAGTTGTATAACAAACCTTGGCATGAAGTTAGCATAAAAGATTTAAGTTCGTTGGAGCTCAAGTATGCTTAACCTTGCACGGAACTATGAAGAGCATCTTAATAATACCATCGTGGAGGTAAGGCCAGCTGGAATAAAAGAGATTTTGGAAACCCAGATAAAGAACGCGATCTCAGTGACAGCTGCGCCCCCTTAATAAGCCTGGACAGATCAAGATCTGATTTAGAGGCGTCCTATCTAAAACAAGGAGAAGTGATGACCAACTGTAGGTAATGACTCATCAAGGCTGTGTATTCCTTTAAACGAAGTTCCACACAAACCAAAATGTAATCCATAGGTAAACGGCAGAGGTTAGGTGAGACGCAGGTACATGATAGCAAGCAGCAGATGGTTACTCTTAGAAGAACGGATCCTACGCAGATTGATTGATGGGCTCGCCATCAGTGACGATGACGCATTCACTACGTTTGATGATGCAAAGTGATCAAAATCATTTTTGATGCGTTAATAAATAAGCTTTCCCAAACACTTCATCCAAGGAATTGACGAGCTCTGAAATCGTCCTCTTGGACCAAGTTCCTTCTCAGGTGACTGTGCCAGTATGGGTTTCCCCTCCATACTCACGCTAATCAAGAGCTAGAGCAAAGGCCTTGGCATTGATAACTGGATAATTGAACGTGGATAATTGAACGCTAGAGCGACAAAAGAGACGGCAAATCTCAGAATCTCTCCATCTCCTACGTTGCAGTAACACCCCGTCTTCACGAGACATAATTTTGTTCTAACATTTGTCAAACTTCATACATAAAAACATCAGAAAAATTTTAGTGCTATTTTTTCATACCGACTTTGACTTTTGTCAAGACAAATCAATGGCACGTGAAGACGTAAGGGCTGATCAAATAAGAACTGAATCAGCTGCGGCTGATGTTGTGTTTTGAGAAATGTAATGGTGAGTTCGAGCGACAAGAGTGTGGTTTAAATTAATGTGCCTTTCGTGGAGAGGTAGAACTTACACGTAACCTTAATACAAGAACCTCCAATAAAGTTCGAGGTCTCCAGTCACGTAAGTATACAATCCTTCTCCCAACCTAGAAGATAAAGTTAGAAACTGTATTCTGGCTAGACAAGGTAGTAATATGTTTCTTCTGTCTCATTACAACTCGGACAACTTAACAGCGGTAGCGCTTGAGCACAAGAGTCTACCATCGGTAATCTGGTCATCGTCATATCTACCGTACGATGTAGATGTCCGTAGTTTACGTGAATTTCGCACCCTCGTAAGGTAGGACATGATCTCATAACACGATCTGATGCTAATACCCATCATACTATGTGGGGGAGCACTGATATTAACAAAACAGTTGAGAATGTATTACAATTTCTCTTATTTACCAATCTTAAGATATACAATAAGGGGCAATAGGCCAATGTTTTTCAATAGGATCAGGGAGCAAGTCATTGATATACATAACTTTAGATAGTGATAAAGGATCTATTAAGGTTTTCGATTGCAGGGTAAGCCTCGAATGCTCTTTTTTTGATAATAACAGAATTACCCAGTAAAAAAACTGCTTCCAATAAAGCAGGTTTCTACTATTATGGAATAAAAGTAGCGCTGACAAACCTGCTGATATCGCTGCTGATTTTTGTATGACGAGTTCCCGGATTGGAGTACTACATTTTTGCTCACAAAAGCGCTTTTGAAGCGCTGAAAATCATTAACATTTTCAGCACTAGAACTGAAAATATATGAAAAAAATGGTTCGATGTGGATTGGCGCCGTTACGCCATTTTGAAATTTTCTTATTTCGTTACTTTATTTATTTTTATTAATTTCATATTTTTACTCAATGTTTGTTATTTTAACTTCAACTAGTATCGAACTAAGAACCTTCAGGTTGGAAGTCCAACGTACCAATCACTCGACCAAAAACATAGTTGCAAAACGGCACCAAGAAACTCAAATAAACTTACTCTTCATTCTCGCTTAAAAACTTGCTTTAGATCAGCACTACAAAATCAGCTTTTTTGTATAGCTTGTGTACGAAGCTTTTGTATAAGTAAAAACCAAATACTTTTCTCGCTTCAAAACCTGCATTGTTGTGACGCTTTGAAATCAGCTTCTGAACAAGCTCATATTTTAAAGCGAATTATGAAGCGCTTTATTTCTTTAGTGCTTAAAAAAACATGAAAACTTTTTACTGTGTAGTTTCACTGTTGAACTAAAACCGAATATGGGCAACCCTTACAGAAACCCTAAAAATACGTATTGGGATAATTTCTGTGATCTTATGCCAACCCCAACAACGGAGAGAGTGTGGCCATCATGTAAGAACTAGAAAGTTTCTCAGCCCTTTAGTCCAGGACACTGGGAGATACCTCTATTATGCATCGTGTAGGCAGCGGCAGCTGTCAAGGACTCCAATACTTAGGATTTAATATTTTTAAGAGAGAAGAGAGAAAGCTTGATTCTATTCATGAAAGCTCACTTCCAGGATTACAAAAATGAGGCAAACGGACATCTTTCATTAGAAATCCCTCCAAGATTAGCCATCCATAGAAGCAGCGTGACCGTTTTACGACTGAAATGGCAATTTGCCACTTTTTCAACTGCCTTGCCACTTTTAGAGCCCCTTTTTAAAATTACCTAAATCTGCCACCTTTTGTAACATTATGCCCCTTTCTGCACCTTTTTTATGAAGTGATACTTTTTGTTTTAGTATTTTTTTTTAGCAATCAAACATATATTTCAGCCTTAATATTATGTATCACCGAACTAAGATCATCATAACCATGTTTTTTCTCTATGTGTAGTTTGATTTCCTTTTGACAAATCAAGCTGTTTCGTTTTTGTATGAAATGTTTTAGAAATTTACGCAAAGTTTAATTTACTTAACTATTAGCTACTTTGCCATCATTTGAAAATCTTTTAGGGCACAATACAATGTGGGGTGTAATTATTAAAATGCAATCAAAGTCAACTCAACAACAAACCAACCAACCAACCAACCAATCAGCAGCCATCCTGTCATGCTAGTAAAACGTCCAATAATTAAAATTTCCATAACACAAAGAAAAGTTAACACAATTAATGATCAATATGAAAGCACACAGAATTTATTTTCGTACACAATAAAGGAAATTTTAATTAAATTCTATGAGCAAGTTTTCTCAAACGCAATTTCATTAATTAGTTATTGCCTGTTCGATTCGTAGTAATATTAATACCGAGACAGTTTTATAAGAATTTGACAAAATGCCAGTAAATTGAATTACAACATGGTTTTACGGTGCTTTAATAAAAGTATTTTAAGGATTTCATTAAGTATTTTTTAAATATAATTTTGTGAAATTATGACATCATTGAAAATTTAAATTTTCTTTACTCTATTTACTTCATCTTCAAGAACATTGAGCTTATATTATGAATTTGATAGACAAGTTAATGTGTTTTTAATGAGATATTAAGTGGCAAATAAGAATTTGTAAATTCTCTGTTTTCTTCATATTTTTAAATTTGAAACACATATTGTTAAGGAAATTTAAAATTCTAAAATAAGCCGGTATTCAAGGGCAATTATAAAATGGTAACCTCCTATAATTTTAGCAGTTTTGGTAATAAGTAGTAGTTTCTTAATTGGTTACAAAGTAGTACTTATTTTCCTCATTACACCGTACAACACCAAAAAATGTACAAGGGCACCAAAAAAAATATGCATACCATCGCACTGAGGGAAAAAACCAATTTAGCGGCGGAGAAATAACAAAAAAATTATTGAATTTAAAAAAAATTTAAACGCTGCATCAAAGCCGACAAATCAGTGTATTTAAAAATGAAATTTATTTATCACTATGTTACCTGTAGTGCGATTCTCTATCCAATTTTAACAATAGCTGTCATTGTTAAAAAAATTTAACAAGCAAATTGTCGATTTTGCTACTCTGTAACATTTTTAACAATATTTTCTGTTGTTTAACTAACGACAATAATTTTTTCTGCTGTTAACGAATAGACAAGGAGTCAGCTGTTCAGCCGTAGCACGTACTTTAGCCAACAATTAAAGTCAATTTTCTACAAAAATATACAAATATGTATATAAAACATTTACGTTTAAATAACAATATTTTTATTACTTAAACATTTAATTTAACAATTATCTCACGCAAATAACGAAATTAATGAAAAAAAAATTTCTGTACAATGTTTCGCAATTACAAATTCATTTGTTTTTGTTATATTCCTCTATGCGCTTTTCGTTATGATGTCAGATTTAAACAATTGTTCAATTCACAAGCTCAGTCGTATGTCTTATCGTTTAAAAAAATACGACACTTGTTTATGTGCTTGTGAACAGATATTTTTGTTGTATCGTTATTTTGTCGTATCTTAAATGTCAATTTAATTAATACCAAGGCAAGGCGAATTAACACCAGGCTTGTGTTTCTATATTTGAACTATCAACAGTGTTAATATATCAGTTTTTTGACATTCCAAATATAAATTAGCCGAGCAGAATTTATATTTGGACTATCAAAAAAGCCGATACATTAACACAGTTGGCAGTTCAAATATGGTAAACAATTCGTAGTCGTCACCTGATCTCTCGAGGCCACCTGGTATTAATTCACCTTGATTTGATACCATGAAATGAGACCAGGCATGGGAGTTTTAATTTGACGCCAAATAGAATAACTTTTTTCGCGACAAGCAATTTTGATTAAAATAGTTTGACAATTAAATAGAAATGAATCAATTATATATTTATCGTTAAGAAGAATGTATTTTCTGGTGTTACATATCACATATACAAGAGATTTTTACAAATTAATCTAACAAATGGGAGTGTTCCCAGACCTGGCCTCAATACAACTATTTGAAGAACATATAAAATTCAATCGTATAATTATAACGCACTTTTCTATGAAAATTACCAACAATAAAAATACAATATTGTATAGTTAGACGATTACACAACACATACGACGTTAATACGAGCTTGTGAATTGAACAAATGTTGTTAATAAGAAGCACAGAATCGTAAAATCGTTAGTGCAAGCAACTTAAGAAGTTAAGAAGCACAGAATCGTAAAATCGTTAGTGCAAGCAACTTAAGACGTTGACAATATGACAACTGTTGTTATTGTTAAAAGTTACAGAATATCACTACTGGTTCAGAAAATATGGCCTTTTAAATATTGAGAAAAAATTGGGATGTAATTCTTTATTGATTTTTATATCAAATTTGTTGGCGTATTGAATCGGTAATGATGGACGTTTTCGGGCAAAGTAACTTCTTTTTATTAAGTGTTATATCAGCTATTTTAAACGGCTTTACTTTATATATTTGCTATTTCAGTTAAGGTTTAGAAGCGTAAATACAGAAAAGTCTTGTTTTGAAAACTTTTCTAAATATTTATAGAGGAATAAAAAAATTATACCCGAGTATACCTGCAATTTTTGTGGCATCTTAATATAGAAAAGTGTAGCCAACGGTCGACTCAATCGACCTCATTCTAGAAATATTTAAAAACAATTAGTATATACCGTGCAGAAAATTTGGTGACAAATGATCCAAAAGTACTCGTCCTATGACTTGAGAAAATGAGACTGGTACCAAAAATAAGGAGTAGTGAATGGTGAAAAAAGCCATATTGTGTAAATGGTCACATATTAACCATTTTCAGTCAATTTAGTTGGTACTCCGGTTACTATTGTAGTAAACGGCACTGAACAAATTCGATGCACCTGGATCTAAGGCCTATCACATAGTATCTATATAATATTAATTGTCTCCAAGGATGATAAAGTTGGTACAATTGTACTTTTTTGGTACTATTGAAACCAAAAAAGTACGATGGTGCTCCCGTGACTGATTTGGTACTATTTGGTATCCTCTGATTATTCAATAATAATTTATCTCTACTTTGGCCCTTAACTTAATTCTCTCTTGAGTCTACTTAGGCTGTTATTTCGTGACTGGATTTGTATACTTAATTAAGGAGAATACATAACAGGCGGTCTTGAGAGAACAGCTTATAATATTTACTTGTTAGTGTTCAAGGACAAATATCAACAGCGATGCTGATGGATTAGTTTAATGTCAAACTCCATATTCTATATACAAATCATTGGCTTTCTTGAATAAAGGCGTATGTTTTAAAACTGATTTTTTCAGCAGAGCAAAACAAAATATTTCTGAAATTTTGTCCACGGTATCAAGATTGTTGATTTTTTAACACTTTGGGCATATATTTGCCAAAATAACTTTGTATAAAATTTTCAGACAAAAACAACATAAAACAGAACAAAATATTTAAAAAGATTTCAAAATGTGTTTTTGATAATAACATCGTATCTCTGCTTGTGTGTTTAAATAAATAGTACATCACACAGGAATACTTAAGTCTTTATTGCTGAAAATTTATGAAATCAATATAGAAGTCAAGTTGTTTGTTGTGCATGAAAAAATATCCAGACTCGTCCATGATATTGCGAAACTTTTTACTTTCATTTAAAGATCGCTTAAAAAGAGTTATTTCGTATTAATAACTCAAAATCTACCTAACTCGACTTACGCACTTATTCAAGAACTTTGGTTATTCAAGAAATGTCGGATTTCAAATTTTAATAAAAAAATATTTTCTGCTATGGATTGTTTATCCATTGTGAACGAGTTTTAAATTTTTTAACAAACTTCAAGTTTATAAGAATAAAGAAAGTAGTAAGTATGTTTCTTGTTATATGGCAGAAGTGAAGTTTCGTTGAGATAAATTGAAATTAAAATTCTTTGATTTTTGGCACCATTATTTGAAAAAGAATTTATCAAAAATATTTTTAGAAAACAGAGCCATATTTGATCTTTTGAGACCATAAACCATAGATTATACGTAGATAGTCAACTAAAACTTCAAAAACCAAAGTCTACTGTCAAAAACCTAAGTCTAAGAATGTGTTAGTAGAACATTTTTTATTAGTATTGGTGTAAAATAAAACTTTCACCACAGCACCAAAACCATACATAGTTGTACAAATAGTATTTTACAAAATTTTTATATTTTGAACATGAATTTTTAGTTGTTATATACAATTAATTTTATATTCATTAAAGAAAGTATGATTTATAATCATTTTTAATACATTTGAGCTAAAAAAAGATTGATTTTCTAAACACTTTTTTGAAATTATTCTATTTGGTACTAAAAAATTTATCCCAAATAGTATAAAAAATGCAA
The DNA here is from genome assembly GCA_956483635.1 of Panzeria rudis. Lineage (NCBI taxonomy): Eukaryota > Metazoa > Arthropoda > Insecta > Diptera > Tachinidae > Panzeria > Panzeria rudis. The sequence goes on along the minus strand of OY101447.1, from coordinate 22,438,608 downwards.
TTCTGCTGAATGAAAAAATGGTTCAAAACATTGATAAATTTCAACATGCAAATGTCAAAAAAATTAAATAAATATTTTTAAATTACAGCAAGAAGAAACATAAAATTTATACAAAAAGAAATAAAAAAATTAAATCAAGTGATAAAAGTGTTTGTGTGTGCAAAAACGATAGATTTTACAGCATTTTCAAATACAAAAATTACGCTCTTCGATGTGTATTGAATAACCCCGCTCATGTGAGTTGAATACACAGTGCTTGTTCGTGTAAAGGAGAGTTGTCATTTTTTTGACAGGTCGCCAGTTGAATATCTACGTATAATCTATGCCATAAACTCAATCAAAATCGTGTGGCTTACTTGGTTACAACAATTCAAAAAGATTTTAGTACTATTTGAGCTGAAAAAGTACTATTTTAGAAGCTCATTGGTACGAAATGAATTTTTTCATTTATCATCCGTGATTGTCTCCCTTCAACGAGACTGCCATGACACTCAGGAACCTGTTCCGTAACTATGTTCAGATATTATCTCTAGCTTAGCTCGTATTTATAACATTGAAATATAAGTGCCCCTGTGGTCGAGAGGGTAGTGTACTAGCCTGTCATGCCGGAGGTTGTCGGTTCGAATCCTATCAAAGACACCGCTTAAAAGTAATATACAATTTCTACTTGAATTTGTAACAATAAAAAAATAAATTAATCGATAATTACAGCTATATTTTGGAATAATATTTATATAATCTATATTATTCTACACCGATTAGGACTCCATAAGATAGTTCAGATACAAGTTACAACGTGCATACAAAGTATCCATTAACCCCATCCTAGGCCTCCCCATGTAAAAGTGGCTGGTTCGCTTCATAGGAAGTGTTAGAACTCGGACTGGTCCCTACCATCTGGGCGTGACTTGTTTTGTGTCAGTTCCATTTACCGTAGGGTATGTACATAAATATGTACGTCAAAATTACATTTTAATTCCCTTTTAAAGAGAAAAAACTCTATACTTGATTTACTCTATTTTGTATTTTTGCTTTTTATTTATGCAAAAACAATCGAATATTTACTTGTGGGTTTTACTTGTAGCTGAGAAAAGCACATGTATTTGTTTATTGGTGTTAGTAAGAACTTTGTAGTCATATTACTCCTAAAGTATTGAACCGATTTAAATAAAATTAAGATTGTCCGGTTCTATGTAAAAAAAAACCCTTTCAAAACATATAAATCTTTCCAAAATCGATTCAGTATTACGGGCGTAAAAGGGATCTAAAAAAACGTGTTTGCCTATTATTTATATAGAGGATATTATGCAGTAATATTTCTCCAAAAATTAGCTGCGGAAACTTGCGTATGCGACTTTTACATCAGTTTTCTAACTATACACCTTTTTTTCAAATGTTCCTACTTGTGTGTATTTCTATATGATTTTGTTGCAGTTTGCTTCCGAAACCACTTTGTTATTAAATAAAAATACTAATAAAGTAGTTATTTTCAATGTTTGAAATACAAGATAGATTTTTAATGCATTATGAAATTTAAATGCATCCAGCATTTTGAATTTTTAAAATTGGTCGTATATAACAATGTATAGCGCGCACTGTGTTAAAAATAGCTGCCTAAGTTCTTACAGATCTTATAGCCTACAGTCTTTCCTATAATTCATACATACGTTTTTTCGTGGATCACACTATTAGTTTGGAAGTCATAAGCTTTCCCACTACTAAAGAGTTTTATCGGTAAAATTGGTTTTATATAACAAAACATAGCGTCCACAGTGTTAAAAATTGCTCTCTAATTTTTACAGAATTTATAGCCTATATCTTTGGGTATAACTCATCTATACATTTTTCTGGATCAGACTATTACTTTGGAAGATATGGGTTTTTCGAAAACTTAAGAGTTTTATTGGTAAAATTGGTCTTATAGCGGAAGCAGGTTTATTTTTTTTCTTAGGAATCGGAGGTTCCCATCATCGGACATGCTTTCATACTCCTAGATGGAGCAGACTAGCTGATGCATGCACTTTTTCAGCTCACCTCCTCCGGTCTTATACAGCACTGCCGGTATTCCATCTGCACCTGCGGTCTTGTTGTTCTTAAGCCGGGATAATGCTGCCTTCATCTCATCTGGGTTAAGGGGTCTACATTTAACACCATCATCAATTATTAGCTACGGGTTGTTTTCTTCACAGTTGGAGAAATTTTGTGTCCAATTCCCATTTTAATCTCTACTCGTAATTATGCCAGTCTTTGTATTATGTCTTTATATTGATGTTTTACTCGTTGGTAGAATTTTCTGGCGTTCGCTGAGTATTTTGCAGAAAGGAATGGATCCAACTGGGTCTCTGAGTGGAAGTGCGTTCCGCACTACTCCTCCTAACCCCTAACCTAATCTTGAGGGAATTATATTCAGATTTTCTTACATTTGAAAAAAAATTGTTGTAAAGAAACTTTAAATGAGCAATATTGCGCCAGAATATGTTTAATAAAATTATATATCAGCCAATATTCGAATAGTATAAGAAAAACTGCTTACCTTTGAATAGCTCTCTGTCGATCTTATATCATTTATAGTCCACGGTAACATGGCAGCAGAGTATCGCGGATCAACCGAAGCACTGCCACGATAAGTTAACGAAACTAAACGAGTTTTCATCTTAATGTTTTGATATATTACTCTTAAAACTTAGTCTCACAATATCTCACCCTCCGCGTATTTATATATTCAAACAATAATTTAATTGATTTAATTAATTCCTTTTAATACTAAAACATGGCGTCAAAGTGTTGTAATCATTTGCTTTAATTTCTTTTAAGAATTTTTTTTAACACAATCTTTATTTAAAATCAATATTTAGAGCAGGCGTCAAACAGACCAGTTTTATATAGCGTTCTGATTATAGTCTTTCTTTATGATTATTTCAGTTTTTTTGTAAGTTGGAATTTAAATGAAGCATGCAACTCTTTTTTATACTTTCTTTTTTTTGGATTTTATTTTTGCTCCTTCGTAAATACGGAATTAATGAAGTTTTATGAGTCAGAAGGGACAATATAGTAATAGACTAGAGAAACGTGTACGTACATAAAGGAGCCAATGAAGGCCATTTAATTTGTTATTTTATATAATTTTTTATTATATATCTTTTTTTATTATGTATTATTATTTTATAGGGGGTGTTTGCATTGTCGTCGGCTTTATAATCACACTGTTAAGAAATTTAGCACACATATGACAGCGGCAGTGAGGGCAGGGCGATGGCAATAGCGCAAAACGTCAATATTAAATGATAAAAACTGTGTTAATATTACAGAAATAAATGAATCGTTTAATTCTAGAGAGTTGTTTCTTTATTAAATATATGTACGTTTTTTTCAAATTATTTTTTAGTTTTGCTCACTTTTTGTATATAAATTTTAATACAAATTTATTTAAAATTTTTTTAAAAGCAATCTTGCTAAATTCTAATGTTGAATATTGATTTTTCTATATTTTTTCTAGCACTGCACATATTTTTATTTTGTGCTGCTAGGGAGGAGAATATATTTAGCGGGGAATGTTCTTTTTTTTTATTATTTTTTCTGTCTTATTAGTTTCCGTTCCTTTTTTTTTGTTGCTACTTTTGTTGTCCTCTTTTGTTGTCTTTATTTCTAGTTGAATAGTCAGTCGTTCGCACCAAAGGACGATGTATGTACAGGATAAAACACATACACTGTCTGTGTGCTACATAAACCACCCCTTAAATTTCACCTTAAATATGTTTAAATACCGTGCATGAAATTAATTCCTTTTGAAAAACTATCTGTTATTTATTTAAAGGAATTTTTGTTACATAAAAAATAAGCAACCAACCACTTTTGAAATTATCGCACAAACATGAAAAGTTAGTGTATTAATATTAAATATTATTGATTTATAAACTTTAATGGCTTCAATCTTTAATATAATTTTCAATATTGTTTTGAATAAAAACGACTCCTGTTCAAGCGCTTTAAATAACCATCTTCACTGAATAACCCAAAATTACTAAAGGATTTTATTTTCGCACTTTGCCAAACAAGAATTACTTACTCTCTTTCTTGCAAACAAACTCTTTTATTTCTCTTTCAATTCCTTTGCAATGAAAGTCAATTTATTTTACTTTTGCTCAAGCTAATTTTATTATTTTTTCATATTGTATAAATTCACACTTTATTTATATTGAAAATAAATTGCACTATCTTGTTATTTCATTTATTCTTTTACCAGCAATTGTTTAATTTAATATTTGCTTTTAATTTTTCACATTGTCGTAATAAATTGCATAAATTGCACTTGTTTAGATGACGCGCAAACTCAACAACAATAATAATAATACTAAACTTCTGAAGTTTTTTATTTTTGCTTTTCTTTCTTTTTCAAGTTTTTTTTTGGCACTGTGCTTTAGTTATATGTGGCCACTTGGCATTTTAGTACAAAACAGGTGGTAACTTTGAAGTATGCACTTACTAAATTTTATTGTGATTGAAATGGAACAAGTATTATTGTAAATGTTACGTTATTTATAATGCAGGTTTTTGAATCAACTAAAGAACAACTAATTTCTATATTAAAAGGTTGTTGAATATTCTATAAAGTAAGATGACTCAAAAAAAGTTTAAATTAGAATAATAACAATGTACCAGGGATGGCAACTGAAATTTTAAAATTGTACACATTGTCTTAAATCGTACTTTTTTGAACTCAATTGTTTCAAAACAGATTTTTAAAAACAACAACGTGCATATGGGCATATTGGACATTATTTTTGAATCGGAAAACCACAAAAAAGTCTTTAGATAAACATTCAGATTTGAACAAGTTTAACAAAGTGAAATTTCATAAATGCTTAATGGATGCTGATGATGATAAATGACCCAGACAAATATTTTGTTTGATATATTATAAAAAATCCAGTTTATATTTTTGTTTAATTAAGTAGACTATTTTGTTTAATATTTGTTAGTAGTTTTAACTAGTTATTTTATCATCTGAGAGAAAAATATTGTTTGATATTTTTCAGAAAATACAGTAAATCTTTTTGTTTGATTTAGTAAATTGTTCTGTTTACAATTTGTAAATATTTTTAGACAAATTGTTTCATAGATTTAAACAATTTGTTCACTGAAAAAAACTAGTTTTTTTCAATGAAATTGTTGAGATATTTTTGTCTATATTTACAAATTTGTTTGTAGGTCCGTTCCTAGACAAAATATTTACTATTTCATTGAATTCCTTTACAGAAAATGAAATTTAGTTTTTTCTGTGTAGGGTTAAGGAATTGTCGACATGTCCGACCATTTGCGGTTATATGTCCGACAAAACATCAAAATATTTTCAAAATTTTTGTTTATACATATTTTATACTTTACTTTAAAATATGTATGTATGTATTTTCTTGTAATATTTTGCTTCTTAAAATATTAGAGCATATTAATTTAAAAAGTACGTCACTGAAATCCAAATAATTTTGTGAGAAAATCTTAAAAATTGATCTTTTTACACAAAACAAATGTTACAATTTCTATTTGGAAATTCACCTGCAAAAAGAATTTTCTCATACTTTCTTTTCGATATAAAACACTTTTAATAAGAAAGAAGATTTGTGTGAAAAACAATCAATGTACTCGTAATAATTTCCTTTACATTGAAATTACAAAAATAAAATATACACACCCTTGAAATCTTCTATAGATACTACATATCCGTAAGTACTTATGTATGTAAGTACTTGTATCTTTAAACAATAAACTCGAAAGAAAGGCGCTTGTATTTTTAGACTGGCATAAGAACAGGATCCTTGTCATGTCACAACAACAAAATTCCGTTTTTCTTTAGAATTCTTTTAGAAACTAAAGAAATTCCCCTTGTTTGAAATTACCGTTTCAAAATTTTCACTTGTGTGTGTGTGTGAATGAAAGTGAAAATACTAAATTTATCTTCCTACTTCCTTTGTAACCTGGCACTGTGGCAGCAACAGCAAGCAACTGTTTGTTGGCTGTTGTGCAAGCGAACAAGTTCTTCGGAATGATCTGGCAGCAGGGAGAGTGCAACGGCATCATTATAAATGTCGCATTGCTTCATTTGTTTTAAGTTTTTTTTTCATATTTTATTTCAAAATTGTTAACAGAAACATTGTGTATGCATAGACATCATCACTGTTTCCTTTTTGCCTTTTTCTCCCACAGCCATCATCAAAGTCATATAAGATTTTTTTTGCCATAATGTAAAATATGGAGAGAAAAAAAGTAAAAATTCCATTTGCTTACTTGTTGGCTGGTTGGTTGGTGGCTGTATTTGGCATGTGCAGTCGCCACATTTGGTTAAAAGCGTTTAATTTGCAATGCATTGCACATTTTCAATATCACCAGCGCATCACCATAAACTGCAAATGATCAAACCAGCAAGCAGATAACCAATCCCATGATGGTTTGAATGACTGACTAAAAAAAGCATAGAGCGGAGGGAGATAATACTGGCTGGGTTCATTCACTTTGCCGCCCTAGTCGCAATACTAGATTTTGTTTTTTGTTTTTGTTGTTGTTTCAACAAATATTTATTTGTTAGCATCTTTTGTATTTATAGAAAATTTTTTATTATTTCAATAAATAGAAAAATCTGGTTTCATGACCGACCACGCATTTGGCATTTTAAACTCTTCTCCAAAAATATACTAAATCAGTTTCAAGCATATTAAAAAATTAATATAAAAAAGAAAGATTGTTAAATTACAAACGGCTGCAGTAATTGTAAATCCGCACAAAAACATAAATTTGAAAATAAGGTCAAGTTCCTATGCTAAAATTTCGGCCGTTAAAATTTACTGAGATCTAAATAAGGACCAAGTTCTTGATAGGTACAATACCATCTCATTTCTAGGCAACCTGTAAGCTTGGCAAAAGTTTTCCCCTAATTCTTTCCCATATCAGAAAGGCAAAAAAAAAATAATAATATTGCCTAGCTAACAGGTTGCCTAGAAATGAGGTGGTATTGGATCTATTGTACCTATCAAGAACTTGGTCCTTATTTTGATCTCAGTACTTTTTACGGCCAAAATTTTTGGTTAGGAGCTTCGCCTTATTTTCACATTTATGGTTAAGCTAGTTCCTTTATAAAAAAGTACATTTATATAGTGTTTTGTATCAAATAAACAATTTAAAGCCGGAAGGAAATAAAATTTAGTTGAATTTTTTTTTACATTTAAACCGCCATAACTTAGCAATTTACTTACTGATTTTATAAAAGCATGCCTTATTTGAAAGATAAGAATTATATCTTTCAAATATAATAAAGTTCGTTGAAATCCGTTTTGAAAGAAAGAAGTTATAACTCTGTACAGTTCAAACTTGAAGAAAACAGTTTCTCACTACATTTGCAGTTAAAAAATCACTTTACGAAGTGATCTAGAAAAACTACAAGTATTTTCTTTCTCTATGGGCTGCAAAAAAAATAGAATTGGTGCATAAAAACCTTGTGAAGAACCCATGATTATTTGCTACGATCAAAAAATTATCCTTTTAAAACAATACCTGAACTGTATGTAAATTACACTGTACAAGAAACAAATAAAAAATAGCATGGTTCTAACGACTGATTCTGATAGAAGGCACCAAAAATATATATACATGCATAGGTGTTTTGAAAGTTTATATCTGCGACTCGTTTTAGGCGGAGTTAAGAGGGAACTCCCTTTCCACATGCTTATATTGACTCGGCAAAGCTTGAAAGCCCTACATTTAAGGCGTAAGATGTGTTCAGCACTTTTATAAAGGGTCCGCCATATAACGTTTTTTTCAACTAGTGCTTATTTCGTGAATGGTAACACTTAGCTCATGTCTGATTTGACAGATAATTAGTTTTATCCTTCCGCTGAACGAATATGGTTGTGTATACGCTTGCGAATATGGTTGTGTATGGGCCTCCGATCGACTTACAGAAGATGCCGATTTTGCCAAAAAAATCATCTTTTCAGATGAAGCTCATTTTGATCTTGGCGGGTACGTAAACAAGCAAAATTGTCGCATTTGGGGCACAGAAAATCCGCACGCATACATTGAAAAGCCGACGCACCCAAAACGAGTCACTGTTTGGTGCGGATTTTGGTCCAGAGGCATAATTGGTCCATTTTTCTTCGAAAATGAGGAAGGAGTGGCCGTTACAGTCAATGGCGATCGTTATCGGGCCATGTTGAACGAATTTTTGTTCACAAAAATTGAAGAGGAGGATATTGGCAACATTTGGTTTCAACAGGACGGCGCTACGTGCCACACAGCCGAAGCTGCACTCGATGTTTTGCGCCGTGTTTTTGAAGATCGCATTATCAGCCGCAGAGCTGATGTCGTTTGGCCACCTCGGAGCTGCGATTTGACACCCTTGGACTATTATTTGTGGGCTGCCGTCAAAGATAAGTGTTACGCCGACAAGCCAGAGACAATTGACGCTTTAAAGGACAATATTCGTGAAGCCATTGGTGAAATACAGCTGCACACAATCGATAATGTGCTTAAAATTTGGACCGATCGTGTAGGCTACTGCATGGCCAGCCGAGGCAGCCATTTAAATGAAATCATTTTTCATAATTAACCGGAAGGATTGTACTTTCAAATAAAAAAAGAAATTTGAGAAAATATTCAGTAGTTTTTTATAGCATTTTCAAAAAAAAAAGTTATCTGACGGACCCTTTATAAAACACCACGACGAGCATTTTTGTGGAATATTTGTATGGGTCTCTTTGAACTTTTATAAAATAAATTAAGGAAAGTGCGACTTTAGCTCGCAAACGAAGGGTTTCGTACGAATACACGTATATCCCTTTTCATGTTTGCCCCTTTTTCATTTTGCCAATTTTTTCGTTTTGCTTTTTCGTTTAATTTTAGTTTTTTAATATTTTAAGTTTTTGTTGTTTTTTTTACGATTTTTCGTTTTAACGTTTTTCTTCGCTTTTTGACGATATATTTGTCTTAGCGACTTATTTTAGTTTTGCCACTTTTTGTTAGTTTTAGCGATTTTTTTTGCTCTGACACTGTTTTTCGTTTTGGTGATTTTTTCGGATTTTGGCAATTTCTTTTGTTTTTGGTGCTTTTTTTTTGATTTTGCGCTTTTTTTCGTTTGGTAATTTTTTTCAATTTTTAGCCATTTTTTCGTTTTTTAAGTTTTTAGTTTTAGCGATTTATTATGTTTTAGTGCTTTTTTCGTTTTGACGACTTTTCGGTTTTTGCAGATTTTTAGTTTTTCGGTGATCTTTTTAGTTTTGGTGATTTTTTGCGTTCTAGCGTTTTTTTCTAATTTTGGTGCTTTTTCAATGCATAAAGACATCCCCACCACTTTGATATTAAATAATAAATATAAGTAACAAATACAGCATTTCCACTAGAAAGCTAATTACTTTTTTTGTATCAAACATCATATTCCACTTTAATAAATTAAAATTATCAGTTACCACTCGAAATCATCTAATGTATCGACGGCTAAAATTATCCCCCAAACAAGGATTGCTTCTCAATTTACGCTTATTTCAAATATGATTTTCCACAACGGAAATAGACAATCAACAATTGTTCATACGCTGGTTGTAGCCAATGTTGACTGACTCTATCTTTTCCTCCTTTATCTTGCCATATAATGAGGAAAAATATCAAATGTTGCTGCTGTTTTGAATATTTGGTTAAAAATAGATTTTTATTGTAAATAACAAACGCTGGAGAAGGTGTAAATCCAAATACGAAAATACATACATACAAATTACTGGATAAACTAAATATAATTAAGTTACAAGTAAAAGATTCCTCATTCGTCTATTATTTTAATATTTTATGGTTTATAATAAAAATGTGCTGAATGACCTTGATTATTTTTGTTTGAAAATTATACTCGTAATAAACATGACTAGAAGCAACAGTTTAGAAAATTAAGAACTAAAAAAGTGAATCCAAATTTAATTTGAAATTTTGCCAGCAACAGGTAGTGAGTGTATTTAAACAAGAGCTTAGGAAAAAGCGTTGTAACGTCAGTATTCAACACCATAAAAAATTGATTAGCCCCGAAAGCACAAAATTATTTAAATTATTATTATCATAAACTAGTAAACCTGTACGTACTTTTTGCGCGATTTTATTAAGATTCTGGCAATTTTCTTAATACATTATTTATAGTAATTTGAATATTTTTCAACTCCGACACACGTGTTTTGTAATTAAGTAGATTTTTTTTATTATTGTAGCTTGTTTTTAAATATGTATCTCTAGTGCAACACTTAATACGTTTTCGACTAAAGCCATTTGGTTTTAATAATTAGTTAGACTTAAAACACTTGCAGAAAAATCTAAAAAATGTATCCCATTTAACACTTTTACGTTGAAAAGTTGTTGCAATAAATAAATAAAGAATAAAAAATATTCCAATAACATTATATTCGAATACAATTTATTTGAATAAGATTATTCGGATCATAAGTATGAAATTATTCAAATAAAATTCTACACATGAAAGCTATTCGAATAAAATGATTCGAGTAAAGTTTTTCAAATAAAATTATTCGAATCAAATTATTAATATTAAAGAAAAATTTTTATTCAAACAAGAATTATTATTTGAATAAAATTCTAAGAATTAAATATATTCGAATAAAATAATTAAAATAAAAATTAATATAATACATATTATTAATCGAATAATAATTATTCGAATAGTATTATTCGCTTAAAAGTTAGTCGTATATAACATTATATACGACTTAGGGCTCTGTGTAACAAAAAATATATATATACATATAAAACTATTCAAAGTTTTCAAATGACTATTTTGTACGAGCAAATTTAGTAGAATACATTTTATTCGAATAAAATTGTTCGAACTAATATTATTATAGCAAAAGCTATTAAAAAAATATTCGAATAAAAACGTTTCGCATCAAATCAGTCAAACAAAAATTATTCGAATAATATTATAAAAAATATATTGGAATCAAATCACACACAGAAAAAATTATCACCAAAAAATTTTCAAACAAACGTTTGCCTAAAAATAAATTTCATTTTCAGTAAATGTTCTTTACATAATCAATAAATTGTTTGTTTGACTCTTATTTAGGACGCAAACACCAAAAACAACAACAAGTAAAAATAACAACAACAAAAATGATGATGATAGAGTTTTGAGTGAATCAATTCGTTAATGTCGTTGCATTAAGTCTCACCCAGACAAAAATTTTGTTTGATATATTACAAAAAATCCAGTAAATATTTTTGTTTGATTAAGTAAAATATTTTGTTTCATATTTGTTATTATTTTTAGACTAATTGTTTTATAAATTCACACAAAAATATTTGTCAAAAAATCCTGTAAATATTTTTGTTTGATTTAGTAAATTGTTTTGTTTACAATTTGTAAATTTTTTGGACAAATTGTTTTATAGACTTAAACAATTTGTTCACTGGAAAAAAACACGATTTTTTCAATGAAATTGTTGAGATATTTTTGTCTATATTTACAAATTTGTTTGTAGGTCTGTTTCTAGACAAAATATTTACTATTTCATTGAATTCCTTTACAGAAAATGAAATTTAATTTTTTCTGTACATTGTAGTACAACACAAAAAAATGTACTAGGTTTTAATGACTGATTCTGGTAAAGGGCACCAAAAAAATATACGTGTATCAGCGTTCTGAAAGTTTAAATCTAGAAATCAATTTAGTGGGAGTTAAAATTCCCCCTCTTTTCGGCTCGGCATAAGAAATCTTGTAAGCTTTACGTTTAAGGTACAAGAATTGTTTAGCACTTTTATGTAAAACACCACGAGAATTATTTTTGTAGAACATTCCATCGTTGTATGGATCTTTTTATATCTTTCTTAAAATATGGGCAAAAAGCTCCCCTGCAGCGGTAATATAGCGGCCTAAAAAGTTTTGCAAAAATATTTGCCATACAATTCTATTATAGGTCTTCAAAGACACCCAAACTCCAGACTTAACTCGAACACCAGAAATTATTCAAAGCTTAAAATGTGTTTAAGGGTTAATTTTGTATTCACAATTGGTATTAGTATTCACAATAGCGTGAAATCTTGTAAGCCTTACGTGTAGGGTGTAAGATGTGTTCAGCGATTTTATGTAAATCACCGCGAGGAATTTTTGTGAAACATGTTAGCCCGCCACATCGCTGCTGAAGGGTAGTTTTTTGCCTCCTTATTAAGAAAGCGGTGAAAAGACCCATACAATGAAGAGTGGCGTTTTACTTTAAAGTGCTGAGCACATAAAGGGTGGTTATATATTAAGAGCCGATGTTGAATGTGAAGCACACCTAAACGTCAAGTTTTTTTCTGCATTTCATTTGACATTTTTCAATTTCAGACTAACTCAATTTGAACCATGGAAAGATACACAATCGAGCAACGCGTTAAAGTTATTCAGGGTTATTATGAAAATGGGCGTTCAAATCAAAATGCATATCGTGCACTTCGTGATTTTTCGGTCAATTTAATCGTCCAAATGTGCGTATAATCGGAAAAATAGTGCAAAAATTTGAGCAAACCGGGTCTGTAGGAGATGTGAAAACACCAATGCAGCCACAAAGAGTGGCTGTTTGGTGCGGTTTATGGGCTGGCGGCATCATCGGGCCGTATTTTTTTTTTTCCAAAATGAGGCCGGTCAGGCAGTTACTATGAATGGTGTTCGCTATCGTGAGATGATAAAGAACTTTTTATGGCCCGAATTGGAAGATATGGATGTGGACGACATGTGGTTTCAACAGGACGGTGCCACTTGCCACACAGCTTACGAAACAATGGCTCTTTTGCGCGACAAATTCAATGGCCGTGTTATCTAAATTGGCCGCCAAGATCATGTGATTTGACACCGTTGAACTTCTTTCTTTGGGGTTATTTGAAAGAAAAGGTGTACATCGATAAGCCAGCAACAATTCAAGAGCTAAAGGATGAGATAATTCGGCACATTAACGGCATAGAACCTCAATTATGCCTCAGCGTCATCGAAAATTTGGACCATCGGATGGAGGTGTGCCGCCGAGGCGGCCATTTGACCGATATTTTGTTCCATACATAATTGAAACATATCATATTATATAATAAAAAGAAATGACAATAATTTCCTAAATTTTGTGTTTTCGTCAATATCAACATCGGCCCTTAAAATTAACCACCCTTTATTATAATTTAAACGTAACGTTTACAAGAATTCGTATGCTCAGCCACTATAACTATATATGTACATATGTATATGCAAAAGGCAGGGACGGGGGGAATTTAATTCCCTTAAAATCAATCACAGATGTAAACTTTCAAAACGCCGATACACGCATATATTTTTTTCTAGCCTTTGCCAGAATCAGTCATTAAAACCTTGTAAATTTTTTTTTGTGTTGTACTGAGTAATTTGACTCCAATATTTTTTTTTAATAATATTATTCGACTAAATTTTAGTTAGAATAATTTTTGTTTGAATGATTTGACGCTAAAATATTTTATTCGAATAATTTTATTTGCATAACTTTCATTCGAATAATATTAGGTTGAAAAATTTTATTCGAATAAATTTTACTCTACTAATTTTGCTGGAACAATATTTAGTCATTCAGTCGTGAGAACCTTGTTATTTTGATTTTGTTGTACAGTGTAATGTGCTGAATAGTCTGTTATTACTCGCATGATATTCAGAAAATTTCCAGAAAGATCGTACCAGAAAATTTGGGACTATTCTGCAAAATGTATGAGGGAAGTTTAGACAAGTCGGTTGATTGTCTGTTAATGTTTAAGATTTTTTTCTGACGTCTGATATGTCGTCAAAAATGTTTACTGGGTCACATCCACTCATCAAAAAACGTTTGTAACAAAAATAAAAACATTTGTATGTTTAATCGGTATTCACTTAGAAATTGTAAATACTGTATAATTATTTAAACAATATTTTATGGGTTTGTTTATAATTATTTAGATTCCATACTTTAAAATTATGTGCGTTAGAAAGACAACACTAAAGCGCAATAGAAGTGTTGTTAATTATCTTCAGACGGAGGAAATGTGTGCAAAATAAGTGACTGTTAACGGTTAATTAAAAGTATCCGCTGTCTACTGTTGCAAATGTTGAAAAATAATAATAGAATAAAAAATATTCATACAAAGTATTTCGTTAAAAAAAAAGAGAAAATATGTTGAGACTTGGTATCCACTCTGCGATGAATTAGGTTTGCAATGAAATTATATCAGTAATATCATTAAATTGCATTAAAGTTTATAAATATTACAGAAAAGATTTTTAGAGTTTTAGTAAGGGGAGAGTAAGTAGTTTTTTATTTGGCTACGAAGTAATGAGTGGTACTTATTTATCTCATTATAAGAATAAGTGTCTGACAGTAAACAAACTAATCAATGTAACTACTTTCTTGTCATAATCGAAAGCCCAAAAGTTCGAATTTTGACTCCGCCAGACAGATCCAGCAAGTACAGTCAAAGACTGCAATACTTTTGAATACCAGTACATATTTCCGTTTTAAAATGAGTATACATATTCATATGAATTGTTCTCTTGAAATTCCAAGTTATAGTATCTAAGTTCATTAGATCATTTGGTTTATTGTTAAAAATTCTTGACCCCATTAATTAAAAAAAACAAACATTATCTTTATAATTTTTTTTTTAATTTTTGTTAAATAAAATAATTTCTATGCATGTCATTCATTCATAAATAAGTGGCTTTGAATTATGTATAACACTACACATAAATACATTTAATGCTCATAATTACAACTATTATTTATATTCAAGACATTCTCACATAAGAATTGTATCAAACCCTACAGTTCTGACTACTGCTGGGGTGAATAACACTAGAATGAAAGACGAAACCACCCAATGGGAAATTCCTATAAAGTGTACTGGTTATACTTCCAACAGCTACGATACAACAAAGTCAATTAACTCAACGAAATTCGATTATCATCAATAGATTACACCATTCAAAACCATGAATCTTTTGCCCTGACCTTTAATGACCACTATATTTTCTTGATGGTCTGCTCCTTCCCAGCAAACATTTTGATGGAACTACTTCTACTTTGGGCTTAAAAGTTGTTTTCACAAACATGAACACAATTTAAAAAAAAATAATGTGAGTCCGATCACAGGGGAGATGTGTAAACATCTAGTAATGAAACATTTCTAACGAAACATTCTTCTCATCATTCACCCGTTTCAGCTTCAGCGAACCGGGCTTCAATCCGCTTCTTTTTCACCCTCGTACCTTCCTCCACACCCGACAAATCGCTCAAACCGATAAGCTTCGCATCAGACACCTCTGACTCACTCCCACCAGGCATATCGCCCTTCCGCTTCCCCGCAGACATAAATAATAGTATTATTTATCCACCAGCAAAAAATAATATACCCGTACAAAATCGTTGGAATTACCGCAGTTAAACAGCAAAATAACTAACAGTCAAAGACAAACGCAGTCAATAAACCGTCAGCCAAATATCGCACCAAGCTCAGCAACAAATTCGGTAAAACCGAAAAACCGGGTTTAAAAAAAACCGGGTTCAAAAACCGAGACGAACTGGGTCTGAATCCCGAAAAACTGGACATAAAATCCCCTAAATCCCAGAAGTTCCCGGCAAAAATCAAAAACGGCAACGCCGAAATACTCACTCAATTCAAAAACATGGCAACACAGCACCAACCAACAAACTTACGACTTTACTGCAGGAGTTTGACCTTGAGACTCCCTTTGCCAGTGTTAGTGCATTTCTATGCAGCTGTTAAGTTTCTCTGTACTTCTTGTTGTCCATATGATTACACTAATACACTCATACACAGCTCACACCGCGTTATACCAATCTTACTCAACTAAGATTAATCTTACTCAAAATTTGTGATTGTATTGTGAAAAAGATTTTTACCCCCTAGCGTATAGATGTTTACACATCAAACAAAATTTTTTTGCTTCCCCAGGGGTTGAACTGCTTATCTTCTGTATGATAAGCAGATACTCTACTAATATGCCAATAAAAGAATAAATGGATTTTTTCATTTATTAGTAAGTAATTGAATCAACTACTGTAAAGTAATTCAGATGGTATGTAGCTTGTGGTGAAAATTACTCGTATGTTGTTTGATAATGACAACACATTACCAAGTTTTTGCTGGCTAACTAGAAAAACAGTCGAAATTCAAAATTTTATGGATACATTTTTATTTTAATTTTTTTCCAAAGTTTGTGATTTTATCATAACTTTGAAATGTGTTGTCCAATTTTGTTACAAAGAACACCAAAAACTTCAAATAAATCGTTCCGATATAATTTTTTATATACTCAAGGGTTACGAAATTATTCAGACCGCAATGATGGAAAATATTGAAAAATTAATTTTAATTTTTAACTTACAAGATTCTAAGATTGATTCTGATGGAGGGCACCAAAAATTATATACATGTATCGGCGTTTTGAAAGTTTACATCTGGGATTCATTTTAGGAGGAGTTAAATTTCCCCCTTTGCACATATGTATGTAGGTATGTATAAGATATAAGATGTGCTCAGCACTTTTATGTAAAACACCGCTAGACATATTTTTGTAGAACATTGTAGTCCTCTAACTCTTCGCGATATGGTTTTTTGCCCCTTTCTTGCATAAGGGGCAAAAAACGCTCCTTCAGCGGTGATATAGCGGTTTGATATGTTCTACATAAACGCTCCTCGCTGTCTTTTATATAAAAGTACTGAGCACATCTTATACCTTATACGTAAGGGCTACAAAACTTCTTAAGCGGACCACCCGCTTGCAATATAATTGTGCAATTTTTTGTATTGTACAATAATATCGCCAATGTGTATGTCATATTCAAAGGTGGCACAATATATTGGCAAAAATAAAAAGACCTTTGATTTCTATTGTACAATAAAGAAAATTGTGTAATGTGGTGGCAACATTGTGCAGTGTTATATTTACTTTTTCACTGTCAGGAAAATTGGGCAATATTTTTTTTTAAATACTTTGCCATTTGTTGTACAATATGTACAATAACATATGCAATAATATTGTAACGAGTGATTTTTTTGCTATTATCTTTTTGGCAACACTAGTTTTGACAGCTCACGCACGTTTTGTATCTTGTGTCACTGTCAAACATCTTCAGTTTGGTCTATAATTTAATCATGAATCGTCTTACAAACGAACAACGCTTGCAAATTATTGAATTTTATTACCAAAATGCGTGCTTGAAAAGTTAGATGAAGATCCACTTTTTTATCGAAGAATTGTGTTCAGCGACGAGGCTCATTTCTGGTTGAATGGATACGTGAACAAGCAAAACTGCCGTATTTGGAGTGAAGAGCAGCCAGAAGCATTGCAAGAGCTACCAATGCATCCACAAAAAACAACCGTTTGGTGCGGATTATGGGCTGGCGGCATCATTGGGCCGTATTTCTTCAAAGATGATGCGAGTCACAACGTTACTGTGAATGGTGAGCGCTACCGTGCGATGATAACAAACTTTTTTCTGCCCAAAATGGAAGAGCTTGACTTGCATGACATGTGGTTTCAACAAGACGGTGCCACATGCCACACAGCACGCGAAACAATGGACCAATTGAGAGGCGAGTTCGGTGAACAGTTTATTTCACGCTTGGGACCAGTCAATTGGCCGCCCAGATCGTGCGATTTAACGCCTCTAGACTATTTTTTGTGGGGCTATGTTAAGGCTAATGTCTATAGCGACAAGCCCGCTTCGATTGACGCACTGGAAGCCAACATTGACAACATTATTCGTGAGATACCGGCCGAAATGTTGGAAAGAGTATGCCAAAATTGGACTAAGCGGATGGACCATTTGAGGCGCAGCCGCGGCCAACATTTGCATGAAATAATCTTCAAACATTAAATTATATCGACCCAACTATCGATCCAAATAAATATTTCATGCATTTTTCTGAATTTTATGTGTTTTTTTTTTACTTTCCGATAGTTCTTATAAAATCACCCATTATAATGGATGGGCCGCTTTATGCCGAGTCAGTATAACTACATATGGGCATTTCCACAGAAAATTCCACCTTTTGTCAAGTTACGTCACCAAGCAATTAAGCTTGTTTTTTTCAAAGAAAAACTTATTTTTTTTTATTTACTTTTTTGCATGTTGGTGTAGAACGTAATAACATCTACATTTAGTAAAAGGTAGGAAAAAAATTGAAGAGCGGTGCTCTAAAATACAAGCTTAATTGCTTGGTGACGTAATGTGACAAAATGGGGATAGGGGGGAAATTTAACCCCTAAAATTAGTGCCAGATGAAAACTTTCAAAATGCCGATATATGTACAGTGGCGGAAGAAATAATAAGGACAATTTCGTTTCTTCACAATAACGTCTCATGAACTTTTTTGAGCTAAAATTTTATGGAGTGATAATCCCAATCACCACACTCGAGTCCCATAGAGCACCTCTGTGGAGCTATAAAAAAATAAAGTTGGAACGTAAAAACTTACAAATAAACAGGTTAGGACACAATTCAGTAAGCTTAGAAATACAATTTTCCGGATATCTGCGCCAATCTTGTGAGTTCAATGATGCGACGGTGTCAGCAAGAAGTAGTCAAAAAAGAGGAGCTTCTACCAAAAATTTAAATAATATTAGCATTAAATAGCAAAAATTAATTTTGCTCTGTAATATATAAAAAGTCCCTCTTTTTGTTTCCAAGTATATATTTTTGAATTACCTACATTTCTAAATGCAGCAGGATTAAAAAAAATTGTTTTTTGTTATTTTTTACATGGACAAATTATGCATATATTTTTTTGGTGCCTTCTACCAGAATCATTCATTAGAACCCTGTAATATAAAAAAAAACTTTTTTGTTGTACAGTGTAAATTTTCACAATTTTTGAAAGAATCAGGTAACTTCACTTTATTATGAATGAAATAGTCATTCAGCAATCGATTTTCGTGGTTTATACCATAATTCATTTAAGGTATACGTAAAAATGGTAATTTTTTGCCATTTTTTATTTTTCTATGACTTTTTAAAAAATAAAAAATTTTAATTTTAGCACAAAATTTTTTTTTTATTATTTCGTTGTAAATAACTCGGGAAGTTTTAAGCGTATAAAAAATATAATGCTAACATAACTTAAAGACGGCCGAAATTCAAATCATTTAAATTAATATTTAACAAGATTGAACGAGTCTTTCTCAAGTTACAATAAAATATGTGAAGCAGCTTCTTCAAAGCTCAATTTTTACAAAAATCAGGTAATTTCACTTTATTGTGAATAAAATCAAGATTTATCCATTGATTTTCATGAAGTAAAACTAATTTTATTTGGAGTATACTTAGCTTTATGATCAGTTAATAAAAATTATAGGTTTTCGCCATTTTGGATTTTGTATAACATTTAAAAAATAAGATTTTTTCATCTTTCATTTTTCATGTAGTCTGAAAAATTGAGTATATTCAAAAATAATATTAAAGGAAATTTTCAAAAACCCAAATTTTAGAAATTAAAAAAAATGTATGCAGAGAATTTTAAATTTCAACTCTTTTTGTAGTTATTAGACCATAACACATGAAAAAATATAGAGGAACTCCTTGACATTTTTCTTGTTGTCAGTAGTACTACAGGGCAATTATTGGTCAATGTTTATTTGTATTAGGCACAATTTTACAGGCATTAGTTAACTAATGATGATGGCTTAACCCATGAAATTAATATGAAAGATCGTGAATTAAACTACCGCCGTTAGCTAACTACAGACTGTGAGCTTGAACCTTAGTTACATAAATACACAAGCATGTATGTATTTACGTACTCAATTGCATGTAAAATTTTAGATTGCATAACTTTACTACATATAAGAACTGATAATATGTCATTATATCCAATTTTTTTTTTCTTCTTCTTCTTCTTCTTCTTCTTTAATTAATAATCGCTTATATTTCTTATATTTGAAAAGTATGTAGTAGAAAAATAAACATAATTTTAACTTAATTAATTGGTAAACATGAAAGAGTTCAAAGTGTTAATAGAATAAAAACCATAAGGCGGTAAAGTATATTAAAGTGGATATTCATGAGCCTAAAAGTAAATGACTAATAAAATAGAAGATCAAAAATTAAAACAGTAATTTCATTATATCAATTAATATTTGTTAATTCAATCCGTTGACCAGTGAAGAGAAGGCACCATTTTCAAAACATTTCCGCACATGTTGTTAAACTTTGTTCAGACGAAATAAAATAAGCATTTTCTAAGGCAATTCAGGAAAATTAGGAAAATTTCGGAGATTTTCTCCTGGATATTTGCTTTCTTGGGGGTCAAAGTTCAAAGTTTGCAAAACTTACTAGTTTACCAACAGTTGGCTGAGTAGTTAGCGCGTTTGACTACAAACCCTGAGGTCTTGAGTTCGAGACTGGTTTCAGGCAAGCCAACAACATCATGCATTTTTCTCATGTTCATTGGTGTGCTATTGTGTTGGTTGTTGTTGGACTGTTAAAGTGTTGAAGGCATAGCACTGATCACTTTGACAGTAATACTAACATATCCTAGTGCACTTCTCAGCACCCTCCTTCGTCGGTATTATAGCAAAACCGTCGGCGAAGTAAAAGAACTAATAAAATGGCTACACAGCTTAAACAACTCAGTCCCTCTACTTGACACCAGAGGGGCTTGCAACACTGCTCTACAATAAACGCGCAATATCAGCAGGGTTGTAAATGAATTAAGCTTTCTGTCTCTCTGCCACTTCACCACCTGTTCTCTCTACACTATCCCTTTCTCAAAGAAGGTAACACATTAATTAATTAACTGGTAGGCAATAATTGCCTGATTGTGTTACTGCTCTTAAAAAAAAACAGTTGATTACGCGGCTTTCGACTTTTGCGCTGATTCTGCTGAAAACCGATAAGAGAGAGGCTGCTGTTTTAAAAATGATAAATTCTATCCAAAAGTTTTGTTTCTTGGAAAAATTGGATCAAAAATTACTCAACCAAAGAATTTGCGGCTTTAAATTTTGCAAAAAATTTTTATTGGATTATTTTGGTCCAAAAGTATAGAAGGGTTGATATACACGTTCATCAATTATTTTGAAGTTTTTAATGCAAAATAATTATTATTGGACTAAAGCTATTAATTTTTTTTAAGCGACTTCAAAAAAAGGAAAAAGGCCATAAATTCGTCATGTATTTTTTTAAGAATGTTCTCTCAAAATCCGCAATTTCGGATTTTTTCTTCCAGATTGGTCCCGTTGAAAAGTGGGCGGGCTCACGCCCATACGAAGTAAATAGACATACCTTTTCATACACTTTTACTCAACCGATTTCTATAAAACTTTGCACACACATTAAACTTCTGTTCGAGTACTACATCATGATTAAAAAAATGGACAGTGCCACGCCCATGCAATGTAAATATTCTTTATCAACAACTTCTATTAAACCGAATCTTATGAAACTTTGTATACACATTTAGCTATTGTTATAATACAACATTATGGTTAGAAAAGTGGGCAGTGCCACGCCCAGATATGTAAATATACATTTAAACTACTTCTACTAAACCGATTCTTATGAAAGTTCGCACACAATTAGTTCTCGTGAAAGTACATCACTATGATAAAAATATTGGGCAGTGCCACACCTATTTTGTAGTCAACTTTTTTTTGCAAGAATAATTTAGTCAAAAAGAGTTGGACATGAGACAATATTCCAAAGGAACAAGACAAAATTTAACGTTGATTAATTTTAACATACAAGGCAGAACCGAAACAGAATTTTTTTTCGAAGGCCGCTACAGCCCCACTATCAGTGTTCATGTTATTTTTTAGGAATTTTCAAGTTTTTTTACTAAGAATTTTCAAAACTCTTGGAGAAAATCAGTTTGAAATGTCTGCAATAAAAATGTGTAATTTCCCACATGACTCAAAAGGGTTAGTTTGAAAAAAGTTTCAGGCCACAATTTAGAATGTTTTAAAGAGCACCTTTGACATTTTTCAACAGATTCAGTGCAAAAGTAACGACTTTGCTGATCAACTGTTAGTAAATAGATGAATAGGAGGTGTCCGATTCAGCTCAAATTTTCACCCTATTAGTTTTAGAGTAAGCATCAAAATAGTGGGCCTGAGCTTTGAAGAAAATCCAAAATTAAATCATCAATGCCACTCTAATGTCCATATTCGTAACAGTTTCAGTTTAAATTCCGAATTATCTGAAAATTTTTAAATTTTTCGAGTTTTCGACTTTCTTTAGTGTATTTATTGCCTTATGATGGAATTTGCGGAGAAATTTAGATTTTTTCGGAATAATTTCGATTTCTTGAGAGTTTGCGATTTCTTCGATGAAATTATGTGTTTCTAATAGATTTTAGACACTAATGATGCATTTTCGAAAATGCATTAAATTTTCGGAAAATTTTCGATATGTTCGGAGTAGCTTGGATTTTTGCTAGTTTTCGACTTTTAGGAAAATAAAAAGAGATTTTGGTGGACTTATTAAGTGCTTTTATTGCAATTTCGAAAATATGTTTAATCAGCCGTGTCACAGATTCCGTTCGGATTGGTGTTGATTCCGTAGTAGTCATTCCGAAAAAGTATATTTTTGCTGCTTTAGACTCCGTTTCTTTTGTATTTCGTTTTTACAATGATAAAGTTTTTATACTTTGAGGCGTTTGTTTGCTCTTGGTTTTAGATGCAAAGCTCACATTGAACTTTTTATTAACATGGAAAGCTCATGACCAAATATTTATTTGCCGCAAATGAAGTCAGTAGAAAAGTGTTTTTCAGTTCTACTTTGAAATTTAAAAGTGGATTGATTACGAAGAAAATTTTCGTTTTTCGTTTTCTGAAGAAGCAACTTACGGAATGGAAACCACTTCCGATCGGAATGGTATTCTGTGACATGGCCGAATATCTAATTTTCAATATTTTTGAATAACTTCGATTTCTGAAAGCTTCCGATTCCTTTATTGATGGATTTAAGATATTTTTGGTGCATATACGAATGTGTGTTATATATAAAATTATCTGAGAGTTTCGGATTTCTTCAGTTACTTCCATTTTTCGCTAGGTTTTGATCTCTATAAGAAAGACATGATTGTTTAGTTAGATTTAAGGCGCTTTTTATTAAATTTTCGAAAATTTATTCAATATAGAATATTCGATTATTCTACAGGATTTAAGGTAATTGTGGTGCATATTGTAACATGTATGTATGTGTTATATGAATATTGAATTGTCCGGATATATTAGATTTTTTCGGAATAACTTAGATTTTTCGTTGCTTTTCAATTTCCTTAGTAAAATTATGAGTTCTTGGTGGAATTTGGGTGCTTATATTACATATTCGAATGTGTGTTGAATACAAAATTTTCGAAATACATTCGATATTTTGAAAATTCTCGATTACTCTAGTGAATTAATTCAAATGTGTGCTTATATCGAGTTTTCGAATATGTGTTTAATATAGAATTTTCGAAATACATTCGATATTTTGAAAATTCTCGATTTCTCTAGTCGCTTTATAACTTCGATATTTTAAAAGCTCTCGACTTCTTTATTGAATGTATGTATTTCAGATGAATTTAGGACATTATTGGTGCATTTCCGAATATGTATTGTTGTGTGCATATACCGAATTTTCGAAGAATTTCGTAATATTTTCGGACTAACTTCGAGTTTTTGCTAGTTTTCGATTTCTGTAGTGAAATTATTGGTTTTTGGTTTATTTAATGTGTTTTTATAGCATTTTCGGATAAGTTCAGTATCGAATTTTCTATAATTATCGCAGTTGCTTAGATCTGTTGCTAGTTTTCGATTTCTTCAGGAAGATTATCGCAGTTGCTTAGATCTGTTGCTAGTTTTCGATTTCTTCAGGAAGATTATAGTTCTGGTAGATTTGAAGTACTTTTGACACATTTTCGAATATAATAACCATCTTTCGAACAAATTTATAATATGTATATATTTAGGACGTCCCCCATACTGATCGGTTGAACATATGGATGTGGCCATCATATTTGGAATATATTTGGAAAAGATATAGAGGTGGTCCCACTGATGAGCTTTTCGAATTAAACTATTTTTGTTTAACAATAAATTATGTAACTCCAAAAAAGCCGGGAGCTGTCAAATCGACTGTTACACAAGACAAATTTGTCAAAGTCTTCCGCCACAAAAAAACAAAAAAAAATTATACAACTGCAAGTGGTTGAAATATGCATTTACAGTGTAAATATTATACACTCACCCGCTCACATCCACCCGAACTGAAACTATATTAGGCAACAGTCGAGAACAATGATTTTTTTTATCGAAAAACAATGACAAACTTCATCATAATAGACGCTTATCTGAACAACTACAAAAGCAACACTTTATATACTTGTACAAACAATAAAACAAAAATATAAAAGTCTTATCATAAGATTTAAAAAAAATGCTGGTTAAAAAGAGCAACAACAATCCAACTGATAGAAAGAAGTATTGTAATAAACAATAATTCAATAGCAAAATTAAAAAATTGCACACTCCAAATATAATAAAAAGACCGAAGAAAGAGAGAGAGACAGAGAGAGAGAGAGAGGGAGAGAGAAAAAGATTGATCATAGTATTCAAATAAAAAAATAAATAAATAAAAATAAGTATTTATTAAATATGTAATTTGTTATCGAACACCCTCAAAGCCAAGGCTGCCAGATATTTTTTCCGCTATCCCCAGACAAATTTGATAAATTTATCCAAATACAAATACCCAACCATTTTCGTGCTCGTAAAGTCCATTAAAGCTGTCTACCTCTCACCAAGTTTTAAGGTTCTAGGTTTAACTAACCATTCTTTAAATTAATGGTTATAAGCATTTTCACTTTTATTCTAACTCACATAACGCTCTCTATCTCAGTTGTCCAATGCACCACCGGATCTGAAGCCAAATTGGCAAATAAGTGGCAATTCCTATACATGGCTGCACTGAGCTACGAATAAGGCTGACCAATTGACAACTCCAGCCTCCAGAGATATTTTGTTGGTTAGAAATAAATTAAATTAATTAAACCAATCCACCTCATATGCTGAAGCCATTCGTTATTAGCCCCTTTCTTGGGTTTAAAACGCAACCACCACCACCTGATTCCCGAAGGGGCCAATAATTAGTCTAGAACATGATCGAGGGGACCGTTGTATCAGATAGCGCTCTCGCCAGCAGAGAGTAAGTTCAATCCAATTTAGTTGCCGAAGCAAACCTGGGATATTAGTAGCAACTCTCTTCCAATTAGCCAATAGAGTTGGATATACCACCGCCATCGATCCGCACCCGTTAGGGAGAAATCGGAGCAAACTACCACCATCCTGGGTTCGCTTTCAACTCTCTTCAGTCCTTAGCTCAGTCAAACGTCATGCCGACCTTCTTTACGGCCACTGAGTACCGCTCCATGCCAGCAGTCTGCTCTAGAGTTTAGTGATTTTTGACTTTCGACCTAGTTATCAACCATTCTCATCACTGATTCCCTAGTAATCGCTAGCAGTACCTCTAGGCTAAGTTCCACAAATTTAATATACAATATTCATTGTAATCTGAGAGTATGCCAGATACAGTTGGCAAACATCACCTTCCTTTATTTTCATCTCTGTTAAATGATATCTGAAGTTTCGGTGTGGTGGTATTTCAATAATATCTACATAAGTAACTTTTCCCAATTCCTGCGCAGGACTTCTTTAGCACAAGTAGTCACATATTCGGGCTCTTGCGATGTATATAAGAACTAGCTCCAGCCAACAACGAATGGAGGTTGTTGGGATCCAAAAAACGTCGTAGTAGATCTCTCCTTTTCGAGCTCATTTAAGTGTTCATTTCCCGTCAAGGTTGAACCATAGTCAACAACCTGTAAAAGTTGTTAATCAGATCACACGGAACGTCGCAGCCTCTAAGCAAGGAATATTTTTCTTTCGCTGATCAGCTGGAGCATATATTGCAGCGTTGTCGCTCCGCATTCGTGCGGAACGTCAATCTATCGATTTGGTATGACATCTTCCCGAAAATATTACTATCCTTACGTTAGTTCCTCATAACTTCTTACGTTTTTATGTGATCCACATCAACGCCGAGGTTTCGTCGCATTCTTGACAGCAGTTAGCTGAGATATTAATTTCCCGCTCTTTCGTCTCTGCTCCTCACGTCTACCATTTTCTTCCTTCTAGCCATATGTATAACCGAACTTGTTTAGTCGGCATTCCTAGTTAGTCTAAGTATGCCAGAAGCCAGCTTCCAGTGGCCACTACTAGGAGATAGACGGTATACACAGCTAGAGTGTGTTGTAAGCATATGTCAGCTAACCAGCAATAAATGAGATTAGAGTACGGTTTCCACAATTCAGACGGCCGACTTGAATAAACAAATAATGTACATATGAAACGATTTCTACAAAAAAAGTTCTACCAAAAAAAGTCTCTTCCCTACGTTCCTCACGGAAACTACGGCAGAACGCATTGTAGGAAAGGCATATCCTACTAGCACGTCTGCCAATCGCCAAGTGTCCTGTAACTATTGCAACGAACCTCGAGCTGTACATGCGGTTGCTGTTCTTTAATTGTCTTGAGCGTTTGCCGTTGTAGGAAGGCCGTGTCTTCCTGGCTACATTACAGTTATTAAGATTGCGCCATCTGTCTTCAGCTTTTTTAAGATAATGCTTAAAGATATAGCTTTTAATGGCGCCAAACGGCGTGGCTACCGTTTCAGCAATAGAAGCATCCAGAGCAGGGCCAACGCTGGCCAGCTCATCTACCTATTCGTTGCCAGGGAAGTTGCTATGCGGGAAAACAAATGGAGTAACGTCAGTCTGGCCACCTAGGCTGGATAGCACATTCTTGCACTGGCTGACGAGAGTAGAAAACGTGGTTTGTGACTTTAAGGACATATGTAAGTGCTGCCTGGCAGTCGATAAAAGATCCGAATCTCCCTTGGACTATCCTGGCAAGCAGCATACTGCCTGCTTCCCTTATAGCCAACATCTCAGCCTGAAATGCACCTGCTCCATCAGGAAGTCAGAAATCATACTCCCGTTCTATATGGAAGGTAGGTACCTTCCACTGCCGTCTGGATGGAAGTAATACTTTGAAAGCTCTATCAAAGTCTAGACGAGTTACCATGTAATAGAAAGATTTTCTCAATAGCAGCGATAATTGATACAAGATTCTGGCATGGCCATAAGTTCTTGATCTCTACCACCCAGATGCTGACAATCTTGCTGCACTACTTCAGGATATAGCCAATACATGTAATGCAATCGGAATTAAGTTTAGGTCGATAATAGTCGACAACACTGAACTCATTATTATCGACCTAAAATTAGACACGCATTCTTTTTGTTGATTTTTGAACAAAATATGTTTACTTAAACAAATAAAAAATTAGCGGCGAAGCGGTTGGCTGCCTGCAGCATTGAACCGCGACCTCTTCGCTGATATTCTGGTGTATCTACCTATCAGCCACAGGCACATTACACTTTTTCTGCCATTTTATCCATTTGAACTAAATGTGTATGTTTAACTTGTGATGCCGAAATAGACAAGTTATGTTTTTTATTGCAAATACCTACAAAATCGATGCAATTCTAGACAACGAGAAATTTTCAACAGAAATTTAGACAATATATGATCCTTAATTTTAAGTAATGCTTTAGAGTGTAGTACGTAATCGCAATGCAAGCAGATCTATGTATTCTATATAGCTGGTCTACCACATATTTCTTAGTTGTGGCGGACCACCATACTACCTACTTCAGTTTTGTGGAAACCGTACTTAAATACTTCCTTTGCATAAAAATTGGCGTGCCCGGTTTTGCTATTTTGCCCCTTTAGTCCTGGGTATGAACTTAAGTTGAAAATACACAGATACTCATTTTTAAGACTCCTAGCACTTACAGCTATGCAAATTCTATACTTTTTTCGAATCAGGGAATCTCGACCATTTTATCCATTGCGACCATTTTTCATTTAATTTTTGTAGCCTTTTTTAGTCTTTATTCGAACTGATAGCATGACTCGAATTTACTTGAAAGATTTGTTTCAACTCACATCGAAAATCAAAATATTAAAATAAGCAGACAGCTTTTATAAATAAATGAAATCAATAAATATTTTTCCTTTAACCCAAAAAATGTATCCATATTTCCTCCCTTTATCTGGCAGCCTTTCAATAAAAGAGAAAGAGCAAGAGATTATAGCACTTAAAAAATTCATTAAAATTATGAATGAGATACTCACCCGAAGTATCTGAGAGATGTGAGTAAACTGTTTAGTACATATTATTTTTATTTACAAAAATTTCAATTCACACCATTAAGAAGAGCACTTAACATGAGTATGATGACCAAATCTTGGTCATTGTCTAGGGAGTTGCTAAGTGACTGCGTCAGTGATCAGTACGTTTAAATCAAATAGCAGCGGTGGTTGTGTCAAGATCAACAACGGGAATTGTAAAAACATAGAAAAGATAAAATATATTACAAAACAAAAACATACAGTGACAAGAAATTAAAAATTAATCACGTATATTTTTTCTTGCAACTAAAGAAAAATTAATTTCAACCTCTAACGAAAAACGTGTTAAATTTACATAAAAAAATATAAACAAAATTTAATAATATTTTGGGTGAAATTAAAATGTGTGTTTTTTTTAAGTTTTTTTAACTGAAATTTATATTGTTTAATTTTAATTAAGAAACATTTTTTGTTAAGTACAAAAAAACAAAACTAATTGCTAATTGTTTGCTTGTGATATGAGATATTTAAAAAAATTATAATAATAATAATAAAAAAAGTTCCAAGCTTTTTTCTGCATTGAAACGTAATTGAAAATTGAATTAAAATAAAAAACTAAACTAAGAGAGTGACCTTGTGTTTTTAATTTTTTTTTTCTTTCCTTTTTAACGAGAATTTTTGTTTATTTAACAACAGCGAAAAGCAAATTTAATGATGAAATTTTATTTTTAACAATAAAATTATCTGTAAGTTCGTTTGTATGTATGAAAGCCAAAACTCTCCCATATCTGTGAGGTGGTTTTACCTGTTGATTAGCGAGTGGTTGCCACAGAAATTAACAACAAAAACTTGCCAGTAGAGACAGACGAGTATAAAAGTTGATAAACAGTTTTTTAATTTGAAAAACATGATTTTAGCAAAATAAAAAAAACATTTATTTTGCATTTTTATAAAAAAGGTTAACGTTTTGTGAAATATTGTTACGTATTTAATTTGAAAAAAAAAATCAATTTGATTTGAATAAGACTGTTCGAGTTTGCGTTTCTTTTTTTTTTCGTTTTACAGAATATCTCCCCTGGAATTTTATTTCGTAGAAAATATTTCATAAGTCTGAAATTTATTATTTCGGCTTTTTAGTTCAATATTTGAATTAATGTAAATTCAAATTAACCACTTATGAAGGTGGATGCTTTTTACAAGGAAACATCAGCTATTTAACTAATTTTTGTCACGAAATAGAATACAAGTCTTTCTTCATGCAGATTCTTGCATTAATTTTATTGTAACTCAACTTAGTTAGCCGAACTTTTCCCCATCTGATTTAATGACAAAAATAGCTGATGTTTCCGAAATAATAAATTTCAGACTTATAAATTGTTCAGCTCAAAAAATTTAAATTACATACGTAAAAAATGAGAAAATATTTTTCGATAATTGTATTTTCTTTCACTTAATATATTTATTTTTCTTCTGGTTATTTATTGGTTAGTTTCATTTATTAAACAAATACAAAAAATATACTAATTTTCTTTAGAAAATTTATTTTTATTATAATAAATAAGCTCACTGTAATTTTGAGTCTATCGAGCTTTTAGTCAGTAACAATTGGACATGAGAAAATAACGTAAATTAATTCCACAACCTACATATCAGAACATAACAACGTTGTTTTCGGAAGCCGAAATACTCATGTGTATTTCATGCCTTTCTCTACTGTTTAGAAGTCTCGGTAGTATTCTAAACTTTATAATAAACATCTTATCGTAATAGAACATTAACTTTATTTTAATCTTCTAACGTATTTATTTAAACTTCAAAATTATCAATATTCCAAACATTTTTCCTATAGAAAATATATCAATATTGGCGATTTATCGACATGTCTGACGTCAGAAAAAAATTTTAAACTTTATTAGAAAATCAAACGAGTTGTCTAAAATTTCCTTAGATATTTGGCAGAATAGTCGAGGGTTTTCTGTTACGACGTTTCTGCACATTTTCTGAAATATGATCCGATCAACATCCGACAAGTCGGCACATTATCTGAAGGTAATTTAATTTCCTTTAAAACATTTTCTGACTTAAGACTTTTAGAAGTCACTTCTTCAAATTGTCTGACTTTAGTTTTCGTAATAATTCTCATTTATCTCTTGAGAGGTTGTGCATAAACGGTCGAATTTTTAAACTTACAGAATTTGGGTAAATATTTTCTGATGAGCTGTCATAAGCAACAGCAAAATGCTATGCACATGAAGGGTCACATAACTCTTAAAACTTTTGTGCGAATTTTATACCACATTTTTGATAAATTTCTCATTTTAACTCGGATTTTTTCTCCGCCATAAATACGACAGGACGTAAAAACTACCAGAAAATCGGAAAACTTTCTGATGTTTTGTCAGACATTTTTCCGACATGGTTCAGACACGGCGTTAGCGTTTCGCAGAGAAAATTCCCTCAGAATTCGTAAAGAATAAAATACAGAAGACAATTTTTGAATTTCCTGTGATAAAGATTTTTGTATGCCGTTCTATGGAAATAAAAAAAAGTTTTCGAATTTCCTGTGATAGTTTTTTTTTCTATATTTGATAAACAAATTTGTTGAACATATTTTTATTGTTCCCCAATGATTTTTTAGAAAATAGAAAATTGTATTTTCAACAAACATTATATTTGAATCAAATGTAGGTTTATTGAATTTCGTACTATTTTCGAAAATGCCGTTGTTAAATATTTACTTTTTCACATGATTTTCTGTACGTTTTTTAATCGACTTCGAATACAAGTTCGGCATCTTGTGCAGACTGTCTGACCGAATTCGGACCGAAGTCGGTAAAAAAACGTTCGCTGGGTATATAGAGCATTTATCGGCAGTAAAGATATTCTCTACAAAATTCATACACTGAAAAAAATCCATGCAACATATGCATGAAAACGCTCGTACATACTACGAAATATTTCGTAATTTCGCACCACGAAATTCTTTCGTAAGATATACGAAAATAATTATGAAAATAAAACTAAAAAAAAGTTCGGCGCAACCGGGGCACGAATTCACAATCTTCATATATTAAAGCAATTACTCTACCCACTGACCCAATTTCTAATTATTTTATAACAGCTAAAAATGTGTTTTATTTAATTACATCTGGAATATATGTCAATTTATAAAAAATAATTTTAATTTATTTTTGTATTTCAAATATATTATTTAACAAGGAAAAATGTTTACGAAAGGTTTTCGTTACTTTCGTAAACTTCAAAAATATAGACTAGAACTTTTTTCGTAATATGTACGAAAGTTTCGTATATTCTACAAAAGAAGTAACTACGAAAGCTTTTTCGTAAAATGTTGCATGGATTATTTTCAGTGTAGAATTTTCTTTTTAAAAATTTTCTAAATTTTGAATTTTTTGGAAAAGACTAATAAAACAACAATTTTCTGATAAAATTTTAACGATACGGAAATTTTTTTTATCGATACTGAAAATGTTCAATAAAAATTTTATCGATATTTTTAGTATTTGCTATAAAAACTAGCAATACATAATTAAAATTTATCGATTCCCAAACATTTCAATTGGAAATTTCTCAATAAAAAATTCAATTTGAAAATTTATCGATAACAAAAACATTTCAAATTCAAAATTGATCGATAACGAGAATTTTCTATTTGAAAACTTATCGATCTCTCCCCTCTCTCGATGTTTCAAAGTCTATTTTGAGTTTGCAATGTGTTTTGAAGAACCCGCTCTGTTCTGCGAACAGCACGTTCTTCACTAAGGCTGAACACACCAAATAAGACAAAACGGTTTTGTCTTTTAAGTCAAACACACTCGTATGATTATAACGCACACCAAAAAAAAATTTGGTGTCTGTTGTCTCATAAGAACTAATGTTCTGTTGTCGTATAAGTCACAAAAATCAGTTTTGTCTTATTCGGTGTGGCTGCAGCCTAACCTTTTGTGGTCGATACGCCACTGAATCGTAATACACATTACAGAGAAAATTATTTCTTTAGCCGAAAAAAAAGCTTCTTGCAGAGGTCTTTTCTGACACTTTCAGTCTGGGAAGATTCAAGTGAAACGTCACAACACTACTCGCTCTATCCTCGTTGCAATAACCAAATTCTCTAGTTCCAGCACAATGCATTGCGTGAGTGGGGTCATACTCTGAGCGCTGGTCCCCAAAAAAAAAAGCTATCGTTTCTGAAAAATTAAATTTTTAGGTTATTTGCCTTGGAATTGACGGGGTTTTGAGCTCTTCTAAAAAGTGTAGATTTTCACATTCTATGGTTGGACATGGTAGAGACGATATGTATGTATGTATATTAAATAATAATTTACAATTATCGATTATCAATATTTATCGGTTCTTAAAATGTAGTGATACTAAAATGTTCCTATTTAAAAGTTAACAATTCAATAACAAGTTAATAATTTCTTATTGTTAATGTTTATACATAAAATTTTGAAGGAAATTTTATCGATACTTAAAACTTAATTTTGCTATTGAAAATTTATCAACAACAGGAATTTTGTATACGAAAGCAGTCGACGCAGCTTAAAAATTATCGATAAGAAAAATGTTCTCTTTTATTGGTACTCAAAACGTTCTACAAAACGCTTATTGTTTCTTTTTAACTTTTTATAGAATGTATAAATTTATATTAATAAAAATTAATCGAGATTTAACATCATATTTACAAAATTTATCGATAACTAAAATTACTATATACATATATGAAAAATTCATAGATTTATGTGCTGTTTCCACAATGCACTGCTTGTATAAAATTTGTATGGAAATCACTCAAAAAACTGAGTGCTTTTCATATAAATTTTAGACAAGCAGTGCTTGTTTGCATTGTGGAAACAACATATTAAAAAAACTTCTTTAGTAAAATTTATCGATACCAACTAAAATTAGACAAAAATTTTAATATTTCTATATAAAGTCTATCGATTATTAAGATTTTTATAGAAATATATCGGTATTTACTAAAAACCCTGCTAATTGTTTAATTACTTTCTTAATATCGCTTCTTTATTGCAACGTTGTCATATCTCGAAAAAAGGAAACTTGGCAAAATGCGTTTAAAGTTTTAAATATGTTAGCAAGCATATGGGCGGTGTTATCTTTTTAGAGTCGGTTGTTAGGAACGAGATTAGAGATTAAGTAAAATTCAATATCTATATTTACTCTTTAAGTTGACAAAATTTTTAAACTTTTTTGCTAGATTAGAATTAAACCACCCACATTGGACGCTAAACTAGTAAAACAAGATTTAAAAAAACTCAACTCAAAGAGTATATACCGATATTAAATTTAACTTAATCTCTAATCTCGTTCTTAAAAATGTACACTAAGTGGTTATATCTTTCGTTTAGATTAAAATATGTTTATGAAAATTTGTTTACATATAAAGAAGGCCTTAATGAAGACTTTTTTCTTACGTAACTTAAAAATTTTGGTTTTTTGAGATATGGCCAAGTTGCAATAAAGGAGCGATATGTATAAAGTTTAATGGTATTTTATATAAATCTGCTGAACGCATCCTTTACCTAAAATCAAAGGATTGCATATTTTCGTATGCCAATTCACTACAACTATGATAAAAAAGGGGAAACTTTAGCTCCCCCTAAAATGAAACTCAGATTTAAACTTTCAAAAGGCCGATACACGTGTATTTTTGTTTGATCTCATCTGCCAGAATTAGTCGCCGGTCGATTCATTATGTTAAAATCACATTTTTACGATTTTCTCCTTTTTTTGCTTTAGAGGCATTTATTTTTTTGCCATGTTTACGACTAAAATAAAAATAAAAAAAACAAAAATAAATAAATCTAAATTTAAACACTTTTTTAGATGACATTACTAATTTCATTTTTCTCAGTTGTTCGTTTCTCCGTGTTTCTTATTTCTTTCAATTAATATTACACTCACACATCATTTGTTTTATGCGCCAGTGGAATGTCTAATGAAGCTCTATAGTAGAGAATTTCATTCTGTATCTTATTATCTTCTTCAACTTCCCCGGCATTTGAACCAGCAAATAAAAAAAAAACGTACAAATTTTATTACATTAATTCTCTCTGTATAAAGTTGAAATAAATTTTATGGTCATGAATTCTTTAGTTGTTGTGGTATGATTAAGATTTGTTTGGATATGAATTTTTGAATAATTAGCATGATGTTTATATAAGGCAGTAATTCACCTTATTTTTGTGTTGATATTTTTACTTTTCCAAAAAAATAATAATACGATTTTAAATAATAGATTATAATTTAAAGATTTTTCAAGTGTTTAATTTGTGGTTACGTCAATGGCAATAGTGGGTGTTAGAAGTAAAGGTACGTTAACATTTTAGAGATATTAAAATATGTACATATGTGTACAATATCAATTTAAATTTGTTAAGGTTATAAAATATTGAAAATATTACCATTTAGGGCCATTATTAAAACTCGGCACTAAAGTAGAACCTTTAGTAAAAGTGAGTGATAAACTGGCATTTAACTATTTTTCATTATTATAACCAGGGACTGAAACCAAAGCCGAACCTGAACCCAAACAGGTTCAGGTTCGCTGTTTATAAAGACTTTGAACCCGAACCCGTTGAAACCAAAAATTCAGCAAGGTTCGGGTTCAAAAATATAAAAAAATAGTTATTGAATAGAAGATTAATAAAAAATATTAAAAAAATAAAATAACGGCCAAAGCAAATGCATACCAGGTGGCAGCACCCCGAAAGCTGACTATTTTTTGCAATTTTAAAAGTGCCGAATGGTTGCCAAAATTGTTTCTTTTTTTTCTTCTGGGATTTGTAGAAATAAGACTTAAAATCACATACAACCGAGACACCGGAATAAAGGTGAAAGACATGAAATACACATGATAGTCGACGAGGAAGTGTTGCGGCTTTCGAAAACAACATTGTGATGTTCTGCCGTGTGGCTTAAAGTGTTAATTAACGGTAATTCTTCCCTTGATAATTTAAACATTATCTCATATCCATTTTTTGGCTAAAAATATTACGAATTTTAGCCTAATAATGTGCTCTTGTTTCACAAGGCATGGGACGAGTAGGTCCACAGTACTAGACTCCAATTTCCCACAGGGAATTGTTACACCTGAAGGAATTATTGTCTGAATACTGTATAAAATTTAGAAAAAATATCCAGTGAAGGAAATTTCAAAAGGAAATTTCAAAGGAATTTCATGCAAATTTCAAAACGTTTGTATTTAAAAAATCCGACCTTGTACTATTTGCTGACCCGCTGTGTGTTTGAAAGCTTTTCTCACACTCACGCTTTATATGTCAAGAAATCAGTATTATAATAAATTCAGTAAAGTGCGACTTCGGCTCGCACACGAAGGGTTCCATACGAATACACATATATCCCTT
Source organism: Panzeria rudis (assembly GCA_956483635.1). Classification (NCBI taxonomy): domain Eukaryota; kingdom Metazoa; phylum Arthropoda; class Insecta; order Diptera; family Tachinidae; genus Panzeria; species Panzeria rudis. The sequence goes on along the minus strand of OY101447.1, from coordinate 22,402,941 downwards.
TTTTCGTTTAGGTTTTTTTGTTTAATTTTAGTTTTTTTATTTTTTAACTTTTTTCGTTATTTTGGCGCTTTTTTAATTTTGGTTATTTTTTTCGTTTTTTGCCGATTTGTTAAGTTTTGACGATTTTTGGGTTTTGGTGTTTTTTGTTTTAACGTTTTTTTCTCGCTTTTTGACGATATTTCTAGTTTTAGCGATTTATTTAAGTTTTGGCGCTTTTTTCGGTTTTGGGAATTTTTCGTTTTTTTGGTGATTTTTTTAATCTTAGCGTTTTTAATTTTTTTTTGGTTTTGACACTTTTTTTCGTTTTGGCGATTTGTTTTTAGTTTTGTCGTTTTCTTTTTTGTTATGGCGCTTTTTCCGTTTTTGTGATTTTTTTCCATTTTTGACGATTTTTTTCTTCGATTTTGATGATATATTTAGTTTTTGCGATTTTTTTAGGTTCTAGTGCTTTTTTTCGTTTTAACGACTTTTTTGAATTTTGCCGACTATTTTAGTTTTTTTGGCGATCTTTTAAGTTTTGGTGATTTGTTGCGTTTTAGCGATTTTTTTAATTTTGGTGTTTTTTTCCTGTAAGCGCTTTTTTTATTTTAGCGATTTTTCGTTTTGAAAATTTTTTTAATTTTGGAATTTTTTTATTTTTAGCGGTGTTTTAAATTTCATGAGTTTGTCTCTTACGGTTTCCAAGATACAGCAAGTTGTCTAAATTGCATAGTCAAAATTACATTAACTGATAGAACACCCTTTAATTTTTATTGCTTTAAGGGCCATTATTACAACTCAGCAGTAAAGTGGAAGATAGTTACTGGCATGATTAGCAGAAGTGATCGGTAAACTGACCTGCAACAATTTTTCATTATTACAATTTGCCTGTAAAATATAAATTATCTTTTTCAAAGTATGGCTATACCAGAGTACAAGTGGCAACGTCATACATGTGTATCTACAAAGGCACAGATAACAGGTACATACAAGTCTACAACAAGTATACATTTGTTGTAGAAACTACAATACAGTTCTCAAAAAATGTTGAAAGTTTGGAGGAATTATCAGCGCAGGTAGCTCTATAATAAAATGTCCAGTACCGTAAAAAAGTGAAGCTCCAGATAGTGACGAAATTGTGATAATTTCATCATTCCACTAACTTTTCCGAGTAAGGTCATGTGCTCTAGTGAGTTCACCTGTTAGATACGTCTTGGTGTTTACTTGATAAAGAAGCAAGTATGGCAGCCTATGAATATGTGTGCCGATAAAAGTTAGCGGAAGAATGAACTTCCCAGTAAGTTATCATACACTTTTAGGTTAAATTAAAGTTGTAATAATGAAAAACTGTTTATCCGTCTGATAAAATGCTAATTATAACTAAAGCCGAGTTGTAATAATGGCCCTAAATATCATTGTTAATTGTTGTAGTGTATTCTACAGACTACACTAATTAACACTAACTTTGGAAATTTATACAGACACTTATATGTAGAGACTATAAGTGTCTGTATATTACATTAGTAATTCAACATGTTTCGTTGCTCACTTCAAAACACCCTTTAATTATTAACTGTCATATATTTGTTGTCGTTGCGGCCAAAGTATTACATGTGCTGTGGAAATTTTAGGTCTGTAGCTCTTATGGTTCCCGAGAAAATAGCCTGTGACTGACAGACAGACAGACGGACAGCGTAGCGAAAGCAATATGGTTCCTTTACACTTTTGGTGTACGGAGCTCTAAAAATTACTTCATACTGAATAACCCAAAACTATTTTTGAATGCCATTTTCTTGCTTTTAGCAAAGATAAGATTATAACAAATTTGTTAACAAGAAAGCACTTCACAAAAATTTTTGATTGATTAAAAGAAATAAAAGTTATCATTTTAAAGCCTTTTATATAATAATTATTATTAAATTTTTAATCGGCATACATAAATACGTCAATATCTAAATTAAGTGGAATTAAAATACATGTTATTTAGGACAAAATATTTTTGGTATCAGGCTAAGAAGATTGTAAACTTTATTAAAAAAGAATTTGAAATGGGAAAATGTTTAAGGTAGAAGAAGAACTTAATTAATATCGGAATACACAGCAGAACATAACAATGTGCTGTTTACGGAGGATGTCCCCTAAATGCTGATTGTATGTGAATTTCGGTCTTATACACAAATTAAAAGAAATACAGGAATAAGTCTGAAATTTTTATTACTTCGGCTTTTTAGTTCAATAATTGAATCAATGTAAGTTCAAATTATTTTTATTAAGAGTGGAGTGTTGGAATATTCAAATCAGATTAGCAGAACGGATCAGTACTACTGATTTCGACAGGCCGCTACACCGTCCCATCAGCGTTCTTGATCACATTTACCACTTATGAAAGTGAATGCATTTTACAAGGAAACATCAGCTATTTAACTAATTTTTATCAGAAAATAGAATACATGACTTTTAAATTTTTGCCCGAAATAATAAAAATTTCAGATTTATACCTATTCAGTTCAAAACAAAATGACGTAAAAATAATTATAAATACAGGACTGTTTATTATACAAACATTTATGTATGTGGCTGATTCTCATTCTCATTGTAACACAAAATGTACGTTTAAGAGAAATAAGAGAACCAAATGCAAATATTCTAAAACCGTTATAAATTTAATCTCGGTTTTGGAAAAACTCATAGTTTCTTAATGTGGAAAATCAATAGCATGTATTACGGACACGCCATTTTGCATGAAGAGAGGAAAAATAGTATTTTTGTATTTTGAATAGCTTTACACAAAAAACTTATGTACATTTATTTATAATATATTAAATATTAGCCAAGAAAAACGGTCTCGTAATCAATTCTACAAAGACCGAATTGATAGTTTTTAGCAAATTATACAAAATTCCGGAATTCAGACAACCAAGCTTGTTATTATTAGTCTGAAACTCTCAAAAGAGTTTAAATACTTCGGCACAGTCCTAAGCTCCAAGCTGTCGTGAAGGATGCTCTATGCGATTTTTATAAGTGTAGAAGAGTGTTTGGGAATTGATGGGGCCTTAAATTTTATTGGGTGCCGCTGTGACTGACTTGAAACGATGCTAGCATGTCAGTCCAGTGGTCGTGGGTTCGATTCCCGCCATTGAACCTGGGTGTTTTCCGCAGACAAGCTAAATCGCTTCACGGGTTGGGCTTGTTCTTAAAAATTAAAGCAAAATAAATCCTACGTTGGATGTATACGACAATAATCCGATCCGTTTTCACTTATCTGGTGGAAGGCAGTGTGTAGGAGTACATACATATCTCTCTACTCTAGATAAGACACAAAGGATAACATGTGTCGCTATTACTGGTGCAATGCGGTAAGCTCCAAGGCTTTATTTATATCAAGTACATATCAGTAGGTCAACTCTTAGAATCGGAGAGTTAGACAACTTAAAGCATCACCGTATTGGTCACTATACTGCAAAACGTGGGAAGAAAAGTTCTGGAGGGACGAATGGACTACATGGCTCCTCTCAAGAACTTTGACAAGCAGGAAAATTACGTAACTCGAGGTAATGCAGTTCAGGTTTTCATGGAAGGACGGCACCCAAAACGGCTCTGAAGAACTTGACCTTTCGGTGTGGTTCAGGCTAACCAACACCTCCACTGTGTTTTAGTGGGACATTTGTGCCATATGATAACGACGTATGCATATACAAAATAACTACTAGATACTTCGTTATAAAAAAACCACAGAATTGAAAGTCTCCTCTCAGAAACCAGTGCTATAAACATTTAAAGGTGGAGAAATCGAAGTGAGTTTGTACTGGCTTGAATTCAATCTCTGACTCTGCTTGAACGGCATAATGTCAAGATAGTTTGGGCTATGTCCTATAGCCTATAGCTATGCCTGATAGAAGGCATTCACGGCAACGAAATAGCTGATGAATGCACAAGAGTAGGCTCGGCCTTAGACATAGGACACTCACAACGAGATATCGTTATCTTAGCTGAGTTGAGCTCTCACATGAGATTAAAGAGTGGGCGCTAAGGAAGACGTTACTCAAGTGCTCCCTAGTTATCACTTGTAAAATACCCAACACCCTTTTGCCCTTAATTAGCAGAGTTACGACCAAGCAGCTCCTAACGCTTGGAAGAAGTTTGTGTGCACTCTCCTGGTTCGAATTATTATGGGGCACTGTATGATCGACGTATGTCGGAAAATCTGAGCTGTCCCTATGGTGGTCACTGCAGAAGATGCTTTTAGGAAAAAGAAGAGAAAGAAGAGTCACTCCAATATATTCTCTGTGACTACACTCTCAGTAGGAGCACAGGCTTAGGCAATCGTTTCCTGCAGGACCTGGACTAGGAATGTGTAGGGTGTAGATGCCCCCTTGGGCATCACAATGGTGTTGTTGGCTGAGTAGTTAGCGCGTTTGACTACAAATCCTGAGGTCTTGAGTCAAAGACTAGTTTCAGGCATTCTTCTCATGTGCATTGGTGTGTTATTTATTTATTTATTTATATATTGGTAACGTTCCACACACAAGACCATAGGTCTTACTTTGCAGTGTGGAACTGATTATAAAAAAAAATTACAAATCATTATTTAAACTTAAAAACAAATGAAAAAGTAAAAAAATTTAAGTAAATCAATTTCAAAATTAATGAATGAAAAGATATGTATGTTACAAAAAAAAACAAACATAAGATATAAACAAACAGTATAACTCAGCGTTTACACCTGACAACACTGTCCAAAATTCCAAATATTTTTAAAAACTAAGAAAAAAAAATTTAAAATAAAAATAAAAAATTTCTTTATTCTGAAAACAGTTTAATAACATTGTCTTTAAATTGTCGAGTGTTGGAATTTATAAGGAATTGAGTTCCAGAGAGATATCGCGAAGATGTAAAAATGCCATTTCGATATTAGACTTTTATGTCCAATAGATCTTATTCTTTTACCTCTACAATTATCTGAAAAGGAGAGTTTTCTGAAGAGATGATTTGGTTGGTGCGTATGAACTATTTTGTGCATAAAGAGCAAGACTCTTAAGTTAAGCAAATTCTCAAAGGATATTCCATACAGCCGTGATGAGAACATACATAGATATTCTAGAACGCCTATTCAAGCCATACACATAACGAATGATGTTGATAAAGGCGGCGTTTAATTTTCTCTTACTAACGGAGTCACATTCAGCGAACAGTTCACATCCGTACAGTAAAACTGGAATTAAAGAAGTTTTTGCAAGAAGAATCCGTATCTCAATAGGTGTAAAATGCTGAGTTGGCCAAATAGTTCTTAGCATTGAGAAGGTAGGACCACAGACATAATTTATGTGATCGGACCAAGTGAGTGTATTGTTAAAATGAACTCCTAGATTCTTCGCGTTATTCACGATTTCAATTGCTTGATTATTAATAAATATATTTGGTATAATATTGTTTTGCATTAGTCGTTTCTGAATTACAATGCATTTCGACTTTTTAGGATTGATTCCAATTACGATTAAGTTGCTGATTTAAAGACATAATGCATTGGTCAAGCATGCTATTATTGCAACTAGTATAGAGTTGAACGTCATCAGCATACATTCTAATCTTACAGTCCGTTAATACACTAGGGAGATCATTTGTATATATTGAGAACAACAGAGGACCAATTATTGATCCCTGCGGAACTCCTCTTGTAACGGGAAGTGCTATTGATTTTTTGCTATGTGTTTCAACATATTGGTATCTTTCACAAAGATATGTAACAATAATTGAGTGGCTGTCGAAGAAAAATTAAAAAACTTACTTAACTTGCTACAAAGAATGTTGTGATTCACAGTATCGAAAAGCCTTGGAATGATCTAATAGCACTAGAAAGGCAGTTTTACCATTATCAACTTCCTTTCGTAATTCCTCAGCAACATCTAATAAGGCTGTTATGCAGCTATGTTTTTCGTAAAGAAAACGAGTGATTTGATTATGCAAAATTCGTTCGAAGGCTTTTGAGAGTAATGGTAGTATGGCAATTGATCTATGATGAGAACCAGTTTTGGAATGGGTATGATTTTAGCTATTTTCCAGTTTGAAGGGAATTGACTTGTGGTATTTTATTGAATATAAAAGTAAGTAAGGGAAGCAGCTGTGGTAATAGAATTTTTAGAAATTTTGGATTTATTCCATCCGCAACTACAGCATTGCATTTAATTGACAATAGGCTTGCCAAGACATCACATTGATCAACAGCAGTGAAAGAAAAGGGGAAAACAGATTCACAGCCAGCGTGACCGTTTTGCGACTAAAGTGGCAATTTGCCCCTTTTCCAACTGCCTTGCCACTTTTAGTGCCCCTTTTTTAAAATTACCCAAATCTGCCACCTTTTATAAAATTATGCCCCTTTCTGCCCCTTTTTTATGAAGTTATACTTTTTTTTTTAATATGCGTTTTTTTACTGCACGAAAGTGTTTTTACAAAAAATATTAAGACAAAAATGTGTTTTTGAGTCCATTATTTATAGTCATGAAAAAAAACTATTTTGAAAAAGTTTAAGAGTTGAGATCTATAAATATTAATTATTGCAGTAAAATTATTAGAAACTAACACCCTGATGCACTTACACGAACAAGAACTAGCAACACGTTCTTGTATGAAAAGCATGCAGTTTTAAATATTTTAAAAGTTATTGCCATTCAAATTTTTGAGTGAACGTTAGATTTATTTTTACTAAATCAACCCCTAAGACAAAAGTAATAATAACGTTTTGAAATTGTACGCGATTCGAAAAATTGGATTCACGAATTTTTTTAATGAAGCCCCGTATATCTTTGGTTTACGCAAATAATCATGCATGTTACAAAATACATTCTGTGTATAATATCCAAGAATATTTTATTTAAAACCATAGTAATTTTTATATTTACACGAATATTAGTGCTAAAACTTAAAAAAACACTAAACGGTGTGTGACAGGGCAACATTTTTTATACATAAAAATAAAAATTATTTTTGACCGATACCAAAAAACGAAGAATACTGTTGAATTTGTTTGTACCTCAGAACTCCGCCATCTATAGACCGTTTTGCTCCACTATTTAAAAATTTTTATATTGAACTTGCTATCTTCCTTTCTCTTTGCTTTGCAGTCAGGTATAGTTACGTATGTATGCATGTCAGAGCTGTGAAAGATTGCAATCAAATTAATTGCAATCACATGATTTCATGTTAATGATTGCTAGGTTTTGATTGCAATCAAAACCGTAAATTTGATTTCATAACTTCAATTTGAAATCTTGAAATCATTTCAATAAAAATTATTGCAATAAATTTTTTGAAATTAATTTCTATATTAATTGATTGCAATCAAATCCAGTGATTGCAATCAAAAGTAAATCAGAATCAAAATCATAGTTCTCTTCAAATGATACTCATTTTTCTAGAAATAAAGCTTACTCTGATAATTAAAAAAACTGCATGAAATGTCTAACTAACCTACGTTTTGGTACGTTTTTTATGCAAACAAATTGATTGCAATCAATGACTTTAAAAAAATAATATCAAAAAGATTGCAATCTTGACATGATTTCAGTTTGAAATCTGAAATCATTTTGAAATCAAAGAATGAAACCAATTAGGTTAAAGTCATTTTGATTGCAATCAAAATTGATTGCAATTTTTACAGCTCTGATGTATGTGTTGTTGTTAGAAAGCGGTGTACTTCGTTGGTGCTGAAAACTGTCTTTTTTAGATAGAAAAAACATAAAAATTTATTCATTTTAATTCAAAAGCATTATATGCCCTAGAAATTCATTAAATACTAGAATTTGGTTCAATTATTTCCTTTTTAAAAAAGTTGCCCCTTTTTCCCGAAGAATCCCCTATTTGGTGCCACTTTTTTCCTCAAAATCCCCTTTTTGTGCCACTTTTTAAAAATTTTCAACGGTCACCCTGTTCACAGCTATTGCTAGGAAGATTGTAGTAATAATTCTCATCAGCTTCTACCAGTGGAATGTTAAACAAATTTTCATTAATGATGTCAGCGTCAATTGGGCATGGCTCTTGAGAAATATTTTTACCAACACCAATTTCGCGTATAGATTGCCATGTTTTTCTCGTGCTAAGCGCGGAAGAGAACTTTTGGGAATAAAATTCAGATTTAGCCTTTTTAATCAAACTGTTGACTTTCCTCTTGGCGATACGATAAATTTCACGAAGCTCAGCAGTTTTAAATCTTCCATCTATCATATGCAAAGTCCTTTAGGTTGATGAATTCTTTTATTTCACTATTGTGTTGGTTGTTGTTGGACTGTTAAAGTGATGAAGTCATAGCACTGATGACTTTGGCAGTACCGGCAGCGTTTAATACTAACATATCCTAATGCACTTCACAGCACCATCCTTCGTCGGTATTGTAGCAGAACCGTCGGCGAAATAAAAGAACTAATAAAATGGCTACATAGCTTATGCTGACTTTAGACGACATGTTTTTTACATATGGCTTGTTAGGTGTGTTAGACATATGTAACTTCGCATGTTTGTCAAAATTGTCAATTTACAGACGGTTTATAATATTTGCTTTCACACGTACATGTGCAATTACATCTGGCATAACCTCTGAGTGTTCACAACAGCTTAGTTTTTGCACAATTTTCGTAAATATATAAAGCGCTCTTTGCTTTTTAATGTTTTTTCAGCCAAACCACACTTTTGATAATTTAATACAGCTGATGTCAGATACCTTGTCAGATGAAAATAGAACACGCTCTAATTGAAAAGTTTTCATCTGACTTTGCTTCTGTAAATGTCATCTGACAATGTTTCATATGTTTCACACGGCATGTATCACTTTTGCAGTGGGAAATTTGACAAGTCAGACGTAAAATACATGCCGTCTAAGGTCAGCATTAAGCAACTCGATGCCTCTACTTGAGATCAGAGGGGCTTCCAACACTGCTCTACATAAAAACGCGCAATAGCAGGGTTGTAAATGAATTAAGCTTTCTATCTCTCTCCCACTTCACCACCTGTTCTCTCTACACTATCCCTTTCCCAAAGAAGGTAACACATTAATTAATTAACTGGTAGGCATTAATTGACTGATTGTGTTACTTCTCTTAATAAAAAATGAAAAAAAAAATTTTTTAATGTCTACCGAATGTAATCGCTAGAGTGCGTTCGGCCCATTTAACCTAACCTAACTTATAGCTAAATGCTAATTTCCCAAATAACAACTTACAAACTTGAAAATTTATTTGTTGTAGAATAAGTGTAAACTAATACATTATAATGCATTTCATTGGTGTTCATAATAATTTCTTTAATTTGATTTAATTAAATAAACTATTCTATTTTTCGAAATGTTTATCTTTCTGCCACCCAAATCGATTAATAGAACTGCAATTTAACACATTAAACTAACAAAGTCTGCCTACTTAAACAAGTTCTATTACTTGTATTCTATTGTTCTTAGAAAACATTTAAATAAATAAAAAATCTAATAAATAATACAAAACAAATGTTTAGAAAGTTATTTCTATTTCGAAGTAATAAATTATTGAATAATAATCAAAATAACACTCTCCTTGTCAGTAGAAAATGTGTTTAAAAATAAAAAGCCAGAAAAACGGAAGTGCTTTATCATGTTTATTTATTTTTATATTTTCTCCATGTTTATTTCATTCATTTAATGTTTTCATGTTTTTATTCTGTAATTAATACTTTTTTTTTAGAAAAAAGAAACATGTTAATAAAGCCCGGTTAAATAATGTTTTGGTTTTTTATCTCTTACAAAGTCTGGAGCTAAAGGAATAAGAAAAAATAATTGAAAAAAAGAAGGCGTTTCTTGCAAACTAAAGATAAAAATTCAAATGAAAGGAAAATTATAAATAAATAAAGGGAATACTTTTTTGGTGAAGAACGAATATTATGGACTCTATTAAATTTTAAGGGCGAACGAGCAATCTTTATCAGTTATTTATTGTAGTTAAGCTTTAAAAATTGTTGCATCACAAGCGAACAAATGCATTAGCCAGCCTTTTTATAGGCCCGCATTACTTTGTATCGATGCTGTAACAACTTCTCTTTCTTTATATATTCAATACTTAGCAGAACCAACCCCTTTTTTTTGGTATCTATTCAACATCAACTCTAGAATTGATTCTTTCATGTCAACTTTGAATTTATGAAATTTTTTGAAACTAATTTTGCTTTTTATATGTTGTTTCTGTTTAGATTATTAGGTGGGAGAAGTTTTTATCAGTCTTCTACTAAAATACGATTCATCTTTACACCCATTATTGACTACTAAAGGCGCTTTCACATTGTAATACAAGCTTTGAGATTTTTATTAGATTTTGTAAGACGAAAATCAAATCAAAATCAGTCTGACTGTCAAAAAATCTTTAAGAAAATTTTTTCATTACATAACATAAAAAATTTGCAATAACGCAACTTTTTTCGTTCTTCTTTTTCTTTATTTATGCCGCCAAAAAATACACAGCTCTTTTTGTTATTAATATGTTTGTTTGTGCAAAAGACAACCCTGATATAATGAAAAATGTGATTGTTTAGAAAATTTACTAAAAATGACGAATACCATAATACTGTCAAATTTCTTTACGTATTATTTGACAAATCATAACAATTTGTTTTCACACTGTTGGTTTTTTACTTAAGATTTGAGTTTTTGACAAGTATTAATACTAAATCTAATAGTCTGAAGGCCGTTTAAGCAAATATTTTAATTCCGAGTTCTCTTCTTTTCATAGATTCTTATAAATATTATACCACTTTTTCTTTATTAGTTTTAAAAGGGTGTGGGGTCTTTTAATATCAAGAATTTTAACACTATTTGCTTACTCAATATTTTACTATGTTCCTATGTACAAATATTCATACATAATTTATCATATCATATTACACTTCTTTGAATTTAAAGACAGCAAGCAACCGAAAAACTTAATTTAAAAATTTTAAATCATCATAATTAACAGACCCTATTAGGAATTAAATCAATTTAACCAAATAAAGACTATACTATGGAGTAAATTCGACGCATGAATTTGTTTTAAATACCGTGAAATATTCGTACAAAATATTAGTCTAGACCATCAGGCAAGTCACATATTCCGATCAGAATAGTTTTAATTCTGTACTTGTATTCCGATCGTTTTTTTTTGTTTACCTTCTCTATGTTCTTAACAATTTTTGTTTCTCTATTATTTTAACTTACTTCTTAACCTAATTTCTTAAAGTTTAATTTTTCATTTTTTTCTTATATTATTTTTTTTCTGAATCACGATTGCGAACCTTGGTGTTGAAACGATTGTTTTTGTTTCATCAAAATTGGTGATGATAGTAAATTTTCGTGGTTCGCAGCTAGATTCAAAATGAACCCAAATGGTTCGCTCTCAACATTTTGTATGGCGAACAGTGATGCCATTAGGATACGAAAGATACATTTTTCGAATCTTTTGATGACTTTACGTACCATGTATAATTCTGACATTTTTTGTATCTTTTGAATCTGTACGCACAATGTACAGAAATAAAATATTAAGCTTTCCGTCTCTGACAAAGTTTTTTAAAGTTATTTCGTTATGAATACTAAAAAGCCTTTACTCGTATATTAATTTTTACAAAAATTAATTTGTTTTGACAACATCCAAAGATAGTTACACATCGACGCCTTAGCGCCAAATAATCGTAAGCGACATTTTGTAAGAAACTAATTTTTTTAATGAAATCAAAATTTTGTCAGCCTACCCATAGTTTAAAATCATTAAAATGTCAAATTTGTTGTTAACTTTTGAAATACAGGCTATAACATATAATCGTAAGCGACAGTTTATGAATATAAATCATGTTTAAATATAATAAAAAAAACCCTTCTCCTGAAAAATTTAATTTTTGTCGCTTATGAAAAAAGTATAAAAATGAATTTATATGATATCATTTTCTTTACAATATTCATTAAATATGAAATAAAAATGTTATATTAATATATCAAAATGCACGAAATGGTCGTAAGCGACATTTTGTAAAAAGCAAATCTTTTATTGAAATCAAAATTTGACGATTTTTTTAGTTTAAAATCGTAAAAATATAAAATTTTTGATAACTTTTAAATACAGGCTGTACAATTTTATCGTAAGCAACAGTTTATAAATATAAATCATGTTTAAATACAATAAAAAACCCTCCTCCTGAAAAATAAAATTTTTGTCGCTTACGATCATTTAGCGCTAAGGGGTCGATATGTTAAACGTTAAAAACTGAATTTAAAATTTGTTTTTCAAAATGTATCTTTTTGGGAAAAAATGTATCTTTTTGGAAACTAAAATGTATCTTTCTCGAAATTTCACTGGCAACACTGATGGCGAAACATGTACATTCAATCATGACTTGGGCGCGAACCATGAATGAGAGCGAACCTCGAATATTGTTGTCCGTATGAACATGGTGCCACCTGAAGCTTTTTTTAATCGCAAAGGTCATACACCCCTTTTGCACTAGGAAAACTTACTTTGCAATGTTTTAATTCAGCCGGTAGAAAGACAGAGAGATGAAGTATTCCTCTCTTTGGCCTTCTACCGGCTGAATTAAAACTTTGCAAAGTAAGCTTTGCTAGTGCAAAAGGGGTGATACTAAGCTTTTTATTAACGCTCAAAACTTACACACATAGCTGCCAGATTTGACGATTTATCATAATTTTGGCCTAAAAATAGCACTTTGCCGATTTGATGATATGACGATTTTTGCCCTAAATTTTACAACATTTATTTGTTGACAATATGTATTTATCGTCTTTTTCAATAAACTCTAACGTAATTTTTTTCGTCCAACGCCTTGAAAAACCGGCATCTTTGAAATCTCGTTAAAAATGTGTACGTTCTTGAAGAGTAAACGCAAAACACGCAAAGTCGCTCATCAAGCATGCCAAAAAATCAAAATTTTTTGATTTTCCTCCAGAATCATCTGTTTCACACATACAAAGCGATTTTCACTTATGCCAATATAATGCTTGATGGTTATTATGTTTTTCCTAAGCATGATCTAAAACTTAAAAATTTTTAGAAACGACAGACTATCTATCAGAAATTAAAATGAGATATTGTAGTCTCTTATTTCCAGGCGCGGATCCAACTTGAGCTTTTGGGGGCGGAGGAACTTCTAAGTAAAACATACTATTTTCCAAACTTCTTTTAGAAATTGTATAGAAATTTACACAACAAATAATTTGTATTCGATATGAATTAAAAAAAAATTATTCATATCGAATACAAATTATTTGTTGGGTTTTGTATAAGTTTCAAATCCTACTATGCTTATTTTTGAAAATCATTTGTGAATTCTCAAATGGTTTTTGAAAGTATGAAATGGTTTTGAAACTCTTCAAGAGTGTGGTTGAAGTCTACTGACGATTTGGTAAAGCTCCAATGAAATGCATATAGACAATGCTTAACCATCAACAAATAAATTTCATTTAAAAAATTAAGTTTTGTACAGTTTCATGCAGGTACATGAAATGCTTATGAAAACTTGACTATTTTTAGAAAATCTGTTCTGCTGGCTACATTTTAGAGCGGGCTGCTAACAATTTAAAGCCAGATTAAATATATGAGCCTTCATTTAGTAAGGCCATCAACCATTAGCCAAGACACAAACCTCATCGAAGAATTCCCAAAATTTGAACAAAAATATTTTAGCCTAAGAGTCTGGGTTGTGTATTCACTTATTTGCTAATAAAATCAACATTTGTCTATTGGTTTTCATGATATATGGCTTATTTTGTTCGTAAGACACCTTTGCTTAAGAACAACAGTTAAAAGGTAAAGTTTTTGAAGTTTTAAGTTTTTATAAGTTTTTACAATTTTTAATTTTGCATGAAAAAGTACTTTTTTCTATACTAGTTTGTGAATAACTCCGAAAGCGTTAATAAAATTAAAAAAACTATATTACGAACGCTTGAAGGTAGAATAGAATAGGGGAAAAATGTGGTCCAAAGAGCGGCACTGCGACACCTAGTGGATCTTTTGTGCCATACGCTTGAAGGTAATTTTGTCATGCATATTTTGACGTTTTGCTGATCGAAATTTGGCATACAGTTCTCGAGTTAGTGTGAAATATACTGATGTACCTAATGGAAATATTAGTCATAACCATTAAAAAATCTGTACATGATAGAAAAAAACAGCAGACAACTGGTTTCAATTTAGCTCATTAAACTCTTTATAATCCACATGCAATTTTTATTTAAAGAACATTTTCTTTGCAAAGCGGAGTTATTAAACTTAGCGATAAATTTTCTATTGAAAACTAAACACAATTTCTTTCAAACCAAACGATTGCTCACTTCTAATACAGACATCCCGACGACAATGCAATTGTGAATTAAATGAAGTGATAATTAAGTGCAACATCATCAGTACATTGCTGAGGTGTCATTAGTTTTAAAGAAATACTTTTACACTTTTTAGGCACTTATATTGTAAAACTGATTAGGAAGCATTTTTACAAAAAATTTCTTGTTAAAACAGACCTTTACAACATTAAATAAATCAAGCCATAAATGTGTGTTTCTACATAAATACATACAATTTAAAAATTCATTTGACATTATGGGTAAATTTAACTAACGTGTGTCAAAGCGATGATTCATTAAAAAAGTATTAAATAAATACAAATTGAAAGCTGATGACTCTTTATAAGGCCGGCCGTTTGTAAAAGTATGAACGTGTGTATGGATGTGTGTATGTACATAGTAATTGTTTATTGTGTTTTTATGTTTATTTCTTAATTAAATGCCAGTAAACCAGAAGAAAGCCAGTAGTACATTTTTTAACTTCATTTGTTTGTTGCCTTTCCTTTTTTAGTGTGTCGTCATCAGCTCAATTGTTTTAGTAACTGCTGTTGTTGTTTACTATTAAAAAGCATCTTTTGGAATGATTTAAATTTTTAAAAGCGCGTATACTTTGTACCTATTTACTATATGACTCATACTCATTTGTATGCTTTTATTTTGTTTGTTGTCTGGTTGTCTTCAATTAAGTTAGTAATAATAAAATGAGGAGAAATACCCCAATATTCTTGGAATTTTTATGAATTTTTGTAGAAGTGATAAACAGGTTTTCAACCAGAGACACGCACACATTGAAACATGTTGTGATGGATGCTGCTGGAACGTGACCATTAAAGTGGCTAAATCCGATGAAAAACATTGATCCGAACCAAAATCAAAGAAATCATTCTAAGTTTTGAAACAACACAAATGATAAAAGAGAGCCAAATAACATGTATGTAACGGTAAAATATGACAGACAAACACATACACAAATAAAATGACATAAACAAAACAACTGTTATGGAATGCAACAGGTTTATTTTAATGTCGTTGTTTTTGTTGTTGTTATTGCAATAATAAGTAGTTGTTGTGTCTATCGTTATTGGAAAATTTAAAACAAGAGAACGTTTGTTGTAGTTGTGCGATTATTTGTTTTTGAAATTTTTTTTATTATTAACAGAGGTTTTCATTATTTATTTTTCATTAGTTATGTATATTAGGGAGCGCAATTGAAAACAAATATCGATATACAAAAGTACATATGTATGTATATCGATATATTTTTACGGGTAAATCGCAGACAGAAATGGTCTATCAAGGACATAATTTTAGAGTTGTCAAAACTGTTTATATCGGATGGCCTAAAAATAACGAAGGGCTTTGAATAGTCTATAACTCCATTATTTAAAAATTTTTTTCTGGTATTTTGTCAGATTGTTGCAAAGAAGATTTAAGAAATTGAAGCTGGAAAGATTTACTTCTGAGAAACAAAGACACTGCTACGAAGCTGGACTAAACCGCTCCCGAAACTTTTCCTTTTTGGGGTATTTTAAAGATCATGCATACGTGAATAAGCCACAGACCATTATCCAACCTAATAAAATAATAGTCGAGAAAAAATTCGAGCGATGGTTTCGAAAATATTGAAAAGAATCATGGAAAGTCACGAAAATGTCCCATAACAGCGCCATTATTTCCCTTGCTGTATGTTCGTTGTTCAGTTTCCGCTTTCCAGTTTGAATTTCCCAAATCTTCTTTACAACAATATAAAAAATATAAGAAAAAAATGTTAAAATAACACTTTCGAACTTTTTTCAAAATCACGGGGTTTTGTAAACCGATTCTGGTAGAGGAGACCTAAACAATATATACGTGTGTCGGCGTTTTGCAAGATCACATCGGAATTTTATTTTAGGGGGGGTTAAAGTTTTCCCCCTTTTGGCCTGATCAGCAACTTTGTAGAAAATATTAGGACGAAAATTTTTCCGGAACACTTTAACCCTCTAACTCTTCTTTTTATCGCCTTCAGCGACGATATATAGGAAAAAATCTTCTAAAAAAAATGTTTGCCGTGGTTGCACATAAAAAGCTGAACACATATTATACCTTAAACGTAAGGCTTACAAGATTTTCTATGCTGAGTACGAAATTAACCATTAAACACATTTTAAATTTTGAATGATTTCTAGCGTCCGAGTTAAGTCTAGAGGTTGGGTCTCTTTAAATACCTATAATATAATTTTATGGCGAATATTTTTGCCAATTTTTTCAGAAATGTACAAAAAACCAATAAAGCGAAGAGTTAGAGGGTTAAAATGTTGATGGAATAATATATATATATTTAACCTTAAAAATATATAAAGGAAAATTTTTTTGGGTGATCCCTTTATGAACAGCAGGTATATACACCGAAAAAAATACCCAATCTTGCATTTCATATAGGATGCTATTTTGTGACCGTAAGCTCAAGTTAGAATTTTCTAGGTCGGAGGTGGTCGGGAACGCCCCCTATCTTGAAAATAAGGGAGTGACTATTTTTTTAGATTATATAGTAAACTATAAGATATATGCAAATTTTGTTAAAAGCTTTCTTTTAGATAATAATATCTACAACTCCATTAAACACATTTTTGTTGTAAATTGTACAATTAAAAAGTTATAGCTATTAAGAAAAAATGTAGCATTCGTTACGTAGCGTGCGTCACTAGGGCTCACGGCTTTTGATTAAAAACAAAATTTGTTGGCTGCAAATAAGTTATTTTAGAATTCTCTTATATTCCTCTTTATATGAACTAGAATTAGATTTTGTTTGCTTTATTATGCAAAATTTGCTAAAAATTACGAAAACACGCTTCAACTTTCAAAGCTACTCCCACTCTTTGTAGCATGCGTCACAAAACTTTGGGATCAATTATGTCGCACAATTAAATTCCACTAAACACTATGCATAAGTTGAAGGTATATCTTTTGAAAGACCACCAAATGTTTATATTTTAATGTGAAAACACGTACAAATGTAGCGTTCATCACGCAGGATTTGCCCATATGTACATATATCGAATAAAAATATCAATATTTCAATATAAATATATCGATATTTTTCAAGCATGATTATTCATAGCCATAATTTAAAAAAATTTTTTAAAAATAAAAACATTCTTACTGTTTCACCAATATTTCGGTGGCATGCAATAACGTCCATGGAAATAATGTCCATGGACGTTATTTCCACATTGAAAAGGATATAATGTCCATCAAAAAATGGAAATAAAGTCCGTAAAAATAGTATTGCATAGTAAATTCCTTTTAAAAAAGGAAATAATGTCCACCGAACATTATTTCCTTTTCGAAATTGATATAATGTCCATGGACATTATTTCCTTTTTTATGTGGAAATAATGTCCATGGACATTAGGCTATAAATTTGTTCAATAAATAGGACCACAAGGGGGTAAGGGGTAATTCCTTCCTCTCTGAAACTATCTAAAACAATTTTAATGAAATTATAAATATATATTTTTGCAAAAATAGGTTGTAAAGGGCAATTTTAAACTTAGATAGATATGAATCTAGAAAAGCACATGGCTTATAATTTTTTTAATATGACCACTATGTGGTAGGGGCAATTTCTGCCTCTCTGAAACTATATAACCAATTTTAATGAATTTTTAAACATATGCCGTATGCAAATACATTAACGCAAAAGAAAGTTGACAAAAAAAAATCGCCATATAGCTAAGGGTCACCCTAATGTACATACATATCGTAACTCGAATTTTCGCTATTTTACAGGAGAAGGAAAGAACTTAATAAAAACTACACAGAAAAAACTAAATTTCATTTTCTATAAAGGAATTCAATGAAATAGTAAATATTTTGTCTATGAACGGACCTACAAGCGAATTTGTAAATATAGACAAAAATACCTCAACAATATCATTGAAAAAACGTGTTTTTTCAGTGAACAAATTGTTTAAATCTATAAAACAATTTGTCTACAATATTTACAAATTTTAGACAAATTAATTTACAAAATCAAACAAAAATATTTACTGGATTTTCTGAAAAATATCAAACAATATTTCTGTCTGAATTTAATAAACAATTAGTCTAAAAATGCTAACAATTATTAAGCAAAATAATTTACTTAATCAAACAAAAATGCAAACAAAATTTTTGTCTGTTTCATCATCATCATCCATTAATCATTTATGAGATTTCACTCTGTTAAATGTGTTCAAGTCTGAATGTTTATCTAAATACTCCGAAAAAATGAATGAGAATTAACACAACGACATTAACTAATCGATTCACTCAAAAATCTTTTGTAAGCATACTTGGTAAAATTGCATTCCTCTTGCTATGGTTGTTGTTATTGTTATTTGTGTGTATGTCGTCATCGGGGTGGTTTTTTACGACAAAGTTTTTGTTGTTGTTTTTGGTGTTTGCGTTCTAAATAAAAGTCAAACAAACAATTCATAGATTATGGACAGAATATTTACTGAAAATTAAATTTATTTTTAGACAAACTTTTGTTTGAAAATTTTTGGTGATAATTTTTTCTTACATAAAAAAACTATTTTTAAGTGGCCATACAACCGTTATTTTCAACGGTAGCTTACTTTGTTCTTTAATGAGGGTGTATTTAGAAGTTGGCTACCAGAATATGTTAAAAACACGATTTCGGAAAAAATCGAGATATGCATTTTTTATATTAAGCCATCAATCAATATGTAAGTACTTATGTATGTATAAAAACCTCAATATTACAAGCACAAGAAATAAGATTTCGATTCAGCGTCTATTAGAAAAGATGTATCTATTACAAAAGAAGCTTCTAGGTCTCTTAGCTGTTGACTAGTGCAATTATTTCTTGTTTTATTAATGTACAAAAAGTGATTCATTTTTATAAACATACATATACATATGTACATGTTTGTCATTTAAATTTACAGTTTTTTTCTTTCTTTTTCAAGATAAACACCTAGAAATAAAATTATTTTTTTATATAAAACGCGAGTCACAATTGATAGTTTGTAAATAAATATTATATTGATTTATGGTTACAAAACCCATAACATTTTAAAACTCAGTTTAGTAGCTTACAAATAAATACTTTTGAACTTTAAAAAAAATTCTGTAAATATACGATATAACAGCTGAAAATTTAAATGCGTATAAAAACAATAGATTTTTATTTACAGTAGATGCCACATATTTACATATGTATACAAATGTACAAATACAGTGTCGGACAAAAGTAAAGCATGAAGTTTGGCTTACTACAGTGGGGTTCACGAAGGGGTTTGAAAAATATTGTTTAGGGAATTATTATATGCACACATTAACGAAAATTTGTGTTCTATTCCTTGATCTTTCGTATTAATAACTTGCATTAATTTGTATTAATTTAAATTACACCGGTCAACAAAAAAAAATTCCTTGTGTTTCTATTTTAATGCATCGATCCTGATGCTAGACATCGAAAAACACCTAAATATCGGTACTTAGTTTTTAACGTTTATTTTTGTTTGTTTTACATCGATAACAAAATTTGGGGCTTAATACAAAAGTCCATACAAACATAGAAAGGTTAACAAACTTTGACAAAAAAAAGTATTCTTCCCTTTATGAGGAACAAAAAAAAATTGACATGCTGAAGTCAGACTTAAAAATCGTGTCGACCTGTGTTAATATTAGAATGAAATTATTTAGAAACGTAGACTTTTGCGTAAATTTTTAGATGTTTCTTACAAAAAGCCGACACGTTAACAGAAAAATGAAGGGAAAAATCAAGTCCACACAGAAAAAAATTATCTCCAAAAAATTTTCAAACAAAAGTTTGTCTAAAAATAAATTTTATTTTCAGTAAATGTTCTGTACATTATCTATGAATTGTTTGTTTGACTCTAATTTAGGACGCAAACACCAAAGAACAACAAGAAAAACTGTGTCGTAAAAAAACAACGCCGACGATGACATACATACAAATAACAACAACAACAATGATAGCAAAAGGAATGCGAAGGTACCAAGTTTGTTTACTGAAGATTTTTGAGTGAATCAATTCGTTAATGTCGTTGCGTTAATTCTCATACTTTTTTTAGGGTCTTTAGATAAGCATTCACTCATTTAACAAAGTGAAATTTCATAAATGCTTAATGGATGATGATGATGACTGTGACCCAGAAAAAAATTTTGTTTGATATATTACAAAAAATCCAGTAAATATTTTTGATTGATTAAGTAAACTATTTTGTTTAATATTTGTTAGTATTTTTACACTAATTGTTTTATAAATTCAGACAAAAATATTGTTTGATATTTTTGAGAAAATCCAGTAAATCTTTTTGTTTGATTTAGTAAATTGTTTTGTTTACAATTTGTAAATATTTTTAGACAAATTGTTTTATAGATTTAAACAATTTGTTCACTGAAAAAACATGTAGTTTTTCAATGAACTTGTTAAGATATTTTTGTCTATATTTACAAATTTGTTTGTTGGTCCGTTCCTAGACAAAATATTTACTGTTTCATTGAATTCCTTTACAGAAAATGAAATTTAGTTTTTTCTGTGCAGAATAAAAAAAATCTGGTAGTGCACCGTTTCAAATAAAATAAAAATTTTTAAATAGGTCCATACAAGAGTCGTAATTAGGTGTAAGCGAAGGAACACCTTAATCGCGTTGCCGTAATAATTTTTACTTTATTTTAAATTTGGTCATGCATTTTGCTGTCAAGATTTATAAGTCTCAATCGCATTGTTTAATCGCAATGGGCAAGGTATTGCGCACTTTTCTCTTCATACTGTGAGGGCAACTCTATGTGCGCACAAAGTTTCATAAGAAACGGCTAAGTAGAAAAAGTTGAAAGCGAATATTTTCGTTGTATAGGCATGGCACTGCCCATTTTTCTAATAATGACGTTGTATTTATTTATTTCTTATTGACCGTCTGGATTGTGGAAAACGTATTATAAAGAGCTTTATATATTTTATGAAAATTTTCTTATTTTAATTCATTTACATATTATCAGCTCTTATAGCCACTCTACTCTCACTTAAAATTTGTTATTTATTCAGCAAAAACTCTATAAATAAAAATAAATATCTACTATATAAATGTATAAGTGTAAAAAATATAATAAAAACCAAAAGATATTTTTTGTTGTTAAATGATTATAAATTACATTGTAAAGAAAATCACTTGATAAATCCAAACGAATTAACAAAAGATTAAAAAAACCTAAAGAAAAGCTCATAAAATTTATTAAAATTTATATTAAAGCGAGGGAAAATAATGCGGCTGACACCAACAACAACTGCATTGATAAGAAAGAACATCTTGTTGATTTCATTTTTATTTCTTCTTGAAGAACTGAAAGAAATGTTTGTAACAAATTCAGCTTAACTGCACTACAAATAAGAAAAATGATTAAAATGACAGACGACGACGATGTATTAAAAAGAACAGAAAATGAAATTAAAAAATTTAAAAGAAATAAAAGAAAAAGTTCAAAATATTTGACATTTGGGGAACATAAAATAACAATAATAAATTTATGACATTATACATAGTCACTTTACTATTGCCTTTTAACTAAAATTTATACAAATTATTATAAACGAGCCAGCAACCAACCGGCAGCCTGTGCAATCTAATATCTTATAAGCAAAAAACCAGTAGTTTGTGAGAATTGAAAAAAAAAATTTTTACAAAATATATAACTTTTAATAAAAATTTTTATAGAATTTCTGCTATCGATATTCATACGCGAAGTAATAAAATTTGTTATCGATAAATTTTCTATAGATCAACCAAGATCTCAAGGACAAAGATCATGTAATAAAATAGCCTAAGACAAAGACCATAATATGGTCTTTGTCGATCTATTATGTCGAAGAAGTTCTAAGACACCAAAAGAGTTTAGTTAAGTTAAGTTTGCCACCTTCACATGCCGGAAAAATATAACAAGAGAAGATGTGATCTTGGTTGATCTCGAAAACATCATGGTGTTCAGTTCGACTCTTACACAGCCTTTTTATTTTCAACAATTTCAAATTATTTCCTCGATAAAAATAGTATAATTGAAAAATTAAGTTGAATGATCTTAAGAATAACTAATTAAAATATCTTTGGATGGAAAACAATTTCACTAAAAGTTCATAAATCAACTCATAAATTTTCTATAGAATTCTCTATAAAATAATTTTGAATAAAAATAAATCAGGTTAGGAAACTACTGATAAAAAATATTTTCTAGTGAAAATTTATGGATAGCAGACATTTCATTTAGAAAATATTTCAACAATAAAAATTTCCTATATCTGGCCTATCGATAACAGAAGGATTTTATTTAATATTTATCGATAACAAAAGTTTTCTAAAGAATATTTGTCAATATGAAATATGTTGTATAGAAAATTTATGGATAGGCGAAACTATCGATGGATAGTTTATCGATAGCAAGAATTTTATATTGAAATTTTTTCGATAACAAAAATTTTATTTCTAAAATTTATCGATAAGAAAAGTTGTCTACTGAAAATTTATTGGTGACCAAAATTTTATAGTTATGTAACATTTGTCGATAGCAAAACATTTTACTGGGGATAGCCTATCGACAACAAAAGCTCTCTATGGAAGATTTATCGACAACAAAAATTTTCCATGGAAAATTTCCCGATAAAGAAAGCTTTCTAAGGAAAATTTAAGAAAAATTATTGTAGCATTTATCGATAACAACAATTTTCTATGAAAAATTTATAGACAAAAATTTTCTGTTTAAAATTATTTTTCAAAATTATTTATCAAATGCATATGTAAGTTTATCGATAACAAAGGTTTTCTAAAGGAAATTTCAATAGAAAATTT
The DNA here is from genome assembly GCA_956483635.1 of Panzeria rudis. Lineage (NCBI taxonomy): Eukaryota > Metazoa > Arthropoda > Insecta > Diptera > Tachinidae > Panzeria > Panzeria rudis. The sequence goes on along the minus strand of OY101447.1, from coordinate 22,379,775 downwards.
ATCAATAACAAAAGCTATCTATGGAATATTTATCGATAACAAAACTAATCTATGGAAAATTTTTCGTTAACAAAAATTTTGCATGTAGTATTTATCGATAACAAAAATTTTCTATGAAAAATGTATCGATAAAAGTTTTTATTGAAAACTTTAACGATGAAAAAACTTATCAAAAACTTATCGACATCAAAACTCCTATATCTATAAAAAATTTATCCATATCAAAAATTTTTTAAATTTAGAAAATTATTAACAAAGAATATATTCCGATAACAATTAAACGGTTGTAGTATTTGTTTTCGATAAGTTTGTCTAAATCAATATAAAACTGTAGTTGCGTTGGTACCCCATTTTTATTTTGGTCACCTTTATACAATTGACAATTTGAATAGTTGCATATTACTTCTGTTATATCCGGTGGTGGCCACTGGCCACTTGCCAGAGTAACGCTTCTAATATAACAATTTACATAACGGAATATTATATATTGCAAATGCTCTGTCTGGCTGTCTGAATATCCTAAAATTAAATTTGCAGCTAATAAACTTGTCTGTTAATAATCAGTAAACATAATCGCATTTACTATATTAATACGACGACTTACTATTTATAAAAGTTTCCCCTTTTATTAATGATTATTTATATTAATTGTTTCACATTTGTTATCAAGCGTACATGACTGACATTATCTTTGTTTGTCCTTTATTGCGCTCAAATCTATTAATTCATTTTGTACAATCGAATATTTTGTTAATCAAATTGATAAAATTTATCTGTAGATTATATTCAAACAATAAAAACACATCATAATTCACTTAATTTATTTTATTTTGCTCTAAACATTTTAAGTTCAAAGTATTAAAAGCAGAATTCTTAGAAGTTTTTTAATAGAAATTGGTGCAATTTGTCACTATAAAAAAACAACTTAATACATATATACATATTTATTGCATATATATACATTTTATATGGGTGATTCTCAATGAAATAGGAGAAGTTCATATTACAGTTTTCACATCATTCAATGGATCCTGAAAAAAATTATATTTTTCGTTTTTTAATATTTTTGTATATTGAGCGATCATTAGATTTGCTTTCGCGGTTGGTCCGGGAATAATTTTTGCGAAAAAATGCACCACAAAAATTAGTATAGAGTTTGAAAGCACTACAAGTCTACTCTCTAAAAACCGCAGGACGAACTTAAAAGTTATGACACACCTTTTAAATTTTGACTTGGGTTCACATGGAAAATTTTTATCTTTTAAATAATTATTTACAAACATTTATACATGAACGAAAAGTAGGCTAACTCTTCTTTCAAATAAGACTAATTTTAATAAAATCAACCAACAATGTTAAAAGTTATGTCAATTTCAAATAATTTTTCGTAGCGAAATACGACCTACCCAATACACTCTTCGAAAATATATCAACCCACAGTGCGGTAGAAGCTAAATTTTTTCAAAGACAACCAGAAATTTTGTCAAGAGATAATGTTCTCTATATCGTTTCTACCCCTCAGCTGCTGTTAACTTTTTTTACGTTCTAAAATGTATAGATAAAATATGTTTAAAAATTTTTTTTTACGTAACGCTCAATACATTTTTATGTGAGTTCAATATTTTTTTCAGAGCACACACTTTATTTTGAATTCAATACCATTCAGATGTATAATCTTCGATGTATTTTAACATAAGCTCCTTTAGTTGTTCACTAAAAAAGTTTCAATTAAATATTAAAAAAATATGGACCACCACAATAATTTTTTTTTTGGATACAAACGATGATTGATTGTTGAAACGCTTTGCAATATGATACTATTTAACAAAGTTCACAAAACTTTTAAATATTTAGAAGTACAAAACTATGCTGATATTTTATTGTATGTTGTTAATGCAATTTTAATAATTAAACTGAGTAATGTTCTACTCAAGTCGATGGCTTGGGTTCTGGAAACAACACATTAATCTCGTTTTTGAAAAATTCATAGTTGCTTAATTTGGAAAATCAACAGCATGCATTACGGACACGCCTGTTTGTAGGAAGAGAGTATTTACAGTATTTTCGTTCTTCATTTTTAACACATAATGAACAGTCTTACACAAAAAAAAATGTTTACACTTATTTATACTAGCATTTAAAATGTACAAAAAGTGCCATTTTCTCAGTTTTTACACCTTAAAAAGTACCCTATAATTTAATCAGAACCATATACGTGATAGTGGATCAAACATCCACAAAATTCAAATATCCAAACACACAAACTTTCTCATTCTGAATATTAGTAGGATTAATAAATCATGCTAAAGCAGTTTTCATTTTAAAATTTATGCGTTTATTTTATGAAATATTTTACTACGGCCCTGTTCTGTAAACCGAATCCGAAACAATTTCTCGTTTTCCAAAAACAAATAATCCCCCATTGATGTACTTTAAATCGTATATGTATAGTAAATTAGTCTCAATATGATAGTTTAAGCTCTAAAATATATGAAACTGGAAAAATATCTGAAAAAAGTTTGCTATTAATGGATTTAATTTCTCTAAATCGAGCGTTTCAAATCGACTCGATTTACAGAACGTTTTCAACGGACATGAAAAAAGCATTTGGAATGAGAATCACGCATATAATATATAAAAAAAGTAAAAATACATGTTTGCCCAATTTGTTATCTTATCATTTTGTTTCTTATATAGAAAAGCCAACAAGTATTTACGTATAACTACACTATGCAACAAGAAATATCCCAAGGACCACCACTATAATCTTTTTGGTGTATTATGGTCCCCTAATCACAAAAACAGTTGAAATTTTAAATTCTATGGCTAAACTATGTTTTAAAAATTTGTCTTCTAAAATTTCGTATTTTTGAAGATGCTGTTCGACCGATTTGATCATAAAATTTAAACAAAATTACTTTACCGTTCTAATATTATATTTCTATATTTGTACGTAATTATTATTTGAACTGAAAATAACTTCCGACTCATTATATTTCTATTTAATCCGATGGTTTCGGAATTATGAAACCTGTCTGAATACATAATTCCGAAATCGTTGAGTATATAAAAAATAATACTAGATCGGCTTCAAGTTAATTTTGTTTCGTTTTATTTTTTTTTATTTTTTTTTTTTTGTAATAAAATTGTACAACCCCTTCCCAAATTATGATAAAATTAGTGGGACAGCCTCTTCATAAATCCTAACGCCCCTTTTCACAATGTATAGTTAAGAGTTAACGTGGACTTTAACGGCAAGTTTTGTATGGCGAAGTTTCCGTTAAAGTCCATGTTAACTCTTAATCGGACATTGTGAAAGGGCCGTAAATTAGAAAAAAAAGTTTTAAAAAATCCATAGTATATAAAGTTTCGACTGTTTTTGTAGTTAGGAGTAGGGTATATATCGAATAAAAATATCGATATATCGAAATATCGATATTTTTTCAACAATGATAATTCATACATACTCCGCAAGTTTTTTTTTTAATAAAGCAAAAAAAAGGACTTTTCTTAAAAATAATCAAGCTGGAAAGAGTCAATTTCCAAGATCCTTACTGTTCCACCAATATTTAATGGAACATACATCAACAAAATTACACTCAAAGAATCATAATTTTTCGAATAGACAAAATATTATAAATAAAACAAAAGATTTTGTTAGTAATATTCTATTTGATGAAGACTGAGCCGAAATGTTTTTAAAAATTGCACGAAAAACAACACCAAAGCTAAGAATATCGAATTTGATACTGTCGATATATTTGGAAAAAATATCGATATATTGAAATTAAAAATATCGACGATATACATATATCGATTTATTTTTAAGAAAATATCGATATATCGATATTTTTGTCTATCCCTAGTTAGAAGACCATAATACATCACAAAAATATAGTAGTAGTCATTGGCATTTTCCTTGTTGCATAGTGTTATTAATCGATTAATAACTGTTAATCGACTAATCATATTTTAGTTCATTATTTATAGGCAATTAATTTCTATTAAATCTTTATTTCGATTAATATTAATATTTACTATTCGATTAATACTATTCATTTTTTTCTGAATTCGATTAATCATAATACAAGCAAATGCATGTTTTTGTGGTGATAGATAAAATTAACTATCTATCCGAATCATCAAATTCTAAGTACTTTGGCATTTATTTGTAGTTGCATATTTTTGCATATTTTGGTGGCAAGTGCATATTTTGGTAATGAATGCATATTTTTGGAGTTATAAAAATTTTTTATTGCATATTTTAAAATTTTTTAAACAATATATTAAACAACTCAATTTTTCAACGTACATAGCAGAACAGAGTAGCGCCACTTTCGGAAGCCGCTACACTTCCATCGTCAGTGCTCACGTGTATTTTGCTTATCGCCACTTGTCAGGTGGCTCTGTTGAATGTGATTGTAATTCTTATATATACAACTTTTTCGTGAAAATTTAATACGAGAATTAAATCACTCTCAAGCTGATATTAACTGCACTTTCCCAGCGTTGCGATCGGTTTATTTTTCTACATTCGCATTTTTCTGATTTTTGTTCTACTCAAGACAAACTTTTTTGGTTTGATTTTATACTTATTTTATTTTTTTACTGCTCTGTTCTGCTGTGTACGTTGAAAAATGGAGTTGATGCTAATTTTTCCCTTGTTCATACTATTTTAGCTTTGGAGCTTTTTTTGTAGCTAAATGCATATTTTTGCGCATATATTTCATTTTTAAGTGCATTTGTGAAGCGCTTAAAATTCACTTTTAGTTGCATGAAAGAAAGTTTAAACCCTGATAATCATTTATCATATTATGATAAATTGTAAATCGAATATTTATTTGCAATTAGTTGCTATTAATATTTTCGCGGTTTGATTAGTCATATGGTTAATTTAATCTTCTAATAAATTGTTAATCGAATATTTATTCGCGATATATTTCTATTAATATATTATCGGTTCGACTAATCATATGAGTATTTAATTAATCGAAATTTTGCACTTTCTTTAACTTGTACAAGTATTGTAGTTTAGTTTAAGACATTGCAAAACTTATTCAACTGAACTTCCCTAAACAGAAGGGTAATTCTTTACTCGATGATTGATTGACTTACTAACTTGCGGTTTTGAAAGTAAAATAATTTTTGAAAAGACAATTTTTTACAATTTTATATTAAAACAGTCATAGTGGGGATTTTTTTATATTTAGGTATGCTGTTATCATACGTATTTATGTATGTGAGTACATACATAAGATAAGTAACGGGTTTTTGTAATAAAATTCATTCGTCATAAAAAGCTTTTTTTAATTAAAAAAATTGTGTAAACAACAAAACTGAAATCTGATGATATAAAAATAACAGAAATTTTTGGCGGCAAAAGGGAGTTTCACATCCTGACTCTGAAACCATCATCGTTGGCTTTGATTTTTCAGACATGCCGTATTAAATACGAGGGCAGTTTGATAACTCCTTGACAATTTAACTTCGCTTTTGTTTGAAAACTTTTTTCAGTTTTAAACAAATTGTTGAGTCAATAACATAAACATTTTTGTAACCGAAAAAAAAACATTTTTGTCTCAATTAAATTGTTGAGACATTTTTTGCAAACTTCTTTGTTTTTTGAAAAAAGTATTTACTAATTCAATTAATTTCTTTGCTGAAAATTAATTTTTTGTTTTTCTTTTGTGTGTAAAAGTATGATTTTTAAAATTAAAATATTCTAACAAAGATATTGAGAAAATTACTTCCACCCCTTAAACTTACGAAACTTATTATACTGGCTTAGTTATTTAAAGAAAAAACTATTACATAAAACATTTGTCAATTCTTGAAATTCCTTGGAAAAGCAACACTTTGCAAAATGCAAACAATTAGCAATTTGATAATTTTTTTCATTATTATTTTTGTTTTTATCACATCACACAATAAATACGAAGACAACATAAAGATTTTGAAATTTTACAAATAAGACAAAAAACAAAACAAAACAAAAAAGGTCAATAATCTTAAAATTGCAGCAATGAAAAATTTGGAAATATTTATTTACAAGTTTCAACGTTTCAGAAACTTTATTGAAATGACACTACTTCCGTTTATGGCAAAAGACTAATTGGTTTCTGATTTTTATTTTTATATTTATCTCATTTTGGTTAAAACATGTGTTTAAAAATATGTATTATTTTTTTTTCTTCTTTTTTAGTTGTGCTGTTTCATAGTCACAAACAATGTCGAATAGTGTGCGTCCTTTAAAAATCACCATAGTTGGTGATGGTATGGTGGGAAAGACTTGCTTGCTAATCACCTACACACAAAACGAATTTCCTGAAGAATATATACCAACAGTTTTTGATAATCATGCCTGCACTATAAGAGTCGACGATAAAGAATATAGTCTAACATTGTGGGACACTGCGGGCCAAGAGGATTATGAACGTTTAAGACCCTTAAGTTACCCAAATGTAAGTATTTGTAGAATTTAACGGAAAAAAACTAAAGGTTGATAATAAGAAAAATTAGTATGGGAGTAATAGACAAAGAGGGCATGACATCTTCCATATATAGGAAATACTTGCATATTTATTATGTACATATAATTTATTTAGAAAAAGCTAAAACATATTTATTTCATCACAAATCTTGTTACAAATTACATTCGATGTTAATTGTATGATACGGGATATTGAACACTTAATGCCGTCGCTAGGGATGCCAAACGGGACTGATCCCAGTATTCGAGACTTTAGAATTTCAAATCCAGGATCTCGGAATCCTGGGATTTTTTGGAATACCGAAATTTATAGGGAGTTTCCGAGTTTGGGAATTTTTATTTTTTAATAAACCACTCAATTTACAGAATAAAATATTTTCATTAGGTGTATTCATAATAATAACTATAAATTAATTCAGAAAAGTGCGACTTTGGCTCGCACACGAAGGGTTCCGTACGAATGCACATACTAATATTTATCCCCTATCGTCTTTGCAATTTTTTTTTCATTTTGGCAATTTTATCGTTTTGCTTTTTCTTTTAATTTTAGTTTTTTTTTATTTGTTAGTTTTTTTCATTTCTTTACGATTTTTTTTTAGTTTTGGCGCTTATTTCACTTTGGTGATTTTTTTTTCGGTTTTTGGCAATTTTTTGTTTTTAGACGATATTTTTGCGGATTTGTTTAGTTTTGGCGATTTTTTAGTTTTGAAGTTTTTTTTTTGTTTTAACAATTTTTTAGTTTTCTGACGATATTTTTGCTTTTAGCGATTTATTTTAGTTTTGGCGTTTTACAGTTTCGGCGCTTTTTTTTGTTTTTGCTGATTTTTTTTTAGTTTTAGCGATTTTTTTAGTTTGTAACTTTTTTTTGGTTTTGGCGGGTTTTTCGGTTTTTGGCGATATTTTTTTTAGTTTTGGCGCTTTTTTTTGGTTTCGGCGCTTTTTTTTCGTATCGTATTTTTCGTTTTGAAATTTTTTTTAATTTTAGATATTTTAGTTTTAGCGTTTTTTATTCGTTTTGGGGGGAGGAGAGGGAATGTCTCTTTTCCACTCTACTGGATGCTCGCCTAGAACATATCTTGGAAATTCAATGAAATTTATTTTGGTAGAACCTTTGGCTATGAGCTAAAAAGATTATTCAAGAGGCGAGTAGTTTTTACATACACCTCAAAGATTGATGCAGGCACAGAAAATGGGGTCCAGATAATGGGGACTAAAATACACCGCGCCCCAAATTTGATGGCTTAATGTCCTTGCGAGCCGCAAAGTTTTTTTAAGTAAAAAATTTTATATTCTTGATTTATAACAAAAAATGTGTGTAAAATGGTCACACCCGTCTAAATGGAATTACTCAGTTGTAACAATAAAAAATTAATTAGATGTTCTATTTAAGTATATGAATGTATTCACTTAATTGGTAATAAAATCAACATTTATCCATCGATTTTCATGACATATGGCTTATTTTGTTCGTAAGACAGCTGTCCTTAAGAAAAATAGTTAAAAGGTAAAGTTTATCCAGTTTAAAATTTTTTATGAGTTTTTAGAATATTTTTTTTTAATTTTACATCTGAAACTGTTGATCAAATCAAAAAACCTCATTAAGAAAGTTTGAAGCTCATTTTGTCATGCATATATTGGCGTTTTGTTCATCAAAATCGAGCATACCGATTTTGAGTTAGGTTAAAAAGTACCGATATACCCATTAGAGATGAGCGATATTTCAGTACCTGTGATTTAATCACCGTTACTGAAAAATCACGATTCACACAGTTTTGACAAATTTGTCAAGTAACTGCTACTTGCAAAGTTGTTCTTTTCTATTAGTTACATACAGAAAATTATGATATTTCACTGTTTGTGACAACAACCGAATAGTGTTGCTATTTCTTGTGTTTTCTTTTTCGTTATAACGTGCGGTCTCCACGTAGCAATATTTATTGCCGCAAACGTCAAATTTTATTGCTTATAACAATTGAGTATAACAATTGCTACGTGTGGACCGCAGATTGGCATGAGTGGCAATCCATTGCGCAATGATTGCTCTGCTGATTGCTCGAGCAATTATTGCCAAGCAATCGGCTGTCACTTTTGTTGTGTTTTTTATTTATTTTAGCAAAACAGCAAATTCGGGCATAATATAAAAAGACATCATCAGAAAATATAAAATAAGAACAAATAAAGACAAATTTGTTATAGTTTTACATTGGAGATGTATATATTAGGCACTACCTGCCCCATGAATATGTAAAAATTGTGGAAAAAATCGCTATACGTGTTCTGCGCCTCAAGCAAGAGGCAAAAAAATAAAATTATTCTGCCGACGTTTTTGCCTGTGCTCAGCAATAAATATTGCTACGTGAAGACGCAGTGTTAGTATTTCTTTTTAAAATTCAAAGTATATTTTAAGGCGTATTTAAATCTGCCTTGTTATATTAAAGATCAACGTTTTTGTTTTAGAGATAAGTGTGTTTGGTAATTACATTGCTATAAGATAACTGAAAGCAGTGATCACAGTCACAGTTTTAAGTAACAGTGATTTTTAGATCACATTCACTATTCACGATGTTCTTTAAAAATCACGAGATCGCTCATCTCTAATACCCATTATGCGTGATAGAAAAAAAACTGCAAACCGATTTAAATTTAGCGCATAAGCTCGTTATATTCCACATATTTTTATTTGACGGACAAAAATATGTTTTTTGTAGACCAGTGTTATTAGCTAATCTAACCTTTATTTTTTCATTATGATAAAAATACAAAACAAATATAAATTTTCCAACTTTATTAATTTATTTTTCTCATTTACAGACCAGTTGTTTTCTCTTGTGCTATTCCATCAGCAGTCGGGCTTCTTTTGAAAATATCAAAAGCAAATGGTGGCCAGAAATTCGTCATTATTCCAATAATGTTCCTGTCGTTTTGATTGGAACTAAATTAGATTTACGCATAGCGAATTCGGAAAAATTCGTAACAACAGCTGAAGGACGGCGTTTAAAGAAAGAAATTCACGCTCATTCTTTGGTAGAATGTTCGGCTAAGAAAAAAATTGGTCTGCATAATGTTTTCGAAGAAGCTGTGAGAGCTGTCGAAAAGAAACCCAAAAGTAAGCCACAATGTAGAATTCTATAGTGAAACGATATAACGACATTCTAGCCTTGATATAAGTTATAAGCAGACAGACAAACATAAATTGTGTGTTGTTAAAAAATATAAAAAAGTATTTATTTCAATACTTTAGTTTCAATCTAAAATAATATATTAAAGTTTATATATTTTAATGTAATTATGTAATATGAATGTACCACGTAATTTTATATGAAAAAGAAACTGTAAGTTTCTTGAAAAATGTTTATATCTTTATGATTTTACGATTTTAATTTTTTCAATTTTATCTTATTTTAAAATAAAAATACTGTAAGTGTTATTGATTATTCCAATGACGATTTTCTAATGTAAAATTGAACAAACTATTATTTTATGTAATAAAAATATTGAGATTTAAGTTCTTTTTCTTATTTGATTTCTTTCTATTGACGATTTGACCAAAGTTTGTTTTGTTTTCTTTTGTTTATGCAAAATATTTTTTTATTAATTTAAATAGTAATTTGTAAAAAAAAATATAAATAATTAATTTACTAATTAGGTAAATAATTTTTATTTATGTATGTATATTTTCTAAACGCAATCAAATATGTATGTATGTAATTATAATATTTAATAAACTAGTCATATATAAAAACAAAAGCATTCCTTCTTTTATTTTATCTATGATCCAATTTCTTAAGGAAATAGACTTTCATAAATGAGTGATTCTCATTCTAAACGTACATTTTGTACTTTTTTTCAGTCACTGTAACTAATAAAAATATGAGAAGGTAGGATTCGTAATATAGTTTTGGCTTTATTTAATGGATCCTCAAACCAAATTATATTTTTAGATTTTTTTTGCATTTTTGTGTCTTGAGCGTTACATTTGCTTTCGCGGTTGTTCCAGGAATGATTATTGCGAGAAAAAAATAGAACACCAAAAATGAGCATAGGGTTTGAAAGCACTATACATCTACTATCTAAAAACAAAAAATTATAAGAATCGCAGGACGAAATTTAAAGTTATGACCACGTTTTCAATTTTGACTTGGGTTCACATGGAAAAATAAAAAGTGTTATCTTTTAAATTAATTTACAAACATTTATAAACATTTATAAATGAGCAAAAAGTAGGCTAACTCTTCTTTTAATTAAGATTAATTTTAATAAAATCGACCAACAATGTTAAAAGTTATGACAATTTCAAATAAAATATGACCTACATCATAACAGATTCTTCGAAAGTATAACATCCCACAGTGCGGTAGAAGCAACATTTTTTCAAAGCAAATCAGAAATTTCTAAACGGTTAATGTTCTCTGTATCGTTTCTACCCTTCCGCTTTTTTGTCGTCCTAAAATGTATAGATAATTTTATTAACGAGTAATTTTAACGTAACGCTCAATACATTTTTATACGAATACGATATTTTTTCAGAACTCACACTATATTTTGAGTTTAAAACAATTCAGATGTATAATCATCGATTCGATTTCAATTAAATTTAAAAAAATATGAATAACACTCAATACATTTTTTTGGATACAAACAATGCTTGATTGATGAAACGTTTTGTAGTATAATACAATTTAGCAAGGTTCACAAAACTTTTAAATATTTAGAAGTACGAACCTACGCTATTATTTTAGTGTTGTTGATAATTCAATTTTAATAATTAAACTGCGGGCAAAACAATTTACAAAAAAATTTATAGTTCCTAAAATTTAAAAAAAATTTGATGTGTAAAATAAGAGAAGCAAGTGCAAATATTCTAAAAACGTTATAAATTTCCTTTTCATAAAAGTTTTTATTTTAACATTTATACGTTTATTTAATGATATATTTTACTATATTTTCAACGGACACGAAAAAAGCATTTGAAATGAGAATCACCTAGATATTGTTAGCTAAAGCGCAAAACACCCTAACTAACAAAAAAAAATTCAGACTTTCCGGAACAATAATAGCGATCTTACTTGAACCATTTAACCGATTTTGATCCAAATTGCTGTATTCCAGGAAGTTTTTCAAATCATAAAAAGTGTCTGAATATAATAGTTTTAGAGTAACTACAATATGATAGTTTTTTCGACAGCAAATCTCTCAAACAAATCAATAAATTTTAATGAAATGTCCGTGTGTGGTCCGCAGAATAATAATCCCACTTGACCAAGACGTTCGTTAATGATATTGATTTAGAATATAGCTCGAACATTTATCGTGTAAAACTTTCGAAAATGATACTCAAAAATTAATCGAAAAAAATTTACCCTTCGCTCAGTTTTGTTTCAAAGAACATTCGATTTCGTATGTTCGCTCACGAATAAATAGCAACTCCTTAGCAATATCAAACGAATTTCGATATCGCAAAAAGGAATATGGTACATAATTTTGTTTTCATATTACTTATTTTTTTAGTTCTTTAACTTACGCTGCAGTCAGACATTATCGGACACGATACATCCGTGCTAACAGACTAGCACACATCCACCAGGCAGGACCGCATTAACAAGTGTGAGCGCCCTGGGCTAAATAAAATGTTTCGACCTTGTATACATAGTTTTATAAAAATTTCATTTCGAGAGAAGTTCAATTTAGCGATCATTAGAATTTTTTTAAATTCGCGAGCAAATATCGAACAATTTTGTTTCGAAATTTCTTCACTCAAGTGGGATCTTCCAAATATTTCATTTCTTTTGCATGTGTTTTTGTGTGCGTTTAAATTTTAAGATATCTCACTAGTATTGCCAGGAAGTAAGAAATTTTTCTTTTTAACCCTTATAAATTTTTTTGCACACAAAAAATTGGCTCTTTCAACACCAAATCCCTTACAAAAGTGCTGAAATGTTTGAAAAAGGACGACACGCTTAACATACAAATATTATTGATATAACAATATTTGTCTAATTTACATTGGTTTAATGATCTTAGCACAAAAGTCCAAACGTTGGCCCCAATCAGTTTTCTTACAACACACTCTTTACGAATCTGGTTGAATGTTCGGAGTTGTTATTTGTTCGGAATACCCATTGACATTTACCTTATATATTTATCAACTATTCCATGTGAAATAAAAACTTTCGGAATGCTTTGACAATTCCGAGCGTTTTGATAGCACATGGAATACAGAGCAGTGCTAAATATAACAGTGCTATTTTAAACAGTGAAAATTTTAAACAGGGTATATTTATTTATTTTAAGAAAATTGTGTTTTTGAAATAAACAATTTGCACTTGAACATAACAAATTATGTCAAAAGTATGCTATAAATAACTTTGTTAAGAAATAGTGAATGGTAAGACCCCGTCTAGACATGCAATTTTTGTTGCAGCAATTTTAGAATTTGTGGGAGAGTGTTGAAATAGAAATATATATGTACCATATCTGAGTCCCGGTACACAAGTGCTATTTTTGGTGCAGCAATTCTTCTCTTTTTAGTGAGAAAGAGCGAGAGAGGAATAGATATGGTATATATTTCTATTTCAACACTCCCACAAATTCAGAAAATGCTGCAACAAAAGTTGCATGTGTGAACCGAGACTAAGGAGAAAACTTACCCTTGTACTTCTACGTATGCACATACATATGTAGCTCCCGCAACGTACGTTTCAAAATCACAATAAATCAAGAATGTGCAGAAAATTGTCGACTATTCTACTAAGTGTCTAAGGGAATTTGGGAACACGCCGTTGTTTGTCTGATTTATCAACAATTCCATGTGAAATAAAAACTTTCGGAATTATCAAAGCATTGTTTTACAAAAAATTATTTATAGCAACAATGCTTTGACAATTCCGAGCGTTTTGATAGCACATGGAATACAGAGCTAAATATAACAGTTTCTACTCTCTACTGAAAATTTTAAACAGGTTTTATTTATTTATTTTAAGAAAAATCGTGTTTTTCAATTAAACAATTTGCACTTGAACATAACAAATTATGTTAGAAGTATGCTACAAATAACTTTGTTAAGAAATAGAAATACTGAATGTTAAGTCCCCGTCTACACATGCAATTTTCGTTGCAGCAATTGTAGAATTTGTGGGAGAGTGTTGAAATAGAAATATATACAATATATATATTCCTCTCTCGCTACTTCTTACTAAAAAGATAATTGTTGCAACAAAAATTGCATGTGTTGACCTTGACTAAGGAGAAAACTTACCCTTGTCCTTTTACGTATGCACATACCTATGTGCCGTAGCTCCTGCAACGTACGTTTCAAAATCACAATAAATGAAGAATGTGTAGAAAATTTTCGACTATTCTACTAAATGTCTAAGGCAATTTGAGAACACGTCGTTGTTTGTCTGATAAAGTTTCAGATTTTTTCTGACGTCAGACATGTTGCAAAAAAAAATATCACTTGCAAGAACATTGGCAAGACTGCATCCTTTTCATGAGCGAATGCTCCCATTTCAAACATTTTATCATTCTTATGTTTTTATACCACATACAACAAAAAACCATTATTTTTAAAGCACTTTTATAAATATTTCGACCATTTGCCACTTTCTAACAAACACTTCGTATCACTTATTTCAACACATTCCGTGCAAAACTTTTATAGAAACTAAGCATTCCCGCCTTATTTTGACATTTTTTAGTTCCGTTTTACATCGATGGGATTTCACAGCAATTTACTTCCATATATACTAAAAATATGAAGTTTAGAGTGCTTTGCTTGTTTATCATTCCATCATAGCCATCTGTCAAAATAAATAAGAGGAAGCATAAAAATTTATTATTTATTTATTCTGGACATAAAATTTATTTGAGCTTTTTCCATTTAATGCAAGTAATAAATAAATGAAAAATGTCAACAGACAAAGAAAAGATAGAAAAAACTAAAATAAACACTCAAGTTAAGCATGTGCCCAAAGACGCTCAAGTTATAATGTCCATATTGAAAGACTTGGGCATACAGGAATATGAGCCGAGAGTAATCAACCAATTATTAGAGTTTACATATCGTAAGTTTTTTAATTATTCATAACAGCTAACTTATTTAATTAAATTAATTCCTTGAAGGTTATGTGACTTGTATTTTGGATGATGCCAAAGTGTTTGCAAATCATGCTCGTAAGAAAACAATAGATCTAGATGATGTTAAATTGGCTACAGAAGTGGTATTGGATAAGGCATTCACCTGCCCACCACCAAGGCATGTAAGTACAACGAAATACTATGCAAACAGTCAGAAGGTGAATTATATTTTTTCGTGAAGGTTATTTCCAAATTAGCTGAAGTGCGTAATGCCATGCCTCTGCCACCCATTAAACCTCATTGTGGTTTACGTCTACCACCGGATCGTTACTGTCTGTCAGCATGTAATTACAAATTGCGGGCAGCCACGCAAGCAAAGAAAATGACTAAATCGGCTTTGGAAGCTAGATCTACTATAAAAACACAAATTAAAGCAGCCCCCAGTGCTGGATTGGTGAGTGCACCTAAGCGTCAGACTGTATTGACACCCAAAACTCAAGTGGTTACTATACCCAAGCCAGTTATTAAATTTACTACCACCCCAAAAACTATACCGGTAGACAATAAACCGAGTATTGCATCTTTGAGCGCTAGTCAGGATTCCGGTAGCGATATTAAAATGGAAATTGATTCAGATAATGCTGCGGTTGGCATTATTTCCACTGGAGCATCGGGTACGACTGGTAGCGGTGGAGGTGGTGTAAAGAGAGAACGCGATGATGATGATTTTGAAGTAGTTCCATAAGTTTAAAAATTATTCGTTCTAACTATTATTTTTAAGTAATGAGCAAAAAAAAAATACAAAATCTTTTAATTAAAAATTCTAATGAAGTATTTAGTAGTTTAATAATTTAATAGTTGCAACACATCAATTAGCTGCTAATAATTTTGTAATTTAAAACAAACGTGGAACTTTTGGATCTTATATTTTTCAAACAGCAAATAGAAATATCCACTTCATTATTTTCCTTGCAAGGCCAATATAATGGCACAGCCTAAATCCATAATTTGTAAATATTCTGATCCACCATCTTGCAATCGAAACGAGCACTCCTTTAAAACAATTTTATAAAATGATATAAAGAAAATCAGGTATGTGATAGAAAGCGATCGATTTGAAAACGATTTCAATACGATTGTTTTGAGAAGGTGAGATGAATTCCGACCGATTTAAGCAATTAGTTTTGAGGCATTCTCAAACTAATGGCTTTTAAAAAGCACACTAGAAGATAAAATATAATCAATATAACAGATCTGTGAAAAGAAATTTATCAATAAGGATTAAAAAAACTATTAAAAACATGTTTGAAAATTATTGCCAAAACAACTATAACAAACAAACACATCACACCTTTTATCGTTTCCAAATCGTTTTTGTGTCTAAATCGTTTTTCATCACATACCTGAATATGTATTTCAATATACAATACTCACCCCAAGCTTATCGCATATACGAGCCTTTTGCATATCTGTCAAAGAGTCGCATCTTAATATATGCTCATTGAATTGTTCCAACATTTGGCCAATACTGTAAGCCTCATAGGCAATATTACGTACATAATCTTCCAATTTTTTATAGTTTCCAGATCGACAAACTTCCAAATACTCTTGCAAATAAGATTCCGGTATAATACCAGACATTTCCATTAGATCTGATACTTGAATTTTATGCTCAGCACCCTTCAGGCGATAGCAAGACTGCAACGTAGTAATAGCACGTCTCATGTCACCAGCTGATATATCAACTATAGACTTAAAGGCACCTTCTTCAATGTTCACGCCCTCCAACTCGCAAATATGCCTAAGCCGTTCAATAATTTGTGATTCACCCAATGGTTTAAATCTAAATTTCGTGCATCGAGAAGTAATGGGTTCGATAATACGAGAAACATAGTTGCATACTAGACAAAACCTTGTACTACGACTCTCTTTTTCCATCGTTCTTCTTAAAGCAGCCTGGGCTGCATGGGTCATGGAGTCGGCTTCATCCAGTATAATAATTTTAAACGGAGGGCAAGGGCGGCCATCTGGTCTTGTGGCGCTGGCCGTGAGTTGAGCAAAATTTTTTATTTTCGTTCTCACCACATTAATGCCTCGCTCATCGGAAGCATTTAATTCTAAAATTCTTTCGCGAAACATGTCACCGAAAATCTGTCTGGCCGCTGCCAGAATGGTACTCGTTTTGCCGGTTCCCGGTGGTCCGTATAATAACATATTTGGTAAATCTGCACCTTCCACGCATTTTCGTAGAACAGCAACTACTTCACTTTGTTCCACTACATCATCCACACTCTTGGGGCGGCTATATAAAAAGTATGTGTATAGTCTTCAATAAAAAAAACGACGAACTTACTATTTTTCGACCCAAGGTGCAGGTGGTTTTTTCCGTTCTCCTGATTGCTGGCCAGAAGATGTGCTCGCTTGGCTTTTATCGGCTGTGGTAGTTTTACCAGTTTTAAGGAAAGCTTGCATGTTATAAAGATTGAAATTTCTATATAGAAGCCAATATCTGCAAACGTTTTCTGGTTGTTTATTAATATATAAAAGGCGGTTTTTAAGGCCTGAGATATCAATCGGTAGTGAATGCTCACTAAAGAAAAGAAGCAGCAAAGTTAACAGCGACAATCCGATACTTAAAGCTGTTAACTTATCTAATCACTTTACAGCACTAATGAACTATGGCCAGCTGCTTTATGTTGTCAAAATTAATTTCAAACTTAGTGATGTGTCAACAATTCCACAAAAGTTTATAGTTTTTCTGCAATTTCCTTTATTTTTTAAGGATTTTCAGTAAAAATCCTGTTCCAACAGCTAACTAATATACATAGCTAAAAAATGGATATAACGCATTTGTTTAAGGCTGGAGTTATGACTGTTAAACTTCATCGAAAAGGGGAATTAGATCCTAAAAGAATACTGCCCAAATCTTCCGCACATACAAATGGTCATCGGGATGAATTTGCCAAACAGGCCAAGGAAGTTTGTAATAAAATCACTACCTTGCGTAATGTGCTAATAGAAAATCGGTCGGCTTACATGAAAATTGGTCAACATTTGAAAAGTGCCGCTCAAATGACCGATGAACAGAGGGATCTAATTGATAGAGAATCAGAAAAGTTTGTCACTTTCTATACCCAATATCTTGCACAAATGCGTAACGATTGGAAAAAGGCTAAACGAAAGCCTCAACAACGACAACATATAGACGCAGTATTAGAGCTGCTGTCATCCTATTTGAAGGCTGTGCAAAATATATACTTAGAACAGAAGAAATATCGTGTGCAACATGAATTGGAAACATATCGTTTACTTAAGCTGGCCTCGGATAAAAAGAAAATACCTGTAAGGCCTGTAGGAGAACAGAGATCGCGAAAGACCTCAACTGTGTCGTCAACTTCAAGCAAAGACTTGCGATTGGATAGCGAACGCCGATCAATGAATGCTTCTTGTAATGATTTGACAACAGATGGTTGGGATCTAGATGATGACGACATAACCGTTCCAAGAGCATACAAATCATTCACAGAAGAATCACTAAACGTTCGCAATACTTCATCTTCAAGTATTGCAGACACTAAGGCTCAAGTTGCCTTGGATGAAGATATACAAAAATCACAACAGTTGGTGGATGAAGCAGAAAAATCATTGAGTCCCGAAGATGTACAATTGTTTGAAGAGGAAAATGTACAGTTGTATCATGAATTGCAGGGTCTTTCGGAGGAAGTAGAGGCCATTGAAAAGAATGTTGTGGACATTGCTACATTACAGGATATTTTTACGGAAAAGGTAAGAAAACTAAAATATTTATGACGGAAATGGTCACAACTAGATTTGTGTCAGTCAAGAGTGGTCCATACAATGATAAATATTTACAGAGAGATGATATGAATAGTAGGTATATGACAATTTTTCGTAAAAAGTGAAAATTTCCAATTGTTCTAGTAGAATTTAATAAAAATCAATGTTTTTCTCTTCCAGGTTACTTTGCAGCAACACAATATTGAACGTATTGTAAATGCAGTTGTTGGCGCAACGGAAAATGTTAAGGATGCAAATGAACAAATCCAACAGGCTATACAACGTAATGCTGGTTTACGTGTTTGGTCCTTATTTTTCCTATTGGTCATGTGTTTTGCCTTGCTATTTTTGGACTGGTATTATGATTAAACTTTTTGTATCATTAAAACTAATAATTGTTGCTGTCTATGTCTATTGAGCATTTTGTGGGAATTATACGATAATTTCGTTTTCGAAACTGCTTTAGCTTATTAAGTATATCAAAATAGTTATATTAATGTTGAAAAGTTCTTTTTTATATAGTATAGATACAAAAATCTAACAAAATGCAATAAAATATACCCAGTCATGTGTAAGACTAAAATAATGAAAAGCAGTTTTTCCGATGTTTCTTTCTCAAGTGAAGTTTCTCATGTTTGTAAAACTACACCATCAAGGTAGATCTAATGATCGACCTTGCTACACCATAATTTAGAGCAGTTTTTTTATTTCAAGTTGAGTATCCTTGTTGTGCTTTTGTATTTATTCTAAATGCTCTAAATATGTAATAGGTGAAAAATTAAACATTTTATGACAACTGATTACTCCACTTTTATGTTTATATATTTACAAAAATAGTCGAAATTTAAAATCGTATTTTTTTTTAATGAAATTATGTATTCTTTAGAGTTTTGCTAAACTTAGATACCGTGTGAATATGAACCGATTCGACTTGGTAGATTTCGAGAACTTTCGAAAATAAAAATCTAATCAAGATCTTAAATTACTTTTGAATTTGAAACGATTTTCCGTCATTTATTTTGTAAACAGACCGGTTTCGTCTATGTGCCATCTTCAGTGTTCTATTGAATACTAAATTCAATAGAACACTGAAGATGGCACATAGCCGAAACCGGTCTGTTTACAAACCAAATTTGACGTGGGATGACGGAAAATCGTTCCAAATTCAAAACAACCTCGTCGGACGAATAACACAACACGCATCTTAAATTACGTAGAATTCTAAAAACTTTATTAATATGAATTAATTCGTTCTAGAGATATTGCTGTAGAAAATTTTCCAAAAATCCAATAGAGATGGCATATTTACATTTTGTAATTACTCTAAAATTGTTGTAAAATTGATTTGTTAGGACTCGAAAAACTGTGTCGAACGCTGCAAATCGGTTAAGAGTTTCGTGAGATATCGTTGAATTGAAAAAATGCTTGTTTTGAATAGGCTGATTTGCATTTTAAACTACTGAATTTGGTTTGTAAAACACTGAACATGATTTGGAAAATTCAAATTTTTTTATTTTGAAACCTTGAATTTGATATGAGAAAGTCCGTATTTTAAGAAAAAACCTATAATACAAACCTTATAGTCCAAGACCTAGTGAAAGTTTGTCTAACGGTCGCGTGTAAAAGTGGAAAATCTTTTTATTGACTTTTTTATTATCTGGCATGTATATGTCAGTCGCTTCATTGCACCATTCTCGAGATATTTGCCAATAACTTAATAACATTGCAAAAAAAGCTTTTCGCGGACGCAAATTAAGTTTTTTGAACTGGTTTCTTTATCAAAATTGTATTAAAGCTTCATAAAACTGATGAAACAATCTGGCATTTGGTGTTTGCAACATCTCAATGAATGTACTAAACCATAAAAAAATTTCAGCCTTACACGTAAAGGTATTTTCAACTTTTTTGATATTGAAGGGTATCTGGTTAAATGCAGCCACTGACAGATACATTCCAGACTGTGATTACATTGCTTGAAAGGATAAAAATCGTCACTACCCAAATTTCCAGCCTTACCCTACATTTTCACGAGCCATCGGTATGGACATAACGTCGGCAGAGCAATTGGAAAAAATCCGTTAAAAATCATGTTCTGCCTCATCAAACTATTTTGTGGTAGTCCAATAGAGATGGCATATTTACCTATTTTGCGCAGTCTCTTTTCTTTCTATTGAAAATGGTTATTGATGACGAACATCATGGCGAACATTGATGCTCAGCCATATGTTCGGGAACCGATGCCAGAGCATAGACGAAACATTGACATGAGCGGTCTACATTAGCCATATGCAACGTTCGACATAATGCTCATACCAAGTTCACGGCTAAAGTAGACTCCCACTCAAAGTTCACTACTCTCTGTCGATTATATTTTTCAAACAATTACATTTTTAAGTTGTTATTTTATATTTTTTATTAAAAAACTAAAATTATATTTTTCTCTATGTTATAGAAATGTGTTATAACAATATATGTATGTACGTGTTTAATATATAGGTATACATTTACATTACATATGTATGTATTTACATTTGAGTTAAAAAAATCATTATTCTTAAAAAGACTTCTTAAAATAAGATTTTGAGCACTTACAGTTTAATAATATGTTTGTGTATAAAACTAAAACAAAATTATAGAGCTTAAAGAACTGGGTTCAATATAAAATTCAAGAAACAGCACATTTTGGAAACAGATAGGAAGGAGCACAAAATTTCCTCAACTTTTATTGATACATTTTTATTGCAATCAGTTTTTCCTTAAAAATTAAAAAGTAACAAATAAAAATGAATTTAATATCTCAAGTAATGCCGGCACACTTAAATTTGAAGAGACGAAATTAACTAAAACAATAAAAAAAAAAGAAATCATTTCAAAACTAATACACAACTAGATAAAAAGGAAACTAAACAAATGGTTAGTATTAATAGTATTAGTAGTAGAAGTCTTAGCAGATTAATATAACGACTTAAATCTGTTTTATTTACTTAATAATATTTCTAATATTTAGTTTAAAAAATCAGCATTTTAAAAAATATCATTAAATCATATTCTTTACATTAATTAAAAGAAAAAAACTGTACATATGCCACCTTAATTCTATTTAAAAATGTTCTACACTTTTTTAAAATATACGTTTTGTTTTTGCAAAAAACTATGACACTTCTGAATAAAATCTAAAAATATTAATTGGAAACTAAAATAAGCAAAAAATTCTATGTGACGAGTTCTGAGACAATTGCATCTTGCGTTGTTGCATTATTGAACTCATCATTATTGTTACTTAAGGCTGATGCAGTAGCAGAGTCTTCAGCGGTAATTGTTGATTGTAAATTTATAGTTTGTTCATTTGCTGCTGGGGCTGCTATTGGTGTGGTATTTGTTTTTATTGCTTCTGAATAAATGCTGGAAGATAACTGCGATTGTGACGACGATGATGTTGACGCCTCTGAAGCTGATGCATTTATTGCTGTTGCAGCTAAAATAGAAATTTATTTGTTAGTTATTGTTTATTTTTACTTTATAAGCTATTTTTATTACAATCAGAGCTGTTAAATTTTGAAAAGTAAAAAAAAGAGTTATACATTAATTAGCGAACTATTACACTTCGGCTAAAAGCGAATTCACATATATTCATGTTCACTGGCACATGAATTAAACAATAAGTTTCATTGAATTTATGATTTCACTTTTAAAATTCTCTATTAATCCGGGTTTCATTCCTGTAAACTTGTTTTTAACTGACTTCAAAAAGAGAAGGTCATCTATACATATTTTTTATGGATGTTCCCTCAAAACTCCCCCATTTATAAACCGATTTCGGATTTTTTTCTTTATTTAATAGGATGTACTTCCAGATTGGTCCCGTTCAAAAGTGGGCGGGGTTATGCCCATACGAAGTAAATACACATGCCTTTGCATCTACTTCTAGTCAACCGATTTCTATGAAACTGCACACACATTCCTATGAAACTTTGAATACCACATCATGATTAAAAAAGTGGGCAGTGCCACGCCCATGCAAAGTAAATAACAAATTTTTAACGTCTTCTACTAAACCGATTCTTGTGAAACATTGCATACACATTTAGTAATTGTTACAATACAACATTATGGTTAAAAAAGTGGGCACCGGCACGCCCATGAAAAGTAAATATTCATTTATACTACTTCTACTTAACCGAATCTTATGAAACTTCGCATACAATTACCTCTCGTGAAAGTACAGCATTATAATAAAAATTATGGGCAGTGCCTATTTTGTAGTCGGTTTTTTTGCAAGAGTTTTTTAATAGAAAGAGCTTGATATATTAAACTTTTTTTCATTTCTTTTAGTATTACTAGGGGTTTCCCTAGGCTGATTTAATGGTCAGTTTTTTTAATATATAAATAAAACAAATATTTATTATTTTTCTCTGCTTTTTTAAGGTTGATCCCGCTTAAAAATTTTATCTCGCTTTTTGAATTTTAAAACTCCAACATAGTGAGATGCTTATAGTAAAAGCGGGATAAAATTTTCAAGCGGGATCGATCTTAAAAAAGCATAATAATCCCGCCAAAAGCGGGATATCTGCGCAGGTTACGTATACTACTACATCTGCCTGACGTTAACAGAGACAAAGTAAAAAATAATACAGATCTAAGTGCGTTTGTCCCTAAATCAAACAGTATTTTATTCCAGGAGATTCCGGGAATATCACAGATTGAATAAAGATGGATTCCGATACAGCAGTGGAGGAGCAAAACTTGCATCCTAGCGGTAAGATGTTCGCGGTACATCCCGTAACGGAAGTGGCTGGCAATCCACCAAATCAATCTAACATTCAGTGAAGTGCTGTAGAAGTTCTAAGAGTATTTTAAAGGGGTTTGAGCCCTCAATGGATGGTGTGGTAGGATACTGAATACTAAGTGTCGTAGGTTGTATACCAGATAATTTATTTGCTCTTTATTAACACTTGCGCTCCTTCAATAAAAGAAAAAACTAATTCAATAGCGATCTACCTTGGTCACATGGACACTCTTGTGTATCAGTGATTCCATTAGGATTCGAAAGATAAATTTTTCGTATCTTTTGATGACTTTACGTACCATGTATAATCCTGACATTTTTCGTATCTTTTGAATCTGTACGCACAATGTACAGAAATAAAATATTAAGTTTTCCGTCTCTGACAAAGTTTTTTAAAGTTATCATTTCGTTATGAATACTAAAAAAAAGCCTTTACTCGTATATTAATTTTTACAAACATTAATTTGTTTTGACAACATCCAAAGATAGTTACATATCGACCCCTTAGCGCCAAATAATCGTTAGCGACATTTTGTAAGAAACTAATTTTTTTATGAAATCAAAATTTTGTGAGCCTACCCATAGTTTAAAATCATTAAAATGTCAAATTTGTTGTTAACTTTTGAAATACAGGCTATAACATACATATGATCGTAGGCGACAGTTTATGAATATAAATCATGTTTAAATATGATAAAACCCCTTCTCCTGAAAATTTTTATTTTTATCGCTTACGATCATTTGGCGCTATAATTAATTTTAAAGTTTGCTTACTGTATTTTTAAAAACTACATACCTAATATTTATGACTTAAATATATATAAAAATGAATTTATATGATATCATTTTCTTTACAATATTCATTAAATATGAAATAAAAATGTTATGTTAATATATCAAAATGCGCGAAATGATCGTAGGCGACATTTTGTAAAAAGCTAATTTTTTTATTGAAATCAAAATTTTATGATTTTTTTTTTGGTTTAAAATCGTAAAAATATCAAAATTTTTGATAACTTTTGAAATACGGGCAATACAATTTTATCGTAAGCGACAGTTTATGAATATAAATCATGTTTAAATACAATAAAAAACCCTTCTCCTGAAAAATCAAATTTTTGTCGCTTACGATCATTTGGCGCTACGGGGTCGATATGTTAAACGTTAAAAACGGATTTAAAAATTTTTTCAAAATGTATCTTTTCACTGGCAACACTGTTGTGTATTTATTTCGTGAAGTAATTCGTGGGAGTAAATATTGGCGATGCCATATTTTTTAATTTTGTGAACACGTTCCCAAACAAATTATTACGGGAAACATTCACAATAGAAAATCAGAAAATTCTGGAGTTTTTTTCAATGGGAGTTTTAAATAAAAAAGAAGTGTGTGTTGTATTTTTATTTTTTACACGATTTTAAAGCAGGATGTTATATTGATTTAAAGCGAAATGTTTTAATTACACTGTACAACACAAAAAATATATCACAAAATTCTAAGTGAATGCTGTAGAAGTTCTAAGAATATTTCAAAGGGTTTGAAAAAAAAACAAATAGAAAATATATGTAGTACGTATTTCGGCGTTTTGAATGTTTACAACTGTCATTCATTTTGGGCGGAGTCCGTCCCATAGGAAATCCTGTAATCCTTATAGTTTTAGTATAAGCTGTGTCCAGAACTTTTAAGTCAAACACCACAAGGAACATTTTAATCCTCTAAGTCTCCACTGTATGGCACTGTTTGTGCCTTTCTTGGAAAAGGGGCATCTGGAATTCATTTTAGGGGAAGTGAAATTCCAGGGGGGGGGGCCCCCTGTTGCAAATAGTTATACTGACTCGGCATAGGATATTTTGTAGACCTTTCCTTTAAGGTATAAGATGTGTTCAGCACTTTTATGTTGTACAGTGTAAATATTCGCAACTTTTGCAAAAATCAGGTGGCTTTACGTGATTGTGAATAAAATCAATATTTATCCAACGATTTTTATGAAGTAAAACTTATTTTATTTGTATTATATGTGGTTTAGTTAATAAAATGTTAATTTTTTTTTGCTAATTTCTATTTTTTATAAATTTTTACAAAATAAAATTTTTTCCAATTTCGACTAAAAAATATATATATTTTTCATCATTGCGGTCTGAATAATTCCGAAACTATTGGAAATTTATAAAAATAATATTTAAACAGCTTAAGAGTAATTTTGCTTCAAGTTTTTTTAGTGGTTCAGTTTTTCTATAAAAAGATATATACAGCGACACTCGCTACAAAATACTAATAAACTGTGTACTTATTACTTTTAAAAAGAAAATGTCCACCAATACACATTTTACAGCTCTGTTAGCAATACAAAACAATACAATTGAAATGACTTAAAATACCAAATTTAATGAGTAGAAGGAAAAAAACGCAATAAAATAGATTTTCTCCCCCTTACCTTCATCATGTTCGGCAGCATGTGTCTTCATTGCACTCTCTGTGCCAAATTGTTTACCGCACTGTTCACATGAATTTGGTTTCTCGAATTTATGCACCGTCAATTTGTGCAATGTCAACTGGGATGGTCGTGGAAAACGCACTTGACATATGTTGCACTCATAGGGCCGACCCTCAACATCATGAGTTTCCATGTGACGTTGCAGAGCATTGCGCATACGAAAAACTCTTTTGCAAATTGTGCACACTAATGACGACATCGATGTTGCTGCAGTGCTGCAGGTCGGTGATTGTGTGGCCGCACCATGTGCCAAGTGATGATGTTTACGCAAAGCAATTTCATTTGTAAATGATTCCTCACACAGCAGACAATTATGACTGCCACGTAAAGTACGTTCGACTGCGATTTGTTCGCCGCCTCCTCCATCGTCAGTCAAAACATTGTCTGGACTATTGTCGCTTAAGTTAATGTTGTCATTGCCGCCATTATTGTTGCCGACATTGTTGTGAAATGAAGACGATGATGATGATGATGATGATGGGGAAGCTGATGCAAAGTGTGTTGATATTTCACCTATTTGCCGTTTACGAAAGTGTCGTAATGTTGTTGTTGAATCTGGTTCGGTTTGTTCTGGTGACGGTATTGTAACATGTTGATTTTGTTGCAGAGAATGATTATTAACACTTTCACTTCCTGTATATGGTTGAGAATTATTTGTTGTTGTTTCTGTTGTATTGCTGTTGATGTCGTTTTGTTCATGATTTTCATTCGAACCACAACAATCATCATTATCTAAAAGTAAATTTAAACATTTTGTTTGTCAGGTTTTATTTAGTAGACGTACAAACATACATAAATACAAATCGTACATTTGCCGCAACGTCGTCATGACTCAAAAAAATTGATTTCGGAACTAATAATGCAAAATTAATTGTCATATTGTTCTTCATATAATTCAAAAGTCTCGAATGAATATCGTCTATACTCAACTCTTAAGAGAATAATACAATTTTCCTTTTCCTTTAAGTTAGTTATGTGCAAAATTAAAACTGTAAACTCGTTTTCTTTAAAACTATCTTTTTTTAGTTATGATGTCGTTTCAGCAAATGAGCTATATGTATATTTTTATGGGGAACATAGAATATTCGGCCCTGTTCTGTAAGCCGAATCTGAGTAAACGTCTCGTTTTCCAAAAATAAATAATGCCCTCTTGATGCATTTTCAATCATATATAGTAAATTAGTTTCAGATATGATATTTTAAGCTCTAAAAATAGAAAACTACAAAAGTCTGAAAAAATTTTGCTAGGTCCACAAAGAGCGGAGTTATACGTTATTCAATATTTCGGACGGACACATTCAATTAAAAAAAGGTTATTTTCAAAATCGGCCCATAAATGGCGGAGTTATGCGATAATAAATATTTCGGGGAAGGAGTGGGCGAATTGTCCCACATATTTTCGAAATCAAATTATGGGACCAAGTAAGCTTTTTAAAACAAAAAAAAAATTCAAAATCGGTCCATTAATGGAGTAATTATGCGGGCAACTTGCCCGTCCGTTTTTCGAAAAGAAAATTATGGGACCAAACAGCAAGCAAACGCTTTCAAACAAAAAAATTTTTGAAAATCGGTTCACAAATGAAAATCATGTAGAAATTTATTGAAGTCGGTTAATAAATAGAAACCTCCTTGAAAGTCAATACCTGAAGTAGCAAATGTTGAAATCCACTCCTATAGAGTTTTATGATCTCCGTCAGTAAGAACAACCGCCAACTTAACACCAGAGGCGCTTCATTTATTGCTGTAAAATTAATATAACGCGCAATAGAAGAGTTGTACAAGAATTAAGCTTTCTACCTCTATTTCTCTTCACTATCTGGGGCCCGTTTCTTAAAAATGACAAGTTACAAATATACAAGTAAAATACACACAAAACAAAAATAAAATTTGTTGGTGTTGTTGTTTTGTTGTGAGTATTTTACTTGTAGGTGCCTATTATGAGCAACTTTCGATTTTCGATTGTGGTGGAATTAACTTATCGAACGAATTTTCATTCGGTATTATGGCGCACATTCGATAAAAATAACGCTATTGTGATTTTTTCTTATTTGGATTGTTCACAATAACACGTATTTATCAGCTGGCGCTATAAATAAATATTGTTTGTTTAAAAATGTATAAAAGAAAAAAATTGAAAAGCAAAATTGTGTTCGATTGAAAATTCGTCATGCAACGAAATTTTCAATAGTACTGGCAGCTCATAGTACGAATTTAACATTCGATACTCGATGCTCGATAGCTTTCGAAGATCGAACATCGAATGCAACTCATAATAGGAGCCGTAGATTTGTGACTTGTGGTTTTGAGAAACGGGCCTCTGTTCTCTTTACTCTATTCCTTTCTCAAAGAAGGTAGCACATTAAATAATTAATGAATTAATTAACTGGTAGGCATTAAGTGCCTGATCGTGTTACTTCTCAGAAAATCCTGTAAACGATACAGTTATTCGAAATTATCCATTAAACAATACAAGTGAGCGTGCAAAATTTTCGTAGGCAAAACAAGAAAAAAATGGCAACACTTAAAACACAGTTGCTTAATTCAAGTCAAAAATATTATTGGGTATGTTCTGTATTTCATGTGGAATTAAAATGTGTGGAATTCCGCACATTTTAATTCCACATGAAATACAGAACATGACCGTATATTCTTTATTTAACTGTTTCGCAGTGTTATTCAGCAAAACGCCTTTAAACAATCTCTTACAAGACGAAAACTCACCACCATTACAATCGGGACAACATAATTTACGGCTTTGTTGCTGTTCTTGTTGTTGTGGAGTTCCCACAGTGTGTGATAATAAGTCAACTTCGTTTAGAGATTGTGAAGCCTTTGTATCAACACCATCATCACCATACAATGCCAGATCAATGGCTGTTAAGTAGAAAAAGAAATAAAATAAAACCAACGTTAAGAAAACCAATCAAACAATTTAAAAGAAATAAAAACTAAAGCATTAAATTATAAATATGTATGTTTGCATAATGTACATTAAGGTGGATCAATTGTTTTTGTCAAAAGGCGTCTAGCGGAAACGAGATCTACGCCAAATTCGCAGAAAATTATCCTAAGAAAAGGGATAGAACATAATAGTATATAGGGTGGTCAAGAGAGAGTTTGTATAAAGAGATTAGGAGGTAGTGAGAAGAGAGGAAGGCGTTAGGCATACGGAATTCCGTGCAGGAAGGGTCGTTTATGAATTACCACGCCATTTGGGTAGTCAGCGAATGAACCATCCACTGCTCCTGATGAAGGAACTTATGTTCTTGAGTTCCATTTCTGAGAATTCGGAGAGGCTAACGAACGATCTTTTGAGACCCATACGTCTAGCGTGGGTTAAAAAGGTGCAGTGCCCCGTGACTGTGGCCATGAGGTTCCGCAGGTGTAGCTTTGGAAAGATTAGGAGTTCTGTCTGTGTCGAGGCGAGGCCTTGCATGAAGATTATCTCTCCATGTTAACTTACTGTCAAGGATAGCACCCAGGTAATTGGTGTTGTCCGAAAGGGCTAGTGTGATGCCATTTAATTTGGGTAGCGTGAAAGACGGAATTTTATACCTTCTAGAGAAGAGTACGTATGCAAAAGTTTTAATATATGTACATGGATTCCAGTTTTTTGAGCAGAGCATTAACCGCCACAT
The DNA here is from genome assembly GCA_956483635.1 of Panzeria rudis. Classification (NCBI taxonomy): domain Eukaryota; kingdom Metazoa; phylum Arthropoda; class Insecta; order Diptera; family Tachinidae; genus Panzeria; species Panzeria rudis. The sequence continues at coordinate 22,350,495 of OY101447.1, read as the reverse complement.
TCCACAAAAGGGCGGTAGTGCTCCACCTTGTGGCGTGCCTCTACGAGCGTGCCTGCTAATACGTGCTATACCTATAGTGGATGTGATAGTTCTGCATTGGAGCATATTCTTTATATCTTATATATGGACCGGGCAATCCCTAGCTCTATGAGAGCCTGGATGATATCCGCCGAAGCAATATTATTGAAGGCACCTTCAATATCCATGAAGGCCACCAGTGTGAAGTTTTTGTGCTCGACTGGCTTTTCTATGTATCCTAGGAGCGAGTGCAAGGCCGTCTCAATTGATTTCCCCTTGGTATAGGCGTGTTGAGAGGCTGAGAGGAGAGTACTATCGACAGTTGTTCTTATATGAACGTCGATCAGTCGTTCCAGTGTCTTTCGAAGGAAGGAGGTTAGGCTGATGGGTCTAAAGCGATGCTTTACCTCCTTTCAGGATGAAAATGACATCGCAATTAGTCCATTGGTTCGGAATATATGACCATGAGATACAGGCCCTGTATATGAATAGTCAAAAAAAATTTTATGCCGAGATATCATTCGAAATTTTATCAAAATCGGAAGGAGTAAAGTCCAAAATTTTACTCTTGTTATTTGGTTATAAATGTTTTTACCCAATGAAAAACTTAAACTTTGATGTCTCTCGCGGGAGCTGGGTTTCGATTTTAGACCCTTAGTTTCCTAGCGTAATTTTTTTTACAATCTTGTGTAGATTTATTTTTTGCTAGACGCTTCTCGCTTTTTTTCGCACCCGAACAATTTGACCCACCCTAACGTACATACATACATACAATTTGTATGTGCATAAATAAGTATGTGCTTGTATATAATTTTATCAATAGGAAAAAAATTACTTCAGGCAAAACTTTCATACTTTTACAAGTCTGCTTTAAATGAAATAAAATATCAAGAGCAAACAAACAAACAATTTGTAATACTTACAACGTTTATTCTTATTTTCACCGGTTACTTGCACATGAACATCCTCCACGCGAACCAATCGTTGTTGCTGATTGTGTTGTTGTAACAGCTGATAGGTTGCTGGTGTTTTTGTTGTTGTTGTTGTTGTAGAGGAGGAGTTTAGCTGTACATGTTGGTGAGATCTTCCCAAATTGGCGTGGTATTTTTGTAAATGAAAATCTAAATCACGTTGAGCAGCAAAACTCAAGCCACATTGAGCACATTCATAACGAGAGCCATGAAATTGTGAAACATGCATTTGGCGCTCAGAGCGTCGGATAAAATGCATGGGGCAGTGTGGACAATTGAATGGTTTTTCGGCGGGATGTGTATTGATTATATGATTGCTGTAGTCCACATTATTGTTGAACCTGGGACGTTTGGTACAAAAACGGCACATGAGTGTGATTTTTTGCGCAATAATCTGAGATCTTGGTTGCAATATATGTAGCTGACGTTGTTTCATTTGTGTTTGTAAGTGTTGGTTGATTTTGCACTGATGCGCTGTTTGTTGTTGGCCAGCAGCAGTCGCATCCGTTCGGAGTTCTAAGGCGGTAGGTATAGGCGGCACATGGGTGACCTTACTTGCTTCGATGGTACTATGACTGGGTAAGTTTTTATGATAACTGGTATTATTTTGAACATTCTGTGCTTCAGCCGGACGGAATAAAACTGTTGGCGTGGGAATGTTATGTTGTTGTTGTTGTGGTGATACTGTTTGTTGATTAATATTGGTGGGGGTTGTGGCGTAATATTGTTGAGAAGCATTCAAATTATTAACTAACATTATATATTGCGAGGATTGGCCATTGTTTTGCTGTTGTGTATGTTGTGGCTGGGGCTGGGGCTGTTGCTGCTGCATTGCCGGCATATAATTGTCATTGTTATCAATATTGGTTTTATTAAAAGTCTGGGATGTGTTGGGCGGTACAAAGATCGTGTTAACTGGACGATTTTGCAAACTGTTTGTGGGTATATTGGCTTGATAAAGCTCACCATTGGCATTAATAATATAGGTGGTGGTGCCATTGGCTGCAGACATAACTGGCTGTTGGTTAAAGTTGGGAACTGCATTTACTGTTGGCCAATTAATCTTGTTTGTGTTGTTATTAATCAATGGATTCGTTTGCGTTTGATTGGCGTCCATGGCCTGTCCCAAAGTAACAAATTGCAAATTATTGTTATGAGGTTTAAACGCAGTCTCGATTTGTCCCCTCCTTTGGTTGAGCTGAGGATTGGTAATTATTATGGATCCCTGATTAGTATTGGTAACAATGTAATGGGGTTGTGTCGTAGTGGTCCGTGACATTAAGGGACTTGCCAAATTTTGCATCTGAAAAGTTGGCTGATAATTAGCTGGATTGTAAGGAATTTGCTGCGGTTGTATATCTGGTGTAGCAGCAGGAGCTCCCTGTAACGTGTCTGCATGGGCCAGTGTTGGCTGAGAAGCAACAAACTGTTCTGGTGTATCTTCGTAAGCACTTAAATCTACATAGTCCTCCGTTTCTGTGGCGTCTTCAATCTCAACATTATTATTTAAACTCGGCATGATACTATTAATGTTACTGTTCTCCTCAGCATTGACTGCCTCTTCTTCCTCATTATTCTCCGCTTGCACCTCATTGGGATTGGCTGCATTAGTCATTTCAATATTTTCAAAACAAGGTATATCATTTTGAAAACCTATCAACTCGGACTGAGTACTTTCTTCAAAGCACTCGTTGTAGGTGTGATAATGTTCACTATAAACACTTGTGTGAGGTCCTGTACTGCCACCGCCGCTCATATATGAGCCACCAAGTCCCATGCTACTATGATTACTTAATGGCGTCATAGCATTGTAGTCCATGTTGTGATGTATGAAAGGACTTACCGACATGGGATTGCTATTGATGGTACAGGGACTTTCGGCGTAAAAGCTTTGTGAAGGCGTGGTAGGAGAGTCTGTCAGTGGAGAGTAGACAGAACGGGCAAACAATTCGTCTGTTTCTCCTGATCTGGGCGTGTACATATCTTTGTCATGCATTTCACTGAGTATGCCATTTAAAGTATCCTCAACATCTCGTATCTCATCACTTAACTCTTGTGGTATACTTGGCACTAAAGTCGGTATCATATCACAGCTTTCTTCTATTTCCGAAGAGTCTATGCAATTATTTTGAAAATCATTAATGAAATCATTTATCTTCGAAGAAGCCGAATATAAAGGTGGCTCAATATATCTCATCGCCTCGATGGAAGGCTGAGAGGAAACCACGGTGCCGGAAGAGGCATCACTGGTTTGGGAAAATCCCACAAAATCGCTCTGACTGCCAGAGGTGTTTGCCCGCAAACTACTCGTCTCCTGTTCATTGGGCAATTCTTCCTGTTGCTCCTTTGTCACTTCTATGGAAAGTGTTTCTTCATTAGTTTCTTGTGTATTTAAATCATCAGGATTTTCCTCGATTTCATTTTCTTGATCATCCATAGTTAAGTGTAGTCTTTTAAAGTCCTGTGTCAGGGAAGTTAAGGGTACTCGCACTATCAGTTTCTTGGGACTCTCCAAATTCGCTTTTTCCTTGTATAATTTATACATTTCCTTACTGCATTCGGTTTGTATCGAAAGTTGAGTTTTTGAAAAATCTGCTACATGAGTATCCTCTTCTAACATTTCATTTCTTATCAACAAAGGATCTCTGTATAAACTCACATTGCTATCGCTATCAAATTCATAATTATTGATTATTGGAATGGGATTTTCTTTGTTCTCATCTTCTTCACTATTCGACTCGGCAAACTGTTTGCTCTCATTAGTTTCATCTTTTAGCATATACTTGCTAGAAATAGGTTTTTCGCCATCCTTGAAATAGTCACCGTCCAACGAAACGAATGGTATCATTTCCAGTTTACTTTGCAAATCACGATTGCGGGAAGATTTTCTTCTACGTTTAGGTGTAGCGGCTGTGTCTTGCGTGTCCAGAGTTTCGCCATCATCATCATCATATTTGCGACGACATTTGAAACGTGCACCACGTTTACGTTGTATTATCAATTTCATGCTACCAACTTTAGGTAGAGGAGAAGAAGTATCAATAGTCGTCGGCTTTTCTTGCTCATCCTTTTTCAACTTTACGTCTTCATGACGACAGTCTGATTGAATAAATTCAATTGGTTGTGTGTTTGTTTTCACAAATGCAACTATATTTTTTTCGTTATCTGTTTGATTGTTGTGATTGCTGGTATTAATTTGTTTTTGGTCTGCTGCCTCATCCGGCCATAAATTGTGTTTTGAAATTTTTATTTTTGGCAAATGTACGTCTTTGTCTTTAATGTCCTTGACTTGGTTACCAGGCGCAGACATGATAACCTTATTACTGGTACAATTTTCATCGTTTAAGTTATTGTTATTATTTATAAGGCTATTACTGCTGTCGATATTTTGATTTTCATAAAGGGTCTTTGAACTTTTGTCTGCCTCTGTTTCAGTTTCTGTTGCTAAAGACGCAGACAATAGTGATGATGAGGATGATGATGATGGTGGTGTTGTTGAGCCGGTTGGCGTTGTTGGTGCTATATATGGCAAAGATATTTCTGGTATATTGCTAGTAGGTTCACCACCATTATTATTGACTACTACTTCCAAAGGCATGTCATTGGTATTTGCTTTCATCGCTGCTTTGGTCTTCCACATGATGCAAGAGTTGTTTGAAGACAATCTGTCTACTGATGAGCAGCCTTTTTTGTTAATATTATTGTTGGTATTTTTGCTATATGAAGTTGCTTCAGCACAGTTTCTAACTAGATCTGTAGCTGCAGGTGTTGTTGCCCTTAAATGTGATGACGTAGACGAAATTGCTGATGACGATGTAGACGATGTAGACGATGTTGTCGAGACAGTAGATGATGACATTTCGTCTTCCATTTGTGTTGACCTTTTATGGCACATTTTAAGTTTTTGCTTCTGCAACTGCTGTTTTCTTCTTATTGTTTTTGTACCAGTTGAACTTGTTTTAGTTTGAGGCAGACAACGATGTTTTAATTTATGTTTGTCTCGCTGTGATCTTGGTTTTCTCTTAACTACAATTCCACCACCATAACTTAGTATCGTCCTTGCCTTTTTTGTTTTTCCTGCTGCTGTTGCTTTTGCATTCGATTTATAACAATGACCTGGTCTTCTATTATGGTAAGAATATTTAATAATTTTACGTCTATGAGTATTTGTTCTTTTTAGTTTTCTTGAAGAGCTTGAAGATGGTGTCGAATTTGAGGTTGAGCTGCAAGTATTATCATTTAGTTCGTTGCGATTATCATAACGATGAGCATAAATATTTCTGTGTGCATTGTTATTATTATCGTTGGTATTTTTTAGCTCAATAGCTTCTGAATTTGTAATTGACTTTTGATGATCACGATTTGCAGTTTCACTTGTAGTAGAAGGCGGAATTGTGTAGGCTTTTAAAGCGGCTTTTGTTATAAATAAATTTTCAGAATTCGCCTTACTAAGGCCACAGTCTCTTGGTAGTTTCAATTGTTCGTATAATCTTAGTTTGAAAATTTCATTTGATTTAGTTAACACAGGTAATACAGTTGATGAATTTGAAGAAGAAGAAGAAGGAGAAGTATTATGTATGGTCTTTGCCTCATCCTTTTCAGCTAATTCCTCATCATTTGTATGACATTGTTTTAAATGATTTTGTTTGCTAATGGACTTAAATATTATATGGGTACTTAGAAAGTTCTCTTGATCTAAACATAGTTCTTTACTGGCATTTGTTTGGTCAGCTGTTGTATCATTATCACATATTTGTTCCAAGGGCTGTTGTAAGGTTAAGGGCGGTGATCTTTTAGCATCCAATACAGCCGGCTTTAGCAGCGGTTTCTTTTCATCCTTAAGCTTAAGCCCTGTTGTAACCGTACAATATTCTTGTATTCGAGCTTCAAATGTTTTATCGATGAACGCTGGTGCTGATGATGTTGGCGTAGGCTGTTCATTTGCTTCTGTTTTTTGTGGCATTGTTTCAACATTGTCCAGCAATGTTGTTGTGGCCGTTGTGCTTGGTGCTATAAAATCATTGGTATTCCCTGTATTTGCTTCAAAGGAAACCACCGATGACTTTGTATTTGTATTGTCTATGACGGCCTGTTGTGGTTCGCAATAGTTATCGTTAACTAAATCATTGACTTTATGCATTACAGGCGGCTTAACAACTTCAACTAGGAGAGCTGTTTCAGGTTCTGGTACTGGTACTGCTACAGCTATTGCTGCTACTGGTACTGGTGAGGAGGCTGGTGCTGGTGCTGGTGTTGATGTCGCTTCAACTGTTGCATCCTTTACTGTTACGTTTTTTTCCTTTTGTTGTTGCTGTCTTTCATAGAATTTCTGTTGTTCCTCGTACAGCGCTCTCAATTGTGTTTGAACTTTAAGACATTTCCGCCGGAATTTATGTATCATATAGAATTGTGCCGTGCATTTGGCACATATACGCTGTGGTAGACCATCATTACATTTTATCTGTACGTTTGAGGAAGAAGGCACACGCAAAGCACGAAGAAAAAAAGAAAAAGAAAAAAAGAAACAAACAAAAAATACAATAGGGAGTTAGTTTAGGAATATAATTTAAATTTGTAAATACACAACATGCGTACTATAGGAATATTTAGATTTAATTTATTGTTTGTTCACATACGTTTTATGAGCCTATCAACAACTAGATATGAATTTAATGAGCTTTAGCTAAATAAAAGTTGTTGGGTTCAAACGTTTTCAAGATAAAATAATATTTAGATGTTTTCATGTAGTCTTTGGGCATTTAATTGTTTAAGACAAACATCTAATTGGCATTTTTATAGACTTGACAAAAGAAAAATGTTTACACAGAGTAGTCGAGACTTATGTTGAAAATATTATGGCAGAAATAGATAGAATCTGCCGTAGCAAACAGTTTAAAAACAATACAAAACTTGATACAAATTAAATAAATATTTGAGAATCAACACGCTAATTTTTTCGCAACAACATATTTTTACAATCAACATCTAAGAATTTTTTTAATTTCCAATCTATTAGTTTGAAAAAAAAATGTTTGAAAAAAAATTTCTTTGCGAGTCCGAATGACCTTTTACTCGCATTATTTGTGGACACAATACAAAGATGTTTCCACCTAGATATGAGATCGGGAGTAACTTGTCACTCGCGATCATTTACGCTCACGTCCGTCCAAAAATTAAGTTACTCATGCATGACGTTTCCTTATGGCTTCACCTTCATGAACGCTCACGTGAATGTAAAATTAAATTACTCACGAAAAAAGTCAAACTAAAAAACTATTTGTTATATTTTTAACATTAAATTTCATTGAAAATACATATTTCGTAAACGACTGGAAGGCAAAAATACACCATTTCCATTTGTTACGCATCAAGAACTAAAAAATCTATACATTACAAAATACGTATTAGGAAATATATAAAATAATTTGTGTCATTTTAATCCCGAAAATATTTGACTCAAGCATAGCCCGCTCACGTTGAATTTTTTCATGCGTAATCACACGTCGTCGACTACTAGCCCAGACACACACACATCAGTGCAGACACGCACCAGTGAGGAAGGACCAAAAAATAATATGAAAAAACCTTCTTCCGGGTTATGCCTGGAACTTTACGCTAGGCACTTTTTCGAAAAAGTTTGCCGATAAATATTTCTCAATTCCGCCATTCGATGTGTCTTTTTTAAGTTCAAAAAAAGGAAACGAATCGAAGAAAACATCACAAAAAATTCTATATTTTTCTAAATTTTTTAAGTGGAAAAAATTATCGAAATAAAAATATTGATCCGACAAAAGCTTCCAAAATAATTAAAAATCATTGATTTGAGAGATTTCGGCAAAGATATCTCTCGAACAGATCAAGCGATTTTGATCTGCGATAATAAACGTTGTTTTTTTATGCAAAGAACTGATTAGATTTCAGAAATGATCTGTCCAGCAGTTAAAAAATTATAAAAAAAAAACTATTTTTATAAAATTCTTAATCTATCGAACTGATCGGTAACTCTCTCGAGAGCCAAGTGAAATGAAACTCTCTTATCCAACCAGTTTGTCCGTTCAAATATACACATTCCTCGGTTTTGATATTGTCATACTTGGTTAACCCCGTAGTGTAGTGGATAGTGTGCTAGACCATTATCCGGGGGTCGCAGGTTCGATTCCTACCACGACCCTTGATGTTTCTGCAGAAAAGCCGAAAAAGTACTGTTAAGCCTTCGTTCGTTAAAAAAAAAACACTTCCAACAAGCGGACATCATTCTAAAAACACGCAGAATAGCTTACTAGGCCCTCAAAATGTCGAGATCTAACGAAAATCGGTTTTCTAAAATCGTGATGGAATCAAATTTAAAATTTTACTTTTCATGGTGTGAAATAAAAATCAAATATTACACTTTTAACTTTCCTGATGGTTATTATAATGACCTCACAACCGATAAATCTTTGATTTTATAAATTTTGTATTCGTAGAACAACAAATTAAAATAATAATATTATAAATGTAACTATTTTCCGACGAGGTTGTATCCATACTTATAGCATAGGAAGGAACACAACCGGCGACATCACGGCATTTTCTTACATATTTAATATGGCAACGCCGTTAAAGTAAAATTTTATTTATTTCCTTTCCGGTTTTCTCTACTCTCTTATATTTCCCCGGTTATTGATGTTGTCATACTTCTCTATGAATACTTAATTGTGGTTTGTAATAATAATTTAAAATGATTTTGTTAAGTTTAAAATTAGATCTAAACAATATTGTATGAACATGTGCTTTTCATAGTTTTGGTAATAAATTGTAATTCAATAAACATGGTCAGATAAGTACGTAACTTTTACAATAAACACATACATATTTATGTATGTGTATATGTATGTATACACCCAGCAAACATTTTTTTGCCGATTTCAGTTCGAAGTCGATCAGAAACTCTGCACAAGATGCCGAAGTTGGTACGAAAACGTACCGAAAATCATATGAATAGTTGACAAGAAAGCGGACCTCTTTGTCTGAGGAAATCCTAAGAACTTTGCCGAAAGTTCAAGAGAATTCTGTACGAATTCTGAAGAATTTTTCAGGGAAATTATAAAGGAGTTTTGCGACTACACAATTTCGGAAAACTCTCAAGAGATAAATAAAAACTATTACGAAAACTGAAACCTAACAATGTGCAGAAGTGACTGCTAAAAGTCTTTTACTGTCAGTTTTTGTAAATAAAATTAAAATTTTCGTTAGGGACTTTGAATTGAAAACAAAAACAAATTTGAGTTTTTTTTATTGTTGTTTCAATATAAATTCCCAAACGAAAATTTTTATTTTATTTACAAAAACTGGCAGTTAGTCGCATGTTAGAAAACGTGTAGACTATTTTGTTAAATGTATTGAAGAAAATTAAATTGCCTTCAGATAATGTGCCGGCTATTCTGTCAAATGTCTGAGGGAATTTTAGACAACTTGATTGATTGTCTGCTAAATTCTCAGACGTCAGATATATCGGCAAAAATTGCTTCCTGGGCACATACATATGTAATATTAAAAAGATGGAATAAATTAAATAAACAAATTTAAAAATCATTCCAAAAAAAAAACAGTTTAAAGAAAAGGATTGCCAAAAGGAAATAATAATCCACTATAATTCTTCACAGGCACATATGGACGTGATAAACATATGTGTGCACGTATGTACAAAAATATATGTAAATATGTATGAACATACACAGAAAGAAAAACGCTGTACTAAATTCAAGTATTTTTTACTTACTTTAGAGTATTCTTAAATTGTGTACACAAATTGTTATATTATGTATAACTATAAGTATAAACTTTTTACACAGTCGTAGTGTGTTGGTATTTGTTTGCTTGTTGATAGCTTCAGTCGCATGTTGTGCTTATGTTGTTGTCTTGTTGTTGGTTATTCTTTTTGTTCGTTCAGTGTCGTCTACTATCGTACAAACGTCGTATAACATGATTCTGGTTTATATTGGATTTTAGCTGTCGTTCTTTCTATACTGAGTTAGCTGAGTGGCCTAAGGCGTTGGTTTACAAACATGATGAACTAAGTTCAATACTAGGAAAAAACAAAAATAAATTTTAAATTAAGACAAGTAAGTAAAATTATTAAATTATTAAATTTATATATGTAAGTAGTAAAACTATAAATTCTCAAGTAACAAGTAAAAGTTAGCCTGATTCGGGCTTGATTCAAGTACGCGGATCGATACAAGTACGCGGCGGGATTGATTCAAGTATACAGCGCGCTTGAATCTACATGTAATACGAAGTTTATCAGCTAAAAATTTTTTTACATGAATAAAGGCTAATCAAGCTAAAATTAAGTAATTTGCACTTGAATATTCCGACTTATTCAATCTTTTGTACTTGATTTCAGAAAAACCGGGATTACCGTACTTTTGACACCGCTTGGAATTAATTTTAGTACGGATGGACTGATCTTTCTTTTCAGTGTACATTTACTATAATAAAGATTTGTGTGCTGAATAGTAATAAAATTTGTCACTTAAGCTCTCTTTGGATGCTAGAGTGTATGTTTAAGAGTTACTTAAGAGACAATTAAGTTACGGTTCTAGAGTTTCGAGTAAGAGCTACTTAAGCATCAGACAAATCTAAAATACTTATTCGAGTGTGACAAGTGCCACTTTTGTTGGTTGATTGGTTTTTAAGGGGTGGAGCCGTCGTTTGGCACATTTTACAATGTCATCATTATCATTATCTACAACAGAATCGTCAACAACAATCTTTGTTTGTGCAATCGTATATACATATATGGAATACATATGTACGTGTTGAATAATATTGAATTTTTATTAAATTTTTATTTATCGTTCCGCTGCTGTCTTTTAAGTAACCTGCTTAAGTCAACACTAATTGTCAACAGTTTTTAGTTAAACAAACTACTGTGTTAATGTAAGATAATATTTCAATTTCAATTTCCTTTCTCTTCTTTTGTTTTCTTTTTTGATGAAATATAAATTAAAGTATAAATTAAAGTATGCATTTTATTTCCTTTTAATGAAATATGTATCACACATTTAGTGTTGTTCTTTATATTGTAAAACATTTAACAACAAAATTTTATTTACCCAAGTTTCCCTTTTGTCTATTGGCAAAAAGTAAATACAGATACACAAACACACAAACGCACAAACTTCGTATGATAATGAATAAATTGCTGCTTTTTATCTGTTGTATTTTGCTTTATGTTCTATATAAATTTTATCCAAAAAAGATACACATACATCAACTAACCAACGGCAGCAATATACATAAATTAAAAACATTTTGTTTATGAAAAGGTTTTAAAAGAATACTTTCATTTTTGAAGATTTATAGGGGGCATTTACATTGTCTTGAAATCTAGTAGATTTCATTTGAAATCTTTATCGAAATCTATATCGTTTACACGCAGCTTTTTTGACATTTTTCAAAATTTCTTATCCAAGACAAAATACTTATTAAACATTAATAGCGATAAATTAACAGATTAATGATGTTTTCTTTTCTACATAAAAATATCACTTTGTTGAAAGGTGCATATATAAAATGTATTGCCAACCTTGCAATAATGCTATTTGTTTTTTAACGGGAACAAAACACATGTTATGAAAAAGTTGATTGCCCCCGTTTTTAACAGCAGACAGATAAGTTTGTTATCAGACATACCTATACAGCCCAACCATGAATATTCCCTAGGAAATTCTTTCCCACGGAAAACACTTTTCTCGAGAATAAATTTCTCCAATCATAAACTCCGCGGGATCAAAAATATGAAACAGTGGCATCATTGAATATCAATGGCAGCTGTTTTGCTTGTTGACATTTATTTATTCAGTTTTTTTGTGTGCAAAAATAAATAAAATTGATGTTTTAATTAAATTTAAGGTAAAATTAAATAAATAAGTGAATAAAAAATTAATAACGTAGCTGTACGAGCACTTGTGAAGGAAATTGGTGCTGTAGAAGAAAAAATATCTTTGCTGCATTTATGGAAACCACAATCAATGGATCCATTAAAGTAAAAAAAATGTTGTGTTTCTGCTTTATTTGTAGTATTCGGCCTACAAGAACAATAAAATATATATTTTTATTGATAGAAATTTTGTTTTATTTAAATATTACTTCGATTTTTGTGCAAACTCTCTTCTGTTTTGCTAGTGAAAAGTTTCGGGGGGAAAAAGGAAGTTCTAATACATTGAGAACAGCTACTTTTTCCCCCATCGAATTTTTTTCGAGGTAATTTTTATTCATAATTAGAGAAAAGGGAAAAGTGAAAAAACTCGCACAGAATTTTTGTTTGTGATTGGGCTGATAAGTTCAACATTTCTTGCTCATCAAATGGCGAGGATGGAGATAATAATTGATTTATTGTAATTTCTGCCCATGTAATAGCATTATCCATTAAAAAAATTTTTAAATTTCTTTAATTTATTCTCATGAAATATGTAAACATAAAAATACAGCTGCCAGATTGCCGATTTATCTACCCGAAACTTCAAAGATTTTTTTTGAAGACTTTTTTTGAGAAAAATTGTATAACAACGAATTCAGTAAGATTTTATATGACTGACAATCTAGAATTAACAATATAATGTTTTCTCATAATTGTTCTATAAAACAGTAAAAAAAATTATTATCTTTAAAAACTTATTTTTTACTTTCTAGTTCGAGGCGATTTTTCCCAACTTCATCTGGCAGCACGATTTACAAACAAAAGCCACCATTTTACAGTGCACTAACAGCACTGTAGATTTATACGGGGCATAAAGTGCAACGCCTTCCACCATTAGTGAGGGTGATTTTTTTAGAATAAAACATACCACCCTTTTAGAGAGCAAAACATTTTTAAGAAATAAATAAACAAATTGCAGTTTTTACATGTAAATGTAGTATTTTTTTTAGAAAAGAAAGCACCATAAGGTTGGCATCTCAACTGTTACTGTTACTTGGGTTGCCAGGTGATTTTTTATTCTTAACGGGAATCGGAATATCCTACAAGAATTAGTGCAATGAAAGCAAAAATTATGCTGTCGGTGTATCTAAACATATAGGTATGTATGAATGCATGTAGTGATATTTTTGTGGTTTTCTTTGATAACGACGTATGTAGTACATACTAGGGATGTAACGAATGCCGATACCGATACCGATATATCGGCGATACTTCAGATTTTCCGATACATCGGTATCGGCGATATTTTACTGTCGATACGACGATACTTTAAAAATTTTTTCAGAGTTTTTTTTAACAAATAATTTATTTTTGTTCAATTTTAACATGAATTAACTGCCAGTTTTTGTAAATAAAATAAAAATTTTCGTTAGGGAATTTATATTGAAACAATAAAAAAAACTCAAATTTGTTTTTGTTTTCAATTCAAAGTCCCTAACAAAAATTTTAATTTTATTTACAAAAACTGGCAGTAAATTCACTTCGTTATTTTTTTAATCTTATTAATATCAATTTTAAAAATTAATAATATTTTATGCTGTTATTTTGTAAAAAAAATTATTTAATTTTTGTTAATTTTACCATGAATTCAAATTCAAGTCGTTGTTTTTTAAATCTTATTCCAGCAAAAAAAGACATTCCAAAGAAGTCATGAAAATGTAGAATTCGCGATCCGGAAGTATTGCAAAATTTGGATAATTTCTAATTAGTTTTACATATCCTTGCCATTGCATGAAATTCTGTTTTTCGATTACCAATCACCGAATTGGAAGCGATGCTAGGACAAATTTCTTTTTCGGTGTTCTATAATGGTTTTTCCTCAAGGAAAAAGGATAAAAAATTACCCATTTTCACAATTTTTTTATGCGAATTTAAACTCAAAACTTTATTTTCATGTAAATTTAAGTGATTAAATATAAACTTTTAGAAGACTTTTAATAATTAAGCTATTAAGTTATTTAGAAGAATATTAGTTGATTGATAAATGTTCTTTAAAAAATCGATTTTTTAAAAAGCATGGCGAGTATTTTTTAAAATTACAAAGGAATTAAAAATTTTTTCTTGCTTTTCTACTAATTATCTGCATATTTTTAATATAGATTTTTTTGAAGCAAAAAAAAAATGTAGCTCCTTAAAAATTACTTCCAGTTTCTTATATTCTATTTTATTATATTCAATTTTAAATATTCTCTCTTACAATGTAATTTTGTATAATAAAAAAATTGCACTTGAGTTTTCTTGATCTAAACTTGAACTCAATTTCAATATTCGTATCGGTATCGGAATCGGTATCGGCGATATTTATTTTTAAATATCGGTATCGGTATCGGATCGGCAAAACGGCGTATCGTTACTTCCCTAGTACATACATACATATTTTTTAGGTAAATACATCGTTATCAAAGGAAATCACAGACTTATGCCACAATAAATGCTTTTTGCAAAATTTTTTTATGAATTCCAAATTAAAAATAAAACTTAAATTTGAATTTGTGTTTGAAAATTCAAAATTATGCATTCTATGTGCGGGAATTCGAGCTCATGTTCCAAAATTTAAGACTATGTATCAGCTTTGCCAGTTTAGCCTTTTCGATGCTAGATTTAACCTCTTTTTTCGTTTTTAGCCTCGAAGTTTACGTTTTAGCTTCGTGGTTTTTTTAGCCTTTTTTAATTTTTTATTTAGCCTCAAAAAGGCTAAACTTAGTTTTTACATCCTTTTATCTGTCGAATCCAAAAAATAGTTAAATCGGTCTAGCTATTTTGCAATAAATTAATGTTGGCCACAAAATGAGTAAATTATCTATAGTGCAATGCAGAGCAGATTAAGAAAAGAAGCCTTTGCGCAACTAATTCCTAATATCCCTTGCAGCGAATCAACAAATGTTGATTAAAATTCTTTGAAAAGCCATTCTGATTGAAAAAGATAAAATGAAATGTGTTTGTATGTAAGATTGCATCGTGCAATAACTTGAAGTTATCATTATAAAGACTAAAATTTAATATAAAAAAATTTTTGGTCTTTTTTAAGATTCTTTTTTTTTTGGCGATCTAGTTTTTTCTGGCCTTTTTAAAAGCCGGTTTAGCTTTTTTCTCCTGGCTCCTGGCAACACTGCTATGTATGTTCGAATAGTCGAACCCAAGGCGAATTCATACTAGGTGGCCGCAAGAGCCCAGCTGTTTACGTAATTGTTTACACATTTGGCCTGTCAGCAGTGTTAGGCTGAGTCTTTTACATAGAGATTAGCGATTACATTAAATGTAATCTTTGAATGTTGTCTTTCACTAGTCGATTATCTCAGTTTGTTTGCTAGTTTAAACTACAATAATTGGCGGTTTAATTCTACTGAAATTTTTTTTGATTCTGCTGAAATTTTATACAGAAAATTTTCTTAGAATCAGAATAATTTTCTTTATCAATTTTAATGTTATTTTATTTTTATTTTACAATTTTCTCTTGATAAATTTAATTTTAAAATATCAAATAAATATTTTTTCTTGACTATAGTTTCGCACACACAACAAAAAACGCACTTGTTTCTTCTTCTTGTTAATGATGCATTCATTATTTTGATGACATTTTGTGAAATTTTCTTCGATTGCCATACTAATACAAAAAATACTGTCATTTCGTATCGCAATGCTAAAAAGTTTAAGCTAGTACTGAAAAACGTTCAAGCAGATTAAAGTTCGATTACATTTATTTCAAGATTAACTAATCAAGTTATTAATTGTAGTTTAAGCTGTATGTAAAATACCCAGTCTTAATGTATCACCTTTTTTGACAGCCCAACTATAAATTCTCCACGGCGAATTCTCTTGCGACTACCTTGTGTTGATCTACCTTGAGTCGAACCCAGGGTACACTCAAACCAATCAAACAATTTGTTGGAGAGTTAGAGAATGCAAACGAAAGTGGGATTATCTACCTTGTTTCATCTACCTTGATTCGAACCTATGTTCGATGTTTGGAAAATTCATTGACGTTCCGTATAAATAAATTCATTTCTCACATTAATTAGACATTAGTTAGGAAGCAGTATATCCTTCTCCCTTTTTTAGAAAATACGAAAAAAGTTAATTATATGAAAATTGTTTTTGTAACTAAAAAAGTAAAAACAAAAATAAACAATGTTTTTGAAAACACACTTCTCTAAAAATAAATACAAAAAGTATTAAAATAAATAAAGTAACAAAGTTGATTTACACATTCATTAAATACTCGTATAACCAAAATTGGTAGTTTTTGTTTTACTAACACAAGAATTGGTAATTTGGTTGGCTTGTTAAAAATTGTTTAAATTTTTCTTTTGTAAAATGTGTTTAAAAAATACATACAATTTCCTTGAGTACTTGGGAGTAATAGTTTTTTAATATGCTTGGAGCACATACCCGCCCATAAAGATATTATGGAAAATTTCAATTCTTCACCTCTATCACAAATATTATGGCAATGAATTGTTTGTGGAGGAAACCTACATTTATTCCCATTCCCAACAAATCTGTATCGCAAATATTTTGGGATTAAATGTTTCTATTGTGCATTATCTTGGTAGTAAAAGTTGCTATTGTGAATTATTTGTCAGTGCTTTATAAATAATTTGCGTGCTTGTAAAAGGAAAATATACATATACATATGTAAAAATTGATATCGTGTACACGCGACGAATTGGATCCGCTATCGGTAATGGAGACAAAATAAAAATAGTACAGATCTAAGTGCGTTTATCTCTATATCAAATGTTCTTTACAGATTTAAGGAATATCACAGGTTCAATAAAGATGGATTCCGATATATGTTGAAGGAAAACTTACCTCCGAGCGGTAAGATGTTCGCGGTACCTCTTGTAGTGAAAATGGGCAACACTTTGAGATTTTTAGCGGAAGGAAACTACCAAAAGCAATCCACATTCAGTGAAGTGCTAATAGAAGTGTTAGCAATATTTTGAAGGGTTTCATGTCTATATATTGACGAAAAGGCGTTTGTGAAATGGTTCTACACAAAATACCGAACACCAAGTGTCGTAGGTTGTATACCAGACAATTGATTTATTAACATCTGCGCTACTTCAATAAAAGGAAAAAAGTAATTCAATATAATTGAAATACAAATTGTAACTTATACGGAATTTAGACGAATACTTTTTAGCTTGATTTTTTTCGAGTTGATGGTCGAACGGGATAAAAATACGTTTAACCGAGTAACAAGTCCAAAATATATTTCCTAACAAGGTAAATTTCTTTAGGATTTGGTAAGCCGAAAACCGTCCGTTTTGACCACAAACTTTAAAAAATCAAGCTAAAAAGTCTTCGTCTAAGTCCCGTATTACATGTTTGTCCCTTTTCGTTCCCATTGACACTTGTTGTGAATATATTTTGTGAAATAGTTAGTTTATGAATTCGTTGCCAAAAAATTTGTGATGGGAATCATTCACAATAGGAAATCAGAAAATTTTGGAGTTTTTGCATGGGAATAGTTATTCGCGAGTTGCTATTGGCGATGCCACATTTAAAAAATTTTATGGGAAACATTCACGATAGAAAATCAAAAAAATTTTCTGTTTTTTCATGGGAATAATGGAAAAAGTAATTCGTTATAGGGGTGATTAATAGTTTCTCGTTTGGGATTTTAGCATTAATTTGCAATTTATATATTCTACAGAAAAAAAACTCAACACTAAATACCGGAAGCTCTTTTGTAAGCTCTTTCTACTACGCTCACAGGTGACAAGGTCTGTAAGGGAGCTAGGGAAGACTTTCTCAGACAAACCCGCTTAAAAGAGGCATGATTTGTATATAAGGAGTTATCACTTGAAAGACCTAAAATTGACAACAATAAAAATTAAACAGATATGGAGCAAACATTAAGTAATTCTTTCACAGCTATTGCCTTCTATGTATGTATATTATTTTATCTTTTATTTGTACTTGCTTTTCACTATTCTTCTTACATTTCTTCTAAAATGCAAACACACAGATGTGTTAATTAGTTAAACACGATGATGTTTCCTACTCCAACTACCGCAATAATAATGCTTAAGTTTTCACAAAAGCCAGAAATGAAAAAAATAATATTTGATGGCTTGCAGTCAGACATACCAGCTGGCGGGTACTAGAGTAAAAAAATCACTCAACCATACCACCACCAGCAATACCATCAGTATTATGTAAAAGACAAAGCAAAACAAGGCATTTCATTTTTATTAACTGTTGTGAGATTTTAATGGCAAAGTAGCACTTTTTAGACTTATTTAGGAGATAAACTTTAATAAAAACACTGGAACAAAAATGGCAAAAATTACGTTTTAATCAAAACATGGATCAGAGAAATAGAAGGAAGGCAAGCGAGGCCGCACTTACGAGTATATAATGTTAAACATTTAAAATTTCATTATATTGGGACATTTCTTTTGTGTGTTTTGTTTTGTTATAAAAAATTTGGGTAAATTTTTTTTAAAGTTAAAAATAACACACCGCAAAATTAAACAACAATAACAAAACTGTCTAATCAAAAATGTAAATTTATGGTTGGTAAATTAAAGTGCAAACATTTATACCCACAATTAATTGTTCAATTCACATCCTAGCTTGTATTGTTGTATCGTTTGTATTATTGCAGGTATTACTTTACACTCTATACATAAGTACATAATTGTTGTTGGTAATTTTCATTACAATTTAATTTGATATGGTTTAAAAATTTTAATTAAATTTCATGCTATCAATCTGCTATGAATTGCAGCTATTTTTTCTGAAGAAGAAAATAAAAATAAACTGTTAATTTTTATGGTTACTGTTATTTGAAGAAAAAAATCTTTTAAATGCTTGTGTTCTTTATCTTCTTTAACAAAATGAAAAAGAAAAAAAAAAATAAACAAAAATACAATGAATATAATAATACGGATTGCGTGTTCGGTCGCAAGCAAATATGTATTTAAACAAAAAATATCATGATACAAAATACAAGACCGGTTGTGAATTGAACATATAATTTTTCTTTTTATACGTTGTTGTCCATTAAATTATGATATTTTCTTTTTAATTTATTTATGCATTCATTTGGTAATGTGGTGCCAAATAATTTTACACACGTTTGTATTTTTATTTTTCTTTCGTGCGATTGTTCTTTCGCTTTATGCATCCGGGAAGTATAATTTAAATGCACAATTTGCCGTGAAATAATGAAAATAGGTTAGGAAGTAAGGTGAAGTTATAATTGAATACAAAGTCAATTTTTTATTCTTGAAATTTAATAGACATAACTGCATATAAAAATTCATACATAGGCACGTACATATGTATGTACATATGTATGCAAGTCAGACTGTAAACAAAATTTATTGAATTAGATAAGAAAATGATTTATGGTATGTTTGGTACTAATAATTTGTAATTTTTTCTTTAAAATAAACCCATTTTCTGCCAGATTTGGGCATATACATACATAAATAAATAAAACATTTGCAAAAGTAGTATGTAATTCAAGGTGTCAAATATAATTTAAGAATCATGTAAAATTCTTTGGTGTCATAACCTTAAAATTAACTTTTTTAATAAATAGCTTGTATTTCGCTTTAACGGTCCTTTTCAATAGTAATATATGTATGTACATATACAATTGGCAAGGCTTATAAAAATTCAAAATATGGTTTATATCGGCGCAAGGATTCGTGTCCTTCCTACTGAGTTGCCCTGCAATGTTCATCAGTTTTTGTTGTACAATATTTGAGAAACTTCAGTAGATTTTTTGTAACACAAAATATCGCCTTTTGCGAAAACAAATTATACGGCCATGTTCTGAAAACCATTTCTTTTTGAAATTGCAAAATTTCAAAAACGAAAAACAGTGTTCTTTTAATCGGACAATTTTGTGCTTTTGTAGCTTAATTCAAAAATATCTGAAACATCTGAAACATAAAAATTAACTTAAAAGATGCAATAAGTGAGCTTTTTAGTTGAATTTTTTAATTGTCGAAAAATTACTTTTTTGTCACCAAAATACCTCTATTTATTGTGAATTGCCAAATCAAAGTGACCCCAAAATAATCGGTAGCTTAAACCTTGTGATATTGAACAACAAAAAATGGGGTATTTTTTTATCAAACATCCCGACTTTTGCTAGGGAAGAAGAATCCATAGTTTAATGTTCTTTACAAGTGGTATATTTTGCGAGTATATGTTAAGTAAGATTAAACCACCACCATTTGCCGCATAAATTAGCAAATAACATGACATATTTTTGTCAACTTAAAAACTAAAAAAAATTAAATAAAGTTAACTTTATCTTTGATCTCAAACCCAAACAGTTGTGGCCCTAATAAAAAAAAGGTATACCCTTGTTCAAAATGTCATGAAAATATGTTAAGCTAAAAATTATATACGAATACTTTGCATAATTTTACACTCAATAATTAATTATAATTTAGGCTTTTAACTGTCTATGGTAAACTGGTGTAGGTTGGAAATTTCAGAAGATATGTAGTACGTGTACACAAAACGATCGTAATTTAATATTCAATGCGGTTTATTTTCAAAACAGGAAACTAATAAAGCATAGTAGAAAAAGCAAGCCACAGGAAATGTGAAAAAAGTTCATTAAAACATCAAAATTGTTATTTTTATTAAGTACGTACGAGTGCTTTGAAAAATAAAAAGTCTTTAAAAAAGTAATTTTTTAAGCTTAAGCTTAAATTAAATTCTAAAAATCACGTAAACTTTACAAATTAAAGTTCAAAACTTTAAGTTAATATATTCATGCACATTTTGAATTAAAATTGGCTTTTTAACATGTGACCATTTCAAAATTATGTTACTAACAAATTGTTTTAAGCTTTTGAATATTTGTTTATATCCCATGATTCATTCATAGATATATGTAGGTGCAAATTTCTTCATTTGTTTTGCAAATTATATATTTAGATTGTTTAAAAAATATCGCCAAGACATCTATTAATTAGTTGAACAAACAATTTATTAATTACAATTATTTCAAAAAGAAATTTTGATGAAATAATTCCCTACAAATGATGTTATTAATTTAAATTAAAAATAAATTTCAATTCCTTTTATTGTTTTAAGATTATTTTTGATAAATGTTGTATATATTCAAATTTCTATTAATATAAATATATCATTTGTTAAGAAACAATCTCTAATTTAAAGCAAAATTTGTAAATTATAAAGTTCTAGCATTTTTGAATTGGGCTACCATGCTTTTAAGACCTATACTCAGTTTTGTGTCATATTTTTTTCGTAAAAATTACTCTCAGACTAACCGAGTAATACAAAGTTCTTTACGTCTAAAGTTCCCGTTACAAAAAATAAACAGTGCTACCAACATTAAGCAAAAAAAAAAGAAAAGCTTACAAATTTCCAGTATCATTTATGTCAGTAAAACTACGTAGCAGTGTTTTTTGCTGTTTGCCTTAAAAAATTGCGGTAAAAAGATACAATATATTGGGATTTTTTTATTTGTTTTTTCTTATATCACTTAAGTATCTTAATGTTCATATCCATTTGCATAGATTTTAAGCCTATTAAAATTTATTAAGACTGATTATTTATATTGTTTGAGGTGCTCTAAGAGACTTCTAGTCTTATTTGTACTTATAATAATTTTTTTAATAAATAAATAAATAAATAAATACTGAAAAACGAAGAAATCGTTATGTTTTTATTTGAAACTTTTTACCTGCTTTGACTGTGCGTGCTTTGCAAAATTGGCAACACTAATGCTCAGGGCTCGGATTTTCATGCAACTAAAAACTGATTTTAAGCGCTTAACAAATGTACATAAAAATTAAAAATATGCATTTACCTACGAACAAAGTACCAAAACTAAAATAATATGAAAAACATTTTATAATTTTTTTTTTATTATTAGCGAAAAAACATAAAACAGACATAATTGTGTCAATTATTTAATGCAACCGAAATTTAGTTGCGTTGCCAGTTTGCAACTGAAAATTAATGGTTGCCAGATAGGCACTAAATAGCAGCTGAAATTGACAGCTCTTAGTTGCCAGTTTCCATCAGTAGTATAATTTTCAGCAACTGGCAACCCAACTGAGGGTCGGTTGCCGTCCATAATCGGCCTATTAATATTTTTTTTTTAAATTGAGAAATATGCATTAAAATATGTGTATAACTCCAAAAATAAGCATTTATTGCCAAAATATCCAAAAATATGGGCTTACCACTATTATATGCAAAAATATGCAACTACACATCGATGTCAAACTACTTAAAATTTAATGATTCGCATAGAAAATTAGACAATACTTCTTTATCTAATAACACAAAAAACATGCATTTGTATGAAAGTCCGAGCCCTGCTGATGATGATTATCTATTTAATTAATTAAATTAAAAGCCACACTAACCACACCAATAAAACATAATAACTTAAATTATCACCGTCCTCTTCATAGACACTTGTAAGTAAACGCAATGTTATATGTATTTTCAGCGTTCGATACAAATGTTAACAACAATCAACCCATCCAACCATCCCATCCATTCACTTTTAGTTGTTGGTAGCAGTAAATAGTTTTGATATTTAGTAACCAAATGAATGAAACTAGTAATTTGTATGTAAATATTTATGTACGTAAGTAAGTTTATATATGTAATTAGGAAAAGTAAGTGTAGGTAGTTAGTTATTGTCAAACCCTTATAACTATTAGAGAAAAATGAGTGTAAGCAAAGGCGGCGAATAAAGATGCCAATCAGATTATTCCTCAACTATCTCACAAAACAAATGCTTAAAATATGAATGTTTCATAAATTTCTACAAATATCCCAGCAAAAACGTTAATTACCAAATTAAAATTATCATTCCCTTTTGCAAGAAAAATTTACCAATTTTAGAGTCAAAACCCTAAATCTGGTAGCTCTGTTTGTACATTGAAATGACACAAATATTATGGCTTAAGTATAATAAACGCTTGGAAACATTTACTGACATTACCACTGTTAAACCGCAATAATAACGTAAATACCCATTTGATAATGTTTTTTTTTATATTGATTATATCAATTATATAATTTATGACATCACATATTAAATATGTAAGAAACAATTTTGAAATCTATTATACATATGACCTTATATGTTATTAGCGCAAAAACCTTAAGTGTTATAAATGCGATTTAATCATGGATTGGCCTTTGACAAATTGTTATAATGGTGTAGATAAGGGAATAAATAAAAATAAGTACATATTGAAATAAATTGTATAAAAGAAAAAAGTAAATAAAAACAGACTTTTGTTACAGACATAATTTACAGAAATAATTGAAATTGATTACTAAAATCAAGATCGTTCTCTTTTGTTAATTTATATTTATAGATCATTTAAATAACTAAATAAAAAACAATAAATAATATAACACGAAATAAATACAAAAAAACAATAAATAAATCGATATATAAAATGAAAGCAATATTAAGAAAAATTGTCTCCATCGGCCGCATGGCAAAGCTACTTTACCGCTTAAGACCTTCTTGGCTTTTGCATCTGCTTTTAATAGATTTTATTTAAAAACATATCAAATGTTCCTTGTGGGAAATTTTTACTTCTTTCTCCCATTATTTAATAAAACAGAAGAGGCAAAGCTCTCTATTACCATCTTAAGCGGCCCATTAAAATTAAAATATTGGCAATTTTCCTGACAATGAAAAAGTAAACATAACACCAAACAATGTTGCCAACACATTACACAATTTTCTTGATAGTACAATAAAAATTAGGTCTTTTTTATTTTTGCCCATATATTGTGCCACCTTCGAATATTGGCGATATTATTGTACAATAGGAAAAATTTTACTATTACATATATTGCAAGAGGGTGGGCCGCTTTATACTAAATGGAAATTTTAGATGGCAACTTTTATAAACAGAAAAATATGGCAGTATCAATAATAACGGAAACATACTTTTCAGCAGAGATTCCAATTAACAACAGAAAGAATATTTCAATTATACTATGCAGCGCAACAATTTTAAATTGTCCTAAATCACTGAAAAATTTAAAAGACATCAGGTTACACTTCAATATTACATAGAATTAATTTTAAGTCTCTCTTTATACTTTTAATTTTTTTTATTTTTTCCAACAACATGCAACACGGATAATTTTTCAGCTTAGTAATACATATATGTACATACATATTGAATGAAGCTTTATATTTTTGTTCTGTGAAATAATTTGAAATTGCAACAATTAATTAACGTTTTTGATGAGTTAGCATTATTTTATTTAATATATTAAAAACATTTTGATCCTTTTTTTAAATTTTTAGTGTTTCTTTACATATTTACGATAAGCATTCAGCAATTTTTTTAAGCGATTTAATTAAAAAAATCTGTTTTAATGCTATTATGTATATTGCTTTTTCAGCGTAGACATGCGCCTTTACATATCCCCCAATTAATGTAGACTAAAGACGTCAAGTCACACGAATAAGGTGGCCACTTTACACCTTCATTTTGTCAAATTTATCATTCGTGATACGATTTTTTTTAGCAAATTAGCGCTGTGTGTTGCAACGTAAATGCTTTAAAGCTGAAGCACGAAAAATTTCGACTATGGCTTGTACGAAGGCGAATTAATTTTATATTTTTCAAAAGGGGCCTTGTTCTATAAGCTCAAATTCCATATATGGAAAGTGCTGTTTATTTCGTTGACATCTCAAATTTGATCGTACACCGAAAATTCTTTGTGTTTTGGGAACGAAGTTCCCTATGGCACATTGTGCACATCAATGTTTTTTTAGGGGGGTGGTAAAAAAACTTTTTTTAATATGAGAAAATACTTTTAACGAATACGTACAACAAACTAATACGTGAAATAAATACGTGTAACGAATACCGGTAACGGATACTGGTAACAAAAATACCAAATGAAGGCAACAGGCCGGCGCGAAAGTTATATCCTTTAAAAAATTAGGGTTACCACTTTAATGTTTTAGTGGTTTTCAGTGGTTTTCTTGAGAAGTATCGCCTAAGTATCTTCCAGATGATAGTGGTTTTTATCTGATGAACTGTCTTGTTTTTCATCTAGAGGTTAAAATGACTGTTCATTTACTTGGTGTCGTCAGGGTAGGTGACATTTTTTTTAAAGCCAAAAGTGGCAGGCCGATGGGATAAGGATGAAAGCAGCAGCCCGAAAGTAGCAGGTCGAAGGCGGCGGGCCCAGGCCGATACCGGCCGGTCCTACCCGGTGTCCCATGACACGGTGCGTTCTTTATGTATTGGTGTATTTGTTGCCGCTGTGCTGCCATCTAGTAAAATTAATTCGCCTTGGTTTGCTCCAATGGTGCCGCTGTGGCTTAATGGTAGCGTTGCCATCCTATCAGTCTAAAGGTCGTGGGTTCGATTCCCGCCATAGACCCTGGGTATCAAAAAAAAATAAATATGTTTGTTCTTAAAAAAATTGTGGCAACTCTCTTTGAATCATTTTTTTTTATATAAGTGTGAACAATTTGCAAACGTTGTTTCGGCGTAAATCTACTTAGAATGAATTGTTAAACCAATCTACTTCACAACAAAAGTTATCTCAATTATATAGGTGGCATGTTTATTAGGCTGGGTCGATTTTTCTGACAAAAATCGTAGGGGGATATCATTCTACGAAAAATTCTAAGCAACGTTGACCTAGAATATATGGGTATAATACGGATTTCGAGCTTGCGGAAATTTCCTTTATTAAAGGATAAATTATAAAAAGTGCTTGAAGAAGTTTGGCGTATAATTAACATTTTATCAATAAATTAAATAATGACACTCATACGGCATTGAGACAAACTGCTTCGAGCACGTTTTTTTAATTTTTCCTTTAATAAATCTTTCATAATTTGGGAAATGTTAGCTGCACAAGAGTGAACTGTCATAACCAATTTTTATTCTATTCGGACGGGGTCTGGCACAATCACTGGTTGGTTTTATTCGAACTAAGTCACAATTATATTTTGGAATATCCGCAACGATAAAATCTATTTTAGACCTATGGTTTATAGGGCGAAGTTGCTTAGAACTCTTCGCAGAATCATTTCTCTTATACAAATCGACCCAGCTTAATGTTTCTACCAGGTATACTCGCCCAAACTCGCTCTGAAATGTACCAAAAATATGTGTGTTTAAATGTAAAAAAAATGCGACAAAAAGCCTTTTGACATCTGAGGGAAATTAAATACAACGGACGAAAGCAGTCACCTGCGCTGTCAAGGCCACCTGGTATAACATCGCCTTGCAGGTGACACAGCTGGTTATATGCATATACATATGTTTTTTAGAGTACGCTTGCTGTCAAAATTTTTATGTACATACAAATCGCTTCTTATTTATTTATATTTCATATGGAGTTTCGCCGCGCTGCCACCTTGTGAAATGAGTTCGCCTTGCATGAGCTGTTACAGAAAGCAGTGTTGTTATATAAATATTGTGCTCCTAAAAAAATCACCTGATACTTTGTTACTGCAAATGGTGGCATGTCATAATGTCCAGTGATGACAGTATAGGCACTTTTAAATGTGTCATAATGCCCATACCTTTAAAATTGAAAACAAATTAAAACATACATATTTATATGCTTATACGTTTTTACATATTGGTCCGGTTACCAGGGTGGGAAATAAAGCCAATTGATGTCAACAAAAATTTTGAAATAGCGTCAAAAATGCTTAAAGTATGCCGCCTTAAAGAAATATTTTGAAATAAATTTAAATTTTTAAGAAAAAGATTTTCTGCGTAGCCGGCCTGAGGCCGGGCTTAAGGATTTCTTCCTCTCAGTATATCGAAAAGCGGCTTCGCTGAGTACAGATTTTAGCATAGCCGGCCTTTGTCAGGACTTAAGGATTTGCTCCCAGCTAAGCAGAAAATCTCACGTTAGCGAAGCCGCTATTCGATATTCCAAGAGGGAAAATTTTTAAGCCCTCTAAATTTTTAAGCACTCTAAAAAGTGTCATAATGTCCATGGACCTTACGACACTGCACTCATTGACATTATGACACTTTTTGGAGTGACATAATATCCACGGACATTATGTCACTGGACATTATGACATGTCACCCTGCAAATACTATTTTCTAAGAAAGTCTGGATATTTTTCTCGATTCTATTCGGTTTAATATCTGTTTGTTATTATTTTTAATAAAACGTTTTTTTGTAGTAATGCGTTTTAAATTATTAAAATACTTGGAATTCGTTTAAAATGCTTTGTGTCTACTTTGTTTGTCGATCTCTTAATCCAGACGTTATCTGATGAACTGTAATAGTCAAGTGTGCACAGTATAATTATGATACTTTATGTGTTTACGCAATTTGGCTTGGTCATTTGTTTGTTTGTTTGTTGTTACTTACATTTAATTGAATTGAAATCTGTTCTTAAATTCAAATTAAATGAATCTATTAAATAGAATTTTGTGAACTTGTTATTTAACATTAAACAATATTGATAGAATTTAAAATGAATTTAAAGCAAAAAAGTTTTAAAAAAAGGAAGTGCTCAGTGACAAATAATTTTAAAGAATGCAGACCGGCAAGAGTTGCCGATATAAAAGGGAATTAATTTTACCTTTAACCAAACTTGAGTATGTTAATATGAAATTTGGATAAAATAAAAAATAAAAAAAACTTATCAGAATATTGAATATTTATCAGAAATTTGATACAAGGCGAATTGATAACAGGTGGCATTATCAGCGCAGCTGACTGTTCAAGCAACTGCCAAACTTTCTTTATAAATTGATACTTAAATAAATTGAAAAAAATTTAAATGTAAATTTGTTAATTTGCTTTGACAATTGCTTGAACTAAGAAGTTGCTTTGTTGTATCAATACGCCGATGACAATACCTTATTGATCTACCCTGGTTTGATAATAAAATATTTGTCATGAAAATAATTTAATATAAATACTTTCAGCTTTTAATTAGAAGAAAACTTTACAACGAAAATATCTTTTACAACATATTAATAAGATTTAGGGAATCTCTTAATCTTACAAATATACATACATATACATATTTTCTTTTTCCGTTTCAGTCTTTGTGTTTTTATGACAATAGAAAAAAAATATTTCTTTTAATAAGATTTTGAAATCAAATTAAATTTCATCTTTAGAACAAAGATATAATTTGATTAAGTGAAATATTAAAATTGTAGACTATAACGAATATTGATGTTTTCATAGATTTTGTTAAAACAAAAGCAAACCAAATATTTATTCATTATCAAAACAGAATAAATTTTTAAATAATAATTTTAGTCATCATTATTTGTGTTTAATGAAAACTATTAAAAATTATTTAAGATAAACAAAGATTGTATCTATCGTATGTTTCTTTTAAATTGAATATGAACGTTAACAAAAAGCAAAACAAATTAATTAATTACAGTTATATTTTATTTTTATATTAATATAAATGTGAACTACAAACAAGTCGCCGCCGCTTTTTAAATTCGTTAATTAGTTTTGTTTATACAAACTTTTTTTATTTCCCTGAATAAGCTAAACAAAGGAATGGTGAAATACGGGATTGAAGATTAATGATTAAAGATTTTTATAAAAAAACAAGACTTCAAGCTTGATTATTTAAGCCCTCTTTTTCAATAGCTAAGTTTAAAAATATAACCTTTAAAACTGACATTGTATATTAGATGAAAATAGAATAGGTTCTATTTTCAACTGAGCTCAGACGAAAAATTAAAAATTGTATATTATATACAAAATTTCACTTTTACATATTGAAATCAGAGGAAAACTCAGGCAGTGTAATGGCATCTTTATAGATGTATAATGAGGTACATATATAGAATTTGACAAAAAAAAATTGTTTCTTTCCATTACATATATTGGCCCTTATTACGATTCTCTTAGCCTTTTATGCTTTTACGATTTAAATCATCTGGCATCCTGTTTGATTAAATAACCGAATAAAATTAGGGATGCCATATTTGTTGTTTAGTTTTTGTTTTGTCGAATTTGCTCTTTTGCGCTAAGCTGCTACATTTATAACTAAAGCCCATTATTAACTTCCGTCTGTATTTCCTGTTTGGAATTTAGCATTTATTTCTACACGGGAAATTAATTGTGAAGAATTCTGTATAGAATTTTGTTTGCATACACAAAAATTCATTTATTTTTCAATCTACAACACACAAAAGCACTAAAAATTGTTTACAAGGTGTGAAAAATAAGAAATGTATAAACATTCTTTGGCTAACAATTACCCGAACAGTAATCAATGTCAATGTGTTTTTATAAACAATTAATATTCTACTGAATAAGTAAATATTAATTTTCAGGAAAAAAGTCTCCACTAATTATTATGACATCCCTCAGTGGGGCAGAGTCAAAATATTTTCGAAATAAACCAAGCATTTCTAAACGAATAATCCTCTCCATACGAAAAAAATTTCACATGACCATACCAGAGCAGTATACCCGTTTCTGTTTACAATACCAAGTCTCCAAATTGCTCATGAGCGGGAGCTATGAAGTCTCAAAGTCGGACACTTTTTTTTATTGGTTAGTATTGAGTACGTAAATTCCGACATATGTAACCGCAAAGTTTCATTCGAATATGTCAATAATCTAAATCTAAATAATCTAATCTAAATAAATTTAGAATCTCAGTTTAAACCCTTTTTAGCTCAATAACTTTTTATGTAATCATCTTCCTAAATGAAAAAAAAAAATCTTAATTTTCCCAGCTTTTTCCCCATTTCTTAAGCGCATAGTTTTTCGCCACAATTCTCTAAACAATTAATGATACATACCTTTTACATTCTCTCTATACATATTCTTAAAGATAAAATATTATTCCCCAATAGCTTTTATTTTCTTTTAAATAACAATTAATTAGAAACCAATAGCAAGAAGAGCCCCAAAACAAAAGTAGAAGCAGATTGAAAAAGAAAACTTTGTATGCCATAATAATTTTTTCATCCTCATAAATTTTTAATTAAGTTTTTTCTTACAACAATAAAATTGAATTTAATATTCTGTTTATGGATTTTTATTATTTCTATTGTTTCTTTTTCGTGTTCAGGCAGGGTGGATGAATAAATCCATCCATTCTTTCATTCGTACATTCCACTGGTGATGCTCCAACATTAAGAATGAATGTGTATGTCTACTATGAAAACTTTATTTTGTTGTACAACTGAAAATTAATGTTTTACATCAAAGTAAATAATTTTTCATGTTTCATACAACAGTGCGTTGGAAAGACAAATGAACGAACGAACGGACGTACATAAAGACAGACTATCTATTTTGTTTTTAATAATTGTGCTAAAGCACTGTTTACTTCATTTGTCCTCTCCTCATGTTGCCTGACTGTCTGTCAGCCTGCTTTCGTGACTGCCAGTTTCGTGTGCATTTCCACAGAAACAAAATGTTATTTTTGTAGAGCTTAACTTTTTCGACACTTGGCATGTTACGTTTCATGGGATGATAGAAAGTCAGTCTCTTCCCGTTCTATCAGATTTTTTTTTCATTGTTTATTTCTCTGTATTGTGCACAGTGGCAACGTTTTGAAAGAAGAACAAATTTTGTTTTTATTTTTTAAGTCATAATATTTTGCGAATTATCTTCATTAGCAGATTATTCGTCAAGAAGTTGTAATCGGTTGTTATGAAACTAATGCTATAGAAATTTATTTTGGCCTTATTTGATAACCGATTATGGAATTTTTTTTATATTACAAATTATAGTTAAGGGTTATTAGAAACGAATTTGTTTACACGTTGTGCAAATGATAGATAAACACGAATAAATAAATAATTACATGAACGAGTTAAGGTAATAATGTATGTGTTTTAACTTGACAGCAACTACACCATATATTCAGGTATATGAGGGTACTGTTGGTTGAGATGGTTGCCGCGTTGACAACAAGCCCTGAGGTCTTGAGTTCAACACCAGTTTTAGGCAAGCCAACAACATCATAAATTTTGCAGATGTGCTTTGTTGCGTCATTGTGTTGATTGTTGTTAAACTGTGAAAGTGATGAAGGCATAGCACTGACCACTTTAGCAGTACCGGCAGCGATTAGCACTGAGATGTCCTAATGCACATCACAGCACCCTCCTTCGTCGGTATTGTAGCAGAATCTTCGGCGAAGTAAAAGAGCTAATAAATGGCTACACAGCTGAAACAAATCAATGCCTCTACTTGACATCAGAGGGGCTGCAACACCGCTCTACATAAAACGAGCAATAGCAGAGTTGTAAATGAATTAAGCTTTCTATCTCTCTCCCGCTTCAGTACCAGTTCCCACTACACTCGTATAGGAATTTATAGAACATCTAATAACATCTTTGAGTTGGCAGCACTGTTTTATTTGACAACTGATTTGACAGCTGATAGTTGATTTGTGGTAAGATTATTTTGACATTAAATGAATACAGTCACGCTAGAGTAATGCTTTAAAAAATTTTGAAAATATTTGAATGAAAAACGATCAATTCGAAGTAATGATCCTCTCAGGGATGGTCCTAGCCTTTTTCCGTAAAATGTATTGTATTTACACTACAATACATTTTATGGTGACACTTAGGACGAAGGGGCATAAGACCACGGATACTTTATTGTTTTGTACTTTCCAGAGTGCAATTTTTGAGTAGTTCGGTTTTAGTTTTTTAAACTTGATTTTTTTATTTGAATTGTTTTGGGGTTATATATCAACATGTGCAATTTTTTATTTAATTTTTCATTTATTAATTCTTTATGAAAAGCTTAGCCTAGAGGCTAAGAATCTTATTTTTATGCTCTTTAATATGATACCCATAGTGATAGATTCTGATAATTTAAAATTGTTTGTTTCTGAAATTATACTATCTCATGGCCTCCATTTTGAATTTATTATATGTCGTTAGAATCTTATTGTTATGATCTTTAATATGACACCCATCACGATAGGTTTTGATTTCAGTCCTTGACGTTACGCAACCCCATGTCCGCCATTTTGAATTTAAGAGAAAAAAATTTTGCGTATAACCATTGCAGCACAATAACAAGTCGATTGACACCTCACTCATCAAAATCGGATAAATAGCTTAGGCGCTGGTGTGGAACATGCTTACAAACATTTTTTGATAGACTGCTAAGCACATAACCCATGGCACAACTAAAAGGTACACTCAATTCTACAGCAATAGGAATTTTTTGTAGAAATTACTCTAGTAGTTGTCAAAAAACCTTGAAGACAGATGGAGTTATCAGCGCATCTAGCTCTATAAATAAATGTGAAATACCGTAAAGAAGGGACTCTGTATAGAGTTTGACAGCTTGAAGGCGGTGATGATATTATGATAATTTCATCGCTCCACTGAGTTTGCTGTTTAAGGGAGTAATGTTAGCTGTTCTAGTGAGTTTATCTGTCAGATACGCCTTGGTACTTAACCCTTCCTTTAGGCGTTGCCGTAGTTGCGAAAAAAAAAGAGAATGATAACTTTATTTTATTATCATTTTAAAATAAAATACACAATTTTCGTCTATAAGTTTACAGCTTTCTTTCAATCAGTTGTCTAATTCCCTATGAATTTATTTTTATGGAAGAAAATTTTTAATACAACCAGAATTTGTCTTTTTTGTTTGGTAGGAAAAATTTCTCTTTTATTAACTACAAGCGTATTTGTTACATATTATACGTTTCAGTCAGGTATAATATGTAACGAAAATTTGCGGCCTAATTTATTAAAAATATTTTATGTTTATTAAGCGCTTATTTGACAACTTTCTATACAATAGTTGTCAAATAAACCTCTAATAAACATGATATATTTTTTTAATTAAGGTAGTTGATATACAAATAAAAAGGTAAAGAAAATTAAGGTTCAGCAACAATAAGATATCCCCAAAAATAAAAACCCTAAACTGGGAACGCTGCTAAGCAAATCCACTGGCCTGCAACATATTAAATCATAGTGGCAGCATTCGTTTAAGAAGGAGTTACCGTATTACTCTCAGCTAAACACGAGAGGTGAATGCCAAATGGCCATGGAAAATAATTTATTGAGTAGCTCTGTCTAGGCTACCAGTAAGTATATGTATATGTAGCTTGTTAAATTTATGTGTTTTTTTATTAAATTTAAAGAAAACAAAAAGAAACCATGGATATAATAAAAAGCGTGTTAAAAAACAGTATGAAATTATTGTAAATTTTAAAAAACGTTTAACGACTTTTTGAACTTTACATTGTCCATCTACATATTGAATTAAAATTCCTTTATGTATGTATATGACTTTTAGTGCTCGAAAAAGAAATTGTACACTACTGATAAAGCTTGAACAAAGAAGTTTGTTTCTCACTTAGTAACTTTCATATCCCACTGTTTTTCATTTATTAATGTTTTATTGTTAGTAGAAAACAAAACAAGTTTGGAAAATATGTTTTTAGATACGTATACACTTACAAACACAAACATAAGAATTATTGATATTTTGTTTTGTCGGCAAAATAAAAAAAAGTTCTGATGTTTATTTTGCTAAGAAAATAAATACATTTTTCTGGTTTGCTTTATGAAATTTCAAAATTATACCTGAAAAACAATCAACAAACAACACACCGTAATATAAATGCATATGTATATTCAAAAAAGCCCAAGTCTCATGCCCTGACCTAGGCGGAAATTCCAATCAAATTAAGTGAAAATGTTTTTCTATTTTTAGATAGGTATGGCAAAAATTGTGCTGTCCAGCAAACAAAAAAATTAAATGTTTGAAAAAATTCTCCCTTCAAGCAATACTACAGTCATAGAAAAATGTATCATCGCATTGATGACACCCTATCATCAGAATTCTGACATCAAGTGTCATCAATAAATCGAAAACAGACATCAATCTGATGACATATGAGATTTTTTATGGAATTTTGTCACAGTTTCAGTGTCATCAATGCTATGACTGGAATGACATCAATACAATGCCTTTTATTATATATTATTAAAATGTAAGATATGTATAGAGCGCCCCACCCACTTGCAATATAATTGTACAATTTTTCGTATTGTACAATGATATCACCAATATGTATGTCATATTCGAAGGTGGCACAATATATTGACAAAAATCAAAAGAATTTTGATTTTTATTGTCAAGAAAATTGTGTAATGTGGTGGTAATATTGTTCCGTGTTATGTTTACTTTTTCGCTGCCGGGAAAATTGGGAAATATTTTCTTTGAAAATATTGTGTCATTTTATGCATAATATAGCTCAAAACGGCAATAATATGTACACAATAAGTTAAAACTTTTGTAGTTATAAAAATTTTTTAATGCATATTTCTGAATTTTTTAAAAAATATTAATCGGCCGATTATGGATGCCAACCGAGCCTCAGTTGGGTAGCCAGTTGCTGAAAATGATACCACTGGTGACAACTGGCAACTTGAGTGCTGCCAATTTCAGTTGCTATTTAGTGCTTTTCTGGTATTTTCAGTTGCCGACTGGCAACGCAACTAAAGTTCGGTGGCATATATCATAGGGCACTGCTACACGTTCAATATATATTGTGATATTTGGATCGCGATCCATTTTAATGGATTGATGAATCGCGCGGGTATGCTACATGTTCAATATTTATCGCGTCAGTATTTACATAATTTTTGTTCTGTTCTGTTCTGTTGATTAAAAAATGTCGCGAGGAAATCACAAACACCCACACATATACTCAATTTCACTATTTTGTGCCATTGCACCTTATAGCCACATAATATGCCAAAATTTTGTAAAATATTTAAGTTTCTTATTTGTTTAATTTAATATTACTTGTTTAATATTTTTATTTTATTTCTTTAATAATTTTTTTATTTTTGTACTTTTTACCAACGTATCGCGATTGATATCACGAAATATGCTACACGTTCAATATTTATCGCGTGATCCACGATCTGGAATCTGGATTTCACAATCCATCAATACTGCATGCTACGCGGTACTGGATCGCGGTCAATATATATTGAACGTGTAGCAGTGCCCATAGACCCAATTATGTTTGTTTTATGTTTTATTTTTCTATAATAACAATAATAAAAAATAAATATAAAATAATTTCATATTATTTTAGTTTTGGTACTTTATTCGCAGGTAAATGCATGTTTTTGTGCATATTTTTCATTTTTAGGTCGATTTATTAAGCGCTTAAAATCAATTTTTAGTTGCATGAAAGTCCGAGCCCTGATCATTACTATGACTCTTTTGCAATTGAGGAGCCTGGGGTCAAGACCAACATTAGAAGAAAAAATAAAATAACAAAGAGTAAAACTAAAATAGAAACAAGTAAAAGTGTGAAAATATAAATATGTATGTAATTGTTTCCATCATTACATTGATGACAGCTGATGTAAAGGTTGATATCACAATGATGAAAAGTGTCATTGGGTAAAAAACAAAGACAGTTGACATAGCACTTGAAGACAGTTGACATAGTATGATGATTTTTCTCTCAGCGACATCATATTGATGACACTTTGTTATTAAATTGATGTCAATTGGTCATTTCCCTGATGTCGATGTGTCATTGCATTGATGATAAATTTGTCATTATTGGAATTGATGACCAGCTGATGTAAAGAAAGGTTGGCACAATGATGAAAATTGGGTCAAAAACGAAGACACTTGACATAAGCATTGATGTCAAATTACATCAGCGTTATAACGGGTTTTCTATCAGTGTAGATCAAAGCACTGCTTTTTTAGATGAAAATATTAGTCTCACACGTTTGACGTTTGTGTGAAGGTTAAATTTTAAAATATTCTTATTAAATCATTTTGTTGGGTTTCTCTTGAATGTTAAGTATGAGCGTGTGCCATATTCTAGTTTAAGTGAATGTGTGTCTGTTTGAATTTATGTCTGTAATTATTTTGTTGTTGTTGGTGTGGTATGTTTACTGGTGTTGTTGATTTTTTTTCCTTTGTCCACCCTTGCATCAGCAGCAACAAATACAATAATCACCACTAACCAACTGTGTTTTTTAGTGATATTATTATTGCTGTAATTCCTATTTCAGTATATGTGTGTGTCTCTGGCAATTAAGTCGATTTGTCATCTCCCTTCCCCCAAAAGCAAAACCGTTATCCGTTATTGCTACCGAATTGTGATGGCATTGCTGCTGTCATTTATGCCTTGCGTACACACCAAATTCTCCTTTCTTTTATTTTTGCCATTCGAAACAAAAGTTTTTTCCTGCTCTTGTTGTATTCTATGTTATGTTTTTATATTTAATAAAACCAGATCTAACAGTCGTGTGCCGTTTAGGTCGTTAGCATTGCTTTTGTGGTACTTTTTTTTAACAAAGTCCCTGGTTTTTTCTCATCTCCTTATTGTTGTTGTCAATGTTTATTGTTTCGTAAAATCATCGTCACATTCAAGCTTTATTATCCCATTAGCTTTTTGTGCCGTATTTAGCCTTGTTAAAGAATAAAACATGTTTTCTTTTATAATTCAATTTATATATTGTCTTGTTCTCGTTATTGTTGCAGTTGGTTTTTAATAATATTCATCGTCTAGTAGATAAGCACACTTCCCTAAAATCGCATACAGTTTGTCAAGTATATGTTCGCACAATGCCCGGTTGGCCATGTCTTTCAGATATCTTGCAAGACATGTACACGAAAATGTTAAAGCGTCGCTGACCTGTTGGTGACAATTAAAACAGATCAGTGAGGACATTTTCGAACAAATGGCCGCTAAGTTCATACATGACAACAAGAGCGACACTGTCTATAATATTTTCATTAATAAAATGTAAATGACAACATCCTCAGATATGTCATTGATCCCCATTAGTGATATTCCCTTAACAAAAATAAATAAAGCGACAATGTGGCCTATTATGTCGTCAGTGAATGTATCAAAATGATTCAAACTGGTGACCGGCTGGCCGACAATGTCCTCAAGAAGTTCGTTTATTATACGAAGAGTAGTCTTTTTCGTTGTAACGAAATTAGACAAAATTTTAAATTAAACGTTGCAAGACTAGCTTGCGGACAATATCCAACTAGTTTGATGCATGACCAGTTGAGCTGTTTTTCTTTTACGGAGTCTTTTAGTACGGATTATGTTAGATTGTCTTAAAAGAAACTGTAATCGACAAATATCGTGCATAACAATTGTCGAACTTTCCTTAATTAGTCGTTGATGATAGTGTCCTCTGGGACAAGTTGGCCAACCAGCTGATTAGATATACATATGTGTGTCTGTTGCGAATTTTCCATTCCATGACAGACATTTCATTAAGGGCTATTATTACAACTCGGCTTGAGTTATAATTAGCATTTTATCGGACGGATAAACAGTTTTTCATTATTACAACTTTAATATAACCTAAAAGTGTGGGATAACTTACTGGGAAGTTCATTCTTCCGCTAACTTTTATCGGCACACATTTTCATAGGCTGCCATACTTGATTCGTTATCAAGTAAACACCAAGGCGTATCTAACTGGTGAACTCGCCAGAACACATGACCTTACTCGGCAAACTTAATGGAGTGATGAAATTATCACAATTTTGTCACTATATGGAGCTTCCCTTCGTTACGGTATTGGATATTTCATTATAGAGCTACCTGCGCTGATAACTCCATCCATCTTTCAACACTTTTTGACAACTGTAGTGTAGTTTCTACAACAAATTTATACTTGTTGTAGACTTATATGTTATCTGTGCCATTGTAAATACATATGTATGACGTTGCCACTTGTGCTCTTGTATAGCCATACTTTGAAAAAGATAATTTTTATTTTACAGGCAAGTTGTAATAATGAAAAATTGTTGCAGGTCAGTTTACCGATCACTTCTGCTTATCATGCCAGTAACTATCTTCCACTTTACTGCTGAGTTGTAATAATGGCCCTAATTCTTACTAAATTAATTTTGTCACTTTAAAAAATATTTTGTGGGACTGAATTTTTTTGGGTGACTTTCATGCACGCTCTCGTGAGTAAACCAAAAACTAATCATGATCACAAAAGCTCGTGCTTACGAAAACTGTCATAATAGTAATCAGTTCCATCGTTCGTATTAGGAACATAGAGCCGTAACATATCTGTTCCATTTCGTTCCAGCTTTTGTTGTCCTGGGCAAATTTCTCTCCCAATTTTGGGTAACTTGGGGATTCCATTCAGTCGCATTTCTGGTTGTTTAGTTTAAATCCATAATTCACTATCAGACTCAGCCGTTAGAGCTGTCAAAAAAACCATGTGTGCTCAAAAAGTATGATATTCTGCCCTAAAGATGAATATGTGTGACAGATTTTTTGACAAGCCTGTCCCGTTTGCGATCAGAGTTGCATTTTTTGGTGCAGTCAAAAACCAGCAGGCTGGTTGCGAAGCTCGGGATTAAATCTGCGATATAACTACATGGATTATGTTGATGAGCATGGTACTTCGCCAGTTCTTGTATTGAGGCAAATCACCTTTTCTTTTGGGATGGTGATAATAAGCCCTTCCTTCCGTTCACTGTATAATTGGTTAGTTCTCCCAATTCTTCTATAAAATTTTTTTTATGACATGAACGTTAGCTTGAGGCGATGCTCGGGGGAAATATTTTACCTTATTCTGTAACTATTAGTTGACGTCACGTCAAGACAATATCAAAAATAAGACTCTTATGTAGTCGTTGTGGACAACAATTGACTACCGCTGACAAACTATTTATATTCCCTAAGGCGAAGAAAATAGCAAAAGGTTGTTGAAAGTATTCAATTGCTGTCGACAACGAGTACGAAGCATCCTATTTTTGATCTCGTCTTAACGTGACGTCGACAAATAGTTACAGAATAAGGGGGATTATTGATGTTCGGTTAGTGCGAACATCGATTAGGGAACCTATCCATTTTCTGCTGATAGCTAAGTGATCCAAGTAATTGTATTTACGCGTTTATGAGGGTACAGAATACCACCGACCACCAAGTTATTGTTAAGGCAAAGTTCGGTATATCACTTTCCGTCATTCGAACAAGACCGTGGCGGCCCATTACGCTTTCAAGACTGGTGTTTTTTTTTTTTTCTTTTTAACAAACACTACCCACGAGGCGATTAGCTTATCTGCGGAAAACACCCAGGGTCTATGGTGGTAATCGAACCCACGACAGGCTAGCATCGCTACCACTCGGCCAGAGCGGCACCCAACTTACGCATTGAAGTCACCTGTCATCAACTGTTGCTTTCCTTGTTAGGTGAACACAGAATTCATCGTTTACAAACAAATCAAATCGTTTACAAACAAAACATTCAGTCGGAGCGGTAGCAGTGTACACATATGTCTGATTCGAGATCTAAATCTTGCTGGTATGATTCTGTCAGGATACGGTTTCCAATCTAGCAATGCATTTCGAGCATTTTTAGACAGTAATATTAATACACCGCTCAATCTCGGTTGGTTTTCTGGTTTTCTAGACTAAAGTTAGCCCATTGGAAGTAGCGAACTCTGCAGAATATAGCCAGCTGATATCACAAAAACCCATGAATAGGAGGTTATACCGGATAAACTCGTTGCAGACTTGAGCAAGGCGTATGGGACAGTGTACATTCCATATTGTACCCATTTTTTTTATAGCTAAAGGTCGTCATTTTTAATTGCTTCTGTAATCACTGTAGTTTATGTAGTCCTTGAGCTTAAGATGCGCAACTGATTGGGCTAAATATCCAATTCTGAAGCTTCGGCTGCAAAAATCGCCTCAAGGAGTACAGTCTGCAATGTAATCAATGCAGTTTATGTAATCATTGTAACTTAAGATGCGCAACTGATTGAGCTATACATCCGATCCTGGAGCTTCGGCTGCCAGCATCACCTCAAGGAGTGCAGGTTCTTAGGATTATTCCGCCCAATATCGGTCAGCAAAGCCTCGTCTGTTATCGGATGTGTGCGCCACGCACAGGAGAGGTTGCCAGACGCGCATCAACTTTATGTATACATCATTCTTTATTTAAAAACTGATAAACATATTCTATATTTGCAAAAAACAACAGAAACTGTGACCCTGTGATTAAAGGCCACCCAAATAAAAGTTTTAATCTATAATCGAAAGCTCTTATTCAACAAACTACTTATTTAAAGAAAATTTTAAAACATTAAGTTAAAAGGTGAGGCTATTCACCAATATAACAAGTTGCAACTGCAATTATCTTTAATTGCTGCTACCGTTAATGGCCACCAATTTTCTGAAGTCTTAATTTTCAAGCAAATAATACCCACTCGCTTGTCACAACACATTTTTTATATCCATTGTAATTGATATTTATGTTTTTCAGGTCACTTAATGAGGGGTATTCATGTGAAGAGGATTTTATCACGTGACTGGTGAGGATGATTTTGCTGCCGTGTAATAAAAAGAGTACTTTATTCTAAATAACTTGACTGAAAAATTGAGAAGACTTATTTTGTGAAACAAAAAGCTAAATCTTTTAAAAATTTTTGAAAAAGAACTAATTCTGGTAAAAGTAACAATTTCCTTTTAACTCTTTTCGCGATTATCCATCGTTATTAAAAATCCATTTAACATTCTGTTCAATAGAAATATGTGCATATGCATGTATGATGTTTGTACATGTGTATTTTTTATTTCGCCTAAACGCCTGATCTTCAACAATCAATCATTATTATTGTTATTGTCTTTTTCAAATGTTCTTTATTGTGTAGTCTCATAAAACAATTGTATCTTTATAGACTTGTTAGTCAGAGTGTTGTTTGTTGTTAATTCAAATAAATAAATTAAATACAAAACTACTGACGTTAATACAAATGGTTGGAAACAAAAGGAACAGAAAAAAGTTTATATAAACTCGATTAAGTTTTTATTGATGTGTAGGCCACAAATAAAAAAAAACAACAATTAATCAGTTGAAAATTACTTAAGTAGAATTTATAAAATTTTTTAATACTACATACTACATTAGAAATCATCATAAAGTTTGGTCCAACATACATAGTATGCAAATCTCTAATTAGGTCGGGTCAATGCTAACATTCTGTAACGGCCATTAGAGATGAGCTTTCTTTCGACACCTGCGATTTAATCATTCTTACTATCAAAGCCACTGTTAACTATTGTGAATACTGGTACAAATACTGCCCTGTTCACTATTGTTAATGAATTTAGCAAGTAACAGGTGCTTGCACATATCTGGTTTTCTTGAATAAGCGCGTATGTCTAAAAAATAATTTTTCAGGAGAGCCGAAATACTTTATTATTAATACTACGGACTCCGTGTGATTTTTATCAAACTTTTTTTTTGTGTGCAGTCATGTAAACATATGTGGTAAGAAGTTTGTGTAAAAATTTCAGGCAAAAAATCCCTAAGGATAAGATCCTAGAGAATAATAATAAAAAAGCAATTTGCCAAGGACACTAAAATTGTGTTCAGAAAAAAGCTTATGTCGATAACAGTTGTTTATATTCAACTAATTCAAGCACACAAGATTTTTTTACATGAAAACTGCTTGCGCACAAGTCTTTATTAAATAACCAACAACCGAAAATTATTCGGAAATGTGTTCAAAAGTAACAACGCATGTGGCTATGTGTTTTTTTTCAACGGCAATAAATTGCCAGCATGCAATTGTAAGTCGATTTAGTTCATTAGCGTTGAAAAATATTTTAATGAATTAAGAAGTTACATTGTTTTTAGAAAAAAAATTTCGGGATGGGTCCATGTTTTTGGCGAAATTTTTGGTCCATGTAAAACAGCATTAAAATAATGTAATTTGGCATCAATAAATCAAAATCTACAAAAATGGACATCCGCGCTTTTTCAGGAAAACCACAAATATGTAACTATATTTCACGTTAACCTACGTCTATACCTGATATATTTTTATCATGACAAATGTCAAATTTTATATTGAAAAATAATTTGTTTCATGTTAACTGTTTTTCCTATATGGAATTTGACATTTATCATGATAAAAATATATCAGTTATAGATATCGGGTAACTGTTACATGATAAATTCAGTGAAAATAATGGCCAGACATATTTAAAACATAGTTGCCATATCAATCTTAAATTTCATGCTATATTTTATTACTTTTTTTTTCTTCCTCTAACACAATTTAAATAAAATGAATATAATTCAATTCTAGATTTTGCAATCTTCAGCATTTTACTGCATTTTGCTAAAATTAATTTATTTAAAAAAATCAAATTTCCCGTCCTACAAATTATGTAAATTTTTTGTGAGAACTATTTAAATTTGATACATTTTAAGGTCTCCTTCTTCATTTGAAAAATATAAATTAATTAAATCAACTTGAATAAAGTAAAATTTATTTAATATGATTTCCTGTTTTATTTTTTCTTATTTTTGCCCTATTCTTTCAATTAATTCTATCAATTGTGGCAGAATGCCAACAGCGGCGGGCATAAGAACAGATAATCTTTTCAATTTGATACCCCATGGTGACAATTATCAAATAACATTTGATTGATTACAAGTCAAAAAATTCACAAATTGGAGTAAAATTGTGATAATAAGGAAAAGACATTAATTAATTAATTTATAAATATAATTAAACTGATAAATATCTAGGGCAAACATCATTTGCCATACTTTTTTAGTAATAAACTATTTTTGGAAAATATTGGCATATTTTTAATACAATATTTATATGTATAAATATTTCCTTTGAAATCACAATAGCTATTAAAAAAAATTAAAGAAAAAGAAATGGCAACAGAAGATAATTAATTTTTATTAGGAAATTGTATTTATTCAGGGGTAAACAAACATTTCAATAAGACGTTTTTTATAGCAACCGCTAAAATTTTTTCAAGATTTAAATGTTAAACAAGTTTTTTGTTCAGAGAAAATTAAAAACTGAAAAAAGCAGACATTTATTTATACTAATGAAATCGCCAGTCTTTTATTAAACAGTCAGTCATTAAATTGTGTTCAAGCGAGCAAATACGAATTTTAAGCACACTTTCTTTATGTGATCAAAATAAACTAAGGAATGCTATATAAAATTGAAGACCCTGTATTTAGAATTTTAACGCCATTTGATATTTAAGCAAATTTATAACAATAAAAATTTGTTTAAGAACATAAAACTAAACAGATACAACATTCCCACCCACCCTATCGCGAATAACTATTCCCATGAAAAAACTCCAACATTTTCTTATTTTCTATCGTGAATGTTTCCCATAACAAAGTTTCTGGGCGTGAGTTCACAAACTTAAAAAATGTGGCAGCGCCAATTACAAATTATGTTACATATGCCCATAATTTTATCAATAGTTATCTATAGTGTAAAAAATATTTGACTATTTTTGCTAATAGGTAAGGATTATAAACAAATGCCAATTCACCACCTAATGGGTAATTTACGCCTTAGATATCTATTTGTTGAAATTACGGACATTAGTTCTGTGTTATTTTTACTTTATCTACGTTAAAGATACCGGATCCGATCCATCGCTCATATATCTTCGCTGCAATCTCTCTATGGATTACTTCTCCTCTTTCAGCACCAAA
Organism: Panzeria rudis; assembly: GCA_956483635.1. Taxonomy (NCBI): domain Eukaryota; kingdom Metazoa; phylum Arthropoda; class Insecta; order Diptera; family Tachinidae; genus Panzeria; species Panzeria rudis. The sequence continues at coordinate 22,307,053 of OY101447.1, read as the reverse complement.
AATCTAAAAGTGCCAGCCATTTTCATTCCATGAGGTACCGCGAGCATCTTACCGCTAGGAGACAAGTTTTCCTCAAAAATGCTAAGCAGGTATCGAAATCCATCTTATTCAACCTGTAATATTACCGGAATTTATAAGGAGCATATTTTCCTTTTACAAGCACGCAAATTATTTATAAAACACTTGCAAATAATTCACAATAGAAACTTTTACTCCCAAAATATTCACTATACCGATTTATTGGGAATGGGAATACAGGTTTCCTACCATATTTCCATAACATTTGCGATAGGGGTGATTTATAAAGCACTTTGAAATAATTCACTATAGAAACTTTTACTCCCAAAATATTCGCGACACCGATTTATTGAGAATGGGAATATAGATTTCCTACCAAACAACTTATTTTCATAAAATTTTCGATGGGGGTGATTTATAAAGCACTTTGAAATAATTCACAATAGAAACTCCCAAGTTATTCCCGATACCGATTTGTTGGGAATGTGAATATACGTGTTTTCTTGCAAATAACTTATTCCTATTACATTTGCGATAGGGATGATTTGAAATCAAACATTTTTGCATTTTAAAAAAAGTAAATAACTTAATTTCTTTAAATATCTTTAATGAAATTAAAATAAAAATTTTAGTTAGTGAACATATACGTATGTATGTGAAGATATTCAGCATAATTATGAATATCACTTCCCAGGGAATTTTTTTCTTACTCCCTCCCTGTTCCCTTATTCTAAATAAAATGTCCCGGGAAATTTTCTCTTTTCCCATTCCTCCTATCATTAATTACAATTTTCCCGGGAAAAATTCTCAGGGAGACAAGTAAGTATTCTAAATATGAGGGACAGGGAGAAATTCTTGCGAATGGAACTAATGCAAGCATTTAAAATTCAAATTAAAAAATAATTTAAAACAGTGGCATAAAGCATTTGTTTAGGACAAAAAGTTTAAATAAACACCGGAATGTTACATTTTTCTGAGTGTTGTGTTTTTCTTCCGACGGGGTTTGTTTGAATTTGGAACGATTTTCTGTCATCCCACGTCACATTTGGTTGATAAACAGACCGGTTTCGGCTATGTGCCATCTTAGTGCTCTATTGAATACTCTATATTTTTCTCTTGTTTTAGGAATTTTGGTCCATGCCGTGCAAACATGCGCTTCAAAACCATGAACTACTTCTGCCTTCGAAAAAAGAAGAAAAACTACTAAAAAACACTTTTTAAGTTTTATTTAAAAAAAAACAGATATTTATATTAACACACAATATTATTATCAAGAAAAACATTAAATTCATATTAATTTCTATTATTGAACTCCTGCGTGAATACAGAATAAAATGTAAACACTAAACAGCTGATTCAGATTTTGTCTTCTCTCTTACTTGCTTATTCCCCGGCTTTTTATTATAGGACGATTTTTTTCCCCGGTAACAAATGATTGGGCAGAGAAAAAAGTCCCCGGAGAAATTCATAATTGGGCTGATCACGTAACGCCATTTTTATCCACCTCCTAGCACATTTTAACAAATTTCCGGAGTAAATCCTAAACTCCGTTACGAATTGTAATAACTTTTTGCTATAGTGCAAAATATTTATCATGTAAAATAAAAATAAAAAAATCTCTTAAATAACATAAATTTTATATGGCAACTTCATTGATAGATTATTTTCTGTATGGCAGCACAATGCTTTATGTTTACTGTTTAATTGTGGTTGCCATTTGGTATTTTTGTAAATCTGATGTTGCCATATATTTAGAGTTTAAAAGATATAAAGGTATTATTAGTGTATTCGTAACTCCGTTACGAATTGTAATAACTTTTTGCTATAGTGCAAAATATTTATCATGTAAAATAAAAATAAAAAAATCTCTTAAATAACATAAATTTTATATGGCAACTTCATTGATAGATTATTTTCTGTATGGCAGCACAATGCTTTATGTTTACTGTTTAATTGTGGTTGCCATTTGGTATTTTTGTAAATCTGATGTTGCCATATATTTAGAGTTTAAAAGATATAAAGGTATTATTAGTGTATTCACTAACTAGAATAATCCAAATTTTTTTTTATTATGCATATGATAATTATCTATCTCTTGAGCAAATCATACACGTTTTAAGTTTTAGCATTTCATCATTTAAAAGACATATATGCTAAACAACTATGTATGTATTTATGCCTCTTTAAAAAGCGTAGCGTGTTTATTTCTTTTTTAGTTTTCAAACTTGTTTATTCGTTTAAATGTATTGCAGCGTCTTTAAAAGATCAATAAACTTAAAAAAAAGTATTCCACCATAACAAAACTAGCACATTTTTTATTCTTTTTTTGGTTAGTAGTAATTTTATATGCTCAATTTTTAGTGATCTTTAGCTTAATTCCATTTAAAGATTAAATAAATGTCTGACTAAAAAAAATGTCACGTGTTCAATATAATTGTTGATAATTTTCTTGTAGGTGAACAAATAGAATGAAATAATTGTTTTTGCTTGAAAGCAAAAAATAAAGAAAAAATGGTTGGAAATACCGTGAAATGTTTTATTAATAAAATTCAAGTTTAAATAATATAATTGTTAAATTTAATGAAAAAATTAAAACATCAAAGCGATAAATATTATATGATATTAATTTCCGCTGGATGTGGGTGTTTCTGGTTTTGTGAAATGAGTTATTTAAGAACAAGAAATACAATAAATAAATACATTAAAAATTTATACATTAAAAAATTTAACTTAATGACATCAAGGTAATATTTGTTTATTTAGAAAAGTGATGTCAAAATATTAGGCTATTTTCAAAATGTTTGCTATCGTTTGAACTGTTTTTGAAAATAAATTTGAGCAACTCGCCCACTTTGCTTCAGTGTGAGTCTATCCATCCATGATGAATTGCCAAATGTAAATAGCGGCAAATCAACCGAGAGCAATCAGTCCACAATGATGTCAACTTAACCCTTTTCGGCTAGAATTACTCCGTTTTTAGCTACTCAAAATTACTTTTAAGGATTTTAGCATCTACTTTCATTTGCTGATGTGAACAATGTGCAATACAATTATAACCAAAGTACTAATAATCTCCCCTATCGAGAATGCTATGGGAATAAATTGTTTGGGAGGAAACCAATATTCCAGTTCCCAACAAATCGGTATAGCGAATAGTTAAGGAGTAAAAGTTTCTGGTGTGAATTATATTGGTACTAAAATTTTCAGTTGTGAATTATTTGTCAGCGCTTTGTAAATAATTTGTTTACTTGTATGAAAGACGAAAATAAACATATGTATGTATTTTGAAGAAATGAAGAGCGTTTATCTGCGTTTTCCGATGGTGGAAGAGAAGAATCAATCCATAGAGAAATTGCAGCGAAGATATACACGCAATGAATCGAATATGTTATCGTTAACGGAGACAAAGTAAAAATAATACAGATCCAAGTGCGTTTGTCTCTAATAAATCTAATTTCCTTTACAGATTCCAGGAATATCACAGTTGATGGATTCAAATCGCCACGTTTGGCGAGGAATCGCCATATCTGGTAACCCTGGTTCAAAAGGGTGCCAAGTCAATGTGTACCTAACTCCCCGTCCACACATGCAATTTTTGTTGCAGCAATCTCTGAATTTGTGGAAGAGTGTTGAAATAGAAATATATCGATGTCGGTTTATCGCAATCCACACAACACTTGCGCTCCTTCAAGAAAGTAATTGAATAGAGTCCTACCTTGAAATACAAATTACGACTTATGTGTTCCCTTTTCGTTCCCATTAAAAATTATTCACCTCCATTGCGAGTTTTATAGAAATAAGTTGTTTGGGAGCAAAACTATATTCCCATTCCAAATCGGTATCGCGAATATTTTGGGAGTAAAAGCTTCTATTGTGAATTATTCGGGAGTAATAGAACTGTTTGTCAGTGCTTTATAAATAACTTGTGTTCATGCGTGTGATAGGAAAATATACACATTTTGAAAAAAATAATAGCGTTTAACTATGTTTTGTGATGCTGGAAGAGGAGAAGCTATAGAGAATACATCAAAGATACATACCTGATGAATCGCTATCGTTTATATAGACAAAGTAAAAATAATACAGATTTAATTGCGTTTGTCTCACAGATTTCATAGTAGTAGATTTCATAGTAGTAGAGTTTGAATAAAGATGGATGCCAATACCTATTGAGCGTGTTAGAGGAAAAATTGGCTGTTAGCGGTACGATGTTCGCGGTAACTTCCATAGTGAAAATCACTGGCACTTTGACAATTGATTTGCTCTTTATTAACCCTTACGATCCTTTATTAAAATAAAAAAGTAATTCAATAGAGTCCTACCTTAAATAAAAATTGCAACTTATATGTTCCCTTCTCGGTCCCATACACTTGTTGCGAATTTATGTTGTAAAAAAATCGCGGGAGTAAATATTGGCGATGCCAAATTTTTTTAGGTTTGTAAATTCGATCCAAAAAAATTTTTGTTATGGCAAACATTTACGATAGAAAATCAGAAAATTTTGGAGTTTTTTCATGGGAATAGTTATTTGCAATAGAGGTGGTTGTGAATTTGTTTTGTGAAATAATTCGTGAGAGTAAACATTGGCGAAGCCACATTTTTTGAGTTTGTGAATTCGCTACCTAAAAATTTATGGGAAACATTCACGATAGAAAATCTGAAAAGTTTTGATTCAGTGCAGTCAGGTGATCAGATATCCCATTTGCTTATATTTTGTTGCAGATTGTATGAAAATATATTCTAAATATAATGTGTCACCCACTCAAAGTCGGCTCAATTTAAAACATACTTGCTTTTCGACTATAATGGCATAATAGTTAATAACAGGTTTTTAATTTCTAAAGCAAACAGATTTTTGCTATTTGCTATTTTTGTTATACTTTTTATGTTTGAAAAGTTTGGCAACACTGCCAACCAAATCGGTGATCATAAAGCACAGTGTTGCCAGCTTTTTCGCTTCCAATAAATTATATTAAAAGACTTAACGAACGGTTTAAACGAATAAGGTACAACTCGGCAGTAAAGTAGAAGATAGTTACTGGCACCTTTAACAAAACATAGAACGATAAACTGGCATCTAAAAGTTTTTCATTATTACTTACAACTGTAAAATAAAAGTTATCATTTTCTCAAAGTATGGCTATACCACAGCATTAACCGCCTATTGTGAATGGTTAAAGTACACAGTGGCAACGTCATACATATGTATTTACATATCTGATAAAGTAGAAAGTATGGCAGCCTACGAAAATGTGGAAACTTCAAATGCCGATAAAAGTTATAGGTATAATGAACTTACTAGTAAATTATCACACACTTTTAGAATAAAGTAAAGTTTCAATAATTAAAAATAGTTTAACCGTCCGATAAAATTCTAACTATAACTAAAGATGAGTTGAAATAATGGCCGTAAAAAGTCTAAAAGATATTGCCTAAGAAAGTAAATTTCTTTTGGATTTGGATCCCGCTCAAAAAAAAATGATCTTCCCTAAAGTATGCTTCGAAATTTATACACCCAAAACATTAAACGCCAAAAACAACAACACCGATAGCAAAAACATTTCTATCAAACAACAACAATTACAAATGAAGTGAAAATTTAAAACAAAGGACTCAAAACAAAAATAGATTTATAACTGTAATAGTATCGATTATTTTTGTTACGAAAGAAAATTTCTGCCCCCTAGCGAGTCATAAATAGCATAGCTATAAAAAAAATCCAGTTAAAAAGTCTTCTAAATCCCGTAAAACTTGTTCACCGGCATAAAACACCGTTTAACCAATTTTCGGCTTCGCTTTTGAATACTCAAACCAATATATTTCAGTTTAGAAAATGTTCAAAATGAAGATTAAAGTTAATAAATTTTAACATTCCTGTCATTAAGCGACAACAATTTTTATGCCTGCTCATGATTTAAGAATCAAAGTGTAACCAAAAAAATATTTATATATTTCAGTTGAAAAAATATGATACAATACATTTTCTGGATATGAAGTGTAACAAATGTGTTGAGTGTTGTTTGTGTGCAGCAGCAATTGTCTGCTACTTAAGTACGAGTGTACATTTCCTGGACTTTCAAGAAGGTTTATTAGTTCTACCGTTGTGTTTAATACAACATATAAAATTTATTGCAAAAAAGTTCATATATTTCTCATATTAAAAACATCCAAAGTTTTATATGACAAATGCATCATACCTTTAATAAATATGAGTACATTACCCTGTAAAATTTATTGCCAAGCAAACTGAGGTAAATCTTTCCTTCTTTTTTTTTGTGGATTTGGTCATAAGCAGAACAAATTACAATAAAACAGCAGCAAAAATAAATATGAAATAAAAATCAACCACCCGTTTTGCCTTCATTTTTATTATTTACTGAAAAGTAAACCACAAACGAAACATGAAGAAAAATATTTAGAAACGAGGGTAAGAGGAAATTTTCTTAAAAAATCGTGTAGGTCGATTATGGATAGCAGCTAGGGTTCAGTTGGATTCCCAACCGGTAAAACACGACTAGTTAGCAACTGAAATCAGTAGTGAGATTTTGTAACTTTTAACAATAACAACAGTCGTTATATTGTCAACTTATTAAGTTGTTTGCACTAACGATTTTACGATTCTGTGACTTCTTCGTAACAACATTGTGTAAATGTAACAACATGTGGCATCACTGTTAAAATAAACCAAAAGCGCAAAGAGGAATGTATTAAAAACAAATGCATTTGTGTTTGTCAAACAGTGTACAGAAATTCTTGTTCATTAATTTCTTTATTTTTGCGAAATAATTGTTAAATTAAGTTTTTAAATAACAGAAATATTGTTATTTATACGTAAAAGTTTTAATCCCTGTTTTTAGTTCCAACCTTATGGTAGAGTTTTATCATGATAAATGTCAAATTTCATATTAAATTTGACTTTTATCATGATAAAAATTTATCAGGTATTGACACTATATTATGTCTTAATATATACAGGCATGTTCTGTATTCCATGCTGAATAAAAGTGTTCGGAATTGTCATAGCATTGTTGTTGTTGTTATAAATAATAATTTTAATTCCACATGGAATACAGAACACACCAGCTTATCTTACATATTCTTAAATAATTTTTAGATTTAACCTCGTACATAAGAAAAGAAAAAATAAAAATTGATATTAAGCAGCAGCACTTGAAAATATGTATGTATGTTAAGTTCATAAGCGGCCTTGTACTGTTGTAATGCTTGTATGATTTTACTACTTTACAACTCTGTAAATTTATTATTGTTAATATTAATTAAGAAAAAATGCGATAAAACTATACTATTTCATTTTATATTTTATATATATAAATAACATTTCATGCTATCAATCTAGTATGGATGCCGATTTTTAGGAAGAAGAATAAATTTACTATGGTGATTTTTTTCTTCACATAATTTTAAGAAAAGTTAACTTTTTTTTTTAGTTCTTCATCTTTTTTTTAAGTATTTTGCTGTTTAACAAACAACACGCAACTGCAATACATAGTATAAAGTATACACTACGTGTTGACTACACATAAATAACAGAATGTTGTATTTTGATACATGATACAAAATACACCACCGGTTGTGAATTGAACAAATGTATGTTAATCGCAAGTATTTAGTATAAATGTAAATTCCGTATTTGTTCGAGAAATTGTAGGTTTGTATTTGTGCAAACACTTAAAACACAATAGACACGCGCATTTTCTACTTAATATGCATTTATTTCATTTTTATTGTATTTGATTTTTATTTTACATGACACACGACCAATTCTTATTTACAAACACTTAAAAACACACACACACACACATATACACACAATCGCTCACGTTAACACTCATACTCCCATTTAATTTGGCCATGCAGGAGTATTTTTACCATGATTTTTACCTATTGTTTGGCAAACAGATTTTTGTAAGAAACTCATTAATTTTTTTTGTTTTGCCTTCTTCTCCCCATATTAGACGAAAACAAAAAAACAGGAATAATAATGATGTACAGATTTGTTGGTGTAAGTAAAACAGTGATGCCAACTTTTCGAACTAGATGAGGCGGATTTTAGCTATCAAAAATGAGACAAACATTTTTAAGACCAAACTGATCTAGAATTTTTCACAGTTATACAGTGTTCCCAGTATTTTCAAACCTTATCCCCAATTTTCAATTTTTTCATCCCCCGGAATCTCTTATATATGTAAAGTTTTTCTTCATAATAACAAATTAATAAAAATAAAAAAAAGATTTTCATATTTCCCTTTTCCAAACATTCTCTCTCAAGCGTTTTAGAATCAAAAAGTTGGCATCACTGTACGTAACAAAGCAAAAGGGAAATAGGAAGAGGGAGTACTGCCATATTTTGTATGTTTTTGAAATGTATTAAAAATCAACTGCCTCTAACTTGGTTTATTTATAAATTTGATCCGGTATTACAAAGCAATAAAGTATAGAAAAATATATAGAAAATAAATAATTTTAGTATAAAAAACATCTTTTACAGTTTAAAAGTTCATAGCAGAAAGAAAAATAAAATTCTCTCATCATCCTTAAACTTGGCCACATGATGAGTTGTCAATAAAACACAATGTTTAGTTTTAATAACCCTCATTTAAAAAAAAAAAGTTTAAAAAAATGGAAGCTAAACAATAAACAAATTTGTCATCCCACTGTTAACTTATTACAAATGATTGGTTTTCTTTGCATTATAAAAAACATTTTCTTAATTGTATTTCTTTAAAAAAAAATTTCCCAAATAAAAACCTTTATTGTAAATCTTAATTACTTTTCTTTTAAAAATCATTCCAACAAAAAAAAACTTTTTTATTTCAACTGGGAAAAGTCATCCATCCACATGTAAATAAAATCAGTGGTGTGTGTACTAATTTTGAGACATTTCTTTTTATTCCTAAAATAGTAAAATTATTCAAGAGAGCAATCATGGTTTCTTTAAATACATAAATATATATTCTTATAACACCTCCTGTAGCTTTTAGCACTGCAAGGAGTAAAAAAGACTCTATTGATTTCTTTTATTGTTGCATTTAAAATTATCCTGGCGCGTTTTTTAAAGGCCATTTAAAACAAATCGCTGTTCACTTATGGTTGTTATGGGAATTTATGCTTTTGCGGACAAAAGAAATGGAAGAAAATTTTTCTTGGGAAAATATTCACGATAAAATCTTTCTGTGCAATATGCATAAAATAATTGTGTAGTCCTTTGGAAAATGTATGGGAATGTAGAAATTTGGGAAATAAATTCGCACGGAAAAGAGGAAAGTTTTTAAAAGTTGTAAGCAATTGTACCAAAGAAATTTAAATTGGCAACACTGTTTTTCGGGACAGATGATTTGACGGGTTTCGTTTATTTTTGGATTTGGTTGGTTTGTGCTGTCAGTTGAGATTCTAGGGTTTTCAAAAGCAACTCCACTGATAATCGAGATAATCAGGATGCGCCAGTGACTAGCCAGTTAGGCTTTGGGAAAGTTTAGGTTAGGTGGGCTGCCCGCATGCTAGCGAACACACTCGGAAGACCATTAGGTTCGTTGTGATGTCTAGAGAAGTATCCAAACCCCCAACACATTGGTATTCCAGCTTCTGACAACCAGTTAGAACTTGTCACAAAGTCTAACAGCCCTACCAGTGGTGCATCCCTGAGGCAGTCCAGATCTTGCAGGAAACGATTGTCCAGATGCATATGCCTGCGTTCCTGCAGAGCCGTTTAGCCACAGAAAAAATGTTACACTTACCCTTCTTCTTCGTCGAAAAAGATGCTGCATTAACTTCAACCAGGAGTTCAAGCAACCTTCTTCCAAGTGTTAGGAGTTGCTTCGTTATAACTCTACCAAATGAGGCTTTGCGAAAAATTGCGGTTAGATCTTCAAGAGCTGGAATTCGATATCGAATGGCGTAATTACGCTCCAGTACTCTCTTTCTTCTCTCTTTCTCCTCTTCACTTTCACACCTTCACTTGATCTCTTCCTTTCTTCTCTCTTTTCCTTTATTTGCAGATAACACAAAGGGACCAACCATGGACCCAAGTGAGCGGAAGCTGCGCCTGTACAACCTAACCTAACCTAACCAAACCTAACTAGGAAAACTGGCTTGTAGACATTCGATTTGAATTTTCCTACCTTGAAGGCTGCAAGAAAGGCCTCTACAGGAAGTTTACTACACATATGTGAACTGTTCGGTTAAAAAACGATTTTCCTTTGTAATGCGTAGTGATATTCACTGGCGTATCGACCACAAATGGATGTGATTTTACTGAAGAGCCTGCTGTTCGCAGAAATGAGAAGGTTTCGCGAACAAGTTCCTTGATTTCATTAGAGCACATTCTATTGTAGTAATGATAAAACAGTGAAACAAGCCCCACATTGAGCGTATGCTCCAGTGTGTCAATAGAGCTGAATATCCTATTTTCACCAAAGAGCTTCTTTGCTCTCTCCTGTACATGGTCGAGTAACTTCAAAATAGACTTTGAAACATCAGCACATGGGTCTTACGAGCATTAAACATCAAAGCTGTTCGCATGACCCCATTCAGCCATTGCTACAGAATTGTGGCTCCAATCCGCTATTATTGAATGAATACAAATTAAATTGCAGTTCTAGAGCAATCATATTCGAGTCAAGTTAATCCCGTTGGACTACAGTCCCAATTACATAGCTTCTTCGGAATTAATGTTTTCTAGCACTTCAACGGAACGCCAACAATTTGATCCGCATTTCGAATGTGTTTTTAGCTTCCGGATTTGTCCTCAAGATTGTTGCTGGGTACATTGGTATGCCCAGGCACCCAGAGTAGCTCGAGGTTTGAATATCTCGCCATCTTTCTATGATACGGCAATAGTTGACTTAATCTAATGTAGGCCACCATACATACGAAAGAATGCGATTTATTACAATGCTAAAGAGCCACTTGGAACTCCTGAGATTTGTTTCCTAAGTTTTCTCTGTGGCCCTAAGTTCCACCACTCCGTTTAGTTTTGCAAGCTGAAAAGTTGGTATCTTATATCGTTTTGTGAAGAGTACAAGTTCCGTTTTCGGCGAATTTATACTGAGATCACTTCGATACTCAACCAGCTAATGATTCTCTGTTAAGCATGCAGACGTTGTGAGAGAGTATCCAGCTGCTTGATGGATATTGCCATCGCAATGTCATCGATAATCGCCACAGTCTTAAATGTCATGGAAACAAGTTCCACCATAGAGTTTATGGCGAGGTTCCATAGGAGAGGAGACAGGTCACCTCTTTATGGAGAGGTTAGCTTCTATTAGCTTCTATGCAAATTGTATCCCGTATAAGAGAGGATATAATAAATCGGTTGGTCAATAATTTGCAAAGTAGGCTTATAACCGACTAATGGACAATCAGTCTTCCTGAACCATTGTCTATCATAATCTGGTTTCACATTGTTAAAGCAACCTTCTATGTCTAAGAAGGACATCAATACATACATATTCCTTGTGATAAATGGATTTCTCAATAAAACCAACAAGCGGGTGAACTGCACCCTCAATTGCGTTGGGTTTAGTGCCTCAATCAGAAGGCATACTTTGTGATCTGGAAACGTCCAGAATCTGAGGAAAAATCATTTTACGTTTTCTGTCAATTTCATTCAGAATTTGTATTTCTAATATTTAAAGCTTTTCCAATTGTTTTCCCCCAAAAACACATGTGCGTGTGAATTTAATTACAGTGAGGTGAAATAAATCTTTACTTTTAGTTAGACCTTTATCACTGATTTAATCGTCTAAAAGAACCTTTTATGTAAAAAATTAATCAAACATTAACTTAATTATATTATCTTACTAATCAGAGTAATTTGTAGCCCTTAAAAATTATATTAAATTAATCCAACAATTAATTATTTGAAATCAGCCGACCAAAAAAGCCAAAAAGAAAAGAGAAGCATGAAAAACACTTCAAACAATAAACAAATTCCTAACAATCATAACATTAGACCAGTGCAAATGAGTATGTGAGAAATGAAATGGGCACCCATTATGTGCTTATATGTAGATTGTACATAATTCAAATTGCATGAGGAAAAAAGTGTTTTTATTAACTAAACAGGATATAAAAATTTACACACACACACACACACACGCATATGAATAAATATTTGTTATATTTTGTTTTGTTATTCCTTTTAAGTGTTGTTGACATGTTTAACACTTTCTAAATAGGTGTGAGTGCGTGTATATGTACGATTTAATACCAAGTGTTGAAAGGTAGCAGTATGAAGGCCTTATAGAAGGCATCTTTAGCCCTTCTTTTGCAAGGAGAAATACTTCCCGCTACACGTTGTCACTGCGGGGAAGGCCTTCCTATCGCTTCTTCTGGAAGGCCTGTCAAAAGACATTCTAAAAATGCCATTTTGAAGGGCTTCAAAAACATATGGAGGTACATTATTTAATCCCGTTATTTTTTATTTCGAATTATTTCCTTGCATCTAAAGTAATTTTTTATACTCATGAGGCGGAATCGGACATGAATAGTTTTGTCGGAATAAGTATAAGTTAATCAGCTCCAACATAAAGGGCAATAATAGCAGCACGTATGATGTCTCTTGTACGTAAATTTCAGTTTTATATACAAATGTATTCGCGAAAAAAGAATACGAGAATTGTCATTATTTCTAAAGTACTTTTTTTATGAACAAAACGAAGAATCTAAAAAGAGAATACTCTTTGCTCCTCTCTTCTAATAGAATGTCTTTTCTCAGGGAGAGTCGAAGCCTTCTAAAAGAAGGTGTAATTAGCCCTTCAAGAAGACAGGAATTGAGAAGGCCTTTTTAGTTTTATAGCTGGGTATCCCTCCACATTTGTATGGAAGTGTCTGTGCATGCGAAGGTCTACTGTATTATTTACTTCAGTTTTTCTTGCCATGAACAACGACCGGCCGTATTTTTTTTAGCTGTTTGCTAGTGTTGTTTTTACACTTTTGTTTGCATTTTGAACATAAACAAAACTAAAAATGTGTTAATATAAAATTCTAAATGCTAAAAGAAAAATCTATATAAAATTGTAATGGCAATTTATTTACTAGAAGGCTTTACGTTTATTTAATAAAAGAAAATATTGGTCAACAAATAAACAAATACGAATATAATTGTAAATGCTTTTTAAATGTTTATCCAGTCCTTTTTGTTGTTTAAAATGAAAGAAAAAAGAATAGAAGAAACGTTTTTTTTGCTTTGTTTGTGGAAAATTGAAAAATAAATCCTTTTTTTCTGGGACAAATCAAATGCATCAGTAGTTTGTAATGGGTTTTGAATGAGAAAACACAACAGGATACAGCAGACAGGGAAGGGGTGGATGGGTGGCTGCTGTTAAACAACAAGTTTTGACGCCCAGCCAAATAGTATAAATGTCAAATGAAAGCGTGTCATCGTCGTCGTCATCGCACGTATTGTATTGATTTAAATCCCTAACAACACAAAAACCTCTAAGTCCTTTATAATCGATGTGGGAAATGTTGGACCATATGAAATTCATAAAAGTTTATAAATATGATTTTTTTTTGCTATTTCATTGTATATTAACATGTCAAATTACGTATTTACGTCTGTATGACATGTCAAGGAAATATAAAAATTGTGTTCATATTAAGCTTTTGCATAAAATAGTATATTATAATAATAGGCGTGTGAAAGGTTAAATAAACACATCAGTTGTCGCCAATCAATATGTATTTTAAATGCAAAAATATTAAAATTTTATTATATCTAGTACAGGCTTTGAAAAAAATTAGTAACTGGAAGGAGGATTATGGATTACAACTCAACTAAACTTTCACCAAAGGGAGACAATTGCTTTTTATCAGTTGTGTTTTTGCGGTTATTTCGACTACTTCGACTTTTGTTTAGTTTTAAAATTACGATTTTAAAATGCGCATCATTCTACCGGACGCCAACCTATCAAATTTGTCAACTATAGAACATAAAATCTCAAGAAAAAATTGGCCTTACAATTCCTAAAAATATTGCAAACATTTTACGATGGCTACTACACTAAAAAAAATCCATGCAACATATGCGAGAAAACCCTCGAAATATTTCGTAATTTCGCACCACGAAATTGTTTCGTAAAATATACGAAATGTACGAAATATAATTGAAAAATAAAATAAAATTTGGCTTAAGCGGGGAACGAACTCGCAATCTGAATATTTCTAGGCAAGTACTCTACCCACCCATCGAGCCACTTATTTTATAGGAAACAAAAATTTTTATTATTTACTTACATCTGAAAAATATGTCAATTTATAAAAATTTAACACATTAATTTACTTTTTTTATTTCAAATATATTTTTTAACAAGGAAAAAAGTTTACGAAAGGTTTTCGTTACTTTCGTAAATGAAAAAAAATATTATTAATTTATTTTTTGTAATATGTACGAAAGTTTCGTACATTCTACGAAAAAATTAACTACGAAACTTTTTTTCGTAAAATGTTGCATGAATCATATTCAGTGTATGGTTTCAAAAAACATGGATCATGGATAACGTAAAGAATGGTTTCGTTTATCTTACACCGTGAAGAGCTTCACAATGGCGAGCAAATTCCATACGAGCCCAGGAATTATTCTGTTCTTTGACATATCCTCGTGAGATGCCAAAAAAAGGTTCCGGTCCTATAAACCAACGCTGGACTCCTCTGTTGGGTAGACAGTCAGACTGTTCCTTTCCAGTATGGTCTTCATGACCAGGCACCCAGCATAACGTCAGTTTACTTCGAGCATCAAGTTCATTTAGAGATGTAACACAATCCATGACTACACCCGACCTTATTTCATAAAAGATTAATGTCTTGAGCGCTGTTTGGCTATCTTTAGACACGAATACCCTTACACTTTCTCCTCAGGCATTCTCTAGCACCAATAAGGATGGCATAGACTTCCGCCTGGAAAATCGTAGGGTATTTACACATGGGAATGGCTCTTTGGAAGTTAGGGTCGCATACCCCATGCCTCCGTATCTCTATTTTCCTGTTTGGAGACGTCAGTGAAACAGATCTGGTCATCATATTCGTGCCATGTAGTGTGGTTCAGCCATTGGCCTCTTTTAGGAATCAGAACGTCTAAATTTTTTTTCAAGACTAATGTCCTATCCTAATATATGGGTCATTTACAAACTGTCCTAATATACAAATGTGCCTTAGAATATACTAATGTGCCTTAGAAGACTTAAAATATGACACACGGGCATGTTCTGTGTTTCACAAAAAAATAAAATAATGCGAATTATCATGGCATTGTTGTTATAAAAAATTTATTTATAACAACAATGCCATGAAAATTTACATAAATTGATTTTTTGAGAAACACAGAACATGCCCAATAGTCGTAAATTTGTTTTGACAAGACTTATTGACTTCCCATTCTACAAAGATTATTTTCTTATTATTTAATTTAATAGTACAACTGTTGATTACTATAAATTATTTTCGAAGACTTTCGAGTTAATGATAAAGAATACAACTCATACATACTGAATCCCACTGAACCAAAGGTGCGGGTTAAGCACGAAAACAGCTGATAAGAATGTACAACACAAAAATAAAATAACAAGCTTCTGACAACGGATTCCGTCAGAGACGAGAAAAAACTACGTACATATATTTGGTTTACGTCTGACCTTTATTTAACAGATATAAAGTTCCCCCTTTGCACATTATTATACTGAATAGCCAGAGGAAATCTTGTAATCTACAACTTCCAAGCGGAGAAAAAATTTTTGAATTGTTATTACCCAGCAAAAACTACTGCTTCGGTCGAAGCAGGTTTATAGGCGAGAGATGCTAGTTTTGTTGTTTCTACTGCTTCGAAAAGCGCTTCGAACATGCATGATTTTTGTGAATCTAAATTGATTTTTGTTCGCGATGTTCCACTTTGGAGATCTTCTTTTTTTATATAAAACAGCGCTTCTTTCAAAGCATCGAAAATGCTCTAAAATCATGTCTCATTTTATCATCGGTAAACTACAGACAAAACAAATCGTATTTTATTATAAATTTCTCTCTTCCATGCAATAGGTGGTAAATGTAGAAAAAGAGCATACTTTAAATCAGAGCAAGGCAGAGACAAAACTAAATAATATATGAGAAAAAATTTGTTGTTTAAGTGTGTTGGTGTTTAATTGCATTGTTGATAAGTACAAATGACTGTTGTGCTACTGTTGTTGTTTATATTGATTGTTTGTGTTGTGTACATGTAAATTGTCCGCTGTGTACATGTAAAAAATTTAAAAATAGCCGAAAAGTAGTCGGCAAACATCGTGGCTCACGGCTACACATCGCCTGCCGCTGCTTTAAATGTGTTTTGAGTTTTCAAATGTATTACGTGTTTATTTGAAAGGATGCGTGTGACAATTATTTAGAACCATATTGTTGAAAGCTACAATGCTACTGAATATGATTTTGTTTAAGTTGAAGAAATGTAAAATGCTGACTAACTTCGTAATTTAAACATTATGAACACTTCTTTTTGAGCATCCTCGGAAGCGCTTCAAAAGATAGCAATGTGGGAGGCATGAAAGTTTTTTACTGCTTCCATAAACATGATATTTTCTGCTGGGTATCTTTGCATAAAAAAAATCTACAAACACACATACATGTTTTTTTTTTTTTACTTTAAACTAATACATGTATGTATGCACGCTATATACGCATGTATTACTAGCATTTTAAACGCCTATAGCTTCCAAAATACGAAACTGATTTTAAGAAAATATAGATTATGCACATCGGCAAATAAATACCTTCAAATTAATATATTTTTTATTTAAATCATGTATATAATATGAATGAAAAAGGGATAACAAAGAATCATCTTGCCTATTAATTAAATATTACAATAGTACTGATACCGGAAAGTTGTCAGAATAAAATGCATTGTTTGCATTGCTAGCTGTATAATCAGTTTAAACATTATTTGCATGTTTAGCCCGCCTAGTATCTTACAAAAGCTTTTATGGTCATATTTCCTACCTTCATTTTTGTTTATTTTATCTTCAAGTATCAACATGACAGCATGAAATTTTAAAATTCATTAACTAGAAATTAGTTCCAAACAACAGCTTTAATTAAATGCCGCTTCTATGTTTTCAAAGATTTGAAATTTTTTCAAACAAATTTATAAGCCCATTCTTATTTACTACTGTTTTTTTTTGTTTGTTTTTTTTATAATAAAACATTACATCTTTTTTTTAATGCTCATAATAAATTCACTTTTTTTTTAATCCCTTTATAGTAAATCCGGAACTAATCATTTTTCTCATGTTTATTTTTTTTAATATTTAAGAAACCTCCCTAATTTTAAGCACCCCTCAAATTAAAAGCTACAACACCTGAGAGTTGCCAGCAATAAATGTTAAATATAGAAAACAAAGGTCATCATCCATCAGAGAATGATACAAATTAAATCCTTAAATTACGAAAACAATAAAACACACACACAATGTAATTGAGCATTAATAAGGGGATTTTAAAAGTGAATATAATTTATTCAATATCTATTGTTACTAACAGACAGACAGACAGACAGATAGATAGACATACTTCTGCAATTATTTTAATACTCACGTGTGCACTTGAAATTATGGAACAAAGTTACCAGGAGCAACTTGAAGAGATTAAACGAAATCAGGAATGTTTTGGCACGCCCTACAACAAACAACAGCACACACACACACACACTCACCAAATAAAGTAGCAAAATTTACAAGTGATTAATATTAAATACCTGGAAAGCCCAACAAACAAGAAGGAAATCGAAACAGAAATAAAAAAAACATAAGCCCTAAATAATGAAAATGACACTCGGAGGAAAACAACCCTCCTCCTGTTTTAGGAGTGCGTGTACGATAATTTTATTGTCTTACGTTAAATGTTGTTAAGAAAATCGCAAATATGTACTCGTACTACTCTGTATAAAAAAAATTGAATTAAATAAAATAAAAGTCATTACAAATATGTAACCATTAGTAACTTATAAAATCAAGTATTCCTATGGAGTACCAACTATTACAACAAAGCAACAAAAAAAATATATCAATTTCTTTTCAACCAGAAGTAGTGTATGTTCCTCATTTCTTGACGTCTATATGGCTAGTTAAGATAGATCGATACAAGATAGATGGATGTTTAGATGGCTGGCTGGATGGCTGGCTAGATGGCTGGCTGGATGGCTGGATGGCTGGCTAGATGGCTGGCCGGTTGCTGGTTGCTTGTGAAATGTGTCGACAACAGCTCACTTATGACATGTTTGCTGCGAGTGGGGAATTTCCAGTTTGATTTCAAATATTTTAAAATAATGGTAGAAGTAGCTATGTGAAAAAATCTTTGTAAATGTACGAGTACTAACTATATTGCCTGTGCTGGAAGTTTTTAAATTTTTTTTTTCATTTCTTATTTTCTTTTCCTACTTACTTATTTTTCCTATAATCTTTGTAATGTGAAAATTTGTTGACATAAAAATTCTTTAGAATTTAATAAGATTTTCTTAGAAAAAAGTAAACGTTTTTAGAATAATAAATTTCAAGAAATATAAAACAAGAAAAATTAAAGCTAATAATGTTTTCTACTTTTCTTTCGTTCTTGTTTTTTTTTATTGAACTGAAATAATTGGTAGACTTTACGACGTCTTTTCTTGGATATCAATGTATTATTAACACACGTGAGAATATAAAAAATGTGATTTATTTGTACATTTTCTTCATTAAAGAGGTTAGAAAATGTGTTCGAAATAAAATTATGAATGCTTGAAATGAAGATTAAGTGTTTTTTTACGTATAAAAGATATTTATGGGAGTCAATATGAATTTAACTGATTTTACATTGACGGTTTTATTCGGTCAATTCACAATTTGTTTAATATACACTCAATATATTATTTACGTAAAATTAACTGAAATTGTAATATAAAATAAATGAAAATTCCATTAAAAACCAGTCTACTTATTTTTCATTTAAATTTAACAAAAAGTTTATTAAATTTTAAATGTTAAAATATTAGCTGACTTAACACTTTAAAAAATGAATGATTCTTTCTTCAATCAACCCCAAGTTCCGTAAAAATAAATGATTTTTGCTTTATTTTTATATGTTAAAAGCTTATTATTTATTTCGTATCTTTAATTATTATTTTATTAATTTCGTATTTTTACTTACTGCTTATTATTTTAATTTCTACCGGTCATCGAACAAAGCTGCTTCATGAAATCTAACCCATAATATGAAAACCAATAGCACGAAGTTTACATAAAGTTACTCATTTTTATGCCCTTAACATTAAAAATTAAAAAACAAAAACACACGCATGGTCTTGGCTGAAATTGAACATGGAACCAGCCGGTTAATAGTCTAGCGCATTATCCACCACACTACTGATTTTAAATGAATATTCATATATTTTAAATTACAATTTCAGCTAATTTTGCGTGCAGAGTATTTTGAGCGTGTGTGTGTTATTTTTATACATGTACTTTTTGGTACTTATAACATAAACAAGGACAATATTGAAAGCAACCGAAAATCCTTATTATTGAGTATGAAATTGGTTTTTTTATTGAATGTTAAAAATAAGATCGCTTATAATTTTAAATGTTTTTCATTTAAAAATTACTGCACGGGATAGTTCTTGAATAAAGTACATATAATGGCCCTTATTACGGGTGTCGTAGGCATAGTCGAAATTAAACGACTCCAATGTAAAACATATAGCGAGCGTTTCCACATTTTATAGATTTCGTCACGACTACGACAACCGTAATAAGGCTGAATATTATGAGTGTAATTCATAAAAAAAACAGACTCCTAAGCCAAGATACACCCAGACGGACGGGTGGATAACATGTCCAAAACCTCTGTGGCTGATTGGTAGTGATGACAGCTTGTCAGTCCAGAGGTCGCAGGTTGTATAACCGCCATAGATCCTCAGACAAGCTAAATCACTGCGCGAATTGTTTGTTTATTAAAAAAACATTAAACAATGGGAACCTATTTGGTAGTACATATGTATAAACTTTCATAAAAAAAATGTTTTTTTTTTCAAAATCGTTATATAAATGGAGGAGTTCTGAGAGAACAAAGCAAACAAACAAACAAAAATCGGTTAAAAAATAAAAATTATTCATTGCGAGATAAGCTAAAAAGTGTACATATGGCAGCAATGTTTTTCATAGCAACCAATTTGACAGTTAGTTTTTGGTTGTTTTAGGGTTAAATTAGTTTGACAATTTATCATGAATGGACTTGCGCCGCAGCACCATGTGCAATTTGTTCTAATTTATTTTAAAGCGATGTTTCAATTCGAGAAACTGCGAGCATTAGGTTCATTTAGGTCAATAAACAGAATTGCTCCATTTGAATGATGGAACAGAAAGAAATATTGGCTCGTATTACAGTTGTCGTAGTATCAATCGAAATTAAAGGACTCCAATATAAAACATTCGGCAATTTGTTATGACTGCGATCGGCCGCTCATTCGGAAATCTCACATGAAGACTATTGTAGTAGGATCTGTTTAGATGACGATGAAGAGGAATCATGGCCACGACTTCAGGAAATCAGATGTTCCCTCTTTGGGGACAGACCTGAAAGAGCTGACAAATGTAACTCTTAGAGAGCTCTTCATTTTATAGATAAAGGTCTTCAAAATATATTTCTCCAAAGGGTATCAAAATGTGCCACCAGGCCTACAAGTGAACTCGCCAAAAGGTGAGCAATCCATTTAGCGTAATTGAAACTAGCTTTTTCAGTTTAGGCGATTTTACTAGTGCTGATTTTTTTTTTCTTCATTACTATATTTGGATTTATTAAAGTTAGTGATTTCAAAATCAAACAGTTTTCGTATGAGGGTGAGCATTTCTATATAAAATCTTACACAATAAATAATTATATTGTAGGCAAAAATAACTTTTTGCTCTGATATCTATTAAATGAATTTCGTAACATTTTTTTCATATGTTCTTTTTTATAAAATATTGTTCTTGTCAAAACACGAAAATGTAGTTTGAAATCGGATTTAGAATGTTGTCTATTAAAAATCGGCACTTTTGGCAGCCCTGACTCCACCCCACACCTTAAAAAGTAGGTGCATCATTTGAGAACGAAAATTCGAATGCCAAATCACTTACAAGCACGATGGAAACAGTTCGGAGTAATTTACTTAAATCTAAGTAGTTGATTTTAAGTCAGTAGAATAATAGCATTATTTTTGGTCAGGCAACTTCATATGCAAAAGTAAATTCGTGCCCCACGTTGGGCGCCATATCACAAAAAGCAGCGGATTTTAGCTCTCCTGACATACTTGAGCTAATTGAGATAGCATTATCGATTTCACGGCATGTAAACAAAGGGCTTTATGGTGGTTAAAGTTAGTCATTGTTTATAAAAATCCACTACGAATTGGTAAAGTTAAAATATTTTCTAAAAAGTTTTAATATCAAATAGTAGTACACTGCTTCTGCAATGTGCAGATTAGACTTGTGCTGTTCATGAACGAACTTGTTCAATTAAATTATTCAGTGATATGAACTTGTTCAGTCAATATCTGCTAAATAAAGTAATTTGCTTTCATATATGTATTTGCTATTTACGTTTCATTAATCAGAAAGTTTTAAGCCGTTATGTACAAAAACAAAACAACTAAACGAAAAGAACGAACTGGTTCATATTTTTGTTGTGAACAAAAATGACTAGTCACTAAAAAGAACGATTATGCTCAACTCTAGTGCAGATGATACCAGTATAAATTGGATATATAAAACTTATAATTTTCTGTTAAGGTTCATTAGAAACTTGATATATCAATAGCTGTAGTTAGTTGTTAGAATATGGTCTACAAAAGTGTGAAGGTTAAGCCCAGCGAGCGGTTAACTAGGCTAAAACTAAACTGTGAACAACTTTTCGCTTCTTGTAACTTTAGAAATCTCGACTGATTTTAAATTTATACTTAAAAAATTTTAATTTTTGATCAGTCCGAAAAAAAGTAAAAAGGAGTAAAAGTGAAAAATAAAAGCACCGAGTACCAACTCCTAAATTGTTCGCGTGAAAACTTTAAAAAGCACTAAAACAGTGCTAAAAGCACCGAGTTGACAAACGCTGTGGCTCATACTCATGCGATGCATTGTACCGGAACTAGGAAAAATTGGCTATAAGAAGGAGTATAGAGGGATTTGATTTGAACTTTCCAACATAGAACGTGACAGGAAAGACCTCAGCAGGAAGTTTTCTCCACATACGAACTGCTTGGCTAAAGAACGAATTTTCTCTGTAATGCGTAGTGCGACTCATTGGCGTATCGCCCACTAATGGATGTCCTTTAATGCAGAACGTGTTGTGTGCAAAAAAGGAGTGGGTTCCGCAAACAAACTCGTGTAAACTTGTACTGCCAGCGATGAGCTTCTTCGCACTCTCCTGTACGCGTTCGCGTAACTTCAAAACAGACTTTAAAGTACCGACCCATACATGAGAGTTATATTCCATTTTCGGTCGGATATAGGTGGTAGGAATATTAAAGAGATCAGATAAATTGATTAGAAATAAGTAATCATCTCCGCGAGAGCGATATTCGGCGACAAACTCTGTTCCACAGTCTTTGCAGAGTGATGAGAATGATTGTGGATAACAGAAAGAAATCACTAAAGTATAGAGCAAACGTTGACAAAGGCGCCGTACTCAATAATCTTTATGTTCTTCCGTGTAGGTTCGAATTAATTAACGTTAATTTTTGTAACTCACAACCAGTTCATTTGAACTGTCACAAAAAAAATCACGTTAAAGGTATTCCGAGTGCACACCCCATGAAGCGAACCAGTTCAGCAGTGGAGGCTATGGACGCCTCCACTACTGAATCGGTAGCCATGCCGTCTAGGACTATTAGAAACTATATTTTCAAATATTATCGGCAGAAAGCTGAAGACAGGTAACGCAAGTTGAGTACGTGTAAGGTAGTTAGGAAGATGTGGAATTATTACAACGATAAGTGCACAACACAACTAACGAACAGAAACTGTAGGATCATTTCGAGGCTCGTCGCAATAGTGAAGGAGCCCTACCTGGGCGATTCTAGACATGCTAGCAGGATAGGCATTTCCTACAATGCGTTCCACTTTATTTGCGAGTACCCGGCCTTGCTCCTTCAAATTCTTAGACAAGAACTTACTAGACGACCTATCAGAACTATCAGAGATTGGTCTAGGTGACCTCATTAGGTATCTCAATACGAGGGACTGGATCCAGTAGCTACTACCGGATCCGAGTGGAGTGGGTTCTCAAAACAGAATCTTATTGATTATATTTGAATGCTTGCGCGTAGCAGGCAGCCACTTAAACCAACCAACCATCGTATAGAGTGACACGGAGGTCTCCCTAGAGGGATTAAATTAACATTAATTAGATACTATGTGATAGTTATCAAATTTAGCCGCATCGAACTTGTTGTGCCGTTTACTACGATACTGACTCGCATCCCAATTAAATTTACTGAAGATTAAGAGGACTAGCTATGTCTTTTTACACATTACACTCCTTAATTTTGGTACCACTCCCATTTTGTCAAGTCATAGGAAGAGTTCTTTTGAATCATTTGAAATCCACTTTCCTGCAGGGATGTTACAAATCTTAGCTTAAAGAATATTACTTTGGATTATAAACAGCCAAAGTTTTCTGTCCCTCCCTATTAATGAAATGCTTCGCACTCATTCTGCTAAGACTACTCTCAGAGAGTAAACAGTTTCCTCCTACAAAATTAACAAAACGCTCTAAAGACTTGCTGACATTTGGAGCGTTATCTTTTTAAAATCAACTGTTTTTTTCTTTGCTTTCATATTTAACGATTTCTCGAAATTAAAAATTTTTTATATAAACAAAAATAAAATAAAAACTTACCATTAACTGCCATATTTGCATTTCTTGTAAAATATTATCCATATTGCTTTGTCCCTTGGCTGTGGCTTTTGCGGTGGCAGCCATACTATCAAATGTTGGAGGTACCGTCGTAGATTTTGTACAACCGGCGGCGGCTGCAGTTGATGTTGACGGTTTATTTGTTGTGCACAAAGATGATGGAGTTGAAGTTGAAATTGAAGCAGTGAAGGAGCAATTATTTAAATGTGTATAACAGGTGGTTGATGACGTACTAAATGGTGAATTTGTGGTTTGAAAAAGATCATAAAGTTCGGCATTTGTTTTGCCACAACTACGGCATAATTCATGAAAATTATGTTCAATAATATTAGCAGTCTCTGTTGAGGTTGATGATGACGATAATATGGTAGAAGAAACATTTATGGTGTTAGTTGGTGCCTTGGAGGCTGCCATATTGTCTGTGTAGTTTTTAAAACACAAGTCTGACTCAAAGTCCATTAATGTGGGTTTTTGTCTTTAATCTTCCTCTTTTTATTTCACTTTTTCTCTGGCTGAAGATGCAACAAAACAACAAAGGTGATAAATTATGGCAAATTTTGTGTTATTTGGAGATTAGAGTTGGTTAATTTCGGTTTTTGGGTTCTCCTTTGTATTATTTTAAATATAATTTAACACTTTTGTTGTTGCATCTTTTCTTTACTTTATTTTAAAGGTTATTCAACAAGACTATCAACGCCTTTAAAGTGATTTTAGTATATTGAGGAACAGAGCTTTATATTTCATTTTTAATTTTTTTCCAAAACTCATTTTTAGTTACTTTTATTTCTTTTTTTTTAGTTTTTTCACTTTGATGTTGTTTTAAGCTGCGGGGCTTTTTTACACACACACACACAAATCTCTAATAAGAACGTGTATTTATTTTTCCATTTTCTTTTTATTTATGCCTTGAACATTAAAAATTTTAACATTTCTTTGTTGTTGATTTTTTTTTTCGTCTTTTTAATTCTTCATTGTTGCTTTAGTTTTAAGTAGTTTTCCGTCATGGTAGTTTGTCGTCAACGCTGTAAATGTGTGTGCCTGTGATTATGCCAGTGAATTTTAATATAAAAACACAAGAATAAGAACTTTTGTAGGCAGCAGTAGTGGTGGTGGCAGCATTACAGTAGTAGTTGCTATTGTTGTTGTAGTTGTAAATTCTATATCATTAAACAAAACAACAACAAGCAATGACGTTTTCTTGTTTATTTTAGAATTCTTGACTCTTTTGCTTTTTTAAAAAGAACTCATCGGAATACAAAACATCATCAGCAGCAGCAACTTTAAAGACAACCAACAAGTACCAAAGAAAAATCTGTAAGAAAAAAAGGGGCATTTTTTTAAATTTATTTTTTAAACCAACAGTTTTTATTGTTTGGCAACGATGGAGACAAAAACAACAACAACAACAACGAAGATAAACAGCGTCTATTATTGATTAGTGATGCCAATCAAATATTTGTTGGCAAAAGCGTTCACTAACAACAAGTCTTAACGAAACGCAAGCAATTAATCATTATTTTAAACCTTAAATATTGATTTTATGTTTTCTTTAATGATGTTTTACAAATAATTTTTACTAATTGCTTGTTAATTTGTTTGTTTTAAAATGTTTTAACAGAAAATACAAAATATAAAAAGTATTGTTTGTAATGGAAATAAGTCAATTCAGTTCATTTAGAATCTAAAAGGTTTATGGTTGATGAAAACTTCGTATATATGTACATATGTATGTACGTATGTATGTACAGATGTATGTATGTAAATTTATGTTAAAGGACTTATGTATGTATATCCCTGAATATTGTGGATCCTTGGCCACAATTCCCATTGGATCCAAATAAGTAACATAGAAAGATATGCCCAAATATGGCCAAAATCCCTCAGAGATTACCAAAAATTGCCTTAAGTTAAATTTTCAAAGTTTTGTAAAAAAAATTCACAAATATAATTGAGAAATGAGACTTACATCACCGAATAGTATGGAGACGATATGTTTTGGTTAGGTTAAGTTACACGGATTGCCAGTTGAAAAGTCAAAACCAGCCCACTTAAGTCCTAGTTGGTCCCTTTGTTGTCTTACCTGAAGAGGAAACGTGCAGCGAGATAAGATTTTTTCTACATTTCTCCACGACCCGATAACCGAATTTATCGTTCTACCGTTCCAGTCCGATAAGGCTGCTAAATCGTGCAGCGGACTGCCTATTGTCAGAGAGAAAGAGAGAGAGAGAGAAAGAGAGAGAGAGAGAGAGAGAAAGAGAGAGCTGGGCAATAGCAGAGGTATTGTATTCGTCGGTATTGTAGCAGAACCGTCGGCGAAGTAAAAGAACTAATAAAATGGCTACACAGCTTAAACAACTCAATGCCTCTACTTGACACCAGAGGGGCTTGCAACACTGCTCTACAAAAAAACGCGCAATAGCAGGGTTGTAAATGAATTAAGCTTTCTATCTCTCTCCACTTGTTCTCTCTACACTATCCCTTTCCCAAAGAAGGTAACACATTAATTAATTAACTGGTAGGCATTAATTGCCTGATTGTGTTACTTAATTTTTCTACATAGTTTTCCTCCTTCCCCGCACTATCACAACTTCTATAGTAATCATTATACGGTAGATTCAGTCGCCCAGCCTGCGCAGCTATAAAACAGTGCTGTGTAACTACCGCCACAAGTTTTCATAGTTAACCACGGGCTGTCCGTTCGACGATTGCAGATCTATTACAATCATATTGGGATCATATTAGCCTCGATGTCGAGCAGGTGACCACTTCGTTAGACCATACAATCTGCGCCATCACAAACAGATTCTGCTGAAGTAGTTTTGCAGTATTTCAATGGGACGCTAACCATTTGATCCGTATTTCTAATGTGCCCTTGGGTTCCGATTTTCGCTAATTCGTCCGCAACGATGCCTTCTGGCCACATTGTTATGACCTGGAACCCTGAGTAGCTCCAAATTTCATTTAGAAACATCCGGCATTCAAACACTAAACTGCATGTTATATAAACATCTGATAGAGACTTGATCGCAGCTTTGTTGTCAGTACAAATTTCGATATCATCATTGTATTCGTAATACCTCATCCACTTTGCTGTTCTTTTTATGGCTGTTATTTCATCCACTAGCAAGCTACATTGATCATGTATGTCTAGAGAGTCACCTTGGTAAAATAGAGAAGTTGAAACCATAAAGAAAGATTCTTGAAACCATAAAAAAAGATTCAAGAACTTCCTTTAAGCGTTACATGGGGTGGGGGGAGAGTGTGAGATATTCGAACCAAAGGAACGATTATATAAGGATAAAAAACAAGAACCGAAGAAACTTATTCGTGTTTGGAAACGAAGTATGTGGAAGAAATTTTTCTCTAGTATGGCAGATAAATCTGAAGTAGTTAGACTGCGGAAGAAGATGCATTCTCACCCTAACTCAAAAGTGGGACTGATTCAAAGGAAGGCGGTACTATGACTGAGTCAGTGCGAGATACATTGCAGTCGTTGATGTTAACATATTTCCCAGGTAGCTTTCCATAAAGTTATCCATGGGGTCCTATTTATACAGGGCTCCAAATGGTGCAAAGAGTCCATTACTTTCTTTTGTATCATTTAAAGCGGCTGGAATGAATGATATTTTTCCGGCATTGCTTTAGTGGGGTATGAATACCTTACTGGACAAGATCAGGAAGATATTCGTGGCCTGCGTTTCGATGGTATGGAAGAAGAAAACTAAAGTATGTTTTCTCCGGAAGAAAATACTATACAGGCCAGTTATCCTAACATCTATTCTTTTGAAATAATGGAAAGGATGCTGGTGGAGCACCTGGAGAACCATGACGTAGAGTCCTCAGAGTAGATGTCAACATGCTTACGCAGCAGGCAGGTTTAGAGAGACAGCTGCAAATTAACTTGTAACAGTGGCGGAGAGAAATTAGCAATGATGGAGCTGATCTGTACGTTTTTAGCCATATAAAGGGCGCTGAGCGGGAGGCCGCATGCATAGACTCTATGCTACGGTTGGGAGCTACAAAAAGCAGGAATCAGAGTATTAGTGTTCGAGAAAGGGATGTCCGCAGAAAGGGACTCT
This sequence comes from Panzeria rudis, assembly GCA_956483635.1. Lineage (NCBI taxonomy): Eukaryota > Metazoa > Arthropoda > Insecta > Diptera > Tachinidae > Panzeria > Panzeria rudis. The sequence continues at coordinate 22,279,034 of OY101447.1, read as the reverse complement.
TTCGCCTCTACTGTGGAACATTACTGTTACTCTATGCTGACGAGATAGCAGCCATGCTTGGTGGCATGTTCATGGATGCCATTCTATATTGCATGAGACACGCTCTCAGGGTAACCGTAACGCCCCTGTTCATAATGTACTATTAAAAGTTAACGTGGACTTTAACGGCAAGTTTTGTATGCCTAACTTGCCGTTAAAGTCAATGTTAACTTTTAATCGCACATTGTGAAAAGGGCCGTAAATCAGACACTATGCTCTTTACTCGAAAGAGAAAAGGTAAAAGGTTCAACCATTCAAGACTTTTCGGTACGGAAATTAAGTACTCCCGGAAGGTGGTATATCTAAGGTTAACGTTAGATACGAAACTGACCTGGAATGAGCACGTTGATTTGAAGATATGAAGGGCGAAAAGGATATTATATAAATGTAGAAGGGTGTGTGGTCAAAGGTACGCACTGGATTGTCTGGTGACGGAAGGCTTCTCCGAAAACAATCAAACAGAGATGAAGGCAATGCTGAAATTGTTGCCGTTCGATTAATTTATAAAGACGGCCACCACTTCGGCATGGAAGTATTTTAGACCTTTTACATAAAGAGATTACGGAGACTCAAATGCCGTTGAAAAGAATGTGTAGAAGAGGGATAGTAGAAAAAGAGTAAATTTTATTGCGGATGGTAACATGGATGGAAGAGCATGAACAGGTATTCCCTCAATTGACTGAAATTATTCCTGTATCTTCCCTTTAGGGAAGTACGTGTTCGTCTACCAGGCAGAGATGTTTGGCCTGATGAATGCATTAGATCACCTGATAGAGAATCAGATGGGAAAGTTCTAATTGTACTAGGCAATCAGTCGGTGATTATATGCACATATCAAGCGTACATTTACTCTAAAGATTAATGGGTGTGCCTACGTTAACGAGTTAACATTGATGTGGGTTAAGGGATACATCGGTACCACAGGAAAAGAACCAGCAGATGAGCTTGTAAAAATTATATGCTGCGAGTATGATGATTAGAGCTAGGATCTTACGCAGTTCTTAGATTCCATAAACCTGGTAAGGTAGCGGTAGACAGCAACATATAGGCAGGCTCGTACGGTGCTCACGGAGCCTGTAGCCGGAGAATCTTAAGCTGATTAACTGCGTTAATTACACATAGAAACTTTCGGCACCATCTTCCTAAGAAGAAAATCTTGGAGGATGATATTTGCAAAATATACCTAGACGAAGCTGAGACAGTAGCACACGTTGTATGAGAATGTCTAACTTTGGCTATCATTAAACTGAAACCACTGGCCTATCCACCTTAGGTGTGGGTGCGATGAGGAAACTCAACCTAAGGCAAATGTTGGCGATGAGGACTCTGTAATGAGAATGGAAGTCGGTAATTTCCAGTCGACTGCCCGAAATCACTAAAGTCTAGAGCGAACGCTGGTCAACCTAATTGATGACTGTGTCATCAGTCATTGGCAAACGTTATGGGTCTAAACTGAACGCCATCTTCGGTTTGTATTATATTATTTCATTTTCGTTATAACTAGAATTAAATTTTGCCAAAAAAAAAAATATATGAAATGGTTATTGCATTTATTTCATCCGACCTTTTGTAAACAACTATGTATAACTTCAATTTGTGTGTCATTCTGTTAAAATTTAGCTTTTCATATATTAAAATCATCAAGAGTTTTTGAAGCACTTGAAAATGTCAAACGAAATGTTTAACAAATAATTAATGTTTACTTATGTTGATTTTTAAATTCTCAAAAATTAATTAAATTTTACACATAAGCACTTACATACATAAATATTGTTAAATATGAAATAAAAGAAAAATCACTTTATTTATGTGAATTTAAACCACTTGAATTCATTACTTTATACTAAGCAGTCAAAAGAACTTTAATTTTATCAAAGTCATTTATGTTGATCTGTCTTTAAACAGAATCATGATTTGTGAATTTTGTTCAGGTTTTTCTTTTTTTTTTAACGAAATATATTATTTTTTTATTGGAAAAATGCCACTTGTTTTTTTTATATATTTTTTTTTTATTTAAAATAGTTATTTTTTGTTGATGATCTTTTCAAGAGTCAAAAGTAGGTTTTAAATGTTTATTTTATTTTTAACAATTCATTCAATAAAATGTTCATTTTATACACAATGTGCAGAGTTTTTAAATGTTAAAGTTATGTGGGCTGTTAAGAAATTAATACATAATATTAAATTTGTCATCACTTGTTTTTGAAAAGATACGAGGGGAGGCCAACAAGTCTTTGGGGAAAACATATAAAGGGTACTAAGAATTTCAAAGTTTGGCGCTCAAAAATTTTTAGTTGCATAAGACTACTGACAACTGCTGAATCGGTAGCCATGCCGTTTGGCACTATTTGAAACTATATTTTCAAACATTATCGCCAGAAAGCTGAAGACAGATGGCGCAAGTTGAGCACGTGTAAGGTGCCTAGAAAGATGTGGCAAAGATAAGCGCGCAACAAAATTAAGAGGCTAGTTACATATTACGTAACGCTATTTTCGGACTTTTTATAACCACCCCCGCCCCTCCTTTCCTTGACGCTTTTTACAAAACTCCCACTATAAACTTTCTAATCTGTAACAAGCCTTTAACACCGCCTCCGGAGCTCAGTAAACATACTAGCAGGATACGCCTTTCCGAGAGTGCGTTCTGTGTAGTTGCCGGGATCAAAGTAAAGAGGAAAGAGTTTTCCACGTACTTTGCCAGTGCCCGGCCTTGCACCTCTGCTGGGCAACAACATACTAAGCGGTGACCTGCGCAGGTATCTTAATGCGACGGGTTGGATCTAGTACCTATTACCGGATCCGTGATCTGGGTTGGGACCTGCATAGGTTGACACTGAAGAGTGGAGTGGTCTGCCAAAACGGAATCTTATTGATTCTATTTAAATGCTTGCGCGTAGCAGGCAGCCACGTAAACCAACCAAGCACGGTCCGGTTAGGCCTACAGGCAGGACCTGAAGTTAAGATAAAACATATATTTCATTCTCTTTGTAATCTCTCCAGCCCAGACTGGACTCACCACACAGAATAGTTTCGTTGTCATATTGCAAGGCATCGTTGTCCATCTCTGTGCGTTCGTTCTCATCATTCAAAATGGATCCTTGTGTTCGTTATGCTGCGCCTCTTCGCCGTAAGATTTTATTAACTGGTTTCTGGTCTTCTTTATGCTGTGGCTGATCAATTTTGGAGGACATCCACGTCGCAGGACGTTGGATCGCGAGGTCTATTTCTCTTTCATGGTTGAGCCGTTACAAAGGTTCGGTCTTAAAACTCTTTTGAAGCTTTTTACTTCCGGGGTTGTGCCTTCACACGCCAATCTGATGATCTCATTTTCCATTTCTTCGACAGCTGTATATGACCCATACATTGGTTTCTCTTCAAGTCATCGTCGATGCATGCCTGAGTGGAGTTATCATAGAAACTAACTTTTCCATCTCCATGTAAGGCATCTTTGTCCATCACTTTTTGCTTCCTCCAGTCAAATTATATTCTTAAGCAGAACGCTATACAGGGACGCCATAGAACATTTGTAAAAAGAATTAAAATTTTGGAATACATTGATATGTAATTTTGAACCAGTTCAGGTCATGCTCAATCATATCATATGGATCAGAAATTTTGCCGAAAATTTTAGTATGCGAAAGCTATCGCCAAGATGGGTGCCGTGGGACTAAGTCAGTGGCTGGTTTAGAGTTTAAATTAAAAATATTGAAAGTTGTTTTTAAGAAATTGATACTTTGAAAGCAGTCACCTAAGTATCGATAAGCCTGACTCATTTCCTTAGCTGCCAGAGTGTGACTATGTACACCTCCTGCCTTCACGGACGATCTCATCAGTGAAATAATTAACGAGGATTCGAACATTTCTGATACATAAATCAGCTGTACCGGACGATCTCTTCTCAGTACTTTTACATGATTCCTTTGAAGTGTTGCTGCCATGGTTAAAAGGATCATACCAAAGGCATAAATGGAAGTCTAGGTGATCTTTATCCCCAAGGTGGGACAAATAAGCCACAACATGACGAATAATGACATGCCTATTAGTCTCTCATGGTTTTTACTTAAAACACGAGAAAGACTGCTGGATATGCACTTCAGAGGGAAATTGACAATAACTTTAAGGGGACAAAACCCGTACGTATATCTGTGGCCACAAGCCTTAACCGCTTAAGTCGTTTTCAAACTTTTTCGGGAGAGCAGTTTCAAATCTCAAGAGCTCGCATCCAGTCAGGCGATGGTTTATTTTTCTTTAACATTTTTACAGATAATAGACGTTTTAAAAAACTTTCATAGAAGAAAAATTTATAATAATTAAATTTATGCACGTATGGGCAAGATCTCTCAACAAATTAAAATTGTTCCCAACTTCTCTTAGGCGGTTAAGGCTTGTGACCACATATATTTTAAAAGCAGGTCGGTGTAGACAGCCCCACACAAGTTGCATGTGACGGGATTTTGCAAAGGAATATCCCCCACCAAAACCCAAAATTTATGTAGACAGTATGACGGCTTTTAAAGCCCTGAGTTCTTAGACCCATTAAGTGAAGATGTGTCCTGAATAGTATAAATTATCTTGCCCACATCTGGAGACATAACAGTAAGCTAATTTGGGTGGCAACGAAATGGCAGATAAATGTGCCAGGTCCGGGTCAGAAACAATGGGCACACCAGAAACTTCCAAGGTGTTTAAGCCATTGGTTGAACTGGGATTACTTAATGACGTGGCAAACATGTGATCAATTTCGAGGTGGGATTCAGTTCACATCTGCAGAATTTTCAGAACTTTGAAGAGAAAGAATGATCTACTGACTTTCGGAAAAAAATAATTAATAGCAATGCTTACGAAGATCTCACACGAAGACTCATATTTAAACAAAAAAAAATACTGGGATTAAAGGAAATAAAATTTTAGTTTGTATGTTGGTCACGTTTTTTTTCGTCAAATATTTGCCAAAAGTGACCGTAGCTTAAGGGTATCACAATGGGCAAACAGATCTTTGAGTGAGCTTATATGTATGTATGCAGTTAATTATATTATGTATACACTTTCCAAATAAAAAACCATAACAAAATTATAAACTTAACCTGAGCAATCCTTCAGTTTATCAAGATAACAGGTAGAAATTATTTAACAAGATCTCAAAAATTCTTAAAACACATACTTATTAACATAAATACAACATCAATAAAAAAAATAATAATAATAATAAAAAATTCCCACCAATCATCAATAAACTACAAATTACAAGCTCCGGCAAACATCAAATCTATTCAGGCGTAACAAATCCAAAATTCAAAGAAATTTAAGAAGAAAAAAAACAGCACAACGCACGTTAAAAAATATGTATCTATGTATGTGAGATGTATAACGAATTGAGCCCAAATAAAAATCTGCACTAATTTAAAAGCAAACACACACACACAGACACACACGCACAGCCCTCAGGGTATTTCAACAAAAAACCAACGGCGACACAAACTTAACTTTAACTAAATAACTGTTGATTTGGAAAATGCAACCCTACGGCGTATAATTTTCAAGTACCAGAGCTTTGGTTAAGGTCAATAATACTCACTCATTCACTCACTCACTCGTACATACAAACATCATGCACTTAAGAAACAGCTGATTAACTTTTTAAGTACCAACTTAAAAAAGAGAAGAGTAAAAAAAAAGAAATGCCACTTTATTTTATTGTTTAAACTTGTTGTCTGAAAAGGAAATATAATTCTTAAAAATAATGCATTTAATTGTGATCAGTGTGTATTTAAAAATATAAACAATAAAAATACTACATACAAGTTAAAAAAAAATTAATGCTGAGCAAAAGCAAAATGCACAGCTGTTTTCAAGTAACTTTGAAGGTATATTTTTTTGTGAAATTTCAACAGCTTTTAATAATCTGTATAAGAGCTGGTTATGCTTCTTAAATCGTTGTGTAAGATGACATTGACATTTATGGCATTAGTGAAAATTGTGCTAATATTTTTTTTTTAACGTGGGTGAGTGAGTTTGTGTTTCGCATTTTTTTATTTTTTATTTCATTGTGTTTCTTTTATTGTATTTTGAAATGAAATTTTGATACAAAACAAATTAATTCCTTATAAGTGATTTATAAATTATATATGCAAATAAATGTTTTTTTAGATATAAAAGAATTAGTGAAAGATATTTGCAAAGAAAGTTCATAAACAGTTTCCCAAAATTCTAGTTTTTTGCGCTATTGAAGCGATACAGTCGCCAGTTAAATAGCAACGACATGATAACTGACAGTTAGTTCATGGTTATTAAAAATGTAGCGCTTTATGAAAGAACCACCACGCATTTTTTATGTGTGGTCGAAATATTGTTTTTAAATTTAAAATTAATCAACTGCGTAGATATTGATTTAAGAAATCTAGTGAGAGTTGATTCTAATTTAATAATAGACCGAAAGTTGTTCAATACAAAACATTAACCCTTTGTCGCCCTCATGTTATAGATATGTTACAAGCCATTAAGTCTTTATAAAAACTGTATTGTAAAGATTATTGTTAATGTTATTTTATATCTTTTAGCTTTGATTTGTTTCGTTTACAGAATTTAAATATACTAAACTTTCCTTGCAGAGTCCTCACAAAATGTGAACACAACTTACCTTCTACTTGTTTGGGAGGAAACCGATATTTCCATTAACAACAAATCGGTATCGCTCATATTTTATAAGTAAAAGTTTCTATTGTGAGTTGTCTTGTGAGTAAAAGTTTCTATTGTGTGATGATACAGCTTTTCTAAGTGTTCACAAAAGCCTTCAAGAAGCTTCCCGCAGACTTCAAGAGTATATACCTCAGTTGGAAAAATGGAAATTAACGAACATAAATGCAAAGGTGACCCAAATGAAATTAAAAGCGGCTCAAACGAATAGGCTTATTGGAAGGAATTCTACACTAAGCCTGGATTTTAAACATTCTTTATACAACTGTATTCTAAAACCAATATGGTCCTACGGTATCCAGTTATGGGGCACACCCTCGGCATCAAATTCTTTTGCAGCAGCACTCTAAAATGTCAGAAACCAGCGAATTCATAAAGATTATTAAGAGTGTGTTTTCAAACCATGTGACAAGATATGTAAATAAACGACTTGCACCCAAGTCCCCTAGCCCGCAACATCATTAACTTTTGAAGCCACACTGCTGAGAAGGAGAGACACTCTTGCTCTCAGCCGAACACGAGAGACGTAAAAGAAACAAATATTTTTATCAGGCATTTGCTGAACTTAAAATTTTAGACTTAAGATTTGATTACTTATTGTTAGTTCAATTTTATTGAAGATACAGAAATTAAAGGAAAATATACATATTTTTAAGAATGAATAGCGTTTATCTGCAATTTCTGGTGCTGGAAGAGGAGAGGCAATCCAAACAGAGATTACAGTGAAGATATATAAAAATAATCACCTCTATCGCAATTGTTATGGGAATAAGTTCTTTGGAATTGAATATTTTTGGAGTAAAGGTTTCTATTGTGAATTATCTTGGCAGTGCTTTATAAAAACCCGTGCCGCAAATGTTATGAGAATAAGTTTTTTTTGGGAGGAAATCTATATTCGCATTCCCAAAAACTCAGTATAGCAAATATTTTTGGGGTAAACGTTTCTATTGTGAATTATCTTGGGAGTAAAATTTTCTATTGTGAATACTTGTTAAAGGAAAATGTACATATTTAAAAAAACTTAATAGCGTTTATCTAAATTTTTTAATGGTGGAAGAGTAAACATAATCCATAATCGTTAACGGAAACAAAATTAAAATAATCACCCCTAACGCAAATGTTATGGGAATAAGTTGTATGGTAGGAAGCCTATGTATATTCCCTTTTCCAATAAATTGGAATCGTGAATATTTTGGTGAGTAAAAGTTTCTATTGTGAATTGTCTTGGGAGTGCTTTATAAATAACCCGTATCGCCAATGTTATGTGAATAAATTTTTTTGGTAGGAAATCTATATTCCCATTCTCAACAAATCGATATAGCGACTATTTTGCGAATTAACGTTTCTATTGTGAATTATCTTGGGAGTAAAAGTTTCTATTGTGATATATTTCTCAGTGCTTCATAAATAATTTCCGTGGCCGAATTTTAATTATATACTATATCCGTTGTAGGAAAACTTGGCTGCTAGTAGCAAGACGTTTGCTATAACACCCGTAGCGAAAATGGCCACTATTTTGAGATTTTTTGGGGAAGGCAAATCGATGTCGGGTTGGTCCAATTCGAAGACAGTGAAACTCTAACAGAAGTTTTAAGCTGTTTTTAGACTATTCCACAAGCTGTTCGACTTCTGCACAAAATGCAACCCTGATATGTGTTAATTCTTTTTTAAAAATTTTCATAAACTCATTTGAGTCCTCAGTGAATTGTGTGGCGATCTCTTGACGAACGGAAGGAGAAGAAATGATTCTACGCAAAATACCGAACACCAACCTGCCTCAAAATACAAATTACAACTTGTGTGCTGCCTTCTCGTTCCCTGTGAAACTTATTGTGAATTTATTTTGTGCAATAATTTGTGGGAGTAAACATTGGCGATGCCACATTTTATAAGTTTGTGAACGAACTCCAAAAACTTTGTTATGGGAAACATTCACGATAGAAAATCAGAAAATTTGGGCATTTTTCCATTCGAATAGTTATTCGCGATAAAGGTGATTGATTAATAATATTCACAATGCTTACGAAGCAAAAACCTTTCTATAACATCTTATTTATTTATTTAATTCTTTAATTTCGTGGAGTACCTCCATACTCGTGACAATTATCCTTTCATTTCACACAAGCCTTAATCGTGTCTCCGACCTTGGAAAACTTCACCGTCCTTGATACCACGCTATACAAGATTTTAAATCTTTAATCTAAACTTTAAGCAAATTGTTAACGAACACCATCATTTTCTTTTGCTTTAATTTTACTTGTGTTTATCATTTGTTTTTACCAGTTCCTTAAATTTGTACATCTTCGTCTCCCACCCACATTTTTAGACGCTTTACAAACTTTCTTGAAAATTGACAACACTACTACTGACCAATTGTTGTTTGTTACCAATTTGATTCCTATCTAGTCTTATTATGAGCCATCATCCTTCTTTCCTACGTGCAGGAATTGAACAAGTTTTATTTTATTTATTTTATCTGATTCCTGGTTCTTGTTGCTCTTAATAAAAAAATAAAATAAATAAAATGAAATGAAACACTTTCCCAAGAAAAGTCATAGTGTTCGTATTTTTCTTCATCGTCTTCATCGCCATTTTCAGTAATCATTTTGACATGGATGACATCACATGGAATTCTTTATGGTACATTGTTGTTGCTGTTGTACTTGTTGTTGAATTTTTTCAGGTTTATTTTTTGCTCTCCTTACCTCGAATTATTTTACTTTTTTTTAGGATTTTGTTGTTGTTGCAGTGCTTTCCTCGTCAGAAAATGAATAATAAATGTTTGCATAATTTAGTGCAAGATCAAGAAAACATATTTTCTTTTTATTTTATTATTTATAAAGCATGGGTGTTTATAAAGGGTGATATTTAAGCATTTGGTTTTAAATGAGAGAAAAAAAACATGCATAAATCCACGATAAATCAATGATGTCATTTAGTTATTGTAACCTTCACCAGAGATGTCAGGAATATACAATGAAAATGTCTTTGGCAATTTCTACAATATGGACTACCGACGGCATTACGTAATCGTGTACATGTGTAGTATCTATTTTTAAGGGAAGCGTAGAGTCTGGGTACATGCTCACTAAGTGAAGAGAGGTGCCTGTGGTATTCATTCCAAAAGCCGGTGAGATAATCCATGGGACCGCTAAGGACTATAGACCAATGTGTCTGCCATCGTTTTTGTTAAAAACACTGAAAAACATTACATACACGTTAGGCGAATTTTCTCTCGCCAGAAAACGTTTGTGGGGCACAACACGCCGAACAAAAGGATATGTCTGTGAAAATAGCGCTGCATGATGTTGTAGGATATCCTTGACGAGAAGGAATATTTTATGGATATAGAAGACGCATTTAACGGTGTGATATATCCTCGATTATAGTTGTGAAATTGAGGTAGAACGTATAATCGCAGACTGGACAAGGAATATGGTCAAAGGCGGGACCACCTTGTCGTAAAAAGTAATCTTCTTCAGACTAAATGGAAATGGTACAAATATAGTAGGCTATGCAGATGACGTCGTGCTCCTTATCAGAGATAAATTTCTTTCAATGATTAGCGAACTCATGAAATCGGCACTCAGCAATCTAGTTAAATAGGACAAGGAAAACGGTCTAGGAATCAATCTTAAAAAGACCGAATTGATACTTTTTACCAAACGCTACAAAATTACAGAATGCAGACCACCATGTTTGGGTGGTGTTACTCTGGAACTTTCGAAAGAGGCTAAATAACGTGTCTTAATAAAAGACTCCAAGCTCTCGTAGAAACGTAATGCGTAGGACATTTTGAAAAAAGCCGTAAGACTGTAAGAGCTTTTGGGAAAGATGGGGGCTGAAGGCCTATATTCTACATTAGATTTATACGGAAGTGATTTGACCCATTCTCACCTACGGATCGCTTGGCTGGTGGAGGGCAGTGGACAATCATCATTATCGGGAATAAAAGTTCACGTGAAATGTAATCGCTTTTTCTAAAATTGTGATAGCCAATTTTCCGTTATTCACCCTATTGGGAATAAAAGTTAATGTGTTCCCTTTCCCTAAAATTGTGGTCGCCAATTTTGCATTGTTGTGTTACTGTACTATTTTGCTCGCTTTTCCATTCCATTCCATTTTTTGTTCATGGAAAATATTTCACGTGAACAAAATGTTCGCCTCTTATTCCCGATAAGGGTGAATATCTCTCTATACTGATCACGATGCAAAGGAGCAAAGGATAGCATGTCTCGCACTTACTAGTGCTAGACCAGTCTAGAGACAATACTTCAATCAACTCCCCTTGATGGTCAAAATTTGACTTAGGAAGATCCGCAATACTACTGCGTATGAATAGGAAGGTGCTAGGAGTCTTGATAAGCGCATTGTCTGGTCACTGCTCGGTTAGAGCGAGGACCAGCATTTGGGTTGATTGGCGCTCCAGATTCTTCTAGGATGTGCGAGGATGAAGAGGAACCAGGAGCCAGCGAGCATATTATCTGCCATTGCCAGAAGTTGCAACGCCACAGGTTTAGGCGGCTGAGCAGACGTTTCCATAAGAGCATTAGTGATATCGCGAAGTGTAAGTGGAAGATATCAGGGGCTTCATCATTGGAATTGACTGGCTTAATGACAGGTAATGAGGTTGTTTCTGGGTGCAAAGGGGGTTATTTTCTAACGGGTAAAACAGAAGGGAGTCACAATGCATCCAATTGGGTCTCCAAATCCATGTGTGTTGTAACTCAACCCTTCCTAACCTAACCTAGCTCCCCTTGATTTATATCAAATACTTATCGCCAGGTCTGCCCTTAGACTCAGAGTTAGGCGATTTAAAGCTTGACCGTATTGGGCTTGGAACCATTCTCTAAAACGTAGGAGAGGAAACGGACTACATGACGCGGTCATGAACTTAGACAATCACTTCTCAGTGGAGATTCCGAACAGGGACGATTTAAAGCATGACCGAAGTGGGCATGACACCATTCTACGCAAAGTAGGAGAGAAAACGGAGTACATGACTCCTGTCATGAGCTTCAAGTATCACTTCTCAGTCGAGATTCAGAATAGAAACGATTTAAAGACCATAGTGGGCATGACACCATTCTACGCAATGTAGGAGAGGAAACGGACTACATGACTCCTGTCATGAACTTCAAGAATCACTTCTAAACCGAGATTCTGAACAGGGACGACTGGAAGGGAAATCACGTACTTGTAGCTAAAACAGTTTCGGACTTAGCGGTTGGATCCAAAATGGACGCTAATATTCTCTGTAGATCTTTACCTTTCAATCTTGCTCAGGTTAGCGGAGAAGTTCACAGAGTTCCAGACTGAGATTTATACTATAACCGAAGCTGCGTCTTAGAGACCAGTACTGTGAACATTTTCGGACACAGTCTGGCGGCAATTAGAACCCTCATTTCAAAGGTGGTGAAATAATATCAAGATAGTTTGTATTCCACGATATGAAGGCATTCAGGGGTACGAAATGAGTGTGATGAATGCGGAAAAGCTGGCTCGACCTTAAACGTAGAAGACTCAAAAAAAGATATTTATATTTTCATAGTTGGGCTGTCAAATAAGGTTAAAAAGTGAGAGCTGAGGCAGAAAACTCTCAGGTGGTCCACAGTTATCACTTTTAGAATATCCAAGACTCTGTGGACCGCATTAGTAACAAGCAACTCCTATCACTTGCAAGAAAATCGCTTGCACTCTTGGTTGGAATCATTACAGGACACTGTACGTTCGAACGTATTTATTTTGGAACGTCTCAGCTATCCAAACGATGGTCACAGCAGGAGCTGATTCGACGAAGAAAAAGAATCAGCAAAACATTTTCTCTGTGACTGTCGGCTCTGCAGGAACACATTCTCAGGCATCTAGGGAAGCTATTCGTGCAGGACCTGGACTGGCATTGTGCAGAGTTCTGGGAGCTGCGTAAAAATATGTAGGGTATAGGTAGTCCTTTTGGTCATCACCACAACACTGAAAGAATTTTGCTTCATAAAACCAATGAAACAAATTAATTAGACTTTCTCATTAATCCAATGACAATTTCATAAATTCAATGAGAATTTCACAAATCCAATGAAAATTTCATTAATATTGTGAAATAATTTCATTGGTTGAATGAAAATTTCATAAATCCAATGAAAAGTTTCATGAAAATTCAACCAATGAAAATTTCTTTAAAATTCAACCAACGAAATTCTCTCACAATATTGTCATTCATGAAATTCTTTCACAATATTAACGAAATTTTCATTGGAATTGTGAAATTGTCGTTGGATTAATGAAAAAATCTAATGAAATTGTTTCATTTGCTTTATGAAGCAAAATTCTTTTAGTGAAAGGGTCTGTATAATGGCCGGGAAGATGGTAAAATAGTTTGACATTAAACCTTGCAGTTCTAAATTATTTTACTCATAATATTTTAATAATTAAAACCTATAATTGACTTGGACACTAATAAAATTTATTGAATTCATGAGTAAGGCAGCACAATAAGCTGTCAAAAGCTTAACACTAAAAACCAATCAACAAAACAATCACTCTATAGATGGAGGTAAGAGCGCTTGCGTAAATAACAATGATTTTACTTAAATGTTTAACATTTTATTTAGTTTTAGTTCATTAATTTTAAACAAAATGTCTGAATGTATGTGTGATATAATTTTAAGAATTTGAGAGACAAAAACGCAACTTCTTGTCTTGTGTTATTTTAATAATGACAGTTTGTCACTACAATACTATTGGAAGATTTGATTTAAAAAGTATTTTCGCTTTAAAATAAACGTGTATGGGAAATAAATAAAGGGAAAATAAAATTGAAATTTTATTCTTTTGATAACTGTTGTATTTACACGAGGGAACAACAACCAACCAACAGCCAACAAACAGCGGCGGTAATTTTTTTGTTCAAGTATTTGCACATTCGATAGATAAATATTCAGCAACAGATAGCAACAAGAAAAATCTCTTTAGGGAAATGAAACATGTGCCTGCCTTAGTTTGTGTTATTTGTTAAAATTTTTCGGGGTTAAAAACTTTTTTCATTTATATGTTGCTTAATATATTCCCAGTACAAGGTGTAATTTAGTTATTTGTGTTCAAAAATAAACACACACAAACAACACTAGACAAACTTGATTGAACGAACAATGTTTTGATAACAAAAACGCTCAACCTGTTGACAAAATGCAAACGTCCGCGGCATTTTTATTATAACTTGTTTAAATAACTTGAGTTTTATAGCAAACTTTTGTTTGTTAAATAAAGTTATTTTTAATTAATTAAGGGTAAATAATCCACATACATTTAAAGGAAACAATGAAAAGGGTGTGTGCGGTATTTTATATTTAAAAATTTAAATAATAATAAAATTCACAAAATTATTACGGAATTAAATTTAACTTTCTCTGGCTCCTTCAAAAATTATCACAATAATGCCAAGTTGTCATTATTAATTCAAAATTTAATCATCAACTTGAATCTAACTAATAATATTAGTGCACTGGCAACACTTTGTTCGGCAATACTAAATATAGAAGTAAACTGAAAAAAGATACAATAAAAAACACTACCGACTATAATTTCCCTATAGCATTGGCTGACGGCTAATGGAATTAGAAGACAAAAATACATATTCACCATATTCACCAATAACCATGGACTCAAATCTAATGGCAAGTGAGGATTTTTTTTGCTGATTTTCCAATCTATTTGAGACAAATCCTGATATATTAGTCCAAATGCAAAGTCTGTAACTTTTCTAGAGGGTTCGGAAAATCGATTTCACGTACAGACAGACGGACAGGTGGACGGGCGGACATCGTTAGTTCAACTTTCCTATCTATAATGGCTCGGCACTTTATGGGGTTGCAAATTAATATTGTGGAAATTACACACGGAATGACAAAAAAATGCATGTGCTGAGTAGAACATGTTGTTCACAGAAAATAGTGGGTTTCGGCTACGAGTTCCTTGATTTCTTCGGAGCACATTCCATTGTAGTATGGATAGAACAGTGAAACCCACTCCACGTTGCGACGATGTTCCAGTGCGTCAATAGAGCTGGCCACCATACTGTCAACGATAAGCTTCTTCGCTCTCTCCTATACGCAGACGAGTAACTTCAAAATAAACTTTCAAGAACCGACCCATACATGAGAGTTTTATTCCATTTAATATTAAGGAGTTCTGATGAAGTGAAGTAACTCTTACACCGGCTTAGAAAACCGAGGCACTTGAGTGCTTCTTTTGAAACTTAAAAAATGTGATCCGTTTATCGAGCATCACATTGTATTTTCATGCCAAGAACATCAAGAGTCACTGATTCCTCGATACCCACACAGAGAAACAAGCCAGTCGATTTCGAGCCGACGGTGCGCCGCAGCCGATTGCTTTTTTACCTATCGCGTCGCGGCCGATTACAATGGCTCACATCGGCTCAAAACCAGCCGCCGAGTTCTTTTAAATTTATTCACGACAGGGTTGCAAATTTGTGTACTTTTCTCGCAACTTTTCTTTTACTACTTTTTGTCCCAAATTATAAATAGTTGAGCCGCCGAAAATTATGGCGGCGCGCCGCCGCTAACCCAAAGTCTGCCCAACCGCCGCCGCTGATAATTTTGTCTCAGCTTGTTTCTCTGTACCCACACCGACCATATTTACAGATGGAGCAGCATGATCGGTCGTACGTCTGTGTGTAAGCATATAGCACTGAGCATTAAAATCTACCCGATTCAGAGATTGTTACAAGATCGCGATTAAGTTTGTTATTCATATTTTGCCTCCGACAGTCTTAGTTTATTACTGCATGAATATGAACGGCAGAAGCTGCTGTCACCTGGAAGAGTTGATAAAATTGGAAGTTTGGCAGGGAAGGTCATTAAGAAAAATAAGAAATAAGATAGGAGACAGAACATAGCTTTGCGGTACCCCTGAACTAATTTTAAACTCGTTTGATGAGATCCCATCTATAACAACTCATATAGTGTGATCCCTGAGAAAGCTCGATATACATAAAACGATAGAAGTCATCACCGATACCAAAAGCAGCAAGTTTCGACAAAAGCGCATCAAGTACCACTCTATAAAATTAGCTTCCCAAAATTGCACTTACGGAACCTCATGGTCACGGTTACGGTGCGGTGCACTGCACCTTTGGAACCCACGCTAGACGTATGGGTATTCCCTACAATGATTACTGCTTAAGCTGTAATGATGTAGAAGAAAAAGAAAGTATAATGAACCTTCAGTGTCTCTGTCGTGCACTTCAGGACCACCGTCTTCGCATTCTAGGCAAAAGATGCTTTAGAAGCCTTTCGAAATATCAGTATATAAGCTCAAGAATATAAGTTCCTTCATCAGAATATAAGGTCCTTCATCACGACCCCTCTTCAGAGAAACAAGCCAGTCGATTTCGAGCCGACGGCGCGCCGCCGCCGGTTGCTTTTTTGCTATCGCACCGCCGCCGATTACATCGGCTCGTATCAGCTCAAAACCAGCCGCCGAGTTAGTTTAAATTTGTTCACGACTGGGTTGCAAATTTGCGTACTTTTTTCGAAAAAAAATTTTTACTACATTTTTTCCCAAAATATCCGTATATAGGTGAGCCGCCGAAAATTCTGTCAGCGCGCCGCCGCCGACCCAAAATGTGCCCAGCCGCCGCCGCCGATAATTTTGCCTCGGCTTGTTTCTCTGCCCCTCTTGCACGGAATTCCGTATGCCTAACTCTTCTCTTCTTCTCACTCTCCCCAAATCTATTTAAACAACTTCTCTTCTCACCTCTATATACTTTTTCTGTTTTCTTCTTTTTATTCTTCCCTGCAGATATCACAGAAGGACTATTGATTTTTGTCTCCAGTGGGGTGGAATCTTTTCCTTCACCAGCAACCTGTTAACCTAATATAACCTTCTTTCGCTGAAATGGTGTATAGAATGACACCATTTTTCCGAAAGGAAGGCCAGTCAATTACAAAAGCCATACGGGCGCTCGCCGAGTAAACTGTTGGACTCATAATACATCACAAGATGAAAATTCACCATATTTTAAATTTCAACATATTTTCCACTACTTTGGAAAGTGCAAAACATCTGCAATTTGGAGGTAATTTTTAGGGTTAGTAGCCTCTCGCTTTTTAGGGATTAGCGTTACGTTGGCAACCTTCAAACACGATGGGAGTTCACCAGCATAATACAAAGTGCTGAAGAGGGTTGCCAACGGACGCGCTAGCGTTGAAGAGCACTGCTTCAAGACCAGTGATGGAATATCATCCGGCCCAGTAGACTTATTATTTATGTCGAGATCATCTAAAACCTTTTCAACTGCACGCGCTCGAAAGACAAATTTTGGCATAGTCACAGATACTCTTTTAAGCATGGACAGTGGTTGATTTCTCTCCAGCAAGTGAGAATTACTTGCATCTAATTCAGCCAGAAAGTTAGCTTTATCAATCGGGTCATTGAATATTTGGTCATTATTTTCTCTCATTTCCTACATATGTAAATATATTGAAAAATACACCCCAAAGTACTATGTAGATAGCTACTAAAAATTAAATATAAAATAATCAAAACCAGTCGCTCTACTGATCTGTATTTCGCGACTGTCACCACTGTTCAGGTGGCACGGTTGCATCTGAATTTAAATCTTATTAATAAAATTCATGGCTGGAAATAGAATACGAGAATTATATATTATTATATTATTCTTACGCAAACTCAACAAGTCGTTCTGCAAACCGAGTTTCACTCCATTATACAAGAAAAAGATAGCTTCAGAATGCTACAGAAGCAATATCAACGAAACATCTGACGGAGATCGGATATTAGAAAGGCAGTATCGATCGTAAGCTCAGTGCGACTACGTAGGATAAAAGTTTTTTATTTTATTTATATAAATGGGCATGACGAAAACCAAGCCAAAGATACCTGGGAATTGAGTGCAGGTAACATCAATTAAATTCTCGTATGGAAATTCCTCATAAGATTTGTATTAATAAGAGCTGCGATCATATTCAACCGAGCCGCTTAACAACAAGTGGTGACAAACGGAGATACGCGTGAGCACTAATGATGGAAGTGTGGTGACTTCCGAAAGCAACGTTGTTCTCTTCTGCCGTTTAGGTTGAAAATTAAGTTGATGTTGATTTTTTTTTCTTGTTCCTTGAATATGCCGTCGGAGTCATTTTGACAACAAACGACGCGAAGGGACTTTCGTAGAAATTTTACATTAATTGAAAATTAATAAAATTTTGAATAAAATTTAAAAAAGAAATAAAGTAGTATGTATAAGCAAAATAAAATATATGAAATGTATTCATTAACAATGCCGCCGGCATGTCGTCTTTACTATATTTCTCAGCAGTGATTCAATTGTCCTGCTGTCGTCGTTTGTTGTATTTCTACACCAAAATGATTACATTTTGTGAAAATTAAGAGGTAAAAAATTAAATATTAGTTAGTGAAGATATAATTGAAAAGATCAAAAATTATAAAATTAAATATGAAATGTATCATTGACAATGCCGTCGGCAAATGTCCCTAACGCAAATGTTATGGGAATAAGTTGTTTGAGAGGAAACCTTTATTGCGAATATTTTCGGAATAAAAGTTTCTATTGTGAATTATCTTGGGAGTAAAAGTTTCTATAGTGAATTATTTGCTTTATAAATAATTTAAAAATATAAATATTTTAAAAAAGTTGACAGCGTTTATCTGGGTTTTCTTCTGGTGCTTGAAGAGGAGAAGCAATCCATAGAGAGATTGCAGCGAAGATATATAGGTACGTGATGAATCTCATCCGCTATCATTAATGCAGAGAAAGAAACAATAATACAGATCTAAGTGCGTTTGTCTCTAAATCAAATGTTCTTTTTAGAGGTCCCAGGAATATCACAGGTTGATTATATATTGATTGCGATACATGTTGAGCGTGTCGGAGGAAGACTTACCTCCTAGCGGTAAGATGTTCCCGGTACTCCCTTCCGGTAGTCGCCTTCACCAAAAAAAATCTCAAAATGACAGCCATGGCGAGCATCTTAGCGATAGAAGGCCAAGTTTTCCTGCAACAAGTATTGAAATCCGTCCTTATTCAACGTGTGATTTTCCTGAAATATGTAAAGAACATTTGATTTAGGGCCAAACGCACTTAGATCTGTACTATTTTTACTTTGCCTGAGTTAAAGATGGCTTCTCTCCTCTTCCAGTACCAGAAAACTCAGATAAACGGTATTATTTTTTTTCTGAATATGCTTATGTACATATTTTTATGTTACAAGCGCGCAAATTATTTCTAAAGCGCTGACAAATAACTCACAATAGATCATTTTACTTCCAAGATAATTCACAATAGAAAGTTTTACTCACAAAATATTCGCGATACCGATTTGCTGGCAATGGGAATATAGGTTTCCTTCCAAACAACTTACTCCCATAACATTTGCGTTAGCGCTCGTATTCAGCATCATTCGTAGGCAAACATAAATCAATGTGAATTATTGATTTAGTCCAGAAATTCCGGTTTGGCAACAATTACAATTACCGGTTCCAGCTTATTTGTAGTCCTTCGAAGCGGTAACTACATCTGATGTTTGCGGGCGTTCACAATGCTACAATTACAGCTAAAGCCTTAGCGTTAACAATGCAAGATTCACTAAGTTACCTCAAATGTAAATTACAACAAATTGGGCACCACATATATGTACCAGCGCAAGGCGAGCACTATGTTTAACGAGACACTACCCAGTAAAACAATTGCATCAAATAAAGCAGGTTCTTACTATGAGAGAATAAAAGTTGTGCTTACAAACCTGCTGATATCGGTGCTGATTTTTTTTCTATGGACGAGTTTTTGTCTATGGACAAGTTCCCGGTTTGGAGTACTACATTTCTGATACAAAAAGCGCTTTTTGAAGCGCTGAAAATTATCACCATTTTCAGCACTAAAACTGTAAGTATATGGAACTTTCTCGCTTAAAAACTTGCATTGTATCAGCAATGAAAAATTTGCTTTTTTTTTGTATAGTTTCTTTCATACACATTCACTGCTCTGCAATAAGCTCTTCTTTTAAAGCGTATTATTATGCGCTCTATTGCTTTAGTGCTTAAAAAAACATGAAATTTTTTTACTGGGTAGTAGAAAAGTCACTATTAATGGTTTAGAACTGTAATGTTGATTGTCCACAAACTCTTATCTGGTGCAGTCAAACAGACACGTAAATTACATTTATCGATTGCCACTCTGTTTGCTCACTATATACACAACCGAAATGTTTAACAACGAACTTATTTTTTCCATTTTATAAAAAATTCACTTTTTTTAATTTACTTGTGCGTGTGTGCGTTAAATTTTCTTAAAAAGTCCAGGTTTTCAAAAAAAGTTATTTTTTCACTTGACATCACTTTTTTCACACGAAATTTGCCACTTTTCAGGAAGAGTAAGTTTCTGCAAGATATTTAATTTTCCACAAACATTTCTACTAGTTTTTCACAAACAATTTCGTTTTTTACGAAAAAAAAATCATTTTTTAAGAAATTCTTTTTATCAATAAATCTTTCTCTTAACAAATCGTTTTTCACAAAGTTTCTTTTTTTTTACACATCATAGTTTATTCACAACTACATATTTATTTTTTAACCGCAAATAACAACATTCCGACGGAGTTTGAATATTTCTCTTGATTTAGTTGCTTTCGTGTTCATTTGCTGACTGACAAAACAGTTTGTTATTTTTTAGACCTTCGGTTTTTCTATGCATGTTTGTACATAATACATTTATTAAATTTTTATCTTAAATAGTTTGCGTCAACAAAATTCCAGCTGGTTGTAAAACAGTCATTCCCAGTTGTATGTATGACATAAAACTTTCAAAACTTTCCTAATTCTTTCTCTATTTAATACAAAAAGTAATTTAAAATATTTATTTAAATAACATGTCAGTCAAGTGTGAGTAAATAAAATAAAATTGTGTATAACAATATTCTCGGAAGCGCTGCCCTCTTTTCCAAACTGATTAGATTTGTAGGCTTCTTTATATTTTTCGTTACTTGATAAGATTCTATTTATACACAAAAATACATAATACACTTTTATTGATTTTCTTCATTATTACATTTTTTATTAATTTAGTTATCGTATTACGATGAGCAAGTGATTTTTTAATTTGTTTTAGCTTGAATTTTGTTTAAAGATTTTTAAGCAGTTCTTAGCACAAAAATATTCGTAATTTTTCATTTTTTTCACAAAAATTTAATTTTATAACAAACTTAGCAAAAATTGTTTTTAAAGGTCAAAAACTTGATCGATTTTAAAAAGAAAATTAAACTTAAAACATTTATAGAAATTTGGCAATAGTAAGCAAATTATTTAGTTGCTTTAACTATTGATTTCACAAATATTTAAAACAAAAAATGTATTGGGTTTGTAGTTGAGTTTGGCGAAATTTTTAAAAGACTCTTTTCATAGTGACAGCTTATATCGATACTGTCAGAGAGGTTAAAGTTTAGAAGAAACACAACCAACAATGGCAATGAGATAATAAAAATGCCGCGCCGACGGCTTTGTGAATGATATTTTATTTCATATTTTTTAAATTATTTTGTTACTATTATTACTTGATTTGTCTCTCATTCTTCTAATTTTTTTTTATTTTTGTTTTTATTTTTATGGAAATTTCCAGTAATTTTCCAAATTTAATCAGTGAATTTTTCTTAATTTAGGAATTCTTGGCATTTTTGTGTCATTATGAATTAGCTTTTATTCATAAAATATAATTATTTATATCAATACTGTCAAAAGAATGAGAGGCAAAAGCTGAGAGAATAAAAAAAAAATCGACAAGAAATCGGCTTGGCAGATTTTGGGTCGGCGGCTCACCTATTTACAGATATTTTGGGAAGAAAGGTAGTAGCAAAAGTTTCGAAAAAAGTACGCAAATTTGCAACCCTGTCCATGACAAATTTAAACAAACTCGGCGGCTGGTTTTGAACCGATGCGAGCCAATGTAATCGGCGGCGGTGCAATAGTTAAAAAAGCAACAGGCGGCGGCGCGCCGTCGGCTCAAAATCGACTGGCTTGTTTCTCTGTTCCCCACCGCTGAGACAAAATATATATAACACAAGAGGGCGCGACAACGGCTTGTCAATGCTAACATATCATGAAATTTTTTTTTTAAATTCTTTTTTCACTAAGATTTCTGTGTTTTTATTTGATTTATTTTATATTTCTGTATTTTTACTAAAAAAAATTTAATAGTTTTCACAAATTTTACCAATTTAGTTTTTTATTTTAAAGAAATCTTGATATATTTATGTTATTGTGAATTAATCATCCATATCGCGAATGTTATGGAAATAAGTTGTTTGGGAGGAAGCCTATATTTCCATTCCCAACAAATCGTTATCGAGAATATTTTGGGAGCATACGTTTCTATTGTGAATTATCTTTGGAGTAAAAGTTTATATTGTGAATTATCTTTGGAGTAAAAGTTTTTACTGTGAATTATTTTATTAACAATTTGCGCATTTGTAAAAGGAAAATGTATATATTTTCAAAAAATGAATAGCGTTTATTTGCGTTTACTGGTGCTGGAACAGGAGAAGCAATCTATAGAGAGATAGCAACGTTAACATAGACAAAGTAAAAATTTATACAGATCTAAGTGAGTTTGTCTCTAAATTCAATAATCTTTACAGATTACAATAATGCTAGAGTATTCCCGTAGTAAAAATGTATAACACTTTGAGAGTTTTGGAGGCAGGCAGCTAACAAAAGAGAGTGGATAGACAAATCATCGACACCAATTTGGCGAAATCCACATGCAGTAAAGTGCTAACAGAAGTTTCAACAATATTTGAACGTTTTGTGTCCTTAGTAGATTGTTTGACTATCTCTTGATGAAAAGAAGGAAATTGCGAAATGGTTCTACACAAAATACCGAATACCAAGTGTCGTTGATTGTGTACCAGACAATTGATTTGTCCCTTATTAACACTTGCTCTCCTTTAATAAAAGAAAAAAAAAGTAATTCAATAGAGTCCTGCCTTGGAATACAAACTGCAACTTCCATGTTCCCTTCCCGATCCCATTGAGTTGTTGTGAATTTATTTTGTAAAATAATTCGTGGGAGTAAACATTGGCGATGCCTGCCACATTTTTTTAATGTTGTGAATTGGCTCCCGAAAAATTTGTTATGGAAAACATTCATGATAGAAAATCCGAAAACTTGGAAGTTTTTTCATGGGAATATTTTTCGAATATTTAGATTTTTTTCATAAAATATACGAACTATTTACGGCAACACCGTTGAGAGAATGAAAGTCCAAAGAAAATCAAATTAATGTTATCACAATAGCCGGACATTGAGCGGTAAAGTCATATCTAATTTGTATGAAATTCCCATGACGACGTTTGGTGTGATCCTACACAAAGGCAGTTCGCCGACGGCATTGTCAATTATCATACACCAATTTAAATCCTTTATTTTTTCTCCCGATCCAAAGAATGAAGGCGTTAAAGCTTCAACACGTTTATTTGTACGTCTGTTTGTGGCATTGTAGCTCATGTCTAGGATTTTCCGCTAATTTGAATCCCCATAGATTTTTGGAGTGATCAAAAACAAAGCGTTTTCCCCCGTGGTATTTTAGAAATAACCGAATTCATAAAGATTTAGATGTGCCGTTGCTTAAGACTGTGTTTTCTAAACATGGGACAAGATACATTAAAAATTTTGAGTTGCACCCAAATCCCCTAGCCCGAAACATTATTAATTTCAGAGGGCACACTCGGCTGAGAAGGAGGGACACTCTTCCTCTCAGCCGAACACGAGAGACTTAAGATTAAGGACTGATTACATTTTGAATACGATCGAAGCAGTGGCTTAAAAATTATTTCATAAAAACATATAAAATTCTCGAAATCTACCAAGTTGAATCGGAATATTGCGATCAGGCCAGCTAGTCGCCTTTCTTTCGAAAAAATGGTGTCACTCCATGCACCATTTCAAAATGGTGTCACTCCATACACCATTCGACTTTTGGAATCGGTAATAACTAGACTTGGCTCCAACGCATTCGAACTCGTTCAACAGCCCGTTTTAGACACAAACCTATGATCAAACCATGTAATTTAAATGGGATTGATCATAGGTTTGAGTCTAAAAGAAGCTGCTGAACGAGTTGGACCAAAGTCTAGTGATAACGGGTCTCGATTTATATTGAACTTTCTCAGGGATCACACTATACGACTTGCTAGAGATGGGATCTTATCAAACAAGCTCAATATTAGTTCAAGGGTAGTGCAAGGCTCCGTTCTTTCTCCTATCCTATGTCTTATTTTTCTTAATAACCTTCTCTGTCGAATTTCCAATCCTATCTACTGTTTTTCAGAGGACACCAGCAGCATCTGCCCCTGTCGGAGACTGGGGCCATGCGGCAAAACATGAACGATATGCTTAATCCCTATCTCTCTGAAGGGAACAATCTCTGAAAGGGATAGTGCTCGTAAGATCCAATTTTGTATGCTTACACATACCTAGACGTATGACCGAACTTGCTGCTCCATCCATAATTATCCATCCGTAGGTATTGGGGAATCAGATGCTCTTGATTTTTTTGTCATAAAAATCCAGTGCGACGTTCGATGGATCGCATTTTCCAAGCCTCAAAAAAAAGCATTCAGGTCCCTCGGTTTCTGAAGACGGTGTAAGGAATACTTCGCTCCATATGATCTTCTTCGGTGATTCAAAGTACATTTTGAATTTATTGACCGCGCACAGGAGAAGACGAAGAAGCTCATCGATGCCAGTAGGGTAGCCAACTCTATTGACTCGGCGCAAAGTGGTGTGTTTTCGCTGTTTTATCGTGTTAGTACAATGGATTGTGTTCTAATGAAAACAGGGAGATTGTACTCGAAACGTTCTCATTTCTGCCAACAACACGTTCTGCAGTAAAAGCACATCCATTTGTGGTCGATACGCCATTGTAAGATTCACGCATTACAGAGAAAATTTGTTGTTATTCGTTCTTTAACACAGCTGCTCGTATGAGTATGAAACCACCCTCAGAAGTCTTTCCTGCCACTTTCAATGTGGGAAGTTCAAATCGAATGTTCACTAGCACTACTCCCTCTATCCTCCATTCCATAACCAATTTTCCTAGTTCTCGCCCAATGCATTACATGACTAGGGGTTAAAAGTTATTTAACGGTTACATACCCAGCGCGAAAAAGGAGTACCGACGCATTCTAGAAGGCGTCTGTAATCCTTCTTTTGGATGTACAAAGCCTGCTCGCTCCATTCCATACTCATATCTTTTTTACACACGTTGTCATTGCGGGGCAAGCCTTCCGTTTGCTAGTTCTGGAAGGCCTGACAAAAACAAAAGACCTTCTAAAAAGGTAATTTTCTAAAGAAGGTCTGTCAAAAAGCAAATGGAGGTACATTTTTGAGTCTCGATATTTTTATAGCGGTTTCCGTATTTTTGATTAATATGATTTTTATTTCGAATTATTTACTTTCATCTAAAGCAATTTTTTATACGATTATGTTTATTAGGAACGAATTGGACATGAATAGTTTCGCCGGAATGATTAGTAGTTATTCATCTTCAATATAAGCGGCTAAATGCTACTCCTTCCATTCTCCCTTCTCATAGAAGCGAATGTGGAATGTGTATCTTATCTTTTATATGGAAGAGCCGAGACCTTTCCGCTGGGTACGTACACACACACACACACAAATATGTACGTATGTATGTACATTCCCTATAGGATTTTAATTATCTAGCTCGAAATATAGTTGACTTTTTACTAACTCATTTACAACTGGCTTCTAAACTAACTCACAAATGATACAGATGTGAGTCAGTTGTTTTTTGTACAACTGTCTTCTTCCCGACAAGTATTGAACTAACTTTTAGCTAACTCAAAACTGATGCAGAGATTAGTGAGTTGTTTTTGTACACTTAAGTTTTTCTCGATAAGTTTTAAACTAACTTTTAGCTAACTAAAAGCTGATGCAGAGATGAGTCAGTTGTTTTTGAACAATGTTGTATAAACTTATATCTGTAACACTTTGGGTTAGCTAAAAGTGGGTTCAAAGCTTATCAAGAAGATGTTAGCATAGACTTCATGTTTATGTGTTAACTCTGTGCCGTCTATATTTTATGTGGTGCGGTAGCAAACTGCTAAGAATGATGGCTGACAAGCAAGTGATCACGATTCTATACCGATTCTCTAAAAAAAAGAATTCAAAATTGTTTCCAATTTAAGCTGACTAAAAAATTTTAATCACTAGTAAGTTAAATCATAGCTAACTCAAAGCACTTTCTTTTTTGATGTGCCACACGCAAACTCATAATGACCTAACTCACGATTAGTTAAAAGCTGATGCATAGATGAGTTAGTAGTGACTCGTTCTGCGGCCACTCAATGCTAAATGTGAACAATTTTAACATGCAGAATGAGTTTGAATTTTAATCCCTCCGATCAATTTTTGGCTGATAATTCAATAGTTTTGAGTTAACTCAAATTCCCACTGGGTGCACACGGACATCATAGTAGAAAAATGGTCAGAAGAACTTTGTAGGAAAACGGTGAGATCAAGTGAAAACACGATTTTTCGAAAATCGGGTTGATATCAGTAACTGCCCATTTTTTGATTGCGGTAATAAAAAATATCGGTGATACCGATAGATCGGCAAACCCGAAGTATCGCCGATATATTTTTATCGCATTTATTCCTATTAGAATCTTGTACTCAAAATAACATATTGGTAAATCTAACCCATTTCATAGCTTAGAATTGAGCCAACCCATAAGATACAGTAAAAATCAACCAATGGAATTGTAGTTTAGTTGATAGTGTGTAAAACTATTAACCGGAAGGTCGCAGGTTCGATGCCTGTCAAGGCTTAAGCAGTAAGTGTGTTTGTTTAACAAAAATTTTTTTGTTTGTTTGTAACTTTTTGGGCTTGAACTTAGATTCTCATGTTCATAAACCGGACGCCTTTACCATCTCAGCTACCATCTCAGCAACCATTAAAATTGGTAGTTTTAACCACAAAAATTGTTAAAAATTATATTAACAATTTTAACCATCAAAAATAATTTTATTTTTAAAACGTGGTTATTCCCAAATTTATATTTTACAATTCAGTAAAATGCAATATTTCGGTTTTGAACTTATGTTCTCATGCTTATAAACCGGACGCCTTTACCATATCAGCTAAGTCATCTTGTTGAATAACGATAGCACAAAGTAACCATAGACATGAAATGACTTAGAACTTTAAAGTTATTTTAACCAATGAAAATTGTTATTTCATAAAAATTGAAACAACATTTTACATTAACAGTAGGTTAACCATTTATATTTTGTTAGATTTACCTATCATTTTATTTTGAGTGTAGAAAGTCCCAACTCATTTTTCTTTATATCGATTGTTTTGAATTTTTTTAGATGAAAAGTGCAAAAAAAACTCAATTAAAAAAAACGTGTTAAGAGCCTTTCTATATTAAGGCAACGATATACAAATTTGTCTTAATTTCTTTATCTATCTGTTGGTTATACACACAGATGGCGAATCTAAAAACTATTTTTACTAAACATTATAATCCCGAGAAGTCTTATTACAACACAGTTGCTTTTTTTTGTCTAAATTTTTCTATTTATTCATTAACAAAATTGTTTTCTCTTTCAAAAAAAAATTTCTTTAACCAATTTCACAGTTCGTTTTATTGTTTGATGTCTCTCAATGTTTTTGTGTTTTTGTGTGGTTGTTATAAGTTAACATACACAGTTGTGATCAACAACAAACAGCTGATAAATATTTAGATCACTATAGAAATTTATTTCAAAAATTTCCCAACACCATTAACGTACATAAAAAAACAAAAACTAGAACAACAACAGGCAAGGAGAGCCAGACTATTTCCAAGACCTTTCGTATATTTTTTTAATTGTTTTTAGTTTTTTTTTGTTGGTTTAACTTTTAATCTTATTTTATTTTTGTTTGCTTGTTTTTAATCAGTTTTTGCTCGAGGTTATTTGTTAATTGTTGTCTATTTGGTTTCGGTTCGATTTTTTTTTTAAATTTTGATGATAATCAAAAACCATTATTATTCTTGCCTTGATTATTTATGGCATATTCTAGAAAAAGCAAAAACTAATTACAGTTGGCATTTAATTTTTTTGTGTAATTTTCCTAAAATTTAATTACTATTAAGAACACACGCAAAGTGGAACTTACATCAAAGCACTGAGAGAAAACTGCCTTGTCAACAAGAAGCACGTTTTTGCCAGACCATTTAAGTATGACATCAACAATAAAAATATAACAAGTAATTTTCTCCCTAACTGTATATATATACTATTATAGTTTTCTTTTTAACACAAAAAAAATATATGTTCTTTTTTTAAATTTGATTTTTGATAACTTAAGAACATGTAACGAGCTAAACTATTCTTCCGTTCGCTACAACTAAAACACACGAATTACAATTTTGAACTGAAATAATAATCAAGCAGTCAACGTGAAGTATCAGACACACAAAACAACATGCACACAGTCATACTCACGCTCACTTAATGACTGACACACACTCATTTGCACACACAAAAAGAAAAATGTAGACGAGATTTTTTATGTTCTCGAACCCCCCTTCAATATTTGTGCTCTTTACAATAAAGTATGCATATTCATGGCGGGTAGAAGAATTTGACCAGAAAGTATAAAAGCAACAACAACAAAAATTAAATTAATATACACAAAATCATCAATACAAATCATCAATAAAAAAAGCCAAAAAAATGTACCAGTTACGAAAAACTCACCAAGAAAAATTGGAAATAATCTGTACATACCAACAACAACAAATACTTTTATAGTATAATTTAGAACAGAAACGACAAGTATCAAATCAATTTCATTCATTTAATTTTAGTTATTTAAGAAAAATAATCAAAATTTCTTGCTAGAAAATCATTAAAAAGTCTATAGAGAGAGAGAGAGAGATAGAGAGTTTAAGAAAGCAAGAAGAGAGATACAAAAAGAGAGCATAAAATTAAAATCGAGATAAACCCAAAAGAAAAAGAGGTTGTGTTGTTTACTTTTTGTTTTTATTAATACACTTTCCAAATATGCAAATGTTAGCGGAATTCTAAAATCCCCTAATGCTAGATTAATACCCTACGGGATAGTTGGTAACAAATGCTATAAATGAACTCGTCTTATGACATAAGACAATGGGAGTGGTACCATAAGGAGTGGTGAATGGTGAAAAAATACACACTATGTATTTTGCAAATGGTTACATATTAAACCTTAATTACCCGCATGGGGTCAAAGTACTTTATTGTTAAAAAAAACAGGTACATGTCGTGTTCCAAATTTTATTCCACTCCTAGTAGCGTTCTAGCTTTCCTTAAAGTTTAGATTTTAGGAACGATAGTCACAGACAAATAAAGTAACAGCGCTGCTCTTTTAAGCAAGTAATTACGCAAGTTTTTTTAATGAAGAAAATGTATATGGAGATGGAAGCAAAATGCAAAAAATGCCCAAACTTTGTGTTCAGTGAGCAGTCTAAGACATAGGCAACAGTGTAATGCCAGTGATCCGGAAAGTTCCTAAAAAGAACCAATATATAAAACTTTCATCTCACTATAAGAATAAAATGTTAACTCTGTTTATTTTTTTTTTATAATTAGATATTAATTCATTTCGCTTCTTGATAGTCTGCTTTTACACACATCAGTTTTTCTTGAAGCAACTTTTATTTTCTTGTGAGAAAGAGCGAGAGAGGAATATATTTCATGTATTCCTCTCTCGCTCTTTTTCACTAGAAAATAAAAGTTGCTTCAAGAAAAACTGATGTGTGTAAAAGCAGACATATATAACATTTTAAATAAACAACATTAAAAATCAAACAAGTCTTACTGAATTAATTATCCACTATATATTAAAAACAATGAGAATAATATGGGGCGCTTGAGACCCATATAATTTTCTTAGTGCGAGTAATTAAGGGTTAAACACTTTCGTGATATGTCCTTTTAATCTTCAGTCAATTTGATTGGGACGCGTGTTAGTAGTGTAGTAAACAGCACCGAAACAGCTCGATGCGAATGTATCCGACGGGGATGGATCCAAATAGTGTTGACTCCTTCCAAATGAAACCGCCATATCACTCGGGAACCAGTCCTGTAACTATATTTAGATATTCATTTAGAGCTCGGTTTAGTTCCTACCAGCTGAGTACCTGCCACGTGATTTGTTTTGTGTCAGTTCCATGCCCCTAGGGTAATTTTGGAAATTCTTCAGAAAAGAGTAGCTATATTTGAAGAGCGAACAAGGAATGCATACTAAGAATTACGAAAGTTTTAATGATTGTTTTGGTGAGGTAAGAGAATCAGCCAGAACCGCATCGGTCTAAATTAGATCTTTTAGTCTATCAAGCTTAAGCTTTTGAGAAATTGTATATGAAACACATTTGATTTGAGTCTTCCAACATTAACGAAAGTGACAGGGAAGTCTTATATACCACATACCAGCTGTACGGATAAACAACGAATTCTATCCGTAATTCGCAGTGCGATTCACTAGCCAATCAACCACAAATGGATAAACTCTTAATGAAAGACTTTTGGGCGCAAAACATTTCTAGACCTCTACCTTTAGCTAACTAACCGTAACAAATTGTTACTACCCAACCTCTGAGGAAGGCCTACGTTAGACTCAAAGATTGCCGACCTAACCTAACGTGAATAGATGGTTTACTTCTAGGGATTGTTTTCCTTTGAGGCATTACCTTACACAGGTACCACACCAGCGGGAAAAGGTAATGAATCGTAATCGAGAGTGATGCAGAGAATGTACAATATAACATACCAGAATTCATTATTGTTGACAAAGAACATATTCTAGGAAAGTAATGAATTGTTTTAATGTGTTCGGCGAATGAATTCTATGATTAATTTTTTTTATTTGTACAAACGAGAAAAACACGACCAGTTGTTACGAGCAGAAACAATACACATTCCTTCTTCGTAAGATGTGGTAAAGTACGTGGTAATGAGTGTGTGATAAAATTACCTTCTCGATTCTAAAGGAATGCATTGTTTAGCATTTTAAAATAATACATATCTTTCATTATATATGTAATCAATGACTATTTATCCCGCTGGGGAGGGAACCGGAAGGCCCACAGATAACCTGCCCTCACAGAGAGTTAAAGAGATGATACCCGCTTTATTTAAAGACGGAATGGGTATGCAGGCGAACTTTGTCATACACTTAAGGTGAGGGATGATTCTGTGACCGGTCTCTTTCTGGAGCACAAGCGGTGGCTGTGGTTGAAAGTAAAATGGGAGAGAATGTTAGTTAAATGGCTGACGTTCAGCCAAGGCTATCGGCTGGCTGGACTTCGACTGTTTGTGCTATTGCTAATATAGCAAAAGCTGTATCAAGTAGTTAAGATAGCTCAAGCCCCTCAGCAAATTTTATGTCCATGGTTAGGAGTGCCATATACAAGAACTTGTAACCTATATGTCCATAGCTGTTGGAACTACATGTCTGTCACACAGCTGCTTTCCAAGTGCATATGCGGCCTTTGTTATCGCTTACTTTCTGTTCAACAATGTCGAAAGAATTTTTTCTTTCGTACACGTATACTTACTTAAAACAAAAACAAATTCCAAAATTTTCTTTTTGTTCTAAATGTAATTGCAAGAAAAAAAGACTTCTTCGAACATCGTTGAATCTCGGGCTCCGATGAGTAACTATTACACCGCACAAAAGATGCTCGAGATATGGGAGCTTCTTCAGAAGTCTTAACAACTGGTAGAATTTATTCTGATCCGATGGCTCAGATGCGTATCATATTAGTCGGAGTTGGGGGAATACACACACCTCGGTCTAACGGAAGTACGAAACTGGAAGAAGCCTGAACCATTCGGAACCGGACCAATGACTATCTCGATCTAACTGGAGCTCAAAGCTAGAAGAAGAAGTATAAAACATTCGGATTCTGACCAGTGATTATGAACTCCACTGTGGTGATTCAAAAGAAGATGCTAGAGTTACGGAAGGTTATCCAGTAGACATTACTGCTAGCAGAATTGATTCTGCCCCGACAGGATTTACCCCAGGATAGTTGCTTCAACTAAAACTTGGCTGTAGTTTGTCGGCACACTTCGTTCCTAACCCTAACTGTGAGAATAATTCCGTGATCGGTTATTGGTGAGGTCTCCTTCGGGAGTACATGTAGTGGGTATGGGTAGTTCAGTTTAAAAGAAACCAAATGAATCTCTAGCCGCTCTTGCTTTTGGTCTTGCACTCGTGGATTCGTGATATAGATTAATGTGCATAAATGCCAATATGGCCCAACTCCAAGAGGGACCAGCGTCCGTCTTTAGCAACAGAATGCTTCACATTAGTACCAACTCGAAAACATTCATTTCAACATGTTCTCCCTTGGTTAGGAGGGGAGCCTATCTAAAACTTCTTCCGATCAATGGGTCACGCCACCCGACTGCAATGCAACTCCGCAGCAAGCTTGCACTCTAAACGCAATTTGGTTTTAAGTCATAACCACCATGATGGTCTCCAAGATCAGACCAGGACCAAATTTTCTGGGGCTCCTGAGTCCCGTGATGCCAGAATTAAGTCTCCGGTCCGACACACGTCGGCAAGACTTGGTAGTAGTCCCCAAAAAATTCGGCACTGGTGGTCCACTTTGCACTCGTAGAGTACGATTGCTGAGAAAGGTCGATATAAAGCGAAATAAGTCATCACCGACACCAAAACCAATAAGTTTTGCTAAGAGTGCACAACGTCTCACTCTATCAACGTGCTGGAAATATCTAGATCCACCACTTTAAATAATGTATAGAATAACAATATTTTTCCGAAACGAAGATTAGCAGATCTTCTGTAGAATATCCCCTACGGAATTGCTGAACTCCAAATACCACTCAAAAAACTCCTTTAATCGGAAACAAATATAAGTGGGTGCCATTATGAATAATTTGTAGCGGTACTAACCTATTCGTAACAAGGTAGAGGCTTCGATTCCCGGTAAAGTTTCTGGTCTCTTGTGATACCTCTTGGTCAAGTGTCAAGTTTGGTGACAGGTTCACTTTCGTCTAGGGTTATTACGAAATTAGATTGTAAATGCAGATCAAACTCAACAATACAAATTAATAACACTGCCTATGATGCGTCAGAAGTAGCTGTTAAAATTCAAAATAACGAAAGCGGAACTTTTGGCTAGAGAGCTTACCAGACTGTTCATGTACAAACATAGTCGTGTTAACGTCGCTGTCAAAGACGAGAATCAGTGTTAATTTGAAGCCTTTAATGTGAGCGTTTAGTAAACGCAACTAGGTAAAGTGTATTGTATTGGCGAATAAATACACTGGTGTGGAAATAAACATCTTTGTTACTTATGTTTTAAGCAATTATGTGTGCTTCCAATTTCAGAATCTTAGTTGGCTAAATCATGTAGACTTTGAACCTTACATAGACGCAAAAAAATCAAAATTGCAATAGCCGATGTTCTGTAGTGACGGATTTCCGTACGATGGCTAAGCAATTTGTAAACAAAATCTTTCCATACAATATTTAAATAGCGTGAAAATTTTACAGGGCCC